>OY986435.1:234582379-235274879 GCA_963920525.1 Dichetophora obliterata | reverse complement strand
AAGTTGGCATTTTAATCCAAAATATGTTGGATTCTGCTTCTGGTAACCCTTAGATTTAAATGCGCAGCAATTTCACCACAACTCATCCCTTTCTGCACAGCTAGACATCGAATTCGTCTTTTGTGCCATCGGTCAATCACGGATTTTCTTTCACTACGCTTGATTATAGCATAGTTGCCAGGGTCTTTTAAAACAATTTGTTATGGTCTTTCGGTGACAATTTGTCCTAGCAGCTATAGCACCTACTTTTATACCGGCTTCACTTAAGCCCTTTAAAGGGAGTTTTTTATAGAGTGATACCACTTTGAGTTGGTATCACTGCTTTATTTGAACACCCATTTAACAGCCGATAATTGTTTTTTGTTTGGTGCGCTTTATGGGCTGGCGGAGTCATTGGCCCATATGTCTTCAAAAACGATGATGGTCAGAATGTTAATGTCAATGGTGAACGGTATAGGAACATGGTTTGAAGTTTTTTCGTATCTCAATTAGCTGGCATTAATCTTGCTGATATGTGGTTCCAACAGGACGGAGCCACATGCCACACAGCGGGCGCTACAATTGATTTACTCATAGAAACTTTTGACGAAAAAAGAATTTCATGAAATGGCCCAATTAATTGGCCTCCAATATCGTGTGATTTAACCCCATTGGATTATTTTCTTTGGGGTTGTGTAAAGTCACTTGTCTTCGTCGATAAGCCACAAACAATTGAACACCTGAAAATCAACATTCCAAGAGTTATCGGCGAGATACGGCCGCAAATGCTGCGAAAAGTTTGTGAAAATTGGTGTTCCAGATTGCACCTTGTACGTGCCACGGCTGGCCCAAATCATATTTAAACATTAATGTCATAAAATTTTCTATTCAATAAAGCCCGCTTCATTGATATTAAAAATATATTACTATGTTCTGTTAAGATTTAAAATTGTATTACTCTATAAAAAACACCCTTTATATTTCAAAGAGCTTCTTCAGATAAAGTGGTTGGTTCCACGTGGCATTTTTATATGAAACATAAAATTACTCTAAAATGTGCTCATATTTTGTTCCAAAAATATTCCATGTTGCCGTTATGTTGATGGTTTTTCTAACTAAGGTTATCAATACAATTTCGTGATTTTTACGTTATGGCAGTTAAAACACAACAAAAGCAATAGTGCACATATAAATATTTTCTATTGCACACGCGAGAATTCACACTATTTTCGATTAACGGTACTAAGAATACGAGGAAGAGAAGAATTCTCTGTAAGACTAATAAACTCCATCCTCTTAAAAAAATTTTTGACTAACTAAAAAAAATTGTATTGTTATAAGCCTGGGAGAAAAAATAAAAAAATATTTGTGCACATATAAATATTTTACTGAGGTATTTAATATTGAACATTTTTTAAGACTGCTCACTAAGATTTTACATTAAGAGCTATAATGTGGAGAAATTTAAGTTTAAAAAACACGGTAAATTAAAAAAACTCCCTTTTTTGACCCTCCTTTCCAAATAAGATCGTTGGAACATTATATTTTTCAGTAAGGCACTCATTTTGGGTAGAAAGCACGAGCATTATTTTGAAGAAATACTTTTTTGGAAAACTTTTTCAAAATATCTGACAAAATTCTTAAAATTCTATATTGTGACGAGCTTTCGGATTCCGCTCCTCAAAATTTTGACAAAAAGAAAAAAGTTTACGCCTTAATGTACAATAAATTTTATTATGAAGATTTTGCAATATAAAGGTAAGGAGCTAGAGATAGAATGAGAGAAGGAGAGTTGAAAATTAATAACTGTTTTGAAAATATGCTACAACAGTTTTTGTAGTTGTTGCTGTTGGCTGTGTGAAAAGAATTAACAAACGGTTTAAATAAAATTAATTTTAACATGTAACATTTATAACAAGAAATGCAAATACTTCTACAACAACAAGACCAACAACAAGAACAACAGTAAGAACAACGAATATTCACTTGCTTCCTCTTGCAAATACCAAAATGGGAAATTATTCGTTCGTTCGCATTCGTTCATTCATTCCTTCGTTCGTTATTCGAACTCATAGTTTTTCGTTGTTGCTTTTGCCACTTTTTAATAGATATGTAATTTTATTTTTTTATTTAATTGTTGTTGGCAATCGTGTTGCCAGTGCTGCCACACCGTTTGCATGTAAATGCGGCTCTATTCTGTGTTATTGTTCTTGCTGTTGTTGTTGTTGTTGTTATTGTATTACACACATAGACACTCATTTTATTAGCTTACAAACTAATTCGGAACATGTTCGCGTTAGCTTTTTTTTATAAAATCATTTTTGTGTTGTTGTTTTTGTTGTTGTAGTAATTTATTATTATTTTTTTGTATTCTTTTTAATACAAATTTTAATAGAAAAAACGAGTTATTTTGTTCTTTGTTACTGCTTCTGTTGTTGTTGCTGTTTGCATAATGAACTAGTTGTTGTTGTATATTTTCATTAACAACATATTCGCACATAAATGTGAATTTTTTTACCTTGCATTGATTTAACTAATTTTTTTTGAGCTACCGCCACTCTCAGCGCCATTTTGGCTTCTATTTGCACGCATGTACAATGTTTATACTACATACATAATACATACAATCATGCAAAAACAACACACCCTGTGTACTCAAGTTATTTTACTACTACTACATAGGAATTAATGGACTTTACTGTTAGTTTCTTCTAACAAAAAGGTGTTAATTTTTGCACCTTTTTAGGTAAGATTTTTTTCGACTTATTCTCTTTATCATAAAAAAAATCTTTGTTAAGAAGTTGCGAAATCGTTAGTGAGCAAAGTTAAAAATTAATATATTATTTTAAGCCTTAGAACTTGAAGTGTCTTAGATCTAAATATGACGCTATAACTTTAAGTATTTCATTGGTATGAAAGTTAAAGACCTCTTAAGTTAAAAATAATAAGTTTTTTAGCCTTCAACACATAAGCACAAGAATCTCAACCGCATGTGCAAACTGTGCTGAGGATTTTAGTGAGCATAGAATCCTCAGATGCAACAGAAATTGCAAAGTAATATCATTAAAATCACCTTCCGGTTGGCAACAAAGACTTCTAATTAATAAAATGCGTGTGAGTAGAAGACATGAAAACGCATTTGCCTATCATGTCATGAAAGTATGTATGTGTGTGTGCGTGTGCGCCAGCAAATTTTATTAAGTATATGCGGCTGTGTGCAATATAGCATATAACTAATTTATTGCTAAAAACAGCAAAAAAAGCACGAACAAGAGTAAGAAACACAACAACAAAAAGAAAAACACTTAAATAAAAAACATTACAAAAAAGCAAAAAATATCGCAACAGAATAAATTATTGCATTTTTAATGCATTTATTTAATGTTGTTGCTGTCTCTCAAAGCAAAAACTAATTAACAAAATCAAATTTTTTCATAAGCTATTTTTTTACTTCCGTTGAGTGGAAAGCTTACAACAACACTAATGCTCCAAGGCAACACTGTTTGGGACAGGAGTTGTGTGAGAAAGGCAATTGCAAAGAAGTAAGCGATAAGGATGCGTGGAACGAGGGACGACTGTTTTCTGAGGTAGGCAAAAATGTAAAGTTTGAGAGAGTATCAAGAAAATTATAGTCATACGATAGAATCTGGATAAAGTGAATTATTTTTTGCAAGGACTGTCCATTAGGGTGCATCGTTTTTTTTTAAATTCACTTCTAATAGCATTTTTCTGGTGATTTAATTCATAAATAAAAAACCTGTGCAAAGAGAAGGTCCACAATTGATTTTTTCAGGTGGCGCCATGCCCTAGAATGTCCGCATATCGTAGTTGTTTGATAAATATTGATCTCTATAAATGCGTATGCACTGAAGATCAGTGAAACAATTTTTTACTACTGAAGTATATGTAGACTATGTGAAAAAATCGAAATCATAAATATGTATACAATTCTATTTTTCAGGACGATATTTTGAACAGATTTTAAGAAAAATTTTAATATTTTAAATCCAGAGTTAAGTGCGTAGAATGTACGATTTTACATACTTTATCGATTTTAAAGCAATATTTCTGAATTAGTATTTTTTAATATCACTCTTATAGTATTTAGATTATTATGATAATTGATTACACGGTGCTACAGTGGAAATGTACTTTTACTCTTTTTTAAGTGATATAGTCTAGGTTATAGGTCTGGTCGAGTACAATACGAAACCATATTTGAAATTGTTAATACACCCCAAGATTTGATTTTACCGTTAAAACACGATTTTTTGGTACATGGCGCAATCAGCCACTCTGCAAGTTTTCAACTGATTTTCGAAAGGTTTTGAAAAGATAAAAGATAATATTTCCTTAATACAATATTTATATATATTTATTACTGTGCAACAGGAACCCTGTTACAAAATTGCACCCAGCTCCCTACGCCACTGTCCCACTACGCCGCTGTGCACCTATAACATAGCCAACAGCCAGACATACAACAAACCATGGTAGAAGAATACAGGTATATGCACTAGATGAGAGCATACTGCCGGAATTGTCAAAACGAAGCAAAACTTTTTCTTCATTTTCTTTTGCTTCCATTCGCCACACAGCTAAATTTGACAGACATGGAAGTATGGAAAGAGAGCACAGTCAGCGCTGCATATACCTCTATCCTTCTACCATGCAATAAACACACAAACATAGCAACTCAACGTAGTCAATAGCCAGGCCATACAACAAACACACAAACACAGCAACTCAACGTAGTCAACAGCCAGGCATACTACAACCAACAGCCAATTCAGCATGGTATAATTCCCATCAGGTTTTCAGCAGAGGACAAATAAGAATGCGCAGTTTGGCAGACTTATAGCCGCTACACATTGACTGCAACAGTCGTCCACCGACAAAACGGAAACATGCCGTCAGAGAAAAATGTCGCAGTATTCTCGACGACTTGATTATAATGAACGCAACAGCGACAATCTGTAATTCATACAAAACATAAGCAAACTCTGCTATGATCGCTCTTGTCGTCTATCAAATTAGAAATAGATTGAAGTCTGCGGCAGCAACAATTATGGACGTGTTCTCTCTTTGTCGTGCCGTCTTAAAAAAATACATCTTCATAAGAAAACATGCGTTCTATTTTTTGACAATTGGCGTTCGTCGCTAGTCGCAGTCAATGTGTATCGGCTATTAGGCACGGTCCGAAAGCGTAGTGCTTGCCCGTCCGCTACTTGATAACAAGTAGAAGTAATTTTCCGACGATCTCATTTCTGCAGATCGTCACTAATACATGTAGTAGTAGTTGTATATAAGTTTATTTTTAGTTTTGTTCGGACTTTTCATGTCGGCTTCGGTCGGTCGGACATCCGAAGTAGTTTCTTTTAAGTTCGGACTTTTCACGTCGGCTTCGGTCGGTCGGACATCCGAAGTAGTTTCTATGCTTAAGAGTTTATTTTCTTTTCTTTTTGTTTTTTTTTTATTATTATCATTAGAGTAATAGTAAGGCGATTCACGCCATATATATACCACAAGATTAAATGCTAAATAAAGCAGCGTAGTCGGGTCTTGCCTAAGTCGTCGTCACACCGACCGTCACCGAACTTCACCGAACACTGAATATCACCGAATTTCTCCGAGTCATCGCACTCCACCGTACACCGAACATCGTCAAACCAGCATACGAGGACTTCATAGGCAAATTCATTTACGTATCTTTGCATTTAGTTATGATATTGTGCATTGTAATAAGTAGGGCTTGCTCATTGAATTAAACACTAAGAGAATATATATATATTAGGGCGGGTCGATTTATTTTTCGACAATTTCCCTATGATTTCCGTATTCTATGGGTTATTCCATGAAA
This sequence comes from Dichetophora obliterata, assembly GCA_963920525.1. Lineage (NCBI taxonomy): Eukaryota > Metazoa > Arthropoda > Insecta > Diptera > Sciomyzidae > Dichetophora > Dichetophora obliterata. Next base: position 235,269,040 of record OY986435.1, on the reverse strand, counting down.
ATTTGCCAAACGAACCATACCTCTATCGTTAAAATCGAGTCCCCTACTTTTTGTTGGTAGATTTTTTCCCAAATTGACGTTCGTATGAAATATTACCTACACGTTCACATCCATAACTCAAAAACTATCGATCGGGTTTAATCGCCAGTGAGCGCGTTAGAAAGGTGAGCTCATTTTGATCAATTTACAAAAAAAAAATCTCCAACATTGGTCCAACGGATCAGAAGTTACGGGCATTTTTGTCCAAATTTTGGAGCATTTTTCCATTTTTTTCATGATTTTGTCCAAGAATATTACTTTCATGGCCATTTTTTGGCTCAATTTTTTTGACTTACGAAGCTTACGAACCTTACGTTACGACTGGACTGATTTGCGCTTTACATTATTGGCAAATTTTTCACAGGGTGCACACCCTGTGTTATGTTTGTTTATTTCTTTTTGTTTTTAGTTTCTTTATAGACTTCTTTATTTTTGTTTGTTTATAATATTCCAGTGTATGTTGAATATTTTTTTTGATAATAGGTTGATAGATACTTTATTATCTCTTAATTTGAATTTTTGTAGAAAAAAAATAAAAAGGGAAAAAAAATCAAAAAGTTGGTTATATGTGTTATTTTGTTTTAGCAATATCGCATGAATTAATCAACCGAATTCGATAAATTTGGGCTTAAACTCTTCGTTTTGAATTGTAAATTGAATTAAATAATGGATTGAGCCAAAAAAATGACCATGAAAGTAATATTCTTGGACAAAACCATGAAAAAAATGGAAAAATGGTCCAAAATTTGGACAAAAATGCCCGTAAATTTTGAACTTTTTACCAACAAAAAGTAGGGGACTCGATTTTAACGATAGAGGTATGGCTCCTTCGGCAAATTTTCATGGAATAACCCATAGAATACGGAAATCATAGGGAAATTGGTGAATTTTTTCACTCCCTACAAATCGACCCGCCCTAATATATATATATATGTACTATTTACACTGCTAAAAATTACAAACAATAAAGCAGCAATTAGAATTAGAGCATTAAATTCTTCAAGTCTTCTTATTAATTGGCGAAAGTTCGAGGGTCTTTTGTCTGATCCTGGACCGGCTGAGCATACCTCAGCCTTTGAATAAAACCCCCTTACAACTGGAATAAGAATGTTTTGAGTTATAAACGACAAAACCTAACGTTTTTACCTTTTTTCTAATTTTTTCAACTTTAACGATTATTTACTGCCAAAGTATTATTAAGAATTACTATAAACGTAACTATTTTCTGAAAGTAAAATTCAGAACGAAAAAATTAATGTTAATTTTAGAAAATCTTATTAAAATTTACTGAGTTATTAAATTTGTTTATAAAAAAGAAATTACGCCTTTATTGGTCCATTGGTCTTGGTAGCGTTCATGTATCAGTTTAAAGCTCATATTAAATGCATTTTTATGATTTCTTTTAAAATTGGTGTATTTTTTTAATACGAATGGCCATTTCTTATGTTTCCCTTTTCTGAAATAGCCTTGTAAACATTCCAAGATTGTTACTTATAACAATAACAACTTATAAAATTAATAAAGCAATATCTTTCTTCTTTATAAAACCATTTTAAAATATAAAATCGGTTGAAAAATTGCTGAGTTGCTGATTGCGCAATGTGTCAAGTACCAAAAAAATCGGGTTTTTAACGGTTAAATTAAATTTTGGGGGTGTATTAAAGATTTCAAAAAGGGTTTGTATTGTATTCGACCAGACCTATAACCTAGACTATGTCAATTAAAAAAAGAGTAAAAGTACATTTCCACTGTAGCACCGTGCTATCAATTATCATTATAATCTAAATACTATAAGAGTGAAATTAAAAAAATATTAATTCAGAAGTTTTCAAGATTACATTTTTTTTCAAAGAAGTTGATGATTTTGTTTAAATCTTAAAACTTTTTTTTACTTTTTTGATATGTCAGTTACTAAAACATTCATTTTTTCGAGCTGTTACCTCTATCGGGGGTTTGTTATATCCAGATTTGTCTGTATATTCAAAAAGATAATAGTCTAAACTTGTTATCGTTCTCAGATGGGCAGCAAGGCGGATTTAGTAGGCTTGAGTACAAAAGAAATGCGCTTATCTTATGTAAAGAAAAGAACAGAGAAATTACAGCTTTTTGATTCCTGGATATTTTGAGTTATATATAGAAGACTAATGCAACATAAAATGACTAACTTGACAGAAGCAAGAAAGTTTAGACTGCGCCTGGAATTGAAGTTTTTGTTGATAAGCAAAAACATGATCGCTTTAATCATATTCCCAAAAATTAAATGATAATCTGAGAATATGGGTGTAATAATCATATTTTAGCTTTGTGTGTACTCAAAAATCAACGTATAATGTTTGAACCATCATGAGCTTTTTAAATTCAAGACTATAAATTAATGTCCATGGCTTACACTCAAGAAGCACTCGAAAAGCACTTAAATTAAAATGAAAATGTACCAAAGAAAGTGTACCCTGCAGTGAAAAATCGCACTAGCTATAAATTTAACTAGTTAGAAGTCAAAAAAATGCTAGCTCTTAAACTAGTGAAATCTTACTAACCAAAAAGTTACTAGATAAGTTACTATCCAGCTAGTTCAAAAATATAAGCTGTATTACTAGTTATACAACAACTAGTTGCTTAATTTATAGTTACTTAACTTGTCGCATTTTGACTACACGATTAAAAATTTTATACTACTTTTTAATTTTTATACTACTTTAAAAATTTTATACTACTTTTTAATCAAACTTTGGTTTAAAGGAATTTTAAATCCAAAAAGTACTATTTTTTTAATCCAAACATTAGTGTAATTTAGCTCGGTCTCAAACCCACGTTCCTGAAAAGAACTTACTTGCATTCGTAATGATGCAAAATAAGCGAAACGATGTTAAAAACTGAGTTGGACGAGTAGACAAGGTGTTGGACCAGCACAACAGAGGACGTGTGTTCAAATCATGAGCTGGCCAGAAAAGTTTTTTATTTCAAGTTTATATTTATATTGCTAAGTTTTATAAACTTTTTGCGGATTGAAAAATAATCGTTGTTGTATTAAAAAATGTTAAACTTTTTTTTTGGATTAAATATTAATAAATATTTTCTTGGTGTTGTCCTATATGTAATCCAAGAAAGTTTAAAATTTAGTCCAAGACTTTTAACCGTGTAGTTAAAAAAAAATTTCAGCTGTTTTTCTAGCTCATAACTAAGTAGTCATAAATGTACTAGCTTCTTTGCTAGATGCAAACTTGCTAGTTCTGCATAAATTTGTAAACATTAAATAAATTGAATTTCTAGTTGTAAAAACAGTAACAATTAGGGATGTGACAGATGTCATTTTGCGGATGCAGATCTGTAAAGAGCCTTCCTTGAGGATGCGGATGATTGAAATTCATATCCGCGGATGATTGCAATTCATATCCGCGGATGGTTGAAATTCATATCCGCGGATGCGGATGTTTTCAATTAAATTATACAATTATTTTTCATTATTGTTAATATTTATTTTCTTTAAGTATAAATCAAAAAAATTAATTTTTTGTCTGGTTCTATATGCTTCAAAAACAATTTTCTAAAAAACCCTATTTTATATATTCGAGATACCATCAGGAATAATATACAACGGACTAAAATTTTAAATATTATTGTACTGATATCGAACTAATGTTAAAACATGCTGGTTTTTATCCCAAACGTCACGTTTTCAACTAGTCATAATTTTAATTTTCGCAAATATCCTGAAAAAGGCCTGTCTAATGTGTATGTATATAGTACAATCATATATATTCATTAATATTTAACCTTTTTTTGATGCGACCTAACATAAAAATAAAGGTTAAGAAATATGTGGCACTCCGCCATTTTGTTTTTTTTTTGCCCAAATGTGGAATAAGTGTTACAATATAACTCAAAAGTTAGAATAAAAGTTCATTTTTTAACCTTCACAAAAAAAAAAAACATTAAAAATACCTCAAAATGTGTTTTCAAAAATTCGATCACGCCGATTGAACTGAAATTTTAATACGTTATTTTATACACCAATGGCTCTCGCAGGTAGTAGAATTGTACCAATTAAATAATTGTTTTCCTATTTTTCCCCCCATTTTCCACAAAAAAGACGCATTTTTTTAAATCTCTATTTAGATTCAATTGACTTTTCAATTGACTTACACCCAGAGAAAAAACGTTGTAAATCTTAATATTCTCACTTCGATTTAACTATTTTTGCCTATGATTTAGCTTCAAAGGGTGAAATATTTATTCTAAAGTGTATCCACTTTGATTTTTATGTAACAATGAAAAAAGTTGATTAAAATGGTTTTCATACTTTAACTAAAGTGTATAAATATTTGAACTGATGTATAAAAATGTTTAATTTAACTATTCTCTAACTATTGATGGAACTTTTACTATTGATTTCAGTCATTCCATTTAAAATTCTATTTTAAGTACTTATTATAAAGTGCCTTATTCTTTAAGTTAAAATGCAATCGTAATCAAATATTTATTTAAATATGGTTTTAGTTAAAATAAATTTTTTCATATTAACTCTAACGATTTCAAGAATTAAGTATTTTCATAATTATTTTTACCATGCGATTTTTCTCTGGGTGTAACAATTGTTGTTAACAAGTGTTTCAATGAAATAATAACCATAAAGGAGATATGAACAAAATTGTTATATTTGATGCTTGAAGGAACTTTTTTAAATATCAAAATGGGGAAAAAAATCATGGCGTTTTTCTGCTGATTAAAAAAAGATATTTTTAGGCAGTGTTTCGTTCAAAACTATTTGCAGAATCCGAATTGAGAAAATTATCTTCGGTACCACTTCTGGTGCCTGAGATATAAAACCTTTTATTATTTTATTTAAAAAAGTTTACAAATTGCATTCAAGTATACATTTCTCCAAAACAGGAAAGTGCATATGCGAAAAATATGTAAATTATTAGTTCGCCAAATATAAGGAAAACGTTTACACTGAAATCAATATCACCAAAATTTATACAATCACACAACAATTAAAAGTTCTGTGCTATCTCAAGTGTAGTTTAGATTCGAATATCCTTTACACAGGACACTGTGGGTAAAAACCAAGAGTGGCAGCGTGTTTGCCAAAATATTGTTAGCTAAAGTCTATATTTACTTTTACTTTAAGACATATTCTTACAAAAATTAAACCATTTTGAGATCGTGATTTTTGACTGTTTTTCTCAAAAAACAACTTTGTCCTTGTGGGAGAGGAAAAGACCTTTATTTTTTCTAAATTTTTTTTAAAGAGATCTTGACAACTCTATGCAACTTTTGAGACCTCTTAGAATGTGAAATTCAAAAAAAAAAAAAATTATAATTCCAGACGCCCTAGTATACAGAACAATGATTTATTTAAATTGTTTGTTTTAAATAACTTCAAGTGCCGTTATCACCCGGGCCAGCAAAACACCTTCTTTTTGTCCACTTTTTGTCCACTTTTTGTCCACTTTTTTGTCCACTTTGGACGTACGAATTAAAAAAAAAGAATTGTAAAAAAGTGTTTTTGTACAGTTTGTGATGTTTATAAAACCATATTAAAATATTTACTACATCCTAAATTCGACACAATTATTCGAAGTTTTTTTTCAATTTAGTTTGTATAAGCTATATGTGCAGCTTTTAAAAATTACAATCTGCTTAGAAATAGAAATCTAAATATAGTTTTAATAATACAAGTGTAAAGCCAGTTTATGTAGTACTAGCATACAACTGCTTTCAAAAAGACTAAAACAAAACGAATATGCTACAACTAGTATGAAAACTACTTGAATTCAGCTGGCTAAAATAATACTAATGTAAAACTGGTCAATATTAAACTAGTATTTAACGAGTTTAAAATATACTAGCACAAAGTGGCTCAAATCATACCAGTAAAAAGGCTAGTTTTGATTATATGTACTAGTATTCTAATGGTTTAAAAGTTACTAAGTCTTTTCCTATGACATCATTACAGTAAAATAACCAGTTTGCGCAATGTAAAAAGCTTTGAGCTAAACTAGTACTGGTATTATTTGACCTAGTATATATACTAGTGGCGGACATAGCCTAGTGAGTAGAGTGCGAGGCCCCTAAGCTAATGAGCTGCGGTAGCCCGGGTTCAATTCCAGCTCAGACAGAACGTTTTTTCAATTGAACTGTTTCAATTAATTTTTCTCTTCGGTCGTCACCTCTCTGCAGACAATGGCAAACCTCAGAGAGTAAAAATTGCCATGTAAAGTTTCTTGAGAACATAAGCCGTTCGGAGTCGGCATAAAACACGTAGGTCCAGTTCTCGGTCATTTGTGATCAAACATTTAATAACACGCACAACACAATTGATCAATAGAAGCTAGGTCAAATTCCTTCCAAGGGCTGAAATGGCCAGTTTATTTTTATATTTACTAGTATTTTAATTAGTTGGCTACACTGCAGGATACTTACTAAAGTAAGTGTACTTTTTAGACTAGTACATCAAATTAAGAGTTTTTATAAATATATAAAAGACTAGCTGTAACCCGGCGCATTGCTGCCTTACCTTGTGCAACGCCCATAAAATGTTATCAGTGAAATTGCTTGTGTAAATTGAGTTCAAATACTCACTTCCTAGACAGTGCGACCTACAACTACAGAGCTTTTCGATATCGCAAGTTTGGGTTATATGGGAGGTGCCACACTGCCTTTTTTAAAAATGCTGGGTATGTGTTTAATAACTTTTTAAGGTTTCATGAAACGGAATTCCAAGGATGCAAATACCTATAACTCTAAAGCTATTTGATATTGCAAATTTTGGGTGTATTTGAGGTGCCACGCCCCCTAATACAATTAGCACCAGGCTTCACTGCAATACACTCAAATCTTTGCTTTCTTTTCCAGAAATACACACATACACACAAAAAATCTCGTCGATAAATTAAAACGATATTTACGGTCACTTTACCATCAGTACAATTCTTGTTGCAAAGTTACTATTTTTTAGTTTAAAACTACCGATCAAAAATTGTAACTTAACAATTGAGACAGTAAATCTTAACGTTTCGAACAGTTCAAGTTTGCAGTTAATATTTTTTTCATCGAACGTGTTTTTTCACATAATTCCAAATATGTCCTAAAAATTTCTAAAGTAAATACATAGCAAATTTGTTATGGGCTATGATATAAAACTGATATCCAACCTAATTTTTTTTTAAATGAATACAAAATAAATGTATGACTTATTATTAGTATTACAGTCGACACACTGTAAAAATTGTTACTGAACAAAATTTGCGGCAAAACTACTGCAAAATTGTAGCCTAACAAATTGTTCAGTAAATACAAAGTTAAAATTGTTATTCAACAATTTCTACAGAAGAGCTACTGTAAATTTGTTAGCTAAAAAGTTTTGCAGTCATGCACTGTATAAATTGTTATTGAATAATTTCTGCGTTAGAGCTACCGTAATACTGTTACTTAACAAGGTTTATAGTATGTTACAATTGCTTCAAGGTAGAATGAACAATTTTTATCGTTTGGCTCGTTTTCAATCGATACTTTACCGTTCGTATCGGTAGAATTTACTGTAAATTTTTTTCTGTGTATGCCCACATACATATACACTGTATGTTTGTATTTGGAGATTGAGTGGGTCAATTTGTATGGATTAAAAAAATTCACCAAGCGGTTGCTAAAAACGTAATCTAATATGTATATTATAGCATCCATGAAGTGTATGAGAAATGCAAAATAATTTTTTCACTCCCCGCGTATTTTCAAATAACAAAGGGATTCACTAAGGGATTCATTAAGATCTGCAAAAAAACGGCATTCCTTTAAAGGCCAAGTCGCTTTATAATTATGTCTCAATTGTCGGCCGTTGTAGCCTAGTGAAGCGTGCGCTAGACTATCGACTCAAAGGTATCCGGATCGAATCCTGGTTCGGGCAAGGTTCTTTTCACTTTCTTTGTTCTTTACTACATTTAAGAATTATTGGAACAAAAAATCCACAAATATATTGTGGAAAATATGGAATTAAAGGACAGGAACAACTGAGGGCTGGAAATGTTTGCCGTGTTAAGGCATAACACTAGCTCGGTTAGAAACAATTAAAATTGTCTTTCACGTTTATTCCGCCAAATCGATATTCCACGTATGGTTCCAATCAATTCTTCCTCTTATAATCCAGCTCTTTCCTTTCAGGTAAAGGATCAAACGTTTTTTGTATAAGGCGCATGCCTTGGTTCCATGATTTTAAAAAAAAAATAAAAAATAAAAAAAATAAAAAAATGATCCTAAAAGTTTTTTTTTAAATACTCATAATATAAAATAGTAGGTTTCGGAGGAAATCTATCGGACAATTTAACTGTAAAATTTTTAGAATAATTTTTTGGGTACTTATTTTCACTCTTAATGTGCTCATTCTTGGTGTTTTTATGGGTCAAAGTTGAATCTTTGACATTTTTTGAGTCAAATTCTTATTCAAACGCCTGTCATTAATTCGAAGCATTCTTCGCGCAATGAAAATGCAAAGTTTTGATTTTTCTGATAGGCTATTAAATTAATAATTTACAACATTTCTGAACCTTTCTTTCATTTATTAAAAAAAAATAAATTTTCTTTAATTTAGAAGGTTTATATATATTATTTTTATAGTTTTGAAATACTTTTACATTATTTCAATTAACAAAAAAAAAAACTTTGATTTAAACTTAAAATGTTTAAAATTTCATGCTTCCACAAACTAAAATTTGGCTATTCTCATTTTTATAAAAATTATTGTTAATGAATATTTATAAACAATTTAAAATTTCAAGAATCCCCAGTTCTCTAGATTTGGTATTCTATAAAATGATTTATATATAGATATTTATATAATATAGAAGTTCTTTATAAAGTGTTAAAGCTAGTAGCATGGTAGAGGTCCTTACAGGGCACTGCCTGATTGGCAGACACGCTCAGAGATTGAGCATCCCTGAACACATGAGGAGGAGGAAGAATATAGAGTAAATTTCCTCTGTACTTGCCCAGCGCTGGCTCAAAAACGTTTCCATAACGTAGGCAACTGGTTTTTTAATGACCTTGACGAACTCTCGGAATCTTCGGTATGCCGAATCCATAGGCTTAGTTAACAGCTGAAATTGGTTTTAATAGAGAAAGGAAAATTAACCCTTGGTATCACAATGGGCCTCATTGGCCTAAGTGTGTCTCATTTGAGGCAGCCACACTAACCTAACCTAACCTAAGTGTTAGAGCATAATGCAAGCTCAAACCGTTATAACAATATATGCTACTTTTAACATTTAACACTTTGTTATGATTGTACTAAAAACAATATTAGAATTAGTTATATAAATGAGAAGAAATTTAACTGGTTTTGCAAAGTCAGCGGTTAAAACTCAGATTATATAATATCTGGTTAACACAGCATCTGAGGTTACTTACAATATGGGGGGATTTTTACAACTTTATATTGTAATCACGTCGAATAAAATTGCAAAGATTTTTCGCTCATTACGAGCAGCAGAAACAAAGTCTGACTAATGTAGAAAAAATAAGGAAAACTTTGATTTAATAATAAAAATGTAATAAAAATAAATAATACCTTAAAAGCGAAAAAACAAGACAAAGCAAATAAAAAATAAAAAAAAAAAATAAATTAACTATGAATTATTTGAAAAGTATTCATAAAATGTTAAAGAATTAATTTTTATTCCGCGAAAACTAAAAACCGGGGAGCGCCATCTTGTAATAACCAACGATCGAACAAAATGTTGATTGATGAAGCAAAACGAAATAAAGACAAAAAAAAAAAATGCAACAAAATTTATTGTACATAAATGTGTGGAAAAAAATCTTCAACAAAAAAAAAAAAAAAACTGCCAACAACAAACAAGCTATTCACGTGCCTTCGATCGCAGCGACCGTCGCCTTGCAAATGCATCCATGAACTGGAAAACCTTGAAAAATGCTTGAAAACTACTACAACGCTTGATGCAATTATTACAAATGCATGGCTATATGCAGCAAAAATAACGATAACAACAAAAACAAACACAACAACAACAATAGATATAGTAAATTAGCAACAAAAACCAACGACCACAGTATAACTATGCTACAACAATTACTCGAAGTTGGCGGCAAATAAAACCAAGTAATGCAAATACAAGTCAAGCCCCCACCAAGTTTATCTCATGAATGTGTTTGTTAACTCAGATAGCCAGATGCATTCCGTTGATGAATTTAGCAAAAAACTGCAAGAAAAGTTATTGCTACTGAGTAGCAGAACCAGCAACTTTTAAATTTCACACTATATCCTAAGCAAAATTAAGATTAGTCGATTTATTTTGTATCAAGTTGAAACGAAAAAAAAACCCAGTTAGAACTAAAGGTAGTCTTTTGGAATATATGTGTGTATCTCTACGAAGTAGAAATGTCTGTTTATGACACTCAAACATAAACCATTTGCGGAGCTTTTATATTTATCAAAAACCAGAATTTATTGTTGAAAATCTATTTATTTTATTTATTTATTTTACAAAAATTTTTGCAATATAAAAATAATTCTTTTGCATGTCGAATTAACAATGGTTAAACATCTCAGATTACGTTTAGACATTGAAAAAGGATTTCTTAAAAAGAAATTAAAGAGTAAGAGCAGAAAAAGACAGTTAGTTAAAAGAAGTTAATTTTATTAGAAACACTTCTAATACTCTTAGGTAATGAATTCCACGACCTAATAACACTGACGAAAAATAATCTACTGGAGTAAAGGAAATTGTATCTTGGGATTATAAGGCTTATATTTCTATCTGATCTGAAGAACTTCAACTTTTCGAAATGATATAAAGAGACTACGTTTATTTATGTGATTCGGTGTAGGAAAATACAATGTCACCTTCAAGATAAATTGGTAAGTCACGATCAAGTAATTTTCTACAATAGACAAAGATATGAACCAACTTTCTTAAACCGTACAAGTAGCAAGCTGCATTATTAAAAGCGACCAGGGGCTTGTGTAAGGACCGAGAGTCTAGTTTGTAGTACACGACTCGAGAGTATGTTATGATCGGCATAACCAGCGGCAATACTAGTTTTTTTTTTCATTTCAATGGGCACGAAATCTGAAGTCATTTAGAGATTACAAAGAAGATAGTACACTTTGTTACGAATGAGTTGATGTGATTAACGCTATTAAGTAGAGTTGGGGGCAAATTTGCGAGATAATATATGGATTTCTTGATATACACTCTAACAAAAAATTTACGAGAATTTACTACAATAATTGCTGGCAGCTGATTACCTGTTTACATTTATTGTCGTTAAGTCGCATGGATCAAAATTATAAATATTTCACTCTAGTAATGCGTAAATCCTCTCACATACAGTTATCTCACTCTCACGCTCTTGTAAAAAATCTCTACTAAAATTATCTCTTTCAATTTTATCTTCGCTTATAAAAAACACTAGAAATGCGTGAAGTTTCTCACGTAAGTTTTGAACAAGGCTACAACAACAACTCTGTGTAGAGTCAATCACACAGCATAAGTCGCTTCTCTTTCCAACTTTAGTAGGCTTGAGTAAATAAGCTGTGACCAATTTGCATTGCTTAAGTTTATATAATTTGACACTTGTTTGAATAAATTCTTCGAAATCATATGACGTTTAAGCCAAAGCTTCTCTTTCCAACTTTAGTTGGCTTGAGCAAATAAGCTGTGACCAATTTGCATTGTTTAAGTTTATATAATTTTACACTTGTTTGAATAAATTCTTCAAAATCATATGACGTTAAAGCAGAGGTTTTTCTTTAAGATCAAGCGTAACACCCGCTCCAATAGCGTAAAATATCGCTGCAGGAGCTTTTTTTTTTAAAAGATCAAAGAATCAAGGCATGCGACTTAAGGCCCAGTTATAATAGACGTAATGTAAAGTAACGTAATGTTGTCAACTGTCATCGTGACGGGACGTAATGTAAGAAAACGTTGTAGCAATTATAATAGGCAGTAGCCAAGCAGTTGTTTGTCGTAAATAATTGTACGTTCCTGTACAAATACAATAAAATCTTCGTCATCCATAGCTGTAGATACATAAAACTATCCCATTAATAACAAAAACTCAACAAAAACCATAGTTCAACAATATAAAATAGCGCAATAATCGAATCTAACCTCAATGTTTAGTTGTTCTTTGAACAGACGTAATGTAAAGTAACGTAGAAATCGAAATCCAACGGATCTTTACGTCCCGTTACATTACGTTACTTCTATTATAATCACTTGCATAAGAAAAGTATTGATTGAAACAGTAAGTGACAGAACACACTGCTGCAGTGACATATCACTACATTACGTTACGTCTATTATAACTGGGCCTTTATACAAACAAGGTTTGGTCATTGACCTGAAAGGAAAGGTATGGATTTATTAAGAGGAATTGATTGGAACCATACGTGAATTATTGATTAGGCGAAACAACCGTGAAAGATAATTTGAATTGTTTTCAACCGAGGCTAGTGTAATGCCTTAACCTCGGCAAGAATTTCCAGCCCTTAGTTGTTTCTGCCCTTTAATTTCACATTTTCCACAATTTAGTTGTGGATTTTTTTAATTTCCATATTTTTTTTAAATGCAGGAAAAAACAAAGAAAGTGAAAAGAACCATGCCCGAACCCGGATTCGAACCAGGGACCTATGGGTTAATAGTCTAGCGCACTCTCCACTAAACTAAAAAGGCCGATAAACTTCTGCTTGATAGCTCAATATATAGATATCTAGTTAATTGGAATGAGGGCTATGAAAAAGCTTTTCTACAACTACTACTAACTACTATCTTTAAGCCCCACTAAAATTTAAAAGCAGTTTACCATAATTTAAAAATATTTGTATCTATAAGATTATTGAACACAAACGGTCCAACACTAATAAAAGAAGTGAAGACCACTATAAAATATAAAATCTTTTATTCAATAATTTCGAATTTTAGGCTATTTGGTATTCTCCATTTTTAAGGACGAAAAATTATCAGCTCATAAAAACAGAAAATAAATTTTTTGGATTCAGGAGGTCAAAATCCATATCATCTGCAAAAATTAAAAGTTTGAATTGTTGCAATTCTTAATATGTTCCCCGCATGCTAGAGGGATATTTTTCACCGAATCTCACACCGCATTGACACCAATCTACTTATTTATTTTTCCAAAATGAATCAGTCGAGTACGGCAACATACCTATTATCTGAATGATTTCAAAAATTTAATTTTTTTTTAATTCAAAAAGTATGAATAAATAATTAAAGATGTACATGTATATTAAATGGGTTTTGGGTTTCATACATTTTCTTAACATATTCCAGAACCTCCCTGCAAGGCTTGATTCTGAATCCTGGATGTAATATAAGCATGTGACGTGAAAAAAGTCCTGTAAATTCTCAAACTGGCGCAGCTTAATAACGTGGATTTGAAGAAGTATAAAATGGTTGTTTCAAATCGAGTTTCCTATTTACATTTAAGTCGCAAAAACCTTTTGACTAAAACAATTTCTAATGTAAAAGTGTTTGTTTAATCCGAATATGCTATCAGATTTTTTCAAACAATTGTCATGACACTTTACTAAATGTTCTAATTTAATGTCCTAATTTTTTCATACGCTTTTGAACTAGAAGGTTTGCTCTCGCCTAGATCGCTGCAACTTTATTAAATTTAAATGCTGCAGGATTGTTTGTTATTTTATTAAGTTTCTGAAAAATAAAAAAAGTATCCAAATTGGATCATATTTTTGATAGAAAAACGAACATTATTTTATTATAAATTTATTTAATTTGTCTTCTGCTTGCTAACAATGACTTTAAAACATAAATTTGCTTATCGTCAAAGTTTATACCCGTTATTGAATTAAATGCCTCTCGCCATCTGTTGCTACGAAGAACGATCTTCTAATAAGGGATATTATTCCTTAACATTCGTTAATTTCTTGAATTTATGAATAACTTCACAATTTCTTACATTACATTCGTATTGACTAATTTCGTATTAACTAATGGTTCGTAGTAACGAAAGGCTTCGTACTATTTTTGTTTTAAAAATAATATGGGTAGAAAAAACTTCATTCGTAAATTGACAGTACGCATTATTCGTAGAATGAACGAATTTTAAGTTGAGTTAACAAATTTTGCAACTGAAATCGTACAGACTGGCTCGTCGAACAATTACCGAATATTAGGAAATGTGTGATTGAAAGCCTACTGGAAGAGTACGTGGCCCATAAGCTAAAGAACCACGGTTCAAACCTCAGCTGAACCAGAAAGTTTTTTGTTTCTAACTAGGTATTAGGATGCATTTGTTTTAATGCAATGCAATATACATTTGTTTTTGTACAAATAAGAATAAAATATTTGTAATGAGTACCAAACTACGTCTATTCTACGAATTCTATTAGTGGCTGAAAATCACGAATACATTTTGTAGAAAGAATTTTTTAATTTAAGAATACGTATTGAAAAGTATCTCTGAAACAAATGAAATGATATGGTATCGTAACTTATTAGGCCGTGTTTATATTACGCGTTTTTGTAGCGATGCGATACCGCTCTCACATTTTTTTTTTTCGCAAACGCGGCTGAAAAATACTGAATTTTGCACTGTATTTAACCATTCAATAAAATTATATATTTAATGTTTAATTTAGTTTATTTAATAGTTTAAAAATAGTTTAAAAATACTGAATTTTGCATGTACTTAAATTTATTTATTTATTTAACTTATTTAAATGAGAGAGAGAGAGAACAACTTTAAATACAGTTATTTTTTTAATGTATTTAATAATTTTATAATAATAAATATTTTACTTAATTTAATGTATTTAATCATTTAACTAGCAAAATTCAGTATTTTCTAGCAGTGTTTGCGAAAAAAAACGTGCGAATGGTGTCGCAATCGCGACAAAAACGCCTTAAATGAACACGCCCTTACAGCAACGTGTACAACATACTATTTTAAAATGCATGGGTTAGCTCAGCTTTATTTATAAATAACCTTCAAAAAAGTATTTCTGTATTTTCTTCAAAATATATTAAATATATAATGAACATATCGTCATATGAAATCATAAAAGCCTTAAGTTACAATAAGTTCAAAATCGGCTTTTTGATTGATTATGATGTACCTTATTAAAATACATGTTCCGCAAAACTGTACACTTCTACAACTAAAAACGACGTTTTTATTAACAAAGTTTTTAAAGCCCTAAGTTTAAGCGCAACTTACAATTTAGAAAGTTTTTTGCGTCTCCTTTAAAATTTTTTAATTCAAACTTACGGCTTTTTTGATATAATATGAAGATACTTACGAATTTTTCACTGCCCCTGTGGACGCCCATGCTTATATCACTAAGTATTTTGACCACAGCAGTGGTACAGCTGTGCCCAGGCTGAAAACAAGACTAATGATGCCACAAGAGGTAAATAATACTTATAATAATTAGATATCTGCTTCGCCATGAGCTATTCATTTATTTTAAATACCGAGGACAATTGAACGAGGACTTATTGAACGGAATTTGCATGGGTTTCAAGCATTAGGATTCTTGCGATAGGAATTATAGTTGCCACTTTCCAAATCTCAAGATAGTGCGAGGTGGGTAAAGCAATGATTTATTATAGTGTATGGGCGAGCGCACTAAGGACATGTGGTAAAATAAGCTTAATAAACCTAATAGAGATTCATCTTCCCCAGATCCATTCGATTTTATTTTTTTTATTCAGTGTGCTATGTCCAACTCACTTACAGCATTAAACCGCAGCATTAAACATGCAGAGTTGGCGACAAAATAATCATTCAACTGATTAGATCTAGATATTAAGATTCGGAGTCTTTATTGCATATACCGATACCTCTTTAGGTTGTCCACAACTGATTGGAGCGTAGCGCAGAGTTAAGTTTGGACATAAAAAAATGGCGATTTGAACAACCTAACAGCGAATGTGGCATCGTTCCTGGCTTTTGTGTGCTTATTCCAGTTTAAGCTAGTTGGGTTGCGCTTTCATTTACAATGTATTTTGCTACGATTTTTGGGAGCTATTTTAACAGACCATATGAACCATGCTGCTAGATAGATAGATAATTAAGTGAGGAGGGAGCTAGTCACCTAGTTACTGCGGCCTCAAGGGCCTATTGTAATAAGCCTCTATAATTTATAGTTCATCCTTAATCGTTAAGTTCGTTAGGAACAGAGCGATGACCTTAGGTGAACTATCCGTTATTTTGTGCGGTTCTAGGTACAATGCATCTAAGTAGTGAAGTCGGGTCCTAATTAGACCGTTACAGTGACACAAAATGTGCTCTGCTGTTTCTTCATCTTCGTTACATAATCTACACAGATCTTCCTGGAATATACCCATGGTTGATAAGTGCTTATTTACCTTTCAATGTCCAAATAGGAAACCTGTGACAAGTCTGATAGATGTTTCACTTAAAGTAAAGAAGTGTTTCGTTCTGTGGAGCGAAGTGGTTGGCATGAAAGTTTTTTCCTGTCTGTTACCTTCGGTTTCCCTCCAGCAGTGAAGTGCCTCTCTGTTTAGCCACATTTTAATGTTATGACGCATAGTGTCCCATGGTAGCCCGAAAAATGGTTCTAGGCCTATGAAAGAACTTGCAGCTCCTTTCCTGGCTGGTTCGTCCGCAATCTCGTTTTCTAAATAGCCGATATGGCCTGGTACCCAAATAAGGTGGACTCTGTTATGGGTCACTTTGATAAGCAGCTGTTGGCAAGCCCATACGAGTCAGAGATCTGCAACAAGTAAATTGAAAATCAAGCTACTTGAAAAAAATATCAAGCTATGAGTTGATATGCAGGAACTTGATTTTTTTTTTCCTTACAATTCGCGACTGGCTTCTGAAAAACGAATCATATGTCTGACGTGATTCTATTTTGTTTCTACCCTACATGAGTTGGTGGAAAAAGTCAAGTTTTCTACTTTTCAACTCTGGTTTCGACTCTATGCGACTGCACTGCCGTCGAAAGCGACTGACGATAGTTTGTTTCGTTGTTCGTTTCATTTATTATGTGGAGTTCGTGTAACTTTTTTCTGTTGTTATTGCCATAATATTAGGTGGCAACCCTATTTCAAAATTTTATAATTTGGAAATTCTGACAACGGATTCGAATTCAGCGACCCATTGTTGGTGTACCATTTTTTTTGAAAGCACCGAATACGCAAAAACAAAAAAATCTAGGTGTAAACCCTATCCACCATCTTGAATTTTAAAATTCTGAATTTAGATTCGAAATCAACGACCTCTTAACACTAATAAATGACGTTTAGAACTCTTGAAAAGACATAATATAAGGTGGCAACCCTATTTTTTCAAAATTTTATAATTTGGAAATTCTGATAACGGATTTGAATTCAGCGACCCATTTTTGGTGTACCATTTTTTTTGAAAGCCCGGAATTCGCAAAAATAAAAAAAATCTAGGTAGCAACCCTATCCACCATCTTGAAATTTAAAATTCTGACTTTAGATTCAAAATTAGCGACCCCTTAACACTGATAAATCAACTTTAAAACTCTTAAAAATACATTTTATTAGGTGGCAACACTGTGGTAAAAATTTAGGTGGCAACCCTAACCTCCATCTTAAATTTTAAAACTGTGACATTAAATTCGAAATCAAATCCGTTGTCAGAATTTCGAAATAACAAGAAGTCGCAAAAATAAAAATAAATCTAGGTGGCAACTCTATCCGCCATCTTAAATTTTAAAGTTTGATATCATCTTCGAAATAAGTTACTCCTAAAACTTCCAACCACGGAGTCCTCAGAATCCTTAAAAGTCCTATTGCGCTTAAGCTCTCTCTAAACAAGCTCTTTGAATATTTTGGATACCTGCTTTAATTGGATACTTACCTTCAATTTTAAGCTTTTCAAGCTTTTTGCCGTAGGCATCAAGTTTTCCTTTACTTGAAACTTCGTGCCGTTCGCTTGTAAGCTAGCATACTTGCAAGTTGCAAGCTGTCGTTGGCTTATTTATATTCAATTACAAGCTATACTTGATTCAAAATTATCAAGCTCAAGCTAGCTTGAACTTGTATTTTAAGCAAGTACTTGTAATAGGGTTTCAAGTAGGCTTGTGCAGTTTCTGATACTAAGAGTTATTATACAAATACCTTAAATCACGACATGTAAAAAGAGTTGCAGGTTAGCGGCTGATGTTCTGATATTTAGTGTACAGAAAATTAGATCGTGATCGCAAAAAAAAGATACTTGATCACAAATTAAAATAGACGATGCCTCGGGGAAAACAAAAATGTCTTGCAAGCTTGGAGGAGAGTTATTTAAAAACCTAGTTGCCATGAGAAATTTTTAAACAAAAAAAATTTAAAAACAATTCCTTCTTTAGTTTAAGTAAGATCCATTTTTAGTTTTTCCAATACTCTTAATTTTATTTTATAGGCTTTATGATCATAGGATTTTTAAATGCAATTAAAAACTCAGTTTTAATTAATTTTCTTTCGACGTTTCACTGGCTATTTTCGAACATTTTCAAGGGATTTTTTTATTAAATGAATTTTTAGACGTCTTTTTTTTGTTTAATTTAGTTTTACGGAAATTTTTTTTAAAGAAACAAACTTTTGCATGTATTTAGTATGATTGGAGCTAATATCAAAGCCCCATTACGATAACAAAGTTTATTAATGAATCTCAGTGCCAGTCGTGGATTATCATTTCCAACGCCAGTCACAGTTATTCCAACAGGTAAGCATTGTTTTTTCGCTGTTCGAATATTTTTATAGGTATGGAATATATCTTTAGCATAAATAGTTGCAATATTATATTGTCGCCTACTTAACTGTGCCTAGATCATTAAAGACAATGCTAGTTTGTTAGTTAACATGCGACATTTGCATAGGTGAATGTTCCTTAGCTGTACTTGAAATAACAATCTCAAGGACTTATATGGCTATATTTCGCTTTCCACTAGCTTAAGGCTCATCTGCGCTGCGTAGGAAAATTCTTCAGAAGAATGAGCATAACGAAGCTCTTCAGTTTTTCTGCTTTTCGACTGCTCACAACACTCACCAAAATCTTTAGCTGGCGCCTTTCTCCTTAAGGTATCTGGTAGTAATAGTATTTAGAAACAAATAGTAACTAGTTTTGTTCCGATTAATAAAATTTGGTGTTGTGCCAGCTGCATTTATCTCATTTAAACTTAAAATCCTTTTTTAAAATTACTCAATGCTATTTTCAGTTCACTTCTTTCAGCTATAGCTAAAGGTGAGAATTTCTAATGACAGGTAGGTAAAATATATTTTTGGCAGAACTAAAAGGAGGATGATGCAGTTTTAGTAAGAATTAAAGTAAGAGCTAAAGTTGACTTCGCATACTCAAAAAATATTTTTTTTGAAAAGTCGCAAATTGAAACATAAATTTTAATACAGTCACTTATTGGAGTAACTGAAGCCAGCCGCGGAACAGCTAAAAAGTATACCCCTAATCGTCTTACAACAGTAGCATAGAACTTTTTAAGGGGGAATATACACCCAGTAGCCGAAAACAAAGGTCATGTTTGTGAATTTTTTTAAGGAAACCTAAGGGATATTTTTGAATAAGGGTTTTTGTACCTAAAAATATACGCATTCAGAAGTATGTTTAATTTTTTCTTTGATATTAAAACAAATTTAATATTAAGGTAGATACAGCATTTTTTATAGAACGCTGTGAAAAAAAGGTGAAAAGCGGTGACCAAGATTGCTCCTACAAAATTCACCTGAAACCAAAAAACGAAAATGATTAATTAAAGTAAAAAATGAAAAATTTCAATTTTTTGACAAAATGGCGGACTTCCGAATGTAAAGTAATGATTTTTGACCAAAAATTCGTTATTATTTTGCCTATAACTAATGAACGAAGCAATGAAAGAAAAATTCTAAAACAAGTAGTAGATTATTTAGTATAGAATAAGCCTGCAAAAAATAAAAACTATCGGTTCACTGAGTTTCGAGAAATTTTGGTCACCGACTTTGAAAACATGGTTTCAAGAAAAACGCGTTTGAAAATTGAAAAGCTAATAAATCTCTCTCGAACTTCTCGAAGGCGGTTCACTCACTAGGCTATAACTTTGTTATTTTTTGAGATATCAACTTGAAATTTAAAATAAATATTCTTGAGACTTTAGATAATAATGAAAAAGCTTCTGGATGCATTATTCCCCTTTTAACATAATTCACATCTCCACATATTTTCCAGTTCTTTTTGAATCGGTTTTATTTTTAAATTTTCAGAAAGGAAAATTGATCCAAACATTATTTCTAATCGAAATTTGTTTTATAAAATATTGAATTGGGTTCTCAAGAATTTCATTACTTTAAGTTTCTTGAGAGTCACCCTGAAAAATCAATCATTGAAACACCGCAATTCTTTTTATTAAAAGCTGCATACTTTTATTTTCATTAAAATTGCCACGCTTCGTCAGAACAAAAACAATACAAAATCAACAACAAAAATGGACAGGCGACACCGTAATGAAATAAACAGAAATTTGACATAATCAAAAAAATAAATACAGAAAAAAAACACAACCCACACATACTCAATTCAGCATATAAATAAAAAACGAAAAACTTCTCTGACGCCATAGCTTAAGTTACAATTTCAAATATGCGCAATTTCCGCATGCCGTGCTTGCAGCCGCAAAAACACTAGCAACAACAATAGCAGCAACAGTTAGATGCACAAATATTCCGTAATTTTTAATAAAATTTTGCCATTCTATCTGTTTTAATTGTTTTTTTTTTCTTCATTTTGGTGTATCTTTTTACTTTGCTCAATATTTCTAGTCAAGTTTTTTTTAGCGTTTGTATTATTTATTCGATATCGAATTGTCGAATGCTTGGAAAGTAACAACAAAAATCAAAATAAAAACTTATAATTATATCGCCGAGCCTGAGTGCAATTTCTGAAAATGAAACATTTGTTTAGTTATTTTGGTCATAAAGGAGTCATATTTGCGTTGTTGTTGTTGTCGCTGAAATTTTTGTAGTTGTTGGTAAATTGATAACCAGTCGCTCACTCAAAACTAAGTGTTTATTTTTTGTTTAGTTCTTATTTTTATTGCTTGTTTTTTTTTTTGTTTTTATCATTTTATACACAGTTTTGTTGGCACTTATTTTTTAATTGCTTTAAATGACTTTTATTGAACCAAATGGTTTTTCACATTTAGTTTTTAATTTTATTTTCGTTATTGAAGAAGTGA
Organism: Dichetophora obliterata; assembly: GCA_963920525.1. Lineage (NCBI taxonomy): Eukaryota > Metazoa > Arthropoda > Insecta > Diptera > Sciomyzidae > Dichetophora > Dichetophora obliterata. The sequence continues at coordinate 235,247,796 of OY986435.1, read as the reverse complement.
TATTTCTTAAAAAGCTTCTATATAGCAAGTTTCATTGAACATGCATTTGCAACAAATGTTAGGTATAATTTTATTATTTTCCACTTTGAAATATTTTTGTTATGGGCTATATCGAAAATAGCCATTTATGTTTGGGCATTTGAAGGATTTTGTGGCTGGTTTAATAAATAACTCACGAAAAACAAATAGCAGTGTTAACCACCAATCGCTCGTTGCAGAGGTGGCATTTACATCGTAACTTCGAGTGTATCGAAATTGTTGCAGTGTACTTTAGTTCAGATACAAATTTTTTTGGCATAAAGTTCCAATTTTTAAAAGCTTTTAAAAATATATATGCACGCTCATTTGGAAAGCTTCAGACACTATAATTCCAAAAAAAAAAGAACCTCAGGTGGCAACACCGTTTCTTATATGATATATCAAAGTACATAATATCATTGTAAAAAGCTGTGCCAACAAGAAAAAAAAAACGAATCGTGTGTTGCATCTACAATTGCTAAAAACTTAATATTTCTTATGATCATTTCTTATAATCAAAATTAAGGCAAAAGTGAAAACATTGTTTTCTTTTTTAAATTGTTTTCTAAAATTTTGTGATTTGTGTTAGTAACCTTTTTCACAAAAAACTAAAAATATTATTTGTGTTCCGTGGAGTAAAAGCAATGTGTGTTGTTCCGGATTGTTCATAAGTTGTATATCAGGCGAAAGGCGATAATGTGAAACTTTTGCCCGAACTTGAAGTATCATATATTTTCAGAAACATTCGTATTTCAACACAGACAAATTCTAAATGTTTGGGTAGAAGTAAACACGATGCTGATGCTGTATTCAATTGGGTTCTTCAAAAATAAATAAAAGCGAATTAAGCTTACTTTGTAATTATAATAAAAAATAGATGAAAAACTGTATACAAGTATAATGGGAAGACCTAAATTAAGCTATACAGAGCCAAAGGACCACTTGAAAGGAATACTAGCAACTGATCTCTCTTCTCAACAAAATCACAAAATCGATCTTATGATTATAATAAAATGACTTATTTACGAATCGATTCATATCTTTTGAATAAAAATTCCAATGTTTTGTTTGTTCCTTTTTTTATTTTTGTTAATAATTTAATAGCATTTGCCAATAAGGAGGAGCGACAGGTAAGAAATACTCTAATTTTTCATCAGCATCAACCCTTGTCTGTCTACACGTCACACAGTGTAGTAAGTGCGGTCATTAATGACAAAATTGAAGGTTTGAATTCTTATAAAATTTTCTGGATTTTAATATAGTCCCGAGTAAAAATACTAGCGGGCGAACAACGGTCGATCAGTGGTCGAACATGGGCGGCAAGGCCGTACAAGGGTTGAATAAGGCCTAAAAACAACCACAAAAGCCTAGCGGCCGAAAATTTGGTCAAATAACGGCCGAAAAACCCCTAAATTAAGTTTTAAGGCAGCTTTACGCCCGTTGTATGCCACTAAATTTTTCAAAGCTCTTATTCAGCAACAAACGTATGCAGGACATCAAAAGCAAGCCTCACTCGGCAATGCTAATGACAGTATCGCCACTTGTGTGTGGCGCAAAAAAAAATAAGTGTTTAAAGTTCATTAAAAAAAGCTGCTCATTTGCATGGTAGAATAATCACTGCTTGGCCGTTTTACGGCAGCTGTAAGCCTGTTGTGCCGTCGAGATTATTTAAAAACGATCTCTGTACTACCCTTAAAACTTGAGATTATTTAAGAACAGCCTCTATTCGGCTGCTGTTTGGCCAAAAAGTTTTGAAAACAACCCTGGTAACGCAGCGAAAAATATTAAGTGTATACATTGAAAACCAAACTTTTTTGATTGAAAATAATGCTTTATTTTAATTAATGTATTTGCATGTTATTCAAAATATTGTCCATCTCTTCGGTCACTTTTTCACACCTTTCTGGTAGCAAGTGAATTCTGTGTCGTAAATAGACTTCGTCCTTTGAGGCCAAGAACGAATCAAGCCAATTTTTGATACCTTGCTCAGAAGTAAGCGTATTCCAGTGAGGGCATTTTGTATTGAAAAAATAAATGGTAGTCGGATGGCGCCAAGTCTGCTGAATATGGCGGGTGAGGTAAAACTTCCCAGCCACATGGTCGAGCATTGTCATGATCGAAAATTACAGACTCGTGCCTTTTCGACTATTGCGGCCGTTTTTCTGTCGATGCTCGCTTCAAGCGAATTAATTGCTGTCGGTAAAGCTGTTCCGTAATGGTTTGACTTCAGTAACTCGTAGTGGATCGGTCCCTTCTGATCCCACCAAATACGCTCTTTATCCTTGATGTCGAAATCACCACTTTCGAAGCGATTAAACTACTCAAAACACTATGTTCTAGATAGAGCATGGTCACCATAAACAACCACAAGAAAATGATGATTTTCGGCAAAAGTTTTCGGCAGCAAAGTCAAAACAACCAGCAAAGTAGCACCGCAGAAGGCACAACCTGCACCACTCAAGTGTCCCAAAAAACAACCATCAAAACCATCTGATGAGGACATTGATTTTTTCACCATTTGTTTGAGGTTTTTGCCTAAAGAACCGACCCTCAAGAACTCCATCGAATGCAACACATGTGGCCGGCCTGTTTACTTGAAGTGCAACAATATGGTAACGCATACTTTTTTAATGTGCAAACATTGCGACATCGATGATGATGAAGATGTATAAAATTATGAATGAGCACTTCCATTCATTGCGATTTTTTTAGCCTATGTGATGGCATTATAACTTGTTTTTCCTTTTAAGGCTTTCTGAATAAATAAAATTCCATCTTCTTTTAAAAAAATGTCTTGTTTTAAAAGTCCTATTTTCTGACTTTTATTGGAATTCTTCAAATGGTTCACAACCCAGTCACTTTTTTGGAAGTGCCACAAATTACGTCCTTAGAAAATTGGCCGCAGAGGGTTATGTATAAATCAAAACGTTTAAATATAAAAGTTGCGTTTTATTTTCACCTTTCCAACTGTGATTGAGAACTTCTATTAATTTCGATTTTTTAGCCTAAGTGACGGCACAATAGCTTGTTTTTTTTCCTTTTAAGGCCTTCTGAATAAATAAAGTCCCATTTTATTATAAAAGGAAATGAGTGTCTTACTTCGTATTTTCCGACTTTTATTGGGATTTCACAACAGATGGTTTACAACTCAGCCACTTTTTTGGTAGTGCCACATATTATATTCTTAGAAAATTGGCCGCAGAGAGTTCAATTTAAATCAAAACGATACTCTGTCTGAATATAAACGTAGCGTTTTATTTTGTGAAAATGTAGAGCCCAAAAACCAAACCCTGTTCATAACCCAGCCCTTTATAAAACAAAAACAACTGTGCATGATTTTTGTGAACAGATTTGTCCGTTACTGTATATTACCATACAGAAAATAATTTATTTTTATGGTAATTTAAAAAAAAAACTACATTTCAAACTTACTAAATACTTAATGCTTTTAAAGACTTCTCTGGAACAGTCAAAGGTATAGTTTTCATAGAAAATTTTTTTAAAAAACAAAGTTTCTCTATTGCGTAAAGAAAATGCTTGGAAATACAGGAGAGTATAAAAAATATAGTGCTTGAAAAATGCGTAATATGCTAAATTTTTAATATTTGCCATCCTTAAAGGCTAATATCTTCAAAACTATGGAAGATAATTCAATAGATAATTCAAAGATAATTCAAAGATATTATCTTCAGATAGCTATTGACATTTCTTTTATTTTCTTTAAAAATTATTGAAACAGGTCAACACGATAAAAAAATGTAAACAGTTAAATTATCAGAAAAAAAAGTTTTCCCATTTTTGCTTATTTATCAAAAAATCGAGTTAATTGCGAAGTTTGATGAAGATTACCTGGAATTGTGAACCTACTTGTATGCTCTTGATATAATGTGAAATCCAATATTATCAATGACTTTTAGCAGTGATTTTCATAATATGGATATCTCTGGTATTTTAGGAAAGTAAAAAAAAGCAGTGCAAGCATTACTTAATTATACACCAATATTGAAAAGCTGTTTTCGTTTTCTGTGTTACTAGTGTATTAATTTAAATTTAATCAAATTCAACCAATATGTTGTAATATTCTGAGTTAGGTTTCGAAAGACCCAAAAACATATTACAAAAGACTAATACGCAGAAATTGGTACCAATCACTCCAAGTACTAATTAATGATTTTCAACAATACAAAAAAAAAACTTACCATTTCAGCCCCTGGAAGCACTTTGACCTTTTATTAATTCTGTTGTGCATGTTACGAACAGAAATATCAATTCAATTGAGAAAACATTCTGTTAGAGCTGGGGTTCGAACCGGTGCTCCTTAGCTTACTGGCCACGTACACTACCAGTAGTCTACGGCTGCCACAATAATCATCAATAACGGGACTAATGTCCCGTTTCAATAATGGGATTGGAATTCAGTTTCAATAATGGGATGGGAATGGATTGAAAAATTTTGATGAAAAGGCTAAAAATTATATTTTTCGAAGCCATATCGATTTGTTTATAATTAATTGAAGAATATTTGTTATTGGCTTGATCCGTTATCAGTAAGCAATTGAATAAAGATAGGTACTTAAAGGTATGTAAACGTTATCGGTAAGTAAAAAAAGGCATGAGATATAACTTAAAAAAAGTGTTTTCTGTGTTATTTTATTTTTAACTTAAATAGTTCAAGTTTATTTTAATTTCTGTTTGTGATTTTGAATTTGACAATTCTATTCTTTATCAGTAAATTAACGTTCTAAACAAGGCATCATAACGTTCTAAGCAAAATTCAAAAATCTAGAGCTGTTAAGAACCAAACAATTAACATGAACTATTTTATTGAAGTATTTTCTAGCTTTAATTAGCAATGAGAAGGTGATAATTTCTATCCAAAAATTTAAATTCTTATCTTTCTCCTCACACCAGATTAAGATACTTCAACAATATGAACCTGAGATAAGAAAAGACTTGCTTGAATGAAGGATACATTAATGTTTGCCGCCTTTTTGTACTGAGTTAGCTGGTCAGTTGCCATTCAACCACCTACTATCGCACACGTACACACATATAAAACACACACATGCTCACTTCCTGCCATTCTAATTGCCACTTGGGTGATAATTTTTAAAAATTGTGATGTTCTGATGGAATGATGACAGCGCGAAAAACTGACGCGCTGCGTTTGGATGGATATGCAGCTTGACTTAGTTTTAACTTGTTTTTATTGTCTATTTAATTTACAGGTGAACTGGCTCTCGTTATAACAACAATTCATAGAACTGCAACTATCTGCACTTTGGGGCCAAAATGGCAATTTAAATAATTAAAAGTTAAGAAATAAATGAATACTCCTGATGATTAAATTTCTATTATACATACGTATAGAACACAAAAAAAAAAAAAAATGCAGAGTACAGCGCCATAAAGTTAAGGCTTAAGGGTTTAGGTAGAAGTAGAATTCAGAAATAGTTGTTGTGATGGTGGAAGTAAAAGAAGGGTAGTAAATGAAGTAGTTGTTGCTATTTATGAGTTTAGTGGTTTAAAAAAAGAAAGAAAAAGTTTCAATTTATGGCTAAAACGCAATGCATGAGCGATGCTTAGGTCGAAATGGCAGCTGGTAGAAGCTAGCTAAGTAGTGGCTTAAAATAGTGACAACAAAGAGAAGGAAACAACAAAAAGCAACAACTGCGACTGGTTTCTAAACACAACAAGTGCGGCCATAGCGGCAACATAGCGGATATTCTTTAATGGCACCCAACAACAGGAAGCTCAATATGATATCAAAACAAAATGGCCGACGGCATTGCCAAAGTGGCAAAGGGGCATAGTTTTTATCGTTGTTATTGCTGCTGCTGGTTGTTGCTCTTCTGTTGGCATAACTTGAAATATGAATGCAATTTCGTAAATTATTTTCCTTTTAAGTGATTATTAAGGTGCGGTACATCCAGCTATCCATTTATATCCATCCATCTATCCATCTATCCATCTCTCCAACTTTATATCCACCCATCCATCCATCTAGACATCCATCCCTCATCTATTCATCGGTTGTTAAACGTGCGTTTTAAGCAATTTAGGTTGCCGTTGTCGTTATTCTTGCAGTTGTAGTGGTGGCTGTTGTGTGTTCAATGCTTCCCTTAAATTGTATCTATTTATTAAGTGCGGTTACTAATATTACTGCAACAATGGCGAAAAGGTGTGCGTTTGAATTATCAAAAGTGATATTTTGTCATCAGCGACAGTAGCAATAACAAAAAAAAAACAAAACCTTGAGCAAAATAACGATAGAAACTATAACAGCAGCAACAACAATGTAGGTGTAGCTAACGTCATAATAGAAATGATCATCATCGTCATCATCATCATAATTATCAGCATCATCATCATAATCGTCATCATTACCAATATCAGCACTAGCAAGCAACAGCAAGAATTATGGCAGTCGTGTAATTGAACAACAATTGCCTGCAGCCACAACAACAACAAACGACAGCAGCTGTTGACGACCTGTTGGTGCTCATGTACGAATTTCTTATCTCACCTCGAACAGCGGTTCGTTCATCTGTTCCTCTCCAACAGCATAGTTTAAGGTATATCAAAAATTATAGAAAAGTCTTAATTGTTGCTGCAGCATTCTTAGGTTAGCAACAGTCAAAGCTAGTTTAAGCAGTTGATCCTATCAAGAAGCAAATGAATTATCCTTTGAAAACTTGTCCGAGAAAACGAAATTAAGATATTAGCAAATATCAAAATTGAATATTTTCTTAAATGATATAAGGATACAATTTCAAACATACAATAGTCAAAATATTTTATAAAAAAATGCGTATACACAAAGATCCTTGTGTTGAAGCTGAACTCAATGTGTTCATTTTTCATTGAAGGAAACCTTAAAATACTTTTAATATTCACATATATATGTAGGTATATTTTAAATACATTTGTTCATACTTTAACATATTCTGTTGTAAGCTATATTCCAAGCCAGGATTCGCAAAAACTTGCATGTGAATCAGTATTATTCATTGAAAAAATGATTAATTTCGTTTTCTTCACTCGTGAAGAAAAACAAATATATGTCGTTAAGTGTTCAGAGCGATCGGAACTGTTTATCTCTTTTGAAATCTTTTTCTTCACAGATCGCGCTCTTTAAATTAACTGAGTGGAATAAGGCTCACTGCTTTTTACACAATTAACAAAACTAGAGTGCGCCTGTGGTCGAAATTTGGGCATTTCGCTTACATTCTTTGTTGGTTCGATACCAAACTGATGTCAAAAACATACGTTTTTCATACCATGGCATCACTTTTACTTTCCTAATAGCTGAGTTCTCGCGCTCAGAAGAGATCTCAATATGAGCGGAAAACTGAAAATAGAAATAAAGTCGTTCTTTCCTCTTTCTTTGCTCATAAAATATGAGCAAAACTTTCGGTATTATTTCGTTAGGTTATTTTTTCTTTACACTGTGATACTAGTTCGGTTACCTTCGCACATGACCAAAGAAAGAGGATTAAGGACTCTAGTTCTATTTTCAATTTTCCGCTTCATTCTGAACGGGAGAACTGATGGCTGATTTATTAGGAAATTAAAAGTGATGCCATGTTTTTATGTACAGAGATTGTATGCGAAAAGGGTCATATTTCGACCACTGGCGAACTCTAGTTCTAATAACATTATGAGCAGGGCTAGGATTTCGATGATATGTCATCTTTTTTCTGCTGCTTCTAAGACATTTTCTGGTTATTTGGAACGTCCATTTATGTTTCCTAAATTCCAAATATGAAAAGTTTTTAGTTCACTTTTCATCGTTTTTTATCGGTTTTAGTTTTCAGTTAATTTTTACTAGATTTAGGATATTTTTTGGGCATTTTATGAGATTTTGAAATTTATTTTATTGTAATTTTTGGACATTTTTAAATTTTGTGTAATTTAAAGAAATTTCTCGTTTTTTTTCGTACTAAAATATATAAAAATACAATTTTTTAAACATATTACTTTAACAATAGAGCCCCTTCAATCAAAAACATTACCTCTCGAAAAAGTAGTAGCTTTGTTTATAGACCTCGATGAAAAAAAGCTCTGCGCGTGGTGAAACTGACAAAAGGGTATGTAGAAAGATGAAACAAGTGTTAGATAATCACTCAGGATATGCTAGTATTCATTAACTCTATTTTTATGCACTATTGCTGAAATATTAGGGGAATATGACATATCGTCTTTTAAATATGTTCCTTTCGTCAGTGTAGAAGTAGAAAGAACTCTTTCAGTTTACAAAAACATTTTGCCAGACAATTTACGTTCTGTCAATTTTAATAACTTAAAAATTTACCTTATAATATACTGTTACGCTATGTATAAAAACTACATAAAAAAATGTTTAGTTTATTAATGTTTTATATTAAAAGCTTTGGTTTTTGCTTATTATTATGTTATTGTTTGTGTTTTTAAGTAATTTTTGTCAGTTTTTAGGTAATTTAGGTACTGATAAGGCAAACCATGGTATTCCTTTCACCACATGCAAACTCCTTATACATGAGTTATCCGGAATCACAACCAACAACAGATGGTCAGTAGGTAACACGTGTAATATAACGCGGCAAATCTGGCCCAAACTGAACCCTGAGCGTTCAACAGAACTCATTTCTCTCAGAAGAGACCACATCACCACCATGGTAGGGATACTTAAAGGGATACCGCCTTTTTGAAGACTTCTGCAGAAGCTGTAGGGATGAGGAAGAGGAAGAATCTACAGTAAATTTCCTCTGCACTTGCCCAACTCTGGCTCAAAAACGCTTCCTCCACTTAGGTAACTGGTTCTTCAATGACCTCGACGAGCTCTCGCAATATTCGATTACTCGAGTCCCAGGAAAAATTAACCCCTGGTATCACAATGGACCTCATTGGCCTAAGTGTGTCTCGTTTGAGACAGCCACACTAACCTTACCTAGCCTTGGTAATTTTCGTTATTTTTTTAGGTAATTTTTTTGCAGTTTGCCCTGATTATAAGTATATCACTTTAAACCTAAACAAAACCATGATGTTATAAAAGCGTTGTTGTCAATATTTTTTATGGATCTTGGATGGTATCTTAAATCCAAAATTTTGCGGGGAGTCTAGGCATAAGGTTGGGCCGTTTTGAAAAAACTAAGTTTTGACATGGACTTTTTCGTAGGTCTAAGTAACAATTCCGGAGGCATGTTTTTTTATTCTCTATAAAATAAATCTCTACCATTTTAATTTTTTTTGTAATTTAAAAAAAAATCTTGTTCTACTGCCCAACCCTATTCGTCCGTTTTTTTTAAGACTTATGCCAAAAAAAGATTCTCAGCTTATAAAACTTTAATATGCAAACTTTGAACGGAATTGATCAGTCACACAAAGTTACATCACATCAAAAGCAAAGCGGGACAATAAGGATTACGATTACGATAACAGAAATCTTTAAAAAATGGGTTAACAATTAAAGTAATCTTTCATCGAATGAGCTAAGATTACGTTTTCAGTAGTCGTAATTTTGAAAAATTTGAAATTTCGATTACTGTAATCGTAATCTTAGCTCATTACTTAATAGTAGGATTACTTTAATAGAAGTCTCGTTTTTTCTATTATAAGGATTTTAGCACGATTGCAAGTATTACTTTTATTAAATATTAGCGAAAACCACCGTTAATTACTTTAGAAAATGTATTTCAATGAGAAAAAACGGAATTACAATTAAAGTAATCCTTCATCGAATGAGTTTTTAAGATTAAGGCTACAGTAATTATTATATAAAATTTTATAAAACTGCGATCAAAGATCCTTCGATAGAAGATATGTCGCAATTCTAATTTACAAAATTTTGGAATTGGGATTAAATAATCCTAATCCTTGCAGCAATAACATGGAATCCTTATCGCCCAGCTCTGATCGAAAGTAAAAGTGTGCATTTTTACAATTAGTAAATTTAGTTTTTTACTAACGTAAGAAGTAAGAAATCTACTCCAAATGTGCAATTTGACATAGTTTTTGTGTTTATGGATCTACTACTGTGTCTAAACGTGGACGTGACTGGTCACCTTAAACTGCGTGCGCTTTATAAAGGGTGTTTTTTATAGAGTGATACAACTTTGAGTTGGCATCACTGCTTTATTTGACCATCCATTTAACAGTTGATAGTTGTTTTTTGTTAAGTTGGCCTTGACATTTTATTATGAATCGACTTACACCAAAATAATGGTTCTGTTCGTTAAACTTATCGTGCACTTTGTCTATTTTATGGCGTACATAATCGTTCTTCAGAGCTGCTAATTCGAAGAACAATATATCGTTTTCGGACCACATTTACTGTAACTGATAATGTGCATCCCGTGAGACGCCGAACAGTGCGCACTGAAGAATCTGTAGCCGCTGTACAGGAAAGCATTGAAGATGATCCTAATCAATCAATTCGTCGCCGTTCTCAGCAACTGGGTTGTGTCCTTCCACTTTATGGAAAATTTTACGAAAAGATCTTGGCTTATAATCTTTCAAGATTCAACTTGTGCAGGAATTAAAGCCAAACGACCATCGTATGCGCCGCCAATTCGGCGAATGGGCTGAGGCACAAATTGATATTGATTTTGAATTTCCATGGAAAATTTTATTTTCCGATGAAGCCTATTTTTGGTTGAATGGGTACATAAATAAACTGAATTGTCATATTTGGAGTGAGGAGAATCCACAAGCTTTTGTCGAAACACCATTAAATCCACAGAAAATTACTGTTTGTTGCGCTTTATTGGCTGGCGAAGTCATTGGCCCATATGTCTTCAAAAACGATGATGGTCAGAATGTTACTGTCAATGGTGAACGGTATAGGAACATGGTTCGAAGTTTTTTCGTACCTCAATTAGCTGGCATTAATCTTACTGATATGTGGTTCCTACAGGATAGAGCCACATGCCACACAGCGGGCGCTACAGTTGATTTACTCATAGAAACTTTTGACGAAAAAATAATTTCACGAAATGGCCCAATTAAATGGCCCCCAAGATCGTGTGTTTTAACCCAATTGGATTATTTTCTTTGGGGTTATGTAAAGTCACTTGTCTACATCGATAAACCACAAACAATGAACACCTGGAAATCAAAATTCGAAGAGTTATCGGCGAGATACGGCCGCAAATGCTGCGAAAAGTTTGTGAAAATTGGTGTTTCAGATTGCGCCTTGTACGTGCCAGCCGTGGTAGCCACATGACCGAAATCATATTTAAGCATTAATGTCATAAAATTTTCTAATCAATAAAGCCCATTTCATTGAAATTAAAAATATATTACTATGTTTTGTTATGATTTAAACTTGTATTAATCTATAAAAAACACCCTTTAGATCTGGTTAAATCTTGTTTTTGAAAGTGGGTCGCTCTGTCTTTGACATTTGTATCAAATTTCATGCCATATCTTTAGTGCTTAGCTATTTAATAAATTTGATTTTTAGTTATGAACTATTTAAATCAAGCAAGTAAAAAAGCAAATTCATAAGTGGCAGTTTTGAAAATAAAATTGTTTGGTTTTTGGGGTATTTTTTAATATTTTTACCCTAAACCGGGGTCTGATATGTTGGCAGCCCTGGGACTCCAAGATTTTTCTAACTAAAATCGGAAATTTTATTTTTATTATATGGAAGCCATTTTAAATGAGAAAAATAATTTTTTCGATTTTTAATGAATTTTTTGTGTTCAAAAAGCTAAAAATAGGCACTTTAAGCATATTAAGAGAAAAAAAATCAAGTTTCAACAGCTATAACTTTTTTGTCCGAATTTTAGTTTTTGTAATTTTTTTCCCGAAATAGCTTAAGATTATGTTAAAGCCAGCCGTGAAGTCAAATTTTGAAATTTTGCATTTTTGGATTTTTTGAATTTTTTTTTTGTAAAAATACCCAAACTCAAAATTTACAAAATGTTACACTTCAAGTAAAAAATTGCATAACCACCAAGTTATTAAATGTTATCGCATAGATTTTTTTTTGTATTTGTATAAAATGTTGTTTCAGAAAACGTTTCAATAGAAAGTTATTGCAATTTTAACACAGTTGAATTTTTTTTACTACAATAAGAAAAAAAAAAATTAAATTTTTCCAAAAATTAAAATATCACCAATCTACTAATAAAAAAAGTGCATACAAGATTTATGCATAAAATAAGGTTTTATGCCCAACAAATTGAGAAATATGTAAAAAGTAAAAAAAAAATGTTCATGTGTTTTTCAATTTACAACTTTTTTTATCAACTCGCGGTCATTTGGCGTACTCCTATCGAACGTGTAATAAAACATGCTGGTTTAAATCCCAAACGTCACGTTTTTAACTAGTCATAATTTTCATTTTTGAAAATTTCTTGAAAAATTCCAGTCCATTTCTTACAAAGTTGTTGTTTTTGTTGCTGTTGCCTTCTTTTCATCAATAACATGACCCTAAGCTCCATTTTTAACCTTGTGAAACCATCAAAGGTCACAATTAATTGTATAAATCTAAAATACTTCAAGACATGTTTTTGTCCTTTAACTAGGTGTTTTTTCTATCTTGCCTTGGCAAGTGAACTTGGTTTAAGCACATATTTAAATTTGTAGCCTTTTATTTTGAGTAACAATAAAAAAATTTCGAAATCCTTCAAATGACCTTCTAAAATGAAAAAAAAAAACACAACTTAGTACCTAACAAACACTTTTATTAAAAAAGTACATATATAAAAAAACATTGTTTGACACCTAGAGAAGTAGTTTCAAAATTTTTATGGCAGCCAATGTGTTAATAGAAAGTTAATTTTGAAACATAAATCCATCAAATAGGCCCAGTTTACAGTTACAGTACAGTAATGAAAACGTAAGTACTTAAAGACGTTAACATGTAAACACGTACTTTTGCTTACATCCAGGAATAGTTCAAGTATGTTATTTTTTGAAAATTCTTAAATACTCGTTAACACGTGAAACTTATCGGTGTAATTTTAATTATGTTTTTCCCAGAAGTTGTGTTTTGCTAAGCACCACTTACTTTTGGTTTTCTGATTCTGAGTTAGAACTTGTATATATAAAAATTAAGAGTTCGGCTTTTTACGTCTATATAACGTCTGTTTACAAGGTTCTTAAAAAATAAATATCTTGCCGCTTCAATTTGTATCACGAAAATGCACTCCGACAAGAAGCGAGACACAAGAAACAATAGGTTAGGCAATTCACGATCTTGTTGCATCGCTGTTAATGCGCTGTAAATGTTTTCTACCCTTGCAGATTTTTGTTAGTACACCTTTAATATTATGGTGTTGCAAATGCTTTACAACAGTTTTTTCTGTTGCTTCATATTTACTTCTGCGTCCATTTTTTTCATTTTCCCTTTAAATTTTCTTTTTTAAAATAGCTGCATTTCTTTACCTTTCTTTTGCCGCTACACTGAAGACTGAAACACTGAAGACAGCTGCTCAATCAGCGGTGTTCAAAAAGTATTGGTGGTGGTGTTCAATGCAAAATGAACACATTCATTCACAATAGCGTCATGCAATATAATTGGTTGAGCATATGCAACTGCTTTTTGTTATAACAAATGCATATCAATGCATTTTGTTTTCGTATAAGTAGCTTTTTTTTGCATTTGCAATAAGATCGTGAATTACCTTAACATTTTTTCTTTATAAAATTTTATTTCTTTTCGTGTCTTGCTTGGTGTTGGTGTGCATTTTCTTGGAACAAATTAAAGCGGTTAATCTAAAGACCTAAAGAAAATTGCATACCAAAGAACTTTTCCTTTAAAAGTATGGTAAAACGATGCTATGTTTACAAGTTTAAAAATTTTAAAAATACCCTCGAAACATTGTCGCAAATCATGCTGTCCTCTATGCAAATCAAAGAGCTTTTTTAAACAATTTCTATTCTTTCATTATTCTGCCTTTCTATAAGAAAACTGGAAAAAAACCAGCCTGAAAAACAAATCTTCTGATTTATGTCTGTCATCCATCCATTAATTATGCTTTACCCTATTCTATGCCATTATTATTCATTCTTCAAAATTAAAGCAAAAGCAAAAAGAAATTAATTGCAATTAATTTTAAATTAAAAAAGAAACTTGCAACCTCTATAATTATGCATCCTAAATATTAACCCTGTCGCTACCTGCTTCGTTGCAATCTGCAAAACAACAGAGCAACGTTTGATGCCTGCAACATGGCAACATGAAACAAATTGCTGCAATATTGCAATTATGTGCAACCGCCCTATTAAAGTGTTGCCAACCAGTGGCAATCAGTGCTATTTAGGCAAAAGCAACAGAAAAGTGATGCCAACATGGCGCTACCTACCAATATTTCAGCAGCAGCAGGAGCAGCAGCCAAAACTATGCTGGCTAGATGACATGGTCGATGAGAAGAAGAAGTACCAGAATATAGTGATGAAGAAAAAAAAAGACGAAGAAGAAGAAGAAAACATTTATTAAGCGCACTTGCATCACTTTACATCAAAGGCTCTTAAATATAACCAGTCAACCAACCAACCAACCAGCTAGTCAGCCAGTCAGTCAGTCAAGCCACCAGCCAGGCAGCTAGCGAGTCTAGCTCAAAGACGCTGCAATATCGTGCCGTTGTTGCTATTGTTGTTGTTGGCACACGCTGCACTTTACAGCTGTAAGCGACACACAAATGCATGCAACAACTCTCGGATGCAGATGGCGTTGTAATAGGGGAAAAAGTGGTTGCTATTGTTGTTGTTGTTTGTGTTGTTGTGCTGCTGTTGTTGCAGGTGAATTGCACGATTTTCAATGCAAAAGTCAATATCAACACAAGAAGTCGTTGTTAGCAGCTAGGTTTTCATGTTGTTGCTGTATTGCTTACTCTTATTTTTTTTAGTTTGTTGCTGCCTAGTTTTGTAGTAACAACTTTAACAACAACAACAGAGCGCAAAAAGCACTGCAACAATAAAGCAGACACTAGACAGATGTTTCCGTTTGTAAAATCTTTGTGGATTCCCAAAGGATTCACCGAATGAAAACAACGGAAGACGCGTTCAAGCCACGTTACACTGTATCACCAAAGAGGAAAATAAAAATTGAAAAAAAAAAAATTTGTTAAACAGATGTTGCATTGATCGTACGTATTGGGTTGAATTGCTGTTCTTGAATAGCAGTGCATAAAATAGAGTCACTCAGTTTTAACATGCAATTTCATGCAATTTGTGTGTGTAGTTGTAACTGATGAAATGCGTTCTTTGAAGAGAAAAAAAATCTTCCGAGTGTTAGTCTAATTGATGCATTCTATTCAAAGCTGGACTTTTTCTGATTACAACTCCTTTTCGATTAGATTTAAAGTAATCGTGTTCTATAAAAATTAACGATGACAGTAAATGTAATGGAAAAAAGTTTAAAACGATTACTGCAATTTAATTGTAATAGAAAGATTTTATGAGTACAAGTACAGTAAATGTATCAATGAAAAATTACAATTAAGATTGCTGTAATCATAATCAACATTTTTGAAGTGAAATTTCTTTAGCAATCTTTAGTGATTGGTAGCTCGATGAGAAGAAAAGTGACATCAAAATAAACAATTATATACATTAGACCGTCCCACTTTTTAAATGTTTTTCGAAAAGATCCCGGGACACGTTGATTTCTAATTCTACTCTTAAAACAATGAATTTTGGCATATAACACTTTAATATTTACTAACGGTAAATGGTCGCGCAAAAGGCTTAAAGGGGTTTTGGCTAAAAATTCACTATTTCGAAAAACCAAGAAATTTCTTCTTCAGTATTTTGCAAATAAATATAAAACAATTGAACAGATTTTCATCAGTTTATACTTGTGTGAAAGCAAATAAAGTTTACCATCTTCTACTGTAAGAAATATTTGATTTTGTTTGGTAAATTTTTTTTAAAAACTTTGCAAAGTGAAATGTTCATGAACATTATTACGAAAATTTGATAACTTCAACTCACATTACCCCGTGTAACAAAGGCATGAGGAAAATTTTTTGTTTTATGTAAATTTTGTATTTTGAGGAATTTTACAGCAAACTTATTTATGTATAATTTGAAGATATCCCACCAAACCAAAGTTTTCGAATTTATCTGAGTTCCGATTAGTTCGTAACTATTTCAAGAATTCTTAACGAATTTGTAACTATTTCGCAACAGTAATTTCGGAACATTTCCGAATAATTCGAAAGAGTTCCGAGATCAAAATTTAAAACTTAAATTGTGAGGTATTTTAAATATTTCGAGTTGAAAAAAATTGGTAGGCCATGAGCTTAGCGGCATTTAAAATAATTTTCCATTTGTAAAATAATTTAGTTTTAAACAACTTTTTCTTTAAAACTGATGATACTAGAGATGGTTCTAATTTTAATTTTTACAGATGCAAATACCAACGACATTGCAAAGGATCTGTAATTTTTGGCATGTCACTTGTACGAAACATATCGTCTGGGTCATCTTAAGCGGATCGATTAACCAAACTTTGATTCGAAATTGTTATTTAATTTTGTATTACATACGGCACAAAAATCATTAAGAGATCGTTGCGAATTTGATGCTTCATTTCGTTACGAATTAGGTGCTACAATTCGTTAAAAAATTGTTATGAATTTGTTGCGAATTCAGTTGTTTACGAATTTGTTACGAAATCGATACGTCAATTCTTTACGAATTTGTTACGAATACAATACTCCAATTCTTTACGAATTTTTTACGAATTCGTTACTAAAATTCCTTCCGAATTTGTTACGATTTCGTAACGAAAATCGTATGGAGGGGTTGGATACCGAACTCGGAATAATTTCGAAAAATTCGTAACGAATTCGTTAAGAATTTGGAAACTTTGGTTTGCTGGGTTAGGATACGGTATTTTTTCCAAAACAACAAAACTGCACAGTAAATTTTTCCGAAAATTATCCAATTTCATTTTTATTAAACGTAGCTACATAAATAAGTAGGTATGTCAATAACCATAAAAAAATGTAAACGATATAAGTTTAAAAAGCGAAGTATTGTAAGTTTTCTGTTGTCTGGATAATATTTTTTGTAATGTATAACTATTTGAATGACACCATTTTTCTCTTCTGAATCCACTGTCAAAGCATTATTTACCATAGTTAGGAGCTCTACGACTAGTTCTGCTGGATCATTACAAAAATTTACATTTTTAAAAAATTTTTTGTATACTAAAGTAAGGCCAGCGAAGGGCAAATAAGGAAAAGCAAATTTTTTAAAACCTAGAAATTAGTTAGAGTTGACTATTTGCATTCATTCTAATCTTAAATTCCAACTCATGGCAATAAAACTATATAAAAACAAAAAATAACTGTAGAATGCAATACAATGCATAGCAATGCAGGGTAAACAATCTCTGGGCTGTTCACATTCCGGTGCAATTGGTCTTGTATCATAGCATTTGCAAAATGGTAGTGTAATTGTGAACAGGAGCTTTAAAGTTCGTGTTTTTTTTTAGATTTTTATCGTTTTAAAGAGTGATCAATAGCATGTCTAAAGCATAACATCCGTGGTCACAAGGAACAATGACTAACTTAAAATATCTTAATAAGCCGATACGGCGTTTTCTTTATTGCCAATCTTTGGAAGGATGCTGGAACTTTTTACACGAAATGGACTACTACATATGTCCTGAAAATACTGAAGAAGAAATATCTTGTTTTTCGAAATAATGAATTTTTACCAAAAACCGTTTAAGCCTTTTGCGCGATCATTTACCGTTAGTTAATATTAAAGTGTTATGTACCAAAATTATTTCTTTTAAGAGTAGAATCAGAAATCATCGTGTTCCGGGAACTTATCGAAAAAGTAAAAAAAGTGGGACGGTCTTATATATATCTATTGGATTTAGCATGTACACAAACCAATTTCAAAGACATTTTTAAACGTAACTGTTGAACTGTCAAATTAACATAAGTGCACATAAAGTGTGTTTCGACATTGAGTTGCGTCACTCTCACACTAGTGGCGAAAAATTCTTTAGCACAGTTGTGATTTGAAACTCGATGAAATGAAAAACTGGCAGTACAGTATTGCACTGTGTGCACATGTTGGCGAAAAAAACAAATGTGTAAAAAATCAATTGCGATGTTATTTCGGCTGAGAGGTTAATAGGTAAAATATTTTTTATTTATTTATTCGTTAAGCTTAATACAAGCTGATTAACTAAGAACTAAGCCTTTTATAACAAGGTTTATTTATTATTATTATTTTTTCATTCTTTTCCTTGTTTGTGTTCGAAAGATATCCGCCCACCTTAAAAATACGTCAAACGTCAAAAAGAAAATACGAGAAATAAGGGGAACTTACAAATATCACTAATTATATGTACCATTTCTTAAATGTAAGAAAATCAGTAGAGAGGGGCAAAAAGTGGCGTAGGAGTTAAGAAGAAGTGGCATTGGAGTAAAGAAGGGCATTTCTGAGTCGACATATGCTCAGATGAAAATCGAATTCGCTCATCAAATTGTTGGTTACACGAAGCATCCTGGTTACAGGTTCATTGCATTCGTAGTTGGTGCGGTGACAGTTGAGGTGGAAGAGAGGAATAGACCTAAGGTTCGTGGGTTGGTATTAGAGGATATTAATTGGAGTAGTGCTGCGCAGTTAATGGTTCCGCATACAAGTTAATGAATGAAGAGTACATCGGCAACTTCCCTTCGTTTTGCAAGAGTTTGCATGTTTATCAATTTCAGGCGGTCTGCATAATTAGGTAAGTTGAAACTATCAGAATTGGGAAGACCGCGAAGTGCGAACCGAATGAATCTTCGTTGAACGGCTTCGATTCGGACTGAATGGGAGTTGTAGATAGGAGACCAAACCTGGCTGGCTTATTCAAGGATGGGTCTAACAAAGGTTAGGTAGAGAGACTTAGTCACGTAAGGATTGGAGAACTCTCTGGACCAGTGTTTTACGAAACCCAGTGCAGAGTTGGCTCTACTAATGATATTATCAATATGAGACCTAAATTTAAGTTCCTTGTCACATATTACACCTAAGTCCCGTAAATAGCTTACAGGAGGAACTGGCTTCCAGAGTAAGTAAAAAGTTCTCGGGGGAAGCTGGAGACGCTTTCGTGAACATATAATTGCTTGAAATTTACTGATGTTGAGCTCAAGAAGATTTGTTTTTGATAACAAGTGGAAAAACTAAACAGATCATCTTGAATATTGCAAGAATTATATACAATTACTAGCTGAACCCGGTGTGCTTCGCTTCCCCCTCGTATAAAATAAAGTTAAAAGTATTTATATATTTACAAAAATTTATTTATTTAATTTAATTATTGCAATGCTTCGCCTCTTTTTTTGTTGTAAACAAATTAGAATTCAGCACTGAATCGCATGTAATTTGCTTCATGCTCCCCCTTTTTATTTTTAGACCAATCGAAAAGCAGCAATTACACAATCAGCTGTTTCGCAGTCAGTTGTGGGAGAATGAGAATGGGGTTACCCCACTCTCTATTTTAATTAACACGTATTATAAAATCAGCTGTTTTGAAGACAGTGGTGGAAGAAAGAGAATGAGGCTACCCCACTATTTTAATTAATATGTATTTTAAATTTGTGGTAAAGCCGTTAATAAACGTTTACTACGTTAGGTGCAGAAGTGTGCATGGTCGAAAAATATTATCATGTAATAAGTATTCCTGAGTCAAAGCTGAACGCTGTGAAAATTTAAGATCGGTTATCAGGTCCAGCCTCCAATATATCGCAAACAAAAGGGCGTGCTCCGCCCACTTTTCTTTTGGTACGTATTTCTATTCATGCCAATACCATATATAGCAAATACTGCCGCCGTTGGTCAAAAAATGCCCAAGATATGACGATTTTAAATTTTGGGTTATATGGGCGAGGCCACGCCCCTTCGTCCACTCACAACTTTATATAGTCAATAATTTATTATTTCGTAAAAATATCCTATTGTGAAAATTTAATGACGATCGGTCCAGTAGTTAAGACTATATTGCGATTTTTAATTTTCCTAAAAAGGGGCTTGGTCCCACCCACTTTTCTCCTGGTACGTATTCCTAATTATGCCAATACCATATGTACCAAATAGCATCAATGTAGGTCAAAAAATGCCCAAAATATGGCGATTAAAATTTTTGGGTTATATGGGCAGTGCCACGCCCCTTTGTCCAATAAAAACTTAATATAGCCTATTATTCTTTCCAGAGTCATAGTAAAATGCTGTGAAAGTTTCAGGAAGATCGGTCCAAGGGTTTGGCCTCCTATAAAGCACAAACAAACAAACAAGCAGACAGACAGACATTCATTTTTATATATACATATATAGATTGAAAGCAGATTAATTATAATTATAGTAAAATAGGGCGAAAAAGGGGGATTTGGTAATAAAAAATCTATGGCTACCTTACCAGTAGATAAAAAGTATATAAAACTTTAGGTAAATACATATTACAAAAAAACTATTTTGTATAGCAAACATTGTTGGTGGTATAAGTAAGTATCTGAATTAAAAAAAGGGGCGGTGAAGTGAGCGTGGTTCATAGTAATATGGCGACGTTGACAGTATTAAGAGCAATATACTACCAAATAAAAAATAATCCGTTGGAAGGAACAAATTTGTACAGAGAACAAAAAGTTTAAAACTTAAATTTGGCGTGAAAAGGGGCGTGAAAGGGGGCGTGGCGTAATAAATGTTTATTTCTACCTCGCCTGGAGTATAATGTGTATACAATTTGAAGTAAATCTGTTAAAAACTATATGGGAGCAATTACATAATTTTTAAAAAGTGGGCGTAAAAGTGGGCGTGGTCGATGAAAGTACCCTATTAATCATGCCAGAGTCCCAGTTAAATGCTGTAAAAATTTCAGGAAGATCGGTCTCCTATAAGGTACAAACAAACAAATAAACAAACACACATTCCATTTTATATATATAGAAGATTATGATCCTATATTAACAACTGATTTTAATGCAAAAAAGAGCTTTATTAATATATCTAGATAGTCTAGTAGTATGAGAAAAATAGATTTTAGGTCATAAATTCTAATTGGAAAAAGATGTTGGGGGTCATTTGTTCACAAAAATTATTTTTAAGACTTGGCTTTTTTGTAAAAATATAAAAAATATTTTATATAAAAAATCATAGGGCCCAAAACTGACAAAAACGGTTAATCGGTTAAAGTTTTTGGGCAAAACTAGAAGAATTTTTGAAAATGAATGTTATGTCATATGAAAGGTAGTCAGAAAAATAATTATTTAACTTGTTTTTGTATTACTATAAAAGCCACTTTTGATTAAATTTTTTGAGTTAAAAGTAATTATTTTAGACCTTTTTTGAAAAAAGATAAAAGATATAAACACTGATCTAACGGTACTGTGTTCAAACCATTTTTATTAAGTCCCTTTGTTGGACTCGTGAACAGAAAAACATTTGAATTAAATATTTTTTAAAACAGCGGGGATTCTTAGGTAGCGATGTTTTATGAAAAAGTTGTTGTACTTAAAAATGCCTAGTTTCTGAAGGTTTCACTTCTACTGGCGTTGCGGCCACACACAAACTTTTATTTTCTTATGATTGTTATTAAGAAACCTAGCATGGAGTAAGATTTATTGATGAGAAGATTGATATGATCTTTAAAATTTACACAGGGGTCTTATAGAATTCCAAGATCTTTCTTTAATGTAACCCTCTCAAGTTCACATGAATTTAGGCAATAAGGGCTAATTAAAGTAGATTGAGATTGAGATGTAATTAATTTAATTCACACCAGGTAAAGACTGAGTCGATGTCTGATTGAAGTAAATTTACATCAGCGCATAATTTGATAGATCAGAATAATTTAAGATCATCCGCAAAAAGAAGGCACTAGGAATGACGTATGGCCATGGGCAAATCATTAATAAATAGAAGGAACAGGAGGGGTCCTAGATGGCTTCCTTGAGGAACACCTGATGTAACTTCAAAGATGCCAGATGTGATATCCTTTATTATTACCGACTGGGTGCGGTTGGATAGGTATGATTTGAACCATCTTAATAGATTCGAATGAATTCCAAGGAAAGCAAGTTTAAAAATTAGATGTTTGTGGCAGACTTTATCGAACGCCTTCGCAAAATCAGTAAATTTTACATTAGTTTGAAGGCCAGCTTCAAAGTTTGTAATAACAAAATTGCAAAAGAGTGCCAGGTGTGTCAATGTTGATCTACCGATTAAGAACCCATGTTGTTCAGAGGATATAACATTTTTGACATGAAAGGACAATTTGTCATAAATGATTTTATCAAAGACTTTAGGGATATAGGAAAGTTTATAAATTTCGTACTGTCTGAAGAGGAGTCAAGATAAAACATATAGCTATGTAATTCATTGGATTTACTTATTTAATTCTTTTATTGTTGATGAAAGTCCAAAAATATTTTTTATTTTCCTTGAGTAATTGTTCAGTTGAGGAGATCTAAGAGGAAGGAATGTCAGTGGCAAAAATACATCGATGTATTTCTTCGTTTCGATGCATCGAAATGTGCATCGATATTTTTCGATGCATCGGAGGGCATACATCGATGCATCGATTTGCATAGCATTTTTCAGATATTACAAAATTGTACACAATTAAAAATTACTTACTATATAATTACAATAATTTGTATAATGTGGGTTGCGTGGTTCCCCAAATCGCGGGAATCGCTTTGTTTTCACTTCGTTTTTCAAAAAACCCCGAACCACACTCTTTGGAGCCATTTCAATTTGTTGATCAAATTCACAATTGACAAACTGAAATAGCGGTTCAATGTACTAGAGATGCCAGTTTACAAAAAACATCGATGTATCGATGCATCGACTTATATACATCGAGTGTATAATTTTCGATGCATCGCAGCAAAACATCGATATTTCCGATGCATCGATGTTTTTCCGACATCCCTACTAAGAGGTGTAAAGGAATTTGTTAAGAGTGTTGAACTCATGATTAAGAGACAAGTAGATGGATTTTAGATTCAGATTTGAAATATCAGTTCTAAAGCGCTTAAAAGCTTTATTCTTTTTGTTTTTTAAGTTAATGAGTCCCTTGTTAAATCAAGGAGGGTTATTATTACAAACAGTCTTTTTCAAGAGTACAAAGTGACGGATTGAGTGTTTCAATATTGATAAAAAGCTGTAATAAGCCGCGGATAGCTCAAGTTCACGAGAGATAAAGTCCCAGGAAATTGAGGACAAATGATCGTTCATTGCACCAAAGTTAGCTTTATTAACGTCTTTGTGAATAATGATCTGTTTTTGGTATTGATAAAATTAAAATTCTAGAAGAAGAGGTTTATGATGAATAGTGCCATTAAAAATAGGTAAAGACGCAACCTCGAGTGTTACAATAAATTCTCTATCCACAAATATTATTATAAAATTATTGATTTGAATTAAATCATATTGACTAAAAAAATCAATTATGTAATAGAGCCTCACTCTGGCTATGAGCATTTAAAGGTAGAATTTAAGAATCGTTACAATCAGGCTTCCAAATAATGCTTCCTAGGTTGAAGTCACCAGCAAACACTACATGCTGAGAAGAAGATAAGCTTTCGAGAACCGAACGGAAATTTTCAAAATGAACATTATTAAGTTCAAAGGAGCTTCTAGGTGGGATGTAGCTTACTATGAGAAAAAGTTCAACGCAATTAGAAATAGAAAGTTTGACAATGATCTGATCGACGTTGAAAACAACTGATTGAGAAGCATTATTATTAGGAAGCTGAAGTTGTTCACACTGGAATGAATTTTTGATCGCAACCAAAACTCCACCCCCACGTGATAAGCCTGTGGTTATTGGGCAACGATCTTTCCGGAAGACGTTAAAGAAAGAGCCATTAAACAATTCCGCGGTAAAGTGATGTTCAGTTAACCAAGATTCAGAAAATAAGGTAAAATTATACTCTAATGCACAAGACGATATAAAATAATGATTAATTCTAGATCTAAGGTCCCCAATATTCTGATAATAAAGTGAATACTGAATAACTGATGAAGCAGCAGTTGAGGTTGAATCCGAGTTTAGCAGTTTTTTGGAGTAGATAGCGCATTCCTTAGCACGCGCTCACAAGGCCGTGCAAATATTGGTCGAGGTATAAATTCAAGTTAAATTTAAAAGCAAAATTTAAAGGCAATAGCAACCCATATACATGAAACCATATGCATGAAAGACGATGCTCCAGTGAAGAAAACAATCGATTCGGTACCCAGCGGCGGTCAACGCAGAAGAGGACGACCGCATCTTCGTTGGCAAGACCAAGTAGAGGACAACCTGACGAAGCTTGGAATTTCCAACTGGCGCCAGCAAGCGAAAGACAGAAATGGCTGGCGCAAATTCTTAGATGAGGCCAAGACCGACATACGGTTGTAGCGCCAACTAAGTAAGTAAGTAAGTAAGTAAGCAACACTTATAATTTTTTTTACACTAAACTGAATAAGTTATATAATTTTTTTCTTTTTTGTGCAATTACATATTGTTTTGTATATTGCTTTTGTATAAATAGTATAACTATAAAATTAAAGAAGATCCGAAATTTATGTTACTTTTTAGTATTATTATACATGTTTTATTTCTTATTATTATATTTATTAAGAACATTTGTTGTCTTAAAATTAAATAAATAAAATTGTTTTGGTAGCTTAAATAGTTGGGTTTTATTATTTAAATATATTTACATTGTATTTTTGTGTTTAACAACTGAATATATTATTGGTTTTAAGATTTTTGTAGGTGGATACTTTTTTTAAAAAAGTGGATACTTTTTTTAAAAAGTGGATACTTTTGTATACTTTTTTGACCTTTCTATGGATAATTTTGCAAGAAATGCAATATGATTAACGCATTTTAATAATCCCAATCGATAAATTTTATCCTTATCTGAATAATATTCCTATTCGAAGACCTCTGCAGCCAGTACTCTTTTTTACCTTATTTAGGTGTGATATTTTATATTATATCTAAATTTAATAAATAAATTAACAAAAAAATATATCATTAAATTGTGAATAATGTAATTAAAGTTAAGAAATTGAACTTAAATTATAATTCATAATACGTGTTAATACGCGGAGTGTATTTTCTTAAGCTTGATATAAATGGATCAGATGTAAAAAATAAAAAATATTTTCATTCGTTGTTATCTTCAAGCATTTCCTCGAATGCGTTTATCTAATTTTTTTGTTGTCTTTGCCAGTTTGAAAGATAATGCTTTAAAATCTCCATTCAAACACAACGAACGCTATCGCTACTTTCGATGAAATCTGATATACTTCGGGATTTTAGCCGACTATCTTATAATTTGTGAACAAATATTTTTTTATGCATGTGGCTACAATTTCGGCTTCTACAGCGGGTAAATTGTTATTAGATATTTATACAGCGGTAGGTTAAATATTTTTTGGGGCCTTCAGTATTTGTACCATTAAAAATAAAACAATCACATAGCTCGCGTTTTGAAATCGTGAATTGTTTCGTTTTCAGAAAAGTAACGCCTACAATCCTAAAAAATGGTTTTAGCAATCACAAAACAATTATACTTAAAAAGGTTGCAACTCAATAATTTCTTAACTGATTTTAGTGTCGCTGGATGCGCATCATTTATTTTTCTAGATAATACATAACCCAGATGAGCAAATAAGAGCAGAAAAAAATGTCCTCTTCTTCCCAATAAATTAATGAAGACATAGGCATAAATATCTCAACAGCAAAACGTGGCGAAAAATAGAAAATATTTATAAAGTTAAATTTTTTCCTATGCTCTTTTAAAGTGTTATAGTTTTTCAGTAAGCAATTGTTTTTTCTAACTAATCAGTTACAACCTAACTATGACCTTTGCAATGCTATATATCACTTTATTATGCACCTTTGTTTTAACATAGGAAAATTATGTTTAAAATAAATTAAGCATATCGTCTTCAAAATCTAGACTTCATTTTGCCATTATCGAAGCCTTTTTTAGCTACTGTACTGTACATTGGTACATCTAAATGTAAAATTTTGATTTAGTCCTATTATTTAGACATTGCTTTAGCCTACCTGATTTAAAAATTAGTTAAATTCATAAAAGCAAGAAACGTATTTTTTAGACGGCTAAGCTTCTTTCGTCCCACTGTGCGCCGTGAACTTTTCATTATTCCAGTAAAAAAATAAAGTCTTTCTACTGGCGCCGATGAGCCAAGCGGTATATTAAATTTAAGTTACACTTTTAACAGGTGATATTTGTCCCATACACTAACATATGTTGTTGTATCATCATTTAAGTATTGGAAAAACTGCTCTACAATTACAGTTACAAGTAATCGTAAATGTAATATTGCTTTCATAGCAATTTTTGTAATCAAAAAGTATTCGATTATATCCCAGCTTTGATTCTATTGCGTTATCAGAATTTATTTCAATCAAATACCACGCGTGCCCCAAACTGGTCAATAAAGCTTTTTTGTGACATCGCAAATAGGCTCTATAATCTTAAAAGTTTTTAATTTTATAATTTTACAAAAATCATTTAAAGACAAACACAGTAAAGTTTCCGAAAAAGAAAGAAAACATACGAACTATCTTTTCACATTCCTAAAAAATTCCTTTTTTTTAAACAAATCCAATTCGGATCTTACCAACTTTTTTGCTCTAAAATGTTTCTTGCTCCCTTACAACTTCGATAACATCTACACTTGCCCAAAACGGTTTCGACACTAAACTCAAATTGAAATTGCATTTGAAATTCGTTTCAATTCAATTCAATGCAATTATTTATTTTCACTGTGTCTCCAACACGTCAACAAAAGTGCAGTATTTCAGAAAGAAAAAAAAATAAAGTCAGAACAACTACAACAACAACACTGTAAAAAAACAAAATATTAGTATTGAAATTGCAAGAAAATATTAATAATAATCAACAAAAAACACATTTTATTTGTTGTTATTTCAGTTTAATTTACAAAAGAGCTCTTCTCCTCCTCGCATGTTTACACAGTGTCGAAAAAATCCTAAACTAAATAAATAACAGAAAATAGTTATTTCCACCAAGGTAACAACATTTGCAGATAGAAAATAAAAAAAAAAACAATAAAAAAAGAAACCAACTCAAACGCGGGTATTCATACAATACCGCTGTTGATGATATACACACGTTGAATTTTGACGTTTCATATATTATTTGCACACTTGTTTTTGTTTGAATTCGAATTTCCAATGGAGCAAAAAAAAAAAAACAAAACAAAAGAACACTAAACAAAACACCTTCAAAGGCACAGCAATTGAAACTTACGTGGTTTCAATTGACAAAAGTTGCTTTTGAGACGAGTTGCTTGTTTTCCAAATGAAGCTGTTTATTTGTATGTGTTAGAGCTCGATAACAGCCTAGCGCTTGTTACCGCAGGCTCTGTTGGTTCATGGTTCTAGTTAAACATAACCAAGTTAGATAAACTAAAAACATTTGAAACCCATATTTGCCTTCGATTTCAGTGAATTACTTAAATTCAATTCGATTCCCCCAAAACGTAGATGAGACGAAACATATAACACATAACTCATTAATTTCGTAGGATGACATATAGAGGGCGACCGATAAAAGGAGCTCCACCAAAAACATAGTACTTTAGTTATCGAACTTATTGACTGACGCCTTTAATTAAGGCAAAAACCTTAAAATCTAGTTTTTAAAAAAGTTGCAATGCTAGTTTGAAAATTTAAGATATTGAAAGTTTATTTAAAACTGAAACTTTCAAAAGTTTGTTTATAATTGTTTAGTTAATTTATATAATTTATATAATAATATCGGACAAAAAGACAAAAAAAAATATGTACTCACTTAAAATTTAAAATCTGAAGCGGATTACAATTTATTTACTAAAAAAAACTACTCTTATTTACTAAAAAAAACTACTCTTATTTACTAAAAAATACTACTCGAAAAACAAAACTAAAACAGTTAAGAATTTATTTAAGGTCAACTTAAAATCATACATAAACAACTTAAAAAAAACAACCAGTCCAATTCTGAATGATTTTTCCCGGGGAATTGGAAAAGGGAGTTTTTATTTTTAAGACAGCAGATAGGGATATCACAGTTTTTTTGTTTACACTCATGAATATTGACGGTTGATACAGGCCTGTAGCCAGACCAAGAAGACTGAGGGGGCAGGCATGAATCTTGGGGGGCAATTTTTTTTGTTTTTTCATTTAAATAAAAACAAAAATTTTTAAAGTGTGAAATGAATACATTACACATATTTATTAAAAAACAGTTAATTTTATAATATATTCATGGATATGTAGATCTTTTTATACATAAGATTAATACATAAAAAATAATATAAAAACTAATTCAGAACTTTGTAATAAAATGAAGGTAAAAATACAAGATTTATTTAAAGTGGCTAGATATATAAGAAAGAGTAGCGAAATGGGCTAACATATGTACAAGACATTTTTTAAGTAAAACAAATAAAAAAAAAATAACCCGCATCCGTCGTTTGAATCAAATTGATGCAAATTTTTTATTTCGATTTATATATTAAGAACAAACATGCATGTTTTAATTTCAATCTTTTGCTTCTTTAAATTTTTGCTAGAATTAAGATTTGCAGTTTTTTCTTATTTTAAAATTAATAAGCATTCATCATGCATAAAAAAGAAATTTAAAAATTAAAAACATTTCAATGAATTATATATTCTTTTTGTATCTGCATCAAATTGGTGCACAACTCGCTTTTCGTTTCTAGAAAATTCCTCTGGATGCGGGTTAAAAAATTATTAAAATTGAAATTTTTTGGTAGCAAAGGTTGGCGACCCAGTAGAAATTTGCAAAATTGTAACAATTTGTCTGAAATGTTTTGTTAAACAAATTTCATATACATATTCAAGTCATGAATAAGGTGAATGTGTACATATTTTGTTATTTTAAACTAAACTAATTTTAAAGCAATAAACAAATATATCAACAAAGTTCATATCAAGTATTCATTTAAAGTTTTTCATTGTCTGATTTGGCCAGAGGTGAAAACGGTTGTAGTAGGGGCATTGCCCTCCTTTTCCCTGGCTACAGGCCTGGGTTGATAAACAAATTGGCATTAAAAATTTCAAAAATGTTATGTCTTAAAAATTAAAACTCCCTTTTCGCCCTTTCCCTTTCCCCGGGAAAAATCATTCAGAATTGGTCTGAACATGTTCAAAAAGTTCAAATTGTTACAAAAATCAAAGGGAAATAGAACAATAAATTTTGTGTCAAACTGAAACAGTTTTTTCATAAAAATGATACGTCTTATGAAAAGAGAATGGCTAGGTTAAGGTGGCGGCAGGTCTATAAACCAGCCCACTTAGGCCAAATTATTGGTCCGTTGTGAAACCACAGAATGGCAGAAGGGAGTAAAACCAAGTCAAACTTTTGTGTAGGATGTTCTTAATGTGGCAGAAGCTAAAGAAACATGTGGTATGAAATCTGAAGCAAGTGTTATGCCATGACCTCGGTCAAATCCAGTTATTAAGCGTTCCTTTCCACAAACTGTTCCTACCAACACTAACTATAACTTTTCGTCGTAAATTGATGTGTTTTAAAGTTCCTTTGATTAGAAAGAAGGAAAGAAAGGTTAAAGCGTAGGACCATGACCTGACCAGGATTCGAACCCGGAACCCCTGAGCGACAGTAAAGCGCGCTACCACTAAGCAATTATGAAAGAGAATAAAATATGCAATATATCGTTTTTAATATTTGTATGCCAAAAAATGTTTGTACCGTTTTTTCGAAGAAACAGCAGTTTGTTGAACCTTTTTAGAAAAATAGATTAAAAATATAAATCCTTAGGTAACAATTTGCTGCAATAATTTTTTCAATTTGTCTAGAAGTGGGAATTTAAATTTTCGCATTTTTTTTTGTCTGGTAGCACAAATGTTTTGACTTTTATAGGCAAGTTGTATTGCCTTTTTACTTGACAAGTTGTTTTTAAGCGAAATGTTGCGTTCGCCTGAGCTGTTTTAATAACGGTTTTAAAAAAAAAGTATTAAGTTTTGTATTGTTTTGAAGTGCAAGTTTCGTGGATATTTGCAAGCGAAATAGAAAAGTGAGTATGTGGTTTGTTCAACAGATTTTTGTTCTCAATGAGTTTTGGTAATGGATTTTGACCATACAGCACCCAAAAAAAAAAAAAATTGTGTAGTTTTAAAATAGCCTGAAAATGTAGCAGTGGAAATTCGTTTTAGCTAGCAGTGGGAATTTATGCAAACTCCATTTTTGACCATAATAATGGCATTTTAATGTGTTAAAACTGTTTTTAACTGCAATTTTCGTTTTTTAGAAATCATGTCTCCCAAAAAACAACAAACCTACAGACTACAACCATGTTGCATCTGCGATTAAAGCAGTAAAATATGAAAACATAAAAATTACAACTGCAGCTCAAAAGTTCAAGATACCGCTGACCAGTTTCGACCGGTACATGGGAAAAGTTGATATAAAATTTCCGGATTTTGACGCCATTAGCGATGAGGATCTTGTGAAGTTTTTGCGACAAATCACATGGAAAGCAATTGATCGAACGATTTTCTCAGATGAACAGGAAAATTAACTTGTGCAATATCTTGTGCGTTGTTGTAATCACTACCATGGTTTGAGTATTTATGAATTGAGACAGCTGGCCTATGAATTCGCCAAGAAGCTTAACATTCAATATCTGGAAAATTGGGATAAATATAAAAAGTCTGGTTGGAAGTGGTATAATAGATTCATGCCATAGTTAACATAGGCGCCATAGTTAACATAGGCGCCATAGTTAACTCTCTTTACGAAGCCCTGAACAAACAAGCATAAATTGTATTAAATCGTTTTGCAAGGAAAACGTTGCAATTTTTTTTTCATAATTATGATCATGTTTTAAAGCATATTTTTCCATGAAAACTATGAATAAAAATGGTTTTTCGACCGTGCCATCTAAAATTGGAAAAGTGATCTCGTTGAAGGGGGTCAAGATAGTAGGACAGACAGCATCGCAAGAAAGTGAAACTATGCTCATTATGGCTTTGGCCGTTAATGCTACGGGTAATGGATGCAGCAGACGGAGTTTGTTAAATTTTTTGAACATTTTATCCAATTCATTTGTCCATCAAAGATGAATATGAAGCTTCTGCTTCTCGATAACCACTCTTCTCAACACTCAATTCAAGCTCTTGATAAGGCAGCTGAGCATGGTTTAACTTTATTGCACTTTCCTCAGCATTGTTCACATAAAATGCAGCCACTCGATGTTTCAGTATACGGGCCAGTCAAGACCTATTATAAACAGCACCGCAGTACGTGGCAAAAAAATAATGCTGGGAAATTGTTAGAAATCTGACACATTCCAGGCCTGGTGCGATTAAAATTGGATCAAGCATTGACACCGAAAAATGTGAAAGCTGGTTTTCAAACTACTGGTGTTTATACGTTCTACCAACTTTTTTTTGTACGATTTTGATTTTCTATGTGCTGACGTTAACCGCGGAAATGCTTCAGCTTCTGCGGTTGAAAAAGAATACAACGAAGAAGAGCAAAGGCGTATTGTCACATCTGAAATTGATGTAAACGAAACCGTTTCTTACTCAGAATCATCAGTTGCGGGATCTTCATTGTCTCGTCCATCGAATTTGTCCTCAATTTTGGCAGACATTGGCCCTGTTAAATCGATCACACCAGCAAAAAATCTAACCGATAGCTTTGATCGCATCGCCAGTTCCGTGAGTGTAGCTTGTTCAAACGTTTCTCCAGTTTTTAACGCACTTTTTAGTATAAGTAATTTCCCTTTTTCTCAAAAAAGAGCCGTTATTTTGAAAAGAAACCTATTTTTGGTCCTACTTTAAAATAAAAAAAGTTCAAGTCAATCTATAGAGTAGTTCTTGAGATATCGTGGATACCAGAAAAAACATGATTTTTCAGAAAACGCGTTTTAAGGTTTGGTTACATTTGGAAACATATTCTACACACCATAAGCTATTGACAAATAAAAAAAAAATAGTGGTTTTTGGTCGAGTTTCATGAGAACTACGTCTTAAAGGATTAATTAATAGAGAGTTCGAAACAGCTCAGAAATTAAGTGAAGACAAGTCATAGCTTACACTATAGCTTAAGTCTTTTAAAAATTCAGTATTTCGAGAGAGGTTCAGCTGCATATTATCTGCATAAGCGCGAACATTCGCATATCTGCCGATGGCGAAAATGACGTTTAAAGTCATGGAGAAAAGTAGGGGACCCAAAATTGACCCTTGGGGTACACCGACTGAAATTATCTGCAAGGATAAACAATTATTTTCAAACAGCTGTGGCCAGTCCGAAACCCAGACTGTAATGTCGATAGAAGATTAGAATACCTCTAAGTATTCTGAGATTTGATTAGACACTATACGTTCGAAAACCTCATGGGTCTAAAATATTTGGGTTCGGAGGGAGAAAAAGATTTAGCTATTGGTATGACCGTAGTGACTTTCCGTATGTCAGGAAATCGTGATTTAGTTATATAGTGATTTATTATATGAGTGCGGTGTGCTAAGATAAAAAAAATTAGTGATTTAGGCATTTCTGAATAGGCATTTCCAATCCAATGCCTGTAGCATTTCCAATCCAATGCCTATTGCATTGGAACCAATTCTCATTATACAATTAGCTACAATTAGCTACATAAACTTCACTGACAGGTTGAAATTCAAAGAACTGAAAAGCAAAATTACTTGTCTGTACTGACAACTCACCACTACAAGTTCTGGTGAAATTAGAGCAACCATTTGACAGACATAAGTTATTACACAAGACAGGATTTTAATAACCCTCACAGAGTACCTTTTTTGTACTTTTTTTGTACTTTAAGTTTTGTCATAGTTGTTCGGAGCTGAAGACAGAGTTCAGCTTGGTACTATAAAAATAAGTCTTTTCTTCCCTAACCAAAAGATTTGCTGCATTGCGAGCTGCTCTTCGGTATTTATCCCAGATTTGATTTGTTCTAATTTTCTTCCATTTCGAGTAAAGTGTATTTCTAATTCTTATAACTGTCATTTCACAATGAGAAAACCAAGGATATGCATTCTTAGACACTCGAATAGAACGTAACGGAGCATGAAGATCAAAGAGAACAATTACCGCTTCATTTTGTATCCCAAAAATGCAAACCAACGACAAGCAAGACAGGAGAAGCAAAATGATTTTATATAGAAAAAAGGATTGCTTCTCTTGTCTTACTTGTCGTATATTACAAACTTACTTGTCGTGTACTTACTTCACCGTAATACGAAATAAAGCGGTTAACTTATTCATAAATAAACTAAGCTTATCGTCCACAGAGGCACAATACTAGCAGTCAGCCCCACTCATTCCAGATAATTCATAAATTAATGCAGAAAGATCAATTGAAACAAAGACATACAAAATTTTGTAGTGATTTGTCAAGAACTTTTTGGTTATTTTGATCTGTGCCTCAAACGTAAAAATTTTGTAAAGAAATTATATCTTAAGAGATAAAATTGTAATTCTCAGTTCGAACGCTATGATCTCCAAAATAAGGTATAGAAACAAATGACAGTGCAATGCAAAGCTATTAACATTGCTTTAAAATAAGCATGGGCATCCACAGGATCTCCACATTTTTTGCACTCAAAAAATTTTGTGTGTAAATATTATTAATAAATGCGTCCATTCTACAAATTTTATTCGTAGTTTTCAGTCACGAACAGGATTCGTAGATTGGACGTAGTTTGGTACATCCCAATGTGCACAAAAACGGATACGGATCCGTTACGAACCCGTTACGAGTCCGTCAGTACGCACTACGCTTTCTTATGTTTCGATGGACCCGTTACGAACCCGTTACGAATCCGCCAAAAGAGTCTGAAACGGATTCGTATATGAAGTCCGTAACGGATTCGTATCTGAAGTGCGTCACGGATTCGTTTCTGAAGTCCGTTCTGAGTTCGAGGCGGATCCGAAAAAATGGAAAAAGCGATTCGTATTTTTGAGAGGAATCGCTCTTATGTTTTGACGGACCCGTTACGAATCCGTCAAAAAAATTACCACAACGTTAACATAAAAGACAGTCTTAAATTTGTTTTACAATTTCTTATTTTATTTTCAGTGGATTAGGGATACGAAATACAATTGTGTACTTATTTTTA
Source organism: Dichetophora obliterata (assembly GCA_963920525.1). NCBI lineage: Eukaryota > Metazoa > Arthropoda > Insecta > Diptera > Sciomyzidae > Dichetophora > Dichetophora obliterata. The sequence goes on along the minus strand of OY986435.1, from coordinate 235,213,682 downwards.
TATTAAACAATTTTTTTATTTCACTAAGCTCGTGCTCCTCAAGCTCTCCTTCAAATCGAAGAAAAGTACTTGTCAGAATTTTTAAATAATTATCATTAGTGATCAAGTTAAATGTGACTATAGGATAGCCGTACACAAGATATTTTTCGGAAACTTTTTTAATTGCGTGAATTTGGTACGCTTTGTCATTATAGCAGTAAAAGTTATTGGGATGCTTCAATGAAAAATAATGTTGAGCTGTTTGAAGAAACAAGTATGAGCCATCCTGGAACTCACCAACATTGTACTCGTTTGTTTGATATTTTGAATTATTTTTTTACCATTTAAACTAGCCTCCACTACTCTCTTATAAATTTTATTACAAAATAATTTTTTTTGTTTTAATTTACGTTTAATTTCCTACAAAAAGTTTTCGAATTTGAATGCATCAAACTTGTTTAGAGAACCTATATTTTTAACATATGTAGCTAAATGCGTCAAACGAGTCCGTTGCGAGTTCGCATTATTTAAAAAAAAGAGTCTGAAACGTCTGTTTCGTATATGAAGTCCGAAATGGATTCGTATCTGAAGTCCGAAACGGATTCGTATCTGAAGCCCGAAACAGATTCGTATCTGAAGTCCGAAACGGATTCGTATCTGAAGTCCGAAACGGATTCGTAACTGAAGTCCGAAACGGATTCGTATCTGAAGTCCGAAACGGATTCGTAACTGAAGTCCGTAACGGAGAGAGGAATTTCATACGAAAAAGGATCCGTTCCGGATGCGAAACGCAATCCGTTTCGGACAAAATGTACGAAGAAGTGAGTTCGTTACGGATTCGTTACAGATCCGTTTGGCACATTGGGATATTACAAATATTTTATTCGTGTTTGTACAAAAACAAATGTATATTGTACGAATACATTTGTTACATTTACTAGAGTAGAAGGGGGTAATGTCGTGCACTGGCTTTTTTAGCATAAAAAATTTAATGATATACCAGCCGTTGGTAAGGTATGGGCCTACTGACCTACAGAGCTCATGCATACAATACTAGCAATATCCATGTGTAAGGGCAATATGTGCGACGTTTTTTAAAAATCGCATGTTCTCGGGACGACGAAAGTGTTTTTTATCGGATCAGAAAAATTATTTGTCTCGCAGGAAAATATACCAGGTAAGTGTTTTCTTAAAGCAACTTTTCCGCCGAAAAAAAAGATGTATTGTGATCGAAAAATTTTTTGTTCTTTACCGATTTGTCGAAGTCAACCTTGAAAACGACCTTTGGGGCAATGTCGTGAATTTGATGTGGGGCAATGTCGTGCACTTTACAGAAAAGAAAAGGGAAGGAAACGCGGTCGCCCATAACAAAACGCTACAATCAAAATAAAATTTTCCAAAATTTTTTCTCAATGTCAAGCACTTTTTGAAAAAATATTGTTTTTCTTTCCGTGTTTCATATAGCAAATTGCCTATTTTCACTTTTCTTTTCATAAAATTGTATTTTTTGATCATATTTCAGACTTGTATATATTGCCTTATAATTAACAATAATAAATAAATAAACAATAATGCTATATCCCAATGTGCACAAAAACGGATGCGGATCCGTTACGAACCCGTTACGAGTCCGTCAGTACGCACTACGCTTTCTTATGTTTCGACGGATCCGTTACGAACCCGTTACGAATCCGCCAAAAGAGTCTGAAACGGATTCGTATATGAAGTCCGAAACGGATTCGTATCTGAAGTCCGTTACGGATTCGTTTCTGAAGTCCGTTCTGAGTTCGAGGCGGATCCGAAAAAATGGAAAAAGCAATTCGTATTTTTGAGAGGAATCGCTCTTATGTTTTGACGGACCCATTACGAACCCGTTACGAATCCGTCAAAAAAAATACCACAACGTTAACATAAAAGACAGTCTTAGATTTGTTTTACAATTTCTTATTTTATTTTCAGTGGATTAGGGATACGAAATACAATTGTGTACTTATTTTTATTTTTAACAACTTTTTTATTTCATTAGGCTCGTGCTCCTCAAGCTCTTCTTCAAATTATTAGAAGAAAAGTACTTGTCAGAATTTTTAAATAATTATCATTAGTCATCAAGTTAAATGTGACTATAGGATAGCCGTACACAAGATATTTTTCGGAAACTTTTGTAATTGCGTGAATTTTGTACGCTGTGTCATTATAACAGTAAAAGTTATTAGGATGCTTCAATGAAAAATAATGTTTAGCTGTTTGAAGAAACAAGAATGAGCCATCCTGGAACTCACCAACATTGTACTCGTTTGTTTGATATTTTGAATTATTTTTTTACCATTTAAACTAGCCTCCACTTCTCTCTTATAAATTTGATTACAAAATAATTTTTTTTTTGTTTTAATTTACGTTTAATTTCCTGCAAAAAGTTTTCGAATTTGAATGCGTCAAACTTGTTTAGAGAACCTATATTTTTAACATCTGTAGCTAAATGCGTCAAACGAGTCCGTTGCGAGTTCGCATTATTTAAAAAAAAAGAGTCTGAAACGTCTGTTTCGTATATGAAGTCCGAAAGAGATTCGTATCTGAAGTCCGAAACGGATTCGTAACTGAAGTCCGAAACGGATTCGTATCTGAAGTCCGAAACGGATTCGTATCTGAAGTCCGAAACGCAGAGAGGAATTTCATACGAAAAAGGATCCGTTCCGGATGCGAATCGCAATCCGTTTCGGACAAAATGTACGAAGAAGTGAGTTCGTTACGGATTCGTAACAGATCCGTTTGGCACACTGGGATCTTCTTGAATCGAACCACTACCTATCGTTTTTCACACATTTTGATACCTTTACAATACAATGCACGACATTACCCCATAAATTTTGAGGGGGGTAATGTCGTGCATATTTTTTTTTTAATTTCTACTAACACGATTTCATGCTACACGAATATTGTTACACATAAATGTTACCAACCAAATTATCTTTCGCTCGGATGCTTACTCGTTGTATTCGCTTGTCATGTACGGCTTTACGAGCACTTTAAAGTTGAGTGCACGACATTACCCCCCTCTACTCTAATAACGAAAAAAACATTCTGTCTGAACTGGGGTCTGAACCACGGTTTTTTAGCTTACGGCCCAAGTACTCTTTCAGTAGAGTACGGCCACCATGCAAACATACATTTTCTTATATTTGGTAATTGTTCTACTAACCAGGCTGAAAGACTTCGGTTGTAAATATTTTAAACTAAACTAATACTAAATAGTTCGAAGAAATTAGTAAATACTACGAACGTAATGGAAGAAATTACGAAGTTATTCGTACGAGAAATTGAGGAATGATAAGGAATGATGTCACTATTAATCGAAGATCATTCTTCTGAGCAACAGGTGGTAAGAGGCATCTAAGCCAATAACGCATATGAACTTGGGCGATAAGCAAATTTATGTTTTAAAGTAATTAAACACAAAAAGAAAACAAAGTAAAATAACTTAAATAATGTTTTCATAAAAGTCGGCTTAAAAAAATCGTTTTTCTGTCATGAAGATGATCCAATTTGGATAATTTTTTAATTTTTCGTAAACTTAATAAAATTTCTAACAATCTTGCAGCATTTAAATTTGAGAAAATTCAAAAGCGAAAAAAGTTTGGGATATTCTGAATAAAGTAGGCAAATTTTAGATGAAGCACTAATTTTAAAAAAAATCTAATTCCAAATTCTTGTTAAGAAAACGTTTTTGCATTAGAATATCTTATGGTCAAAAGTTTTTTTATGACTAAAATTTTAATAGGAAACTCGATTTGAAACATTTATTTTATACTTCTTCAAATTCAAGTTTTTTAACAGGCGTCCACCCACTTTGAGAATTTTCTGGATTTTTTCGCGTTACGTGCTCATATTACATCCAAGATTTAGAATCAAGCCTTGCAGGGAGGTTCCGGAATTTATTTAGAAAATGAGTGGAGCCCAAAACCCATCTGTATATTAGGGCGCCTTACGAAAAAAAGTTGTTCGCCACAGTTGCTCAAGATAATCCTTGGTTTATGTTATGATGTTTCTCCAAGTATTTCGACTCTATCGAGTGCCATCCGTGAGCTGGAATGGTTTGAAATAATCTCTAAAAATCGAGTTTTTTTTGTAGCCATATTAGCTTGCGTAATAGTTTTACAAAATAAGTTGTCAGAAATTACAGTCTCTAAAAATTACAGTCCTAAAAAAGCTCTTCCAATCTGCATCAAAAAATTTAAATTTTTGCATTCGAATTAGAGATAATGCCGTTTTTCATGCATTTTAAAAATTTATTTTCGCTAACATTCAAAAAACTTAATTATTTCTAATGCGATCCTCTTTTTCAAGATATCATTGGAAGTATTTTGAGAGCTGGCATTGATTCCTAGTCAGAATTGCTTAAATTGATATATATTAAAATGAAAATATTAATTATAAAATAAACACCTACTGAAAAAATAGTCTCAGAAATTAAAAAAAAGAATAAAAGTAATGAAGTTATTTGAATTTTGAAAGTTTTTGTATAGAAATAAAATAAATATCAAAAATATTCATGCAAAAGATAATTTAATCTGATTGCAAACATTTAAAATTTGTTGATGCAGATTGGAAGAGCGTTTTCCGGCTTACAGTTTCTGACAGTTAATGTTGTTACAATTATTACACCAGCCAATATTTTTACAAAAAACTATACTTTTAGAGGTTATTTCAAACCATTCCAGCTCAAGGATGGCTATCGCTAGAGTCGAAATATTGAAGGAATTATCATTACATAAGCCAAGGATTATTTTGAGCATTAGTGAGGCGCCTTACTATACATGTACCACTTTATATATATATTCATACGTTTTGAATTAAAAAATAATAATTTATTTTTTTTTATAATTCATATAAAAGGTATGTTTCCAAACTCGATTTTAGTAACTTGCATGCTGCTAGGACTGATGCATGTTGTAAAAAGAATTAAGTCAATTGAAGCCCGTGCGGGGAGCATTTCAAAAAAAGCGACAACTCTTATTCGTAATTTTTGCGGATTATATAGATTTTTGCCTCCTAAATCCAAATCTGATAAATTTTAGGACGCTCGCAATTGGTTTAAAACTTATAGACCTCCAAAATTGGAAAAAAAGGTCTGAAAATCTTGTTAGTTTTATTTATTTTTTCAAAAAAAAAAAAACATGGGGATATTTTTGTATTAATATTTGAAAAGCGTGAAACTTGGGGGCTAAATAGTAATTAATCCGATTTTATTAAAGAATAAAAGAGACCTCACACTAATTAATGTACTAAATTACTAAGAATGTTTGGTGAAAGCAAAATGTTTGAAATAACATAATACGAGAAAGATTTTTACCCCATCTTTGAAATAGATATAATTTTTTTATGTGAACAAACGTGTGTCAACCAGCGTATCATGATAACAAAATTAGTACCAAAAATCTCAGAAAATAGAATTATATAGGTTAAATTTTCTTTATGTGCATTCTAGACTCCTTTATGCCTCCCCCTCCCCCCTAGAACAAATCCTGCGGACACCCTTGAAAATAAGTGTTCAAGCATTGGTGATTTTGTAGGTAAAAATATATCCAAAAACATGAAAAATTAAACACAAAAACTATACCAGATGCTAGAAAAATGTTTCTGGTGTTGAAATCATGGAGCAATTTTAAATTAAAAAAATTAGCAATTTTTATAGGAGCGAAATTTTTGTTTGGTCTTTCACCTGAAAGGAAAGGAATAGATAAGTAGAGGAAGAATTGATTGGAACCATACGTGAATTATCGATAAGCCGGAACAAACGTGAAAAATAATTTGAATTGCTTGTAACGGAGGCAAGTGTTATGCCTTAACCTCGGCAAGAATAATTCCCCAATTCAACCAATATAGTTGTGGATTTTTGTTTCAATAATTCTTAAATGTAGTAAAGAACAAAGAAAGAGAACATAACCATGCCCTAAACCGGATTCGAACCGGGGTCTCTGAGTTGAGTCTGACTCAGAAAAAAGGCCGACAAATTTCCCATTTTTGTTTCATTTACTTTGATTGTACCAAGAAACTGCATAAAATGTGTTAAAATTCTGTTAGTTACATGCACAGCAACGGCAGCTATAAAAATCTCCAACTCTAAAAAAATTAAATTGAAATGTGTGTAAAGGTTTTTGAAATAATTCATTCAGTTTGTGTTGTTGTTACGAAAAGCGTTTGTAAACTACATGTAAGAATTATAAAGAAAAAAAAAAAGAAAACGAAAGGTTAAAACAAAAAACCTAAAAAGAACTCAATTTTTGATAAGAAAATAAATTTCCGGTTGTTTTGTGATGTTTTACATTCCTTTTTTGCATGAAAAATTTTTTTTTCTTTGTTTACTTAGTGCGCAATAAATTTTTCATAATTTTGTGTATTTTTTGTTGTTCTTATTTTGTGTTTTTACTGTAATTTACAACATTTATCAGAAAGCGAAAAAATTTCACAAATTCATTTAATGTTAAAAAAAAAGAAGAAAAAAAGTACTGTGTGATGTTTTGCATTTGTTTTTGTAATGTTTGCAATTTGGGTCGTTATTGCGTACACATGGTTGATAAATATTGGAGTTATTATAATAAGAAAAAAGCAATCATATTCTAGCAATGTTTAGTAGATAAATAGGAGGCGTTCGCAGACTGTAAATTTTGAGTAGGTAAGCCGAAAAGAGTCGCTTTCAAGCGTGATTACAACAATAGTTACAATAGCAGCAGCAACAACGGCAATCAGTGCAATGCTCCACCTTGATTGCAATATTTGTTAATATGGCCGTATTGGTCATTGCTGTCGTGGTTTTTGTTGTGGCTGCTTATTACTTAATGATTTCAAAGCATTGCCACCGCATCGCTTCGTCAATACAGCGTAAGTTTTGTAAGCTTTCAGCAGTGACGTCGAATTATGTAGTTACACTCAAAAAATTATACACTTTTAGGACAAAAAGTTTTACTGCTAAAGAAAGCACTTGACACAACAACGAATTCTTTACAATAGCAAAGAAGTGTTTGCGTCAAGAATTTCCAACAATGCGAGCGCTGTCGAATTCTCACAAGAGTAAAATTATTTGCAACAAATATAGAGTTGTTGTGTCATCAGTTTTTAATCTTGAATTGAAAAGTAATGCAACTGCAACAAAAGTTGCTAGCCAATGTATTTATAGCGAAGCCTTCATATAAAGCAACATGTGCACAACAAGTTGACAACACGTTTGCGACCAGTTCGATGCAACACAGCCTGCTGCAATTTTAATCGGCGATTTTTGTTGCATATTATGTTTTGTTTGACATCAGTTTGCTGCTGTTCTTTATTGCGACGAATAATCTGCGGTTTATATTTTTCCTTATGTATGGATGCACCCAAATTATATTTTGACGTTCTTCGTTCTTCGCGTATAAAAATATGAAATAACATCTTCATCACTCGAATCGCTTTAACTACTTTAACTTTTTGTTTCTATTTAACATAGCTTCAACTAAAAAGTATTTGTGCTGTTATGAATTTTTCAATGTTACGTTGTGACGTGACGTGCTCACCTGAAAGCATAGGTTTGCAACCTATTGTTTAAAATTGGAGTGGCTTGCAACATTTTGAGCTATTGCGTTGCAGTTGCATTACTTTTGAATTGCTCTATGTGTAAAAGGCCTAAGTATTTACGCCAACGACTGAAAACTGTATTTATATTTATTTTTGCTTTCGTGACGCAGTTGAAATTAATGCAGTATTGATAGTCATAGCGTTCAATAATAATATTGCTAATACCGTTGTTTAATTGTAAATAGGCGTAGGCAAAACAGTTAAGAATCATTATCTCCCGTGTTTCCTAACTGATTTTGATAATTTTTAAATTAATAGGAGTAGGAAGAAGGAGTGCATCGAATATTATAGAAATTAACCAGATTTAAACAGATGAAATTATGCATTTCACACATTGTGGATTCATATACACGTAGAAAATCCGCACAAAAAGAAGAGATAAAACGTTCGGCATTGTTTTGTCAGGTATTGTTTTTCTTTATAATGTGGTATGAGCTCGCTTCTGGGATGATAAATTGAGTACTTAAGTATTGAATTCAGTACTTTTCGCTTTTTAAAAGTACCGCAGTACCCTCTCGATGGTTACAGTACTTTTTACACATATACTTTAAAATTTTTTTAAATATTTGTAAATACCGGATTTTATTGATACAATCATCAAAGAAATTAATTTTTATTATTGCTATAGTTCTAGGCGAAAATTTTTTTTTAAGTTTCAAGAATATTTTGTCTTTACATGTTATTTTAAAATACACAACCACGATATGACTATCGTGGCAGAAAGTAGTAGATAGAAATCTGGAACAATTGGAGCCCCTTCACTATTATTTTATTCCAATTAATTTTAAAGTAGGTAGGACAACTAAGAGAACGAATTTCATTCTGAGTTATTAGTAAATCCTATTGTTTCAAATATGTTTTTTTATGTTTCTTTCATTCGTATTAAATGTGTTTAGTTAATGATGTAAATTTAGAGATGCAAGCAGAAGATGCTCGCATGCATGTATTTTTACTAAGTTAAACGTTCTCATTTCGGCAAATAGATAGGAAGGAATATTATTAAAAGCGATAGCTTAAAAATTAAAAAAAGTAATGTATGTTTTTTTTATATATCCCAGTTGGCTGTTTCCTTAAAGATTCATGGCGGATTCATGCACGAAAATTCACAATCGCCGACGAAACTTGCGGAGTCACCCATACAAATCTTACAGGAAAATTGCATGCAAGTGTCCAAATTTTCGTCGATGTAACTTTGAAAGAAAAATACAAGAAATTTCGTCAACGAAAGCAAGAGTAAAATATATAGTAAATATCACCAAGGAAATTCAAAGGAAATTTCAGCATTAAAATAAAATTAGAAATATGAGTAAATTCTGCAACGAAAAGAAGAACACAATTTCGTCAACGAAAGCAAGACGAATTTGCTTGGGAAATTGCGTATTCAAATTGTTAATGGAATGATGATAGAAACTTATTTGATATTAATTTAATTCTTTAATGCAGGTAATTTTAATATTTTTTAAAATAACTTTAAAACATATATAAGAAAATTAAAATATAAATAACATATTAGGGTGTCCCAAAAATATATATTATTTTTTATTTTTTTATTATGTCCGCGGCTTTAATACTTCCACTTGACCTTAGAAACACACTTTGTGAAGCGCATCTCAATTGCTAAAGGTTTAGAGGTCGCGAATTCATTTTCTAATGTTCCCATACGATTTGTATGGGAACCAGTTTTGCTGGTAAATTGAATTTAAAACCACTATCTTTTAAGCAAAATGGTTAAAAAACACGCATTTCCTTAAATTTGGTCTGTTATGACCTACTCAAATTTCATTTTTATCGGATTATTATTTGGTGGCAGCCCAAAACGATTAAAAAATAAAAATATAAATACAAAAAAACTACTTGTTGTAACATTTATCCAAAAGCATATAACAACCCTATAAACTTTTTCTTCAATGTGCGTTTCAACTATCATTATCTAAAATTTAAGACCAAAAACAATAACGAAAATGGAATACTTTAAGAGATATTGATTTTTAATTAAATAATTCTAAGTAAAAATATTCATTTCTATAGGTAGCTCTAAGAAGTGAACCACACACGAAATAATAATCAGATGAAAATGAAATTTGGATATGTCATGGCAGACAAAATTTGAGGGAGCACATGTTTTTTTAATCATTTTCCTTAAAAGATAATGGCTCTTAATTCAAAGTACCAGCAAAACTGCTTTTTCCCCATACAAATTGCATGGGAAAAATTAGAAAATGAATTCGCTACCTTTAAATCTTTACCAATTGAGATGAGCTTCACAGAGGGTGTTTCTTAGGTCAAATGGAATAGGAAAGCCGCACACATCAAACACCATTTTTTTTTGGGACACCCTAATAGGCTAAACATTTCTTGTTCTTTTGTTTTCTTGCTCAATGTCCATTTCCAGTTCCAGCTCACAGAAGTTTTTGTTATCTTTTTCTTCACAAACGTTCATTAATCGTTTTAAATAATCACGTTTAAATTTCTCGATAAACTGACATGACTTTTTACCACCACTTAGCACCACCTTTTTATTATAAATTTTATTTCAGTATACTTTTGGACAATTTTTCAACGTTTGAACATTTGTTTGATAATAAATCGCCGTTGCCAAATTGGTGTGTTGCAAACCGTGAGGCCACATGCCGGTAGGAGAAAATTGTAAGAAAGTAGGTTAGTAAATCATTAAAAGGTGTAAAATTCTTTTCGGATTCTTAGATGATTATTCGTCAAGGGATTCATGGCCTACGGGGATATTAGGCACTTGTTAATTTTTATTCAGAAACCTAAAACTTTGTTATATTTGTTTACTTTTTTTAATGTCGAACTAATACAAATATATATTACTGCAAATTACTCTTTTTTTTTCTTAATTCAGTGATTTCAGTACTTTTTGAAATCCGCTAAGTACTAAACTGAAAATTGGAATTATCTTCCCTAGTTCGTTTACGTTCTCAGATGAGCGTAGAGCGTTTTTTTTTTCAGTTTGCCGTTCACATTGAGTGAGAGAACTGGTGGCTAATTCATAAGGCAAGTAAAAGTGATGGCAATTTTTTATGAAAATCATATTTGTTGACGTTAATTTTGTATCGAATCAAAAAAGAATGTATGCGAAAAGGTCAAATTTCACTGGCGAGCTCTAGTGGTATTAAATAGGTAAGTGATGGCTATGAAGTTTTACATTGTGTTAAATATATCTGCATAGATTTGGTCAAGAAATCCCTAAATCCATCCAAGGAATGGGGCTCTCTTCCGATATTGTCGGACTGCTGCATGATACCTACCGAATTGCTAAAACAAATGCATATCCAAGACATCGATGATATTTTTAACAGAAGAGAACTCCAAAAGCTTTTATAGCAAATGAGTTTGTTGGAAACGAAATGACAATTAAAGTTTTAACCAAAATTGTTGGCATAACAGCGTTTTTTTTCGAGTGTAATGGGTTTTTTATCTCTTTATGTTTCATTATGATATTTTATCGAAGATCATTATTATTTGTTGTTGTTGCTGTAACGATTGTAAACATTCAAGTTCTTTGAACTTTTGTCCTTTGCTGGCAAATATTTGCCAGTTTCTGCGTTGTGTGTTTTTTTAGTCTTTTTTTATTTCTTATTATCAATTTTTTGGTAGGTTGTGTTTATTGCCATAAATCGTTCAGAGAATACGCTATTATTAATTTATTGTGATCTCGGCATAATCTGAAGGACATCAGAAAATGAGAGCAAGACCACAATACAAAAGTATTTAATATTAAAATAATTTGAGCTACTTTTGAGAAGCGGAGCGTTACTGAAAATAGAGTAGATATTGGAACGTATTAATAAAAACTGAGTGAACCAGTGGAGTGAAGTGCTTGAGTGTGCATTTTGAGTGTGCGATGTTAGTTAAGTGGAGTGTGGAATCCGTATTAAATATACTCCACTCCACTCTGAAAGTAAAAATAAACATTGTTTGAGTGTTCACTCAAGCCAGCAGCTGTCAGACAGCCAAATTTATTTTTTAATAATAAATACTTTTGTGTCATTCGACAAAATACGGTACACTTTTAAAATTTTTTTGTTTTAATTAAAATAGATGTGATTTTCGAAGCCATCCAAGGTAAGTAATAAATAAACTGTAAAGTATGCATTATTTTCGTTCATATGTGTTTGTTTGCAATTTCTATGTAGAGCTTGATGAAAATACAGCGCTAGAACTTGGTGAAGTTCAAGATAACGAAATGCTTGAAGAAGATCCTGAGGGTTTTTTAATTTTAATAAGTCAACTTTAAAATTAAGATTGTGTAAATTATTGCAATTTTTTCAAATGTTTTAAATTTTTCCCTTTAAAAAGACAAATTAACCTTTTCAATAATACCCTTTTTACGAAAATTAAAAATGTATAACTTCGGATTCTAATAAAAAAATTTGTTCTGACATGAGTGTTTTATGGCACACTCGGTCAAATGTCATTAAAATATTCAGAGCAACAACCATGCTCTCTCCGAAAAAGTGAACGCATTGGTTCCATTTTTCGGTTCAGAACGCTATAATGTCATCAGTAGTCATTACGAAATCCATATTGACGGTCACTGAGTAGTTCGTTGTGCTCCAGATAGTTCATAATGTTAAAACTTATTATTGGCTGGACATTTGAGATGTTCCCTTCCAACAAGATGGAAATACTACTGTTGTGTAGGAGATGTTGAAAAGGTTGTGCAACGGCCTAACCAGCGAAGAAGCATACATTTTTAGTAAAATTGGCGGTATTCTATCAGGACTGCTATCCTTTTATTGCTCTCGTTCGGAAGTAAATCTCTTGCATTCAGAAGATCTACCATCAGCAAAGGGCAGTGGCTGATTGCTATACAAGAGAGTGGAATTTTGTGCAAACAATCCAGCCAATTCGATGATATTGTCTGATTCTTTACTCTTTTCACAAATGTCCAAAAATGTTTGCTCACTTTGGGGCAGAGAAGACCCTTTTCTCAAATGCAGAAACCTTTCGGCTTTTAAAATTGCACTACAGAGATTCCTTGTATCGATACAAAGTCTTTTGGTATCAGTATTCTTGTGATACGCCAATTCTGGAAGGCTTTTTCTTAAGACATAATTGCAATTCTGCATGCCTCATTAAACCATGAGTGATCTTTTGGTTTAGTGCTTCTCATTTTATTGGGACTGAAAGACCTTATTTTATTGGGGTTCAGGGGGACTTAGGGGATTCAAACTCCGCCCCCCCCCCCGAAATTCTCAGAGCATCTGTATTTAAATGTGATTTCCTGGTGTTTATTATTTGGGCTAAGGGTATCAAAAAGAAAAAATTGATTTTTTGTAATTTATTTTTTTATCTCTTTATTTTTTTATCTTTTATCTATATTCACGCCCTATGCTGCAAACGCTAGTAGTTGTTGCTATTTCTAACGGACTGAATTTTGTTAGTAGTTGTTGCTATTTCTAAATGGACTGAATTTGGTTCCTCTTTTTGCTTATTTTTTTTTGCGATGTCGTGCCTTTTGCTGTAAGCAGTCCATACATACAAGTGCAGCCTGAAGTTACAAAAACACCGCATTTTTTGGATCAAATATACCCAAACACCACACAGTGAGCTTTATCGTAGTTTTTAAACCCAACCCTTCCGATTTCAGTGGCTTCAAGTGAACGCTCATTTTCATCTCTACACTGATTAAAAACGTATCTGAGAAGCAAAAAAACCGATTGAACGGGTTGGCAGTATTGAACGTGCACCCTTAGGTGCGAAAATGTAATCGAAATTATGTCGAAAAAGCCAAGAAAAATTTATGTAATTTTATAATTTAAAACACATTTTATTTGTTTTACTGATTACTTATTTAATAAAAATACTATGCATCAGGGAGGGAAATAACCGGATCTACTGCCGGTTTTCTGATCTTCTGAATGTAAAGGTGCTGCTGTGATTCAAAATTTCGGATCCTCAAATGCTCTGAATTTCACATAAATTTAAATTTTATTTCAGCTGTGAATTCAACTGTGAATTTATTCTAAGAAGAATTTTATTTATCGCATACAAATTAATATTGCCGGACACTTGTGACACTAAAACTACTCAGTCTATGAGGCTCTTAAAATTATGTGGGTGGGAGCACTATTCTCTAAACGCGATAGTATTTTTAATGGAAAAAATTGTATTAGTTCAACCTTGTTGCAATAAACAGTTCGAATTCATATAAATTTATTTTATTCACCTTAACAGTAAAAATGAGAGCAAAAAATCGAAAAAGATCGATAAAAGAATTTTACACAAAACTTTTGTTAATTATGTTATAAGAAAACCATTTAGAAGCATTTTTTGGAGTTTTATCCTTAGGAATCGATTTATATATAGTAAAATGTAAAGTTTTTAAAAAATCTTCTCGTTTGTGTTGCGAGAGTTATCAATAAACTCCATGTTGCTCTCTACTCTTCTCTTTTTGTGCTCAGCTAGAACAGCGCAACAAAACACCGCTATCTTCAAAAGGATACAAAGAAGATAATATATTCTCGATTTGTACAAACAAATGCTATAAAATAATTTATACTTGACTTAAATGCTTATTGATATCTTTCGTTGAAAACTTTATTGGTTTTTGCTTTATTATTAAAAACTATTAAAAATAATTTTTTTTTTTTAATTTTTAAATAGTGCTAGCAGCGGTTTTCTATTTTAGTTGGAGAAAGTTGATGAAAAAGCCCTTAAGTTAAAAATATCTCACTTATTTTTAAACATAAAATTATGATTTTTTTACAGAATGCGTACAATAGCTTTGGTTTTTTATTTGTAATTTTAAGATGGTACTGCTATCCAAGTTTATTCGACGTCTATGGAAAAAATTTTAAAGTAAGAAATAAATAGTCGTCTAGGAATATGTTCCCTTTAAAAAAAATTTTTTAAAAATTTTATTTTCATTTTCATGTTTTGATGTAATTATCTCATTTCCGGTCGGGCTCGATGGATTTGCAAAAAACAACTTTTTTCAATCACCCTAGTATAAAATATTTTAAGCTCACATAGATATTTTTTAAGCCCCACCGAAATATTTTCCTGGATCCGCCCCTGCATGACAGCCACGGCATTCATATTTTTATTAAAAAACATAATTTCCAATTGAAGTTGCGTCAAAAATATTTAACGCAGTCCAACTTGCTTTTCAATAAAACCATGCAGTCCCCTTCAAAATTTGTAACATGGTTAATTAAATAAATTCACATTGATATTCCTAGATATGGATTAACGTGGCAAAGATCACGTTAATGCAAAATATTATTTATTTTTGATTACAAATCACAATTACTGATTATGATTACATGTATTCAGATTGCACAGATTAAATATTCAAAAAAAAGCACATTTAAGAAAATCAAGTAATCGTAGCAAGGATGATTAAATGATTTTTTAATAAAGCAAGTAATCAGTAATCAGACAAAGCTTTCAGTGATTACAGATAACTTCTCGTCAGACAAAAAATTCAAAGTTTGTCTGCAATTTTATTATTTCATTTGCTATTTACATTAATGGTTTACCATAAATACAATATTTTCTTCAGTAGCTATTTAAGTGCTGTTAATGTTTGTTAGATTGGTTTTGTTAACCCATTAACCGCGGGTGGGTATTTTTACCCATGAAAATGCTTCTGCAGAATTGATCATATATTAGGATTGATAACAGCTAAGTGTTATTTTTTGTTTGTTGCTTTAAGAAAACATAGAGCTATGAATTGTTTTTATAGTGTGTCAAGAAATTTTTAAGTTAAGTACTACATTGTTAAAGTAAAAAGTGATTAATTTTAAGTTTAATCAGAAAATTTGTGTTATTATCATTTGTAAACAGTTTTATATATTAAAAAAATGTAATAGTTCTCTAAGCCAATTAACCAACTATACCTGCTATTGATAGAAAATTCCTGATATTAAACTGATGTTAAACAGTCGTTGCAGAATGAATTTCTGCCCATTTAGAGCACATTAACAACGGTTGAGTATTTTTATACCCGACTCATATCTCGATAACACCCTTACACCTTGTCATAGAGGGAGTAGCCAAGCGAACTCTGTTGGGCATTTCAAAAGAGGGGACAGGTTTAGGTAAAACTATCAGCAGTAGAGAGAAGGAGGATATTGCAAAGCACACTCCCTGCATCGATCTACCAAGAGACGATATAGTAAAAAGGTATAACTTCGAAAAACACTTCGGAATTAAGCTTATTACCAAGAAAGAGTGGGACAGCGAGATGATATCGCAAGTTAAGAAACCACATAGTATAGCATGGTATACAGATGGGTCCAAGACATTGGAAGGTATAGGCACAGGGGTGTACGGGCCAAGAACCAAGCACTTTGAACCTATGGGGACAACACCCAGTATCTTCCAAGCGGAAATCCTAGCAATACAGCTGTGTACACATTTCAATCTGGACCGTAAATACAAAGGTCAGGATATAGTTGTGATGTCAGACAGCCAAGCAGCAATCAAAGCATTAGTTTCCTGTGAGATATCATCGAGAATAACATGGGAATGCCTAACAAAACTCAACGAACTAGGCAAGAATAACACTGTTACTATACTTTGGGTCCCAGGACACAAAGGAATACAGGGTAACGAAGAAGCCGATGGTCTAGCGCGACAGGGTGCAGCCACAAAATTTATAGGACCGGAACCATTCTGCGGATTGGGCACACATTCTATAAAAGAAGAACTAAGAAGGGAGGAGAGGCATAAACGTTCAAACCTTTGGAAAAGCCTCCCAAAGCTAAGACAATCCAAATTGCTCCTCTCGGAGATTTTAACACTCGGAGAGCAAAATTGTGCATAAGCTTAGGCAAACCGAATCTTAGGATTCTAACGGGGTTCCTTACAGGACACTGTAAACTGAAATATCACCTGATGAAATTGGGCATAGAGACCGATAGTAACTGCCGTTTCTGTGAAGAAGCATAGGAGACTCCAATACACCTACTTACAAACTGCGACGCCGTGGCTCGTAGACGTAAACTAGCACTGGGGAATTATGAGCTGAGTCTAGAGCAGGTTTCATCCCTTTAACCTAAGAATATTCTCAAATTCATTAGAGAAATAGGGCTGGATGAAATTCTGTAATCCGATAACCCCGCGGAGCTTTGAGAAGGAGGTACAACAGATCTCATTTAGGTCGCAGTACGCATCTCCACCACACAACATTAACATTAACATATCTCGATAACGGTGAAAGATATAAAATTGTAATTTGATGTGGTAGTTCCTGTGGTCAATGTTAGAAAGCACATGCAACTTAAAAAATTCGTACGAAGCGTTTGGGAGCCGCCGTTAATGGGTTAAAGAAGTGTAACATTACTGCTCAGAAACCTTTTCGGTACTTACTTGTCTCAGTTTTATGGTTGAACCACATATATAGAAACAGATCAGAACCATGTATAAGTTAAAGGAATCTGCAATCAACGATTGGTTAAGCCTGATTGGTTACTGATAAATTTCTTAATCAAAAAAATTCATTTATTACTGGAAAATGATTGATTACTGAAATTAATCACCGTTTACTTTTGCATGATTACTGAAAAAAAATTTAAAAAAAATCACTAAATACATTAAAGTGATTAATGATTTTTTTTAAGCAATCAAGTAATAAATTTGTGTATGATTAATTGTAATCAGTAATTTTTTATAATCAGTACACAAAAGTAATCATTACTGGCCAACCCAGTGCAGAACTTATATTTTGTTCCTTTTTGGGCCACTTTTTCAGTGCGAGCTTAAACTCTAGTCAAATTAAACCGAGGTTAACTCACTAAAATTGGACGTTTAAACTTGGTTTAACTAGATATTTTAGAATTCGTTGAAGTTAAATTGACTTAGATTATCATAATATATGTTGCTTTTTTGCCTAAACCGAGTTTAAACGACCACTTTTAGTGAGTTAATCTCGGCTTAATTTGACTAGACTTTAAACTCGCACTGAAAAATTGGCTCTTATTGCAATAATATTAGAAGAAAACTTTTTAAATGAAAGAAAAACTTTCAAACACGAAACTAAAATTTAATAATATTTTATATCAAGTTAGATAGATCAAATATCGATATGCATTAACTTCATTACGTTATTCATTAGTTCTTTTCAAATTATCACCAATGACCTCAAAAATTTTCAGCCCTCAAAAATTTTGCCGACCCTTAAATAGTGCCGCGAGGCACGGGCCTAGGCCTAAATCCAGTACAGACTGTAGTCTGCTAGTCTTTTATAACATAGTTGAAAATGCAGAAGATATTTTTATTGAATTATTATATGAGTTATTGAAATATTTTTTAAATATTTGTAGGTTCCATTTTATTGTACCTGTACCCCTTCCCAAATGAAAATATCTCTGAACGCATATAATAAACAAGATATTTTAATATTAAAAACTATTGTTAGAAGTGATATATTTATTAAAGTCAAGAAAACATTGTATTAGGTTAGGTGTAAAAATAATTTGTGTGTCACTATCGGCTACTCCCAGTGTACGAACATTACGTAGTTGTGTGTCGATTGCGACGTCTGTGTCGTGACAACGTGATAAATGCATTTTTAAGCTTCTCAACTTGTCTAACCTGTAACCACATTCCAGATGAAGAATTTTTGGCTTATCTACGGTTACTGGGTGTTAGATACAAATGCGTCACAATACAACTTACTTTTAAAAACGAAAATCGGAAGCGGTTATGACATTTTTAATTTATTTAATTCAAACTATAGAGTTCTAATTGTTGGCTTTTAGACTAGACCATAAAATGACACGTTGGTAGTGTTTGGAGCTTTCACATTATTTAATATAGCGCCTTATGCTTGGTTCTCACTATGTCATTTTCAGCGGGGGCAGTTGTTGTCAATCAAATTGAAAATACCAACATGTCGACATTTTTTCTAACTTTGGCAATCTTGGAAAATAAAAAACCAATTACATTATTAAATGTAGCTATGCAGAAAATGTGCTAGAGTTTTATTAAAGTGATATTTCAGGTGATATACTTTTGAGTCATTAAAATGACATTGTGATAACCAACAGCATATGTCTGTTTAATTAGTTTCTTTTTTAAGTATATATTTTTATACAAAACCATGATTGAAAGTAGAATTAACATATATGTAGTACAATAGTATGTATGCAAAAACCGTTTTGCTTTTGTATAACTTATGTAAAAACAATGTTAAAATTTAAAAAAGTATTTAATTTTAATTTTATATGTGGACATAAAATTTTTCAAATATGTATGCGTAAGTGTGATTGCGTTGATTGTGTAGCTGTGTTTGTATATAAATTTTCAATAATAATTTTATAGTATATAAAAGATACGTACATACTTCATAGGCGCTGATGAGCATAGCATTATTTAATTTTTATGCAATAAATTCCGTGAAAATCTGAAGTTTGTGCAGCAGCTGTAGATGGAGCAGGAGTTGGTTGTTGCTTTTGTTGTTGTCCTGGATTATTTACCAACAAAGTAAATAATATTGATGTTTTTTCATACAAGTATGTTGGTGTTGTTAATTTGCTTGGACCACAACTACAGTGGAGAGAAAAAAAAGCGCCCAGACAAAATGACAGCTTCGATTGTTGTTGTTGCCGTTGTTTTAATTATTTCAGCTGTATGTTGTTATTGTTGTAGTTGCTGTTGTTGTAGTGCAATTATTGCTTGCACTGAGCGAAACCCCAAAACCAATCGTGTCGGCAACACTTGACAGATTTTTATGTTGTACTTATTTGTTATATATTGAATTTTATTTTATTTAAGTTTTGGCTGTCGCTGTTGTTGTTGTTGTTTTTATTTTATGTACTTTAAGTTCTTTTTTTATTTTATTAATGCATTTTTTGTTGTATTTTTGTAGTTGTTGTTATTGTGATATGCGTGCTGTATTCATTATTTACTTCTTTTTTTATTTTATTTCTTGTAGTTTTTGACAAGCAAAAAACAAAATTGTAAAGTAAACAACAATTTGGTTTTTTTTTGCTGAAATCATAATTTTTTTTATGTTTTATTTTGCTTTAAAAATTCAATGATTGCACTTTATTTGTACACTTTTGTTTTGGATTTTGTTTTTTTTTTTACTTTTTTCTCTATTAAATATTTTGTAATTTTTTTAAAATTCAACAAAATTTTTTGAACAAAAACTTTTTCTGCTTTCTGCTAGTTAAAAACCTGTAGAAATGTTACAAAATAATATGAAAAAATTTTAATTTTTGTTACATTTAAAACACGCACTTTTTACCCAATAAAATATTTAAATTCGTCACGTAATTATATCAACTCTTTATCGTATTAGTTTTAATATAGAACCGTATGCGCCAATGTTTTGTGTAAATGTATGTAAATGCGTAATTTTGCAAATGACCACGTTTTACAGTAAAATTGTAAAATTTTAAATCATGGTTTTTGAAAAAAAAAAAAAAATATTATTCGGAATCACGTTATTGTAGATTGCGTTAAAAAATATAAATTTTACGTGATTTTGTAAATGCAATTTAACAATTTCTGGTAAACTTGTAAAAAATAGCTTTTTTGAAATTATTTTCAATATTTTGTAAAAATATTATAAGTTTAAAAAAAAATTTAAATTTTACGTGATTTTTTCACAGCCGCTTTTGTAATTGAGGTTTACATTTTGCTAGACAAGCGTTTATTTAGCCAGCATACACACACACATACACACATATTTTAATGAAAACGCACACATCGTTAAAATTGCTTCAAGCAGAAAAGCTTAAAGGCTATTCCAAAGTCAATTTTCGCCTTCACCCAAAACTATTAGAGATGAATAAAAAAATATCATAGTAAAATAAAAAAATGGCTGCAAATGAAATAATGCGTTGTTTCTTTTTTCTTTGTCTGAAATTATACTCAAGTTTTCGCTTACCATTTCCGTCGGTAGAAAAATAGTAGTTGAATATATAAGACATAAAGAAAATGGCAATTAAAACAAAAAATAAAAATTGTGATGAATTTCCGTCGGTATTTTTCTCTTTCGCTTTATCTTTTTTTTCGTGCTTGATAACTTTTCTCTCAGATAGTTTTTTTTTGTATTTGGAATGTTGGAATTTGAGTAAATATAGTTTTGTTCTTTTTATAATTTAATTTATTTAGTTGCTCTCCTCCTACTTTTTATATCCTGCATAATCTGTTTTTTTTTCTTCTTCGATAATCGATAAGATATGAGAAATTTTTCTGGCCACAAAAGGTGTATAGTAAGGTACAAGAGCCATGGAAACTTTTCATGCAAATTGTTGAATATGTTTTTATAAGATTTTATATAGCAGTTTGTTGTCTCAGATATCGTGATGTAAATAAAGCTGTTTTATTTGATTTTCCTGATTTCCTGATTTCAAATATTCAGTTTCTGTTTATAAATACTATGTTTCCATTTTATAACCGTGGATTTTATATGCGACTTTGCATATGACAGCTATTTAGAGCGCGTAAAGTTGTTATATATAAAAGTATATAAGTTTTTTTACAAAAAAAAAATTGTAGAAATGCTTTTAAGAAGACCAAAACTTTAGTGTTTTCATGCCTGTGATCCGACGCAAATACCGTCGCCTTTGACTAAAATATAATGACAGAGTTTCCTTTCCAGTCAGAAACTAGGCAGTCAGAAACTAAAGGCTAAGAATTTTTTACTCTTTTGATGCGAAGTTATTAACGATAGAATTATTATCGTTTCGTTGATTTGTTTTAACGGAAATTGGAAAAACTTACAGATAAAAACGACAGATTTTCTAAAATTTTTTAAAACATGCCCGAGCAAGGCCTAATTTTAAATATTTTTCATAGCCGCACAAGTGTCGTTAGCAGCACTTTTTGGCCAACCAACAGCCGTACAAGGGTCGTACAGTGTCCGTGTTGAATTAATCTCGGCTGTATAACGAGCGTACAGCGGTCGTACATAGGCCGAACAGTGATTATTCTACAATGCAAGTAAGCAGATTTTCAATGAAAATTGGAACTTCATGCTGAAATAATTTTGATGTATACATACATATCTGAGGACTTTTGGCAAAACAACTTAAGTCTATCTGAATTTCATAGGCAAAACAGCTTAAGTCTATATGAATTTCATATCAACTTAGAGGGTTTTGTCTATGAATATCAGATAGATTTAAGTTGTTTTGTCAAAAGTCCACAGATATTTATATATATTTATTTGTTAATATGGATGCAATAATTAGTTTGTGTTATTTAATTACAGTTGGGAAAAATATTTATACTGAAAAATCAGATAATATTATAACATCCCGAGTAAAAGTTAGAACTTTTGTAGGTAAAGATAAGCAGCGGCCGAACAAGGCCTAATTTTTAATATTTTTTCTTTCGTACAAGGGTCGTACAAGGGTCGTTTGCAGGACTTTTTGACCAAACAGCTGCCGCACAGAAGACGTTTTAAAATAATCTCGACTGTGCAATGATACAACAGTCGTAGATCGGCCGAACAATGATTATTCTACAATGAAAATGAGCTGATTTTTTAACTAACTTCATACGCAAAAACATTCTTTTGCGCCACACACAAGCCGCGATACAACCAACACCAAGTGAAACTTGATTTTGTTGCTGCGCATACTGCGCATATTGCTGTTGAATAAGATTTTAAAAAATTTGGTGGCACACAACGGGCATATATTTTAATTAGGCCTTGTACGACCGTTGTTTGGCATAAATTTCGACCACTAAGCTTTTCGGACTATTTTTAGGCCAAGTTCGACCGCTGTTCAGACGCTAATATTTTTATTCGAGAGTGAATATAATATCATACAAACAAAATTATGCAGTTTTAATTGAGAATTCAATAGGGGAATTGTTTTAAAACAACTCATTTCATATACAGTGGTGTGCAAAGAAATAGGGACACAAACTTGAAAATATATGTCTTTACATTTTACTTCCATATTTAATGTACATCTAAGCCGATTTTCAGAGTTTATAACTCTTTGCGAAAAAAATCAAATTGGCATTAAGTTGTTTATAAAACATTTTGCATAAAGTCACAATTAAGGAAAGTTATGAGCAACGAGATTCTAAAAAAGTTTTTAATTCAACTTTAATAATAAATATTTCGAATACTAAATACATTTTTTGAGAACTTTTATGGTGCATTTTCTTTTATGATAAACATAACAAACATTACAACTTTTTCATTTTAAATTACCTCACGTAAAACAGTGAGTTTTTAGTGAGGTACGATAAGAAAACGGTTATTGTATCAATGGTTTGAAGATCATGTACTACTCCAACAACACTCAGTTCGTACGCCTAAACCTTTTTTAATATTAACACTTTCAACTTTTATTTATATTATATAAGAATACAACAAACTTTGTTGCATCAAAAACATTGATTTCTTAATATAAATAAAAAATAAAAGTGTTTATATAAAAAATATGCAGGCATACGAACTGAGTGTTGTTGGGGTAGTAGTCTCTTTATCAAGATGCTATTGAATTTGGAGATCGGTAAAGAGGTAAATAAAATATGGATTAAGACGTAAATGACACATATTTTCAAGTTTTCAAGTCCTCCAAGAAAGTCATCCATAAAATTTTATGCTCGCCTGCTATATCTGGGGCACCTTATGTATAATTCATGCAACTTTAAACCTAAAAATACAGGCGTCCCTACTTCTTTGCACATCACTGTGTGAATAAAAATTCTTTTGCGCCATATGCAAGATGTTGATAGTACATGAGCATCACCGAGTGAAACTTGCTGTTGTTGTTGCGCATACATTTGCTATTTAATAAGAGTTTTGAAAAATATGGTGGCATACAACTGGCATACAGCGACTGTACAACTTAATTCAGGCCTTGTACGGCCGTTGTTCGACACAACTTTCGGCCACTATTAGGTTGTATGATTTTCTGTGTTATTTTTTGGCAGTGTGCCTATTTTCGACCATTGTTCGGTCGGTGTTCAACCATTTTTCCACCGCTAATACTTTTACTTGGGGTATGTTTACTTTATGAAATATTATTAATGGTTGTTACTTCATTGTTAAGTTTTTCTTCCCTTGTCTATTTCCTTAACGATGCAATTAACAGATTTCAAAGTCATTGATTACTGTGAATCAGTTCAAAGAAGGCTCACTGGATTGTGTCTTTACTAAAATAGAACAAGATCAAAATACGCTTATATCCCTATCATGAATAAGG
Source organism: Dichetophora obliterata (assembly GCA_963920525.1). Lineage (NCBI taxonomy): Eukaryota > Metazoa > Arthropoda > Insecta > Diptera > Sciomyzidae > Dichetophora > Dichetophora obliterata. Next base: position 235,189,944 of record OY986435.1, on the reverse strand, counting down.
AATCATGAATGGTTATGTTAGCTTATATTAAAAACATAAGTACGAAAAATTTATAAAATTAGTAAGATTAATCCAACCCCTTCTTTATTAAACTTTCTATATCGAGCTATTTCGGCCGAAATAACGGATACCTCAATAATGCGATTTAACACTGGAAGAATTTTCTCATTTTGTTTGTGGAAACAGTTGAGCAAGTGTACAGATTAAATGATAGTTGCGCTTTGTGAATAATATGAAAATACAGAATTCTTAAAAAAAAATTTCTGTTGTATAAAAATTTACCAGTTAAACTTTAGAACCACTTTCTAAAGGCTATGGCTATTTTGTAAAAAGTTATGGGCAACTTAAAACTGTTATTGAACTCAAGGCAATGTGATTTTGTGTATATTTTACAAACTTTGCAAAGTTAATACCAGCAGTTCCTAGCGAATTATGCCATTATTTATATAATTGATTACATACAATATAACCATTGGCAAAATATAATTTGTGTGCCAGAAATAATACTAGATATATACTAGAATACTAAAATAACATAGATTTGAATCGACTCTTAATAAGTATCCAATTGATAATTTCGTTACGAATTGTGCGCTTCTTTTGTTTGCCACGTTGTTTGTTAGAGTGGTAGAATGTTTTTGCTTCTATTTTTTTTAAAACAACTCGCCAGCATTGCAGACATGGTACAATAAAACAGGTAGTCTCACGACTGACTCTGCTCTCCTTCTCATAGTCACAATAGTGTAACGGTTTCAGTGATTGCGCTCTCAGTCTTGAACCCACCAGGTTTTGTTGTAGCATGCAAATGAATGTATTCCTTTTCGTTTTGACAGAATCGGCAGTTGCACTCTCAGTCATAAGCCTACCTGGTTTTATTGTACCAAGAAAACAAATGTATTCCGTTTCGGCGGTTGTGCTCTAAGTCGTGAGCCTGGTTTAATTGTAGCATGCTGGTTTGTATCTTTTATGTTCATGCTCAAAACACCGGATTTGACACTTATGCCTTATGGGCAATAAAAATTAAAAAAAAACATTTTAACTATAACAACCCTCACTTGGTAAGTATTTTTATGAAGATAAAATGAGCCAAAATGCATAAATAAACAAACACTCATTTTGGGTGCTTTCGTTCAATTAAACACAACTTTTCAATTTCTCAATAGATTTTCTTCAACAATATCTTGTTTTTTTTTTTCAAAAAAGTATAGGCTTTCTCAAAAAATATTAAAATAAACAAAATATATTGATTTCTTAACAAAATTAGCAATTAGTTTTGTTTTTTTTTTTGTAAATTTTTCTTAAAAACACGAAAAATCCTTAAAAAATGTAATTTATTTCGCCGAAACTAACAGTTGAATCAAAAAATGATTTAAACACTGTTTGTAGGTAATTTTACTAGCCTAAACTTGGTGTATTACTTGTTTGATTATTGTAGTTGGTTCTGGAGATATATGCTATTAAGTAGAACTGATTTTTTTTTGTAAAAAAACTACAGTGGGCAGTATCTCGAAAACGGAGTGACAGAAAAATAAAAGAATGACATTTTCGAAAGCACCGACCCATTTTATATTTGAAATTGATAGTAGCATTCATGGTACATTCTGGCTGTTAACCAGTGATATTATAGGGATCTAAGAAAAATTTGTTCTAAAATACCAAATTTCGTCGTATTAAGCACAACCATAAGATAGCTCAACGATTTCCAGAAGCTAGAAAAACGTTTCTAATAAAGCTTATTTAAACAGAAGCAAACAATTTTTTCTGAGGCTTCAGGGGTTAAAGAAAAAATAAGTCCTCTAATCATTAAACACACTCAAAACCTTGTTCAAGAAATTCGTCAAACACAGAAAACAGTTTTTTGTTGTTTGGGCAAAAATATGTACTGACAGTAGAACGACAGTAGAACGACAGTAGAACGACAGTAGAACGACAGTAGAACGACAGTAGAACGACAGTAGAACGACAGTAGAACGACAGTAGAACAGTAGAACGTGTTGGTTCTAAGCTTCTAATTAAAAACTTATTTTTTGTTAAGTTAAACTTTTGCAAACAATGTTTGAAAAGATATCAACTGGTGGTTATGCATTATTTGCAAAAAGTACGGGAATAGGTTTTTAGCAAAAAATTGCAACTTTTGAAGAATACGCAAAAACATATGATTATTTTTAGAATAAATGAAATTCCCTGATGTTTTTTGTGTTATTTTAATGGCTGCTAAAATAATTTGACAAAACATGACAGCTTGCGAATTGCTGCGAATTTCTGTTTCGCCAAATTTGTGTAGCAGAAAATAGCAACACTTGTCAAGGACTGGATTACTTATTTTCGCTCTTATTTGCGAAATTTTCCTGTGCGAGTACGGGAACAGGAAATAGCAGGAAATAGCAGGAAATAGCAGAAAATTGCACGAATTCGTACGAATATTCAAGTACGGGAACAGAGCTGTTGTATTTGTGTTGTACACCGATCGATATTTTGGCAAAACGAGGGCTAAACAGATTTTTAATTTTAGAAAAAAATTGATAAAGTTAAACTTGAAATTTGCTGAGTTTAAGATATTATCTCAAAACAAACAATGTTTCTGAGAAAATTCAGATGCAATTTAAAAGTATCCATAATATTTCTGTGTTGATAAGCAATAATCGGTAAGTCGATTTAAGATAGAACTGAGTTATTGGTGTTACTGTATTTCATGCATATAGTATTATAAATGCACAAAATCTGGAGCTTCTTGCTCGACAAAAGTTAAGACAAAAAAAAAGACGAGACTCTTTCATATAACTTGTGTGGAGATTGAAAACTTTGAAGCAGGATTTCTCGAAACTTTGATATTAGACTTAAGCTGTTTTTGCTTTTCGACAAAAATTTATTTTTATGAACAACAAAAATGTTTATTCTTTTACATTTTAAAATTTAACCCTTTATATGGGAGTGTAACAGAAACGAACAAGATCCTTAGTTACACACTTCACGGTCCATTAACGCAAAATAAATAATTTTTGCATAGCAGCCACAAATTTAAGAATACGATTCTAAGACAGAAAGGGAAAAATAGCAGAATTCGGTAATAAAATATGTTGCTCATTTCGTGCAAGATTTTCACAATTAAAAATTTGAATTTTCGGAAAAGATCATACGGTTCATACCACATATTATAAAAAGGAATTGAATCAATACAAATTATTAAAAGAATGGTTAATAATGCATTTAAATAATTTGTAACTTCGATAGTGGTTTTTGTATTGGAAACAGCATTTTTTCATGCTCAACTCTAAAATTCTGAGTTTTGAGTTGTGAAAGTCTTCACGAAATAAGCGATCGTTGAAGTTGTGCAAAAAAAAAAAAAAAAAAAAATACTAAATATTGTGATAAGATCAATAGTAACATTTTTCACAAATTAAGAATTGATTGAATTAGCTAAAAATGCTATTATTTTACGAAAAAATGCGAATTTAAAGCCCAAAGCGTGTTCAGATATTTTGCTGTCACTCGTTTTTTTTTTCAAATAAAATCTGAATGAATTGAAGAAATAAGTTTTAATTTGGTTTTTCATAGAAACATCACTCATTATATTCATCACTTTAAATGGTATTTTCCGAAAAAAAGCATTTGCCCTATAATGGGTTAAAGCTAACATAGGCTCGTTCTTATTAACTTTTGTTAACATTTTTTTTTTGTAATCAATGAAATTATTTTTGTTTTGAAATGAGTTAAAGCTAGAATTTTCAACTATTTTTCTCCAATCATGTTCTGACTTCGTGCTAAATAGTAAAATCCTTTTGCTAAAGTCGCGAAAAAAATTATCCAAAAACTTTTATAAAGTTGCACTCAATGTGGCACGCACTTTTTTACAGTGTATTTTTCCAGCTTCCGCTTCCGTTTCCGTGTTTTTTTTCAATTTTATTTATCAAGCGCATTCAAATTTTTTTTTTTTTAATATATTTTATGTTGGAAAACGCTTAATATTTACTTATTATTTTCACAAAAACTTTGTTATATTTTTTTTTTGCACAAAATTCTGATTATATTTTCAGCAAAAACACGTAAGTAAAGAATTTAAAAACTAAAACAAACTGAAAAAAATTTCGAAAAGGTTTTTCTTCCGCGTCGCTTACGAGTTGTTTAACGCGTTACGTTGCATGCGGCCGCGTTTTAACAATGTTGTCAATAAAATTCTACCAAAACGTTTGACAAAATGAATTAACGACTACGACGGAGGCGACGACAACAATGATGGCGACTACGACGACGACGACGACAACATCTATGGATAGCAGCAGCGGCAGCAGTTTGAATGTTGGCGACCCGCGCTGCTGTCAAATAACGACGAATTTCAACGCAATGCAACGTAATGCAGCGCAACAACAACGTTAAGAATATATTTCATAATTACATACTATATTTTGTTAATAATAATAAGTTATTGTTGTTTTTGTTGTTGCAATTTTTTATTTATATTGAATTCATTTTTTCTTTTTCCATCAACGATGACTGTCGCTGTTGTTTTTTCAACTGCTTTTATTGTTGTTGTTGTTGTTGTTGTTGTTGCAATTATTATTTATATTTATTATTACTATAAATATATAAGCAATATTTACTATTGGCGGACGCGATCGGACGCTACTCGGATCGACTCGGGCCGCGTCCGAAAATGCGTTCCGTTGCATATCGGATGCGTTGTGTTTATGCGACTGTGGAGCGACTGCAAAATTAAAGCACATCGAAATACAATTGAGTGAGTAGAGCTGAGCACGCGGCAGAGCTAGAGTGCAGTGCAGCACACGGAGAGCGCAGCGCGCAAAATTATTGCAGAGACAGAGAATAGAATTAAAGCGGAAAAAACCATTTGAAAATCAGTAATGAGTTGAGGAAAATGTAAAAAAATGGGGAAAAATTGCACGACAGAATGACAGACAATAAGAACGTACGTACACCACGTTGTCGTCGTCGTCGTTGCTGCTGGCAGCGCTGCAACGCAATGCATTGGGAAGTAGTGAGAACCTTTGCGGAGAGTCTAAAGAATCGCGCTCGAAACGAACATTCGACAAGATTGCGAAAAACTTGGCGCCTGTTAAGAAAATATCAAGTGTGTGTGTATGTAAGTGAGTGAGTTATAAAGGACCTAAAGCTTTAGTTTAAAATAAAAACTCATTTCCAATGTAACGTTGGATGAGAGAGCGCAAGTTAAATAAAAAACCGTTTTAATTACAAAAACCTAAAAGAATTTAAAAAAAAAGATTGCACTTACTAATACAGGCAGCGAGTGTGACAGAGGGGGAGAGACAGAGAATAAGTGCGAAAGAGAAGAAGAATTACAACTACTCAGAACTCAGAGCCCAGAACATAAACATTGAAAAGAACTAAACACAACACAACAACAACCTCGAGCTCAGAACACAAAAAAGAATTACAGAATTATTACCAACACCATCACCAACCAACAGCCAACATCGAGAACTTTGAGCACAAAACCAGTAACAACGACGCTGAGTCGCTTTTTGAGCAGCTACTAGTTGTTAAGTTTTTTCCAGACGATAAGGACGTCGCACAGTGCTTCGCGTTGCAAAACAAATATATGTATTTGTCTTATCCTTATGAAATCCCCATTTTATTTCACATTTGTTTCTTTGAGCTTGCTGATATCGAAGATGATATCAAATATGTTAAAAAATTCCCAGTTAGCCTTATACTTAGGCCCCTATTATGTATTACAACTCAACTTAAGTTGACTAGATTCAACTAATTTTTTTTCGTATAACTTATTACATACATTTCAGTTGAACTACGTCGTTTGAAAATTCTTAATAGATGGTAGCAAACTACATGGTTCAATTAAAATATATGCAATACGTTATATGAAAAAAATGTAGTTGAAGCGAGTCAACATCGCATACCATCGCATACATAATACGTACATAATAGGGGCCTAAATTTACAAATTGCACGATCACAATTGAAATTTTCAACATTTCTTAAGGTGTCCTCAGGTTATATGTTTCCTACAGATGACATGCCAAAAAATTATATACCGAATTTTATCTCTATGTCAAAATTAAGTTTTTGTCAGACAGCTTGTTTCTTTTGTCTCCACACTATCTGACACGTCATTTGGAAATTAATAACTGTTTTTGAAATTTTTGTCAGTCGTAAAGTGTCCTCCTTTGGCCATTCACACTAAAAATAAATTTATTATAAATCAATTTATTGAATAAATATCTTAAAATTTACCTTTTCCTCCATTTTCACAAAAAAAAATTTTAAACAAATTTATCAAACTGACATTTTGTACAAATGGTAAAACATACGAAATTAGAGACGGTTCTAATTCAAAAATGTACAGACGCAAATACAAACGGCATTTCAAAACATTTCAAAAAGTTTCATATGTTCCACACTATCTGTAGGTTAAAAAAAAGTAATTTTTGACGTGTCATATGTATGAAACATATAGTGTAGAATATTTTTAAAAAACTTCTCAGTCGCATCTGAAATAAGTTTATATTTTAAAGGTGTTCTATGCTTTGTGCTTTTATTTAAATATTCTCTTATTATGCTAACCCTAGACCAAATTGACAAAAAGAAATTCAATATTATACCTAGAGTTATTTCCACATTCATATAAAGTTAACGCAAAATATTCCTACACAAAAGGATTTATTTTAAATAGAGAAATAATACTAATTAAAAAGAAATATTGCAAAATGTGTAAGTAATAAAATTTAAATAAAATTCATTAAAAACAATAAACAAAAAATATAAATTGAAAAACACCTAATTTTTTTTTAAACATAGCCAACTTTACGCGTCAAAATAAAGTACATAGTTTTTGAAATGCAATGTAAAAATGTATATTTGATACTTTTTGCTATGTTTTCGACATTATTACCTTCGTTAATTTTTTTGGCATTGAATCAACAAGATTTGTTATGAAAAACTCAGAAAATCAGGTAAGATTTTTTTCCATTCTTTCCGTAATACGCTCCTTAGAACATAATTGCAAGAAATTTTCGTTTCTCTGATTTTTCTGTCAAGATGTTCCCAAAAGTGCTAAATTGGGTTAAGGTCTGGGGACTGCGGTGACTAATCAAAAAACTTAGGAGTCCGATATAGCAACCACTCCCCCACAATTTTAGACAAATGCTTAAAATCCTTGTCCTGTTGCAATATTCAATTCCGTGATAAGCCCAATTTCTCTTCACTTTTCAAATTTTCCTGCAAAATGTCAAGATATTCCTCTTTTTTCATTGATGACTCGATATTTAAACGTTTTAGTACCTCTACCATATTTAATCGTTTAAGTACATACTTTTCATCGATAATCTTTATGCTTGCCTCGCCATGTTTTTGGAGGTTTTTTAACACCATATATTTTAAATTTAATTTCGTTAAAAAATTAAATTTTATTCTTTTAAGTTAAAGCCTCATTTTTTATTTTTTGGCGATATTCAAGCATACGAATTGACCTTTGAAGCTAAGGTTTCTTACGAGGCAATTTTCCATGTTAGCCATTTTTGTGTAGGGATCTTCTTATGGTGCTAGCACTTATTGGCTTACCTGAAGTTTGTAAAATGTTTTCAATTATTTTTACTGCTCTGGTAGCTGTATTTGCCTTTAAAGCTCTTCTTTCAGTGTCAGTAAGAAAAACTTGTCTATTATCCTTTGTATTGAACGGTGAAATTCACCTATTTCACGCAATGATATACTTTTTTTATTTTAATATAATATGTTTTTACGAGTCTGCATTAAAGTCTGCGTTGGTTTTCACGTTGTAAGTTTTCTATTTATTTATTTTGTATTTTAAGAAAATTGCTAAGTTTATGCTGAGGATTTAAGGTCTTAAGACTAATTTGGTACTTTACCGCTATACAAACAAGAAATGAGAAAAGGGCTGCCAATATTTTTAAGCTTTAACGATTTTTCACATTGTAATCACATTGTAATTAGTGTTTGCCTTTTTTTTACGCGCAAATATTAAAATGTTTACATTACAAACATTACTTAAAATTTGTTAGGATTATAATTTTACTTAAAAAAGGGCTAATTCTTTAATTCGTTTTTTAAATATAAATGAATAGTAACTCAGAAATTATACAAAGTACATACTTTTGTGTATTTTATTTGCAATCATGAACTTGTAATATCATATGCTTAGCCCTAACCGTCCTGATAACATTTTTATACGTTGTGTTCATACGGGAACACTGATAGCCATAGATAAGATATGTCCGTGCATACTACTGTTAGGCCTAGCCTGATGTGAAGACAATGACCGGCTGTGTATGTGTGTTTGTGAGTGTTTAATTGGGTGAGAGCTCGCCGTTTCTTCGCATTGTTAGTTCGTGTATAGGTTTCGGATCATAAAATTAATTAACTTTGGTTCAATTTTATAAAACTTTTTCGATGTCGTGCAAATGAAATGCATCTTTTATCGAAATGAAAGTATCTGTAGGCGAACTGTTCTACCACAAAGCCATCATCTAGTGCTACACCAAGTACTGCTGTCCATCAGACCCCACGCCAGCCCCATGAAACCAGAAAAAATGTTCAATCATAGATTTTTAGAGAATTTACCATGGCAAAATGGCTATCTAAATATCTCCTCGTAAGTCAGGTTATCCAATTAGCTATGAGTAAGAAGAATTATCCTCATCGGTACTCTACGACAAAACAAAGCTTATATCCAAAAGAACCAAAGACCAAACCCCACAGAGGACACAGGTTTACTCCGATATGCATTCAACAAAATTAGAAGTACTTTATATATAGTAACCAGGACGAAGAACCATTTTGTCAGCTATGCATTACTTATCAAGAGAGCGAGCAGTAAATGAAAAAGAGGAGATTATTGTCTTCTACAACAAAACAAAAGGCACATTAGACGTAATGGATCAGATGTTATCTAAATATAACACCAAACGTAAAACAAACTGATGGTCATTAGCCATTTTTTACAACATGATCGACGTTCGGTGCATTTTGTGTATTTTTTTATCATTCAACCAAAGATTTGAAAGGCGTAGATTTGATTAAAAACATAAAAGGCCACTCATAACCGAACAACACGATACACCAAAGAGCGCACAGCTTTTGAGATTATGATCAATAAAATAATATCTGAGTCAGTTTTCCTGGACGTTACAGTCCCATCCGCTTTCACTGAGAGCGATAAAACTGGTCGGTGGCCATCGAAGTATCGTTGCTACATTTCCATAAGTATTAATGGCAAATCCGATAAAAAGACACGAAAGAAGTGCGTTGACTGCATGCGGCCAATGTTCAACAAGCTCACTAAAGCATAGCACAATGCTGCATTAGCTGTTGATTTTTCACTTTTGTTTTTATACCATTATAGTTTATAGTTTATACCCGGCGCTCTTTGTTTCCCCCCATGCTAATCTCTTAAAAATTGGGCATAATAATGGAAAGGCCAAGCCCATTTTTAGTACAATTGCCGACAATAATCAAATTAACTAAATTTCCGAATTTTAGTCTAATACGACCCAAACCGCTTGAAATATAGCATTTTTATTGATTGGTGGGCGGTAAAAGGGGGTGTGGCAAAATTTGTAACCATCGTACTCAAGACAAATATACTGCCAACATTTCAGCTAGATCAGCCTAGTAGTTTTGGATTATATAGTCTAAATGTGTGTGTAGAAATGTACGGGTACCCGGGTACCTTTATCAGGAGGGTAAGGACTATTCGACTTTGGGTCGGCTCTAAAACTATCCAATAGAAAGCTAAATATGCAAAAAACCATAGAAAATGGCTATTTGTAAGATGTCATGGAACCTCAAATTTTTAACTTTTTTGGATTGAAAAATATTTGACTTCAAAGTCGGTTCGGGTACCCAAGTACCCGAGTCAGAAGGGTTAGGGTTAGGTACATGATACATCAGAATAATCAACATCAGTCATGTTGGCATCTGTTGTTTTATCGTTATCAGGAGGACTAAGTCCCTCTTCATTAAAAGATGATAAATCTTCATAATTTTTACTGTCTTACTAAATTGAATATACAATTACTTAACTTTTTATATTTCTCTAAGATTTTTCAATGAAACCTAACACAATCCTACTAAAACTTTAATGATTATGAGTTCCTTCCTATAGGCAAATCAAATAATTTACAAGTAATAGAAAAAATATTTTTTTTTTCAACCACAACTGGTTGAAGTTTTGAATTTTTTCTATGGAAAGAACTTACATATTATGGATTGTGCTGTTGGCTAAATAAGTCAATTGACCTTTGTCTGCATATATTTTCGACTAAGTTTCAACTAAGAAAATAAGTTCATTTAAAATTAGTAAATAAATGGTTTAAAACAAATCAATTAAATACTAGTAAATATTGTACTTATTGAAAACAAATTTAAAAACATAAAAGTTGAAAATTTGTTGTTATCAAAGAGATAACCCACAAAAAAATGGAAACCATTTAACGATAACTGTTTTTTCTTAATTATTTTTACTACTTTAATGCTAAAAAATACTTTTAAATATATATTATTAAATTTTACAAAAGAGACAGAATTTTTAATGGTTATCCGATTTTTTTTTTACTACAATTAAAATATGAACAATATTAAATATGAACAGCTCCCAGTAACTTGTTTTGAAAGACAAGTTAGTTGTTTCAGCTAGGGTTGCCATATATAACGAATACTGCTATCCGCATGGTGTGAAAATCTACAGCTCAAACACGTCAAATTAATGTTTATATTTTATCTAATATTTATTTAAATTTGACTATTTTAAAAGCAATTATAATTGTGATACTAAAAGTACGAGAATATTCTACAAGTTAAAAAAATGGAGTTGTCTACCCCACGGCAAGACTGCGGTTAAAAAACAATCTTTGAATACGATTTCGAAAGAAGATCCAAAACGAAATTTAAGCTACAATTAAATAAAAAGCAGAACGTCGTTGCACGTGTTATACTGCATATCCGTCTACGGTGATAGACTATTCGGTCGTGACTATTACTACTATGCTACTCAACTGCAAAAAAGTACTACTGTTTTCAGTAGCTAAAAGTGTCCTAATGCAGATTTACCTTCACTTTTAACCCGACCTTATCCATATAAGGTCGGGTTAATATGAATGCGGATATGTTTATGTGTGTTGGTCACGTATAGACTCCAAAACTGCTGAACCGATCCTTTTTCAGGAAAACTGAAGCAACATCATGAAAGTGTTCCTGCGAAGTTTTATGTGGAGTGGATAATGGGAAGTGCTACCTCCCATACAACCTAAATTTGCGCTATAGCTCACAAAACAAAACAAAAGGTATGTGTAAGACTGTTTTGATCGTATTGTACTAAAAGTTGGTAGTTTAGTTCATATGTCTGAACCGATTTTCATGACACTTTTGGAAGTTATTTACCCTGGAGAAGGCGCGCCTAGCAGAGTAGCATGGACTGTCGCGCGTGAGCATTGTGCTTATTGAGGAATTACTGAAACATTTAAACTGCATACCTACAGCTCCAACCGTGCACTGACCTCAAACAAAGCTTGTCAAGACGCGGAGAGCAACTGCTACCAAAGATACTCAACATAATGCGTCCAAAAATATTAATAAAAAAGATTAATTTTATCCATTTAAGAATTGCGAGAGCAAAATGCTCATAGCGCAGATTCTCTAGGGTTAAATACATACCAAGGAGGGTTTTTGCATTGGAGCACGTGGAGATGTGGCACCTCCCATACAGCCAAAATTTGCGATATCGAATAGTGCTTTTTCATTAATAGTATTTTATGGGCCTTGCAGCTATAGGTTGCACAGTCTTGAAATTAGCTATTCGATCACAATTTAAACATACCGTTTCAAAGAAAACATTTTATGGGCGTTATAAAAGGCTTTAGAGTTATAGGTTGGACAGGCATTCGACCACATTTTACACATGGAGTTTCACTAATAACATTTTATATGCGTTGGAGAAGGGAGCGTGGTACCTCCAATATAGCCCAATTTTGAGAAATTGAGTAGCTTTTGAATTATAGGTCGCACAGCCACGGAATTTAGTATTCAACCACAATTTACACATGCAGTTTTAGTGATAGCATTTTATGGGCGTTTGGCAATGGGGGCGTGGCAGAAACACACCGGGTTTCAGCTAGTATTTATCAGAGATGCATTAAAAATTGGAATTTGAAAGTTTTTTCATTTTTGAGCTTGGCCTTTAAGATAAAGCCTTTTAAAATAAAGCTAATTCCTTTCACATAATGATATGTTGGTAAACAAATGATAGGTATGCTTTGATAATTTTTTTCATAATCTAATAACAAATGAAAATCTGCACATTTTTTTTCGTATACACACTCCGAAATTTTCAAGTTTGGGAAAACTTCATTGCCCTGAATTAAAAAGGTTAGTTAAAAAATTGTACTTATATGCTATTTTAATGAAAATATTACACTGTGCACAAAAAATTATTTATTTTTTGAGTAAGAAACCGACAAATTTTTTCAAATATTTCCGTGCTCCTTGTAACGAATCTGGCACCCAAATTCCTCCATCTTGTCAGGATTTTGAGAAAACCGTGATTCAAGGTCAACAAATTCTACCCCAAAAGTTGAAAAATCAAAGACGTTTGTTATAAGTTGATACAAAATGTTTTTTTCATACTTCCATCCCTTATTTTAAGTTTTACCCTTATTTTTAAGTTTTTCAAAAATACTTTATTTTAGTATAGCTATATTCTGCAAACCATTGAGAAATGCAATATTATGTGTTGGCGAAAAATCATCCCCTTTACAAAACATAGAGGGTCTTCCGACAAAAAAATTACCCTAGATTTACCATATCCAAACAAAAGACCCCAAAATGCAAAATTATTTTTTTCACGTATATGATGAAAACTGTTGCGATATGAACAAAAAGGCGTATTCAATTAAAATTGTTTTTCGAATTCCACATTCTAAGAGGTCTCAAAAGTTGCATAGGGTTTTCAATATCTCCCAAAAAATATTAAAAAAAACATGCCTTGTTGTTTTTTGAGGAAAACTGTAAAAATTAGAGATCTCAAAATGCTTATATTTTTGTAACAAAATTTACATATGTCTTAAAGCAAAAGTATATATAATTATTGCAAATCTTATTGATTTGTTCCAAATACCTACCAAGATTTTTAAATTACGACCTTTTATGTATTTTTTACTTTTGCTCTTATTCAACGCACTGTGCGTAGTCGTTATTGCGCATGTATTAGTGCATTCGACAGACAATGGCCACAAAAGGCAGCAGTCAGAAGAATGAAGAACTCGGAGTACCAAATGTTTTTCACCACATTTGAAAACAAACCATTCCCCTTTCCCCTAAGGAAAAAAAATGTGTTTTTGCACAGCAACAACAGGCGTGCATTTTATTTAACCACTTTTTTGCCGCATGCAAATTTCTACACATACACACACACACACACACTGAAACGCTCTCCCTCCAGCTAGAATCTTTTAGCTTTGCTTTAGCTGAGCAAATCAACAATATTGCTGTCGCTGGCATTTTCCGCTGTCAGTTGCCACTGCTGCTGTTGCATTACGTGTGTCGTCGTTGTAAGACACAATTTAAGAGAGTCAGTTTGTCACCCACCTGCCTCCACACCTCTTCCCCATTCAATCCGCAAAAATCATTCTCCCCATCAACCCCACTGAGACAATTATCGGACCACCTTAGCAGCAGCTACAGCAACAGCAGCAGCTTCATTCCAGCCAAGCAACATTTTGTAGTTGATTTTTACGTTAAGCTGCAGTTTTTTACTTTACTACATTTTATTTCATTTCGGTGAGGAGCGTAGTAGATGCATATGTGTTTGTGATATTTTTATTTGTTTTCGGATATTTATTCTAGTTGTCATGAGTGTGTGTGTGTGACAGTGTGTAGAAGGGTGTTTTTGCTCTTAATATGTTGTTGCTGGTGTTGTATTATGATGTTGCCCGTGCATAGAGCAAATGTTGTAAGCGACATAAAAATCGTACTTAATTTTTTTACACTTTTTCAAAAACGTAGTTTATACCTACCTATATTAGCTCTTAATTTTTTAGCCTAGTAGTAAAAACTGTAGATAACCAATACTAGTGTTTAATTGTTTTGCTCGAACAGCTTTTCTATACAGATTCACCCTGGAAAGCTAACGTAATTTTCGTACACCAAAGTTTAATTTCGCCCATTCGACTAAGTCTGTTTTAAAACTTCAATAAAAAAAAGGTAAAATGAAAGAAATCATTAAATGAATTTATTTTATTTCTTGACTTTTAAGAAATATTCGTTTTCACTTTCTTTGTTCTTTCCTACACTTAAGAATTATGGAAAAATAAAAATCTACAGATAAATTGTGGAAAATGTGGAATTAAAGGACAGGAACACAACTAAGGGCTGGAAATGCTTGCCGAGTTTAAAGCATAACACTAGCCTCGGTTAAAAGCAATTCAAATTGTCTTTCGCTGTTGTTTTGTCTAATCAATAATTCACGTTAGGTTCCAATCAATTCCTCTAAATAAACCCATACTTTTCCTTTCAGGTCAAAGACCAAACATTGTATGTATAATGCGCATGCCTTGGTTCTTTGATCTTTTTTTTAAAAAAAAAAAAAATCTAAAATAATACATTTGTTGTAACAAAATTCAGCAATCTTAAGTTTTATTAAAAAAATGTACATGTAAATTGTACTTAAAAATTAGGAAAAGAGAGTGGTGTTAGCTCTCCAGAGTTAAATAAATATAAAGGACAATGGTATTTCTGTCTTTCTAAAAAAAGTCTTATTATTGTATCCAAGGATTAATAAATAATGTGCAACAATTTTTGGGTCTTTTAACGGTGAGAAAGATTTTAGACCAAGAACTTGAAATTTGCTTATAACATATCAAAATCTTTCACTAAGCTAGTTTCCACATGGACGTAAAAGGATCGAACATGGCCTAAAATAATCCAAAAAACCTAGCGTCAAAAGTAAGGTTGAACAACGGCCTTGCAAGGCCTAAATTAAGTTGTACAGCCGCTGTTCGACCGTTGTTCAGTCTCTTTACGCCGGTTGTAAGCCACCAAATTTTTCAAAGCTTTTGTTGAACACTCGCATTCAACAATGGTTGCGTCACAACAAAAGCAAGCCTGACTCGGCGATGCTGATGTTGATAGTATCACCACTTGTGCGTGTTGCAAAAGAATTTTTTGTGTGTGAACTTAGTTTAAAAAGATCTGTTCATTTTTATTGCAAAATACTCACTGTTTGGCCGATGTACGTCCGCTGTTCGCCTGTTGTACAACCGAGTTTATTTAAAAACAGCCTCTGTATGATCCTTGTGCTCGGCCACTTTTTAGCCTTAGCTTAAAAACTTGTTATTTTTACTTGGGTTCGGTGCAGCAAAGATATGGTCATTTATATTTTTCATGTTGTATAAAACAAATTTTTATTAATAATTAGTTACTTAATTATTTTAATTATTTATAGTTAATTATAAACATTTGATTATGTTTAGCACAGCCAAAGTCATAGTGGAAATTTAAGGCGTTTTTTTATCCACTTCATCAAAACTATAGCATGATCTGTCAAAAACAGCTGATTTCAAATTGGAGCAAAACGAAGCAAGTTCAAAGCTTGTGAGAAACAAAACCAAATTTGAGGTTGCTACTCCTGCACTATGTACATTTAGTTTGACCCGTAAGCAAGGATACAAAGTTTTCAGCTTTTGTGGGCAGCTCAGCCGTAATTGCATGCAATTTAAGTTTACCGCAAGACTAGCGCTTTCCCTTGTGTGACTTAATTATGCAGAGCTTTGTCAAAAGCCACAGTTTTTCACTCATTTCTTCAAATATCAATAAATTCAACAACACAAATATGGCATACAATAAAATGATGCACTTTTCAATGATTCAAATTACAATGAAACTCTTCATAATTTTTATTTCAACTGTGAGCACCAAAAACTTCCATACATAAGCAAACAAAAAGAGTAATGATTTGACACTTATCAACAAGTTCTCTCTTTGACTTTAAAAATTTGGACAGAAACAGCGATATTGTAATTAATGGTTATCTATTATATGATTTTAATAATAAGCTTTTTAGATCAAGTATGTTTTGAAGAAGGCATCAACAACAATTACTCTGTATAGAGTCAATTACACAGCAAACTCGACAAACTATTTTCGAAGGTGCTACCCTTACCATCTTCAGTAACCTTGAGTGATTCAGCTAATTCACTGTTGAAGTTTTATATGATTGGCACTTGTTCGAATAAATTCCTTTGAAAACCACATGCACTTATTTCTTTTCAGCCTTAAATATAATAATCGGCAGCGATATTCCTGTTGTGCATAATAAAATATCTTATTTATTAGATTATGGACTAAGTTTCAAGAACTGAATCGAAATATCTTAGGTTTTGTGCCCAGATGCTTGCGGATCCAAGCAATTTAGATATTTTTATTTTCCTTATATAAAATTTAATTAATGGCTCTATCGGAATTTATGGAATAATCGGAAATCTTTTAATTGCTTTGTATTTTTGTGGGAATTTCAAAAAAGGATTTTTTAAAAATAAAAGAAAGCGTCTAGATTGTTTGTTAAATTCTACAATTTGTAACTTACTTATTATGATTGCGTTTCTTGGCATCCTTTTTCCAATCAACAATTGTGATAACTTTTTATTGGTAAAGAGTGCAATCAAGTAAAATAGTAAAATGTTTCTGTTTCCCGTGTTTTTACTCCAATGTAACAAATTAATACCAAAAATATTACCAAATGATGGCTTTGTATGTCTCAAAGTGTAGTTAATAATTCGACTTTGAGTGTTTCAAGTGCTGGGAGCAATTAAAAAAATAAGTAAACATTCTTTTGTGTGTATTTTGCGAGCTCCTTGCAAAACTGAAGAGGTAAATATTACAACTGTATTGTTAAATGTTATATTTGATAATTGCTTATATCTGCTAAGGTTTCTTGGCTATTTCTGATATGTCATAGTTTCTTATCTTAATAACCCTAATAACTTGAGGCAGCACTTCCTATTTGTTCCGTTTCTTAAAAAATAATAACAATAAAAAAATTGTATTAAGGCAATTTTTATTTTATATGTATATCATATGTCGCATTTAAAATATTAAAAAAAATTTTAATTATTAAAGTAACATAGTTGAGTATCTAAGATTCTGACTTTAATGCGCTTCATCTAAGCAATTGCATTCTTGAAATAAAAAGCTTAACAGTTATTAGCTCAGCTCATTAATGCTCACCACCAGAACCAGAACCAGAACCAGTTGAGTTTAGTTTTTGGAATTTTCAGCAAAAGTTTGTATTAATATTAGACGAAAAACTTTGAAGTTATTTACGTATGAAGTTTACGTATGAATGTAAGGAGTCTTTAAGTAAGAAATAAAAGAATAAAATCTTTAAAAATATTAGAAAAATGAGAATTTGAAATAATTTTATTTCGTAGCGTAGGCGTTCAACTTTAGCCTAATCCTTTTCCTAATGCTTTTCATGCTTAAATAAAGTGGCATTTTCACTATTCTTTGAAATACTGCACTAACTGGCGCAAAAAAAATAAACAAAAAGCCTTGAAATGACAATAAGCATAAAAGCATGAAAAAGCATACTTTTGGCTTTCTCACACTATGGTTTCGGATTTTTGAAAAATTTTTGAAAAATGCTTTCATCGCGTATGATACATTCCTGATACGTTGTCATTAATGGGTTAATGCAATGGTTACGAATAATATTTAAGTTTTTTTAATTAATAAAATACTTTGAAGATTAATGATCAGTTCTAAAAATTTCGTTAGTGGTTTCTAAAGCTAATTTCGTTATCATTTGAAAGTACTTATAAATATGTATTATCAAAATTTAGATATTCTATCGGCAACCCTAACAAATGGATTAAAATTGCAACGACAATACTGTTGCTGCCGTAAAACAATTCTTTACACCATCGCTTTAATATTAAGAAACAAAAACAACAAATTCGTATAAACTGCATAAAAATGCACTTCACTGCAACAATGCACGCATGGAAATACACACACTCACACGTAGCACATAGCAAACAATGAATTCTCACTCAATTTTTTTTCGCGCTCACTCAAATAGCGCAAAACTGCATTTCCTTTGCCGGGTTACGAGTGTGTGTGTGTGTGTGTGTGAACGACGCTATGGGAGTGTGATGAGCTTAATTATGAGTGGTGAATTTTTTTTCAAGTTAGCTTTATTCCCCTTTCTTAAGAACTCAACTCAATATAAGAAGATTGCAGTAAAGAAAACCTACGCCACGGGCAACTTAGTAGCTGAGAATTGCTGAGAGCGCTACACACAGAAATATGTTACTAACACCACCAAGTAATATTATTTTGCATGGCAACAACAACAAAAAGAATAGCAACAGCTCACATTTCAAGTCGAGCATCGAACACAGTAGTGAACTTTTTTTCCCATCACGTAAAAAGAGTGCACCATTTTTTTAATTCTCTTCAAGCTTTGAGTGAGTTTTGCGCTGTTCTACTCTTGGTTAAGCGAGATTTTAAAAAATTGCATTTTTATATATTATATGGGTTAAAAAAATTGCAGTTTACACGCAACGTGTCTGATTGTGTGTGTGTGTGTGTGTGCGGACTCGAACTAACACTAATGCGAAATTCACTTGTGGCACCGAAACTCTGTACATTTCGCTGCGTAACCGAGTTGCTTCTGCCGGCAAAAGTTGAAAGCTGTCAATTGAATGATTGTGTTGTTGCAAACTGCGGCGGATGAATGAATGCAGCTTTTGTTAATTATGATTAACATACATATGTGTGGTTAGAATGGCGTCAGAATGTTCAAAAATGCAAAAATATAATAACAAAAATCATAAGAACTAGAAAATTTTAATCAAAAAATATTTAATGAGTGGAACAAAATCCCAATTCTTTGAAAGAGAACCAATTGATTTACTTAAGCTAATTTTTGAAATTAAAAAATAATTAAGAGAAAAAAAATTAAGATCACTTTTTTATATTGCTTCTGCTTATAACTCATGATTCAATTACTATAGGTTGTCCATTCATTTGACGTTTACTCACAAGAATGAAGATATACACCCGTAAAATTGAAGAGGAGAGCAAAAGAGTAATTTTTTAATGCCATCAAAGTAATCAGTTGCAGGAATATCATACTTTTTCGCAGTACTAAATACCTAAGGATACATTTTACTGCTGCTTTTTCTACTACGTCCTGCACTGCTTGTTTGTTTTGATATTAAATTGAAGTAAGTTTTTAAAAAACTAATTTCAATATTTTGTTGTGCAAATATATTCACACCGCTGACGGCTTCATATTTTCCACTGGCACATTATATTTTCGAATTTTATCACCAAAATACACTGTTTTGCACCGCACGTTATATTAACAATTACAACTTTATAGTAGCAATTTATATTTCAATTGAAAAAAAACGACTCGCAACAAAATTTAAAAACAATTTTCAATAATAATTATCAGAGCAATAATTATTATAAACACAATGCACACTATGTTTTTCCTGCTAACAGCAAAATATAGAATAACTACTTTTTTTTTAAAAAAATACACAACAAAGCACTGAAACATAACTTTTTTCATAGAAGACCACAAAACCCTGGTTGTCATTTATGGTGTTGTCAAATTTACGGGTGTTGTCAAACGAATGGACAACCTGTAATAATTGAATAATGGTATAACTTAAATTTATTTAAAATACGATAAATTCATTTCTTTTTTCTTATATTTAAGATACGATATATATTATTTTTTTTTATTAATTTCACGCTGTAAAAAATTGAGAACAATCCGAATAACCTGACATCAAGGCCGTAGATAAGAAGGGTCCAGGGGGTACAAATCCCCCCTAGCAATTTAGAATATTATTATATATTGAATAACACATAGATATTGCAAATTATGTTATTTGCCAAAACATAGAGATAAATTGAAAATTTCGTATGAGTTGATAGATATTCAGTTTAATATAATATTGTATTGTTGCTTACGTCCTAACGTTTGCAGAATGTATGCGAACGTGAAATTGGTATAAGATATAATGAGCGTTGCCACCTTGTTTATTAAGTTAATAACTTAACGCACAAGTGAATTTCTTGAGCTGTATGTGACTTATACCGACCCAAAAAAAGCAAAGGGCTTTTTTTGAGGCATGTTGAAAAATAGCTGCAATGATATTCCAAAAGCACTAACTGAAATTTTTGTTCCAAAATATTAACCTTTAGGCACTGCTGGTCTCCAAACTTCGAAAATGTTGGCCACATTAAAAAAGTTCTTTCTCAAACATATGTCAATAGAGAATGTTATGATCGATGGCTTACCTCATGGTCTAACATTATGTTTTCGAAGTCGCTGAACACGAGGGGACAATTTTTGGTTTTGTCCGATCAATATTTCTATTAATATTTAATCAAAAACACTAACTTGACAATAAAAAAAAAAAAATAAAAAATCATGAATTTTCACGTTCAATGCTTGACAGTAAGTGATTTAAATTCTTTTTTGACCAATCCAAAGTAGCCATCTTTTTAGCCCATGAAAAGAGATGATACTCATAAAAACCTTGTAATTTGGAATCATTTCTTTTTCAAGATATGATCTAAATGATGAAAAAACAATTAAAACAAAAAAACGTATTCGCTCATTTCACATTGAAGTGTAATATCAGTAACACTGACCATCTCCGATTTGGCCCAAATTTTGTTCTTAGATTGGTTTATTGCTTAGAAAACCAAATCAGAAATTTGAGATTTTAAGAATTTTTTCGCGGACCCACAGCCATGCAAGTGCCAAAATAAGGTACATTTTGGGACAACGTAGCTCAGTCAATTTAAATGCGATTTTCGTAAATAGGGTATCATTGGTAAGGTTATTTAGTTTTTTTTTTCAGGTAAAAATAAACAACTTTTGAAAAAATTATAGTAAGTAGACCCATTCTTAATTTCAAAGTTTATTACCATGCCTGAAACAGGCGCTATAATTTTTTTTTTATTATCATTATTTTCATTTGTTATATAAAATGAAGGTGTGCTCTTGAAGGGTTCAGTAGTTATGGCGTAAAACGTGAAGTGTTTATAGATTTTCAATACAATTTTAAATAGCGTTCAATGTGAAATTGAACAATTTGAAAGTGGAACAAATTCAAATGCGTTGATACTGTCTATCCCAATCGAATGTAAAAAGGTTCTGCAGTACTGCTTTGTTCGAAACTCCAGAAATATATTGTACAGAAACTCAAGCAGCCACAGGTTTTTATGGTTGTTACGATGACTTTTCTTGAGGGCACTCATTATTATTCAGAAGAATTATGAGGACGCAGACCGAAATTTCGCGTACAATAGGTTTGACGTCTGTACAGCAACACTGGTTTGAACTAATCAAGAATAATTTTTAGAAATTTCTTACGACGTATTGATCCAAACAGACGCAATGCTTTCTTTTTTTAATTCTATTTTTTCAGCATTTAGATCACATCTTGAAAAAGAAAGTCCTCAAAATTACAAGGTTTTCATGGTTATAATTTTTTTTGTGGGACTAAAATCTGGCTTATTTGGATTGGTCGAAAGAATTTCAAGCTCTTACTGGCAAGCATTGAATATGAAAATACATAATTTTTTTGTGTCAATTTTGTGTTTTTGCTTGAATTGTAACCCTTTCAGTGGATTTGCCCAGTATCTGGGACAGGCCTGTAGCCAGGGGAAAGGGGGAAATTCCCCCCACTACAACCGTTTCCCCCCCCCCCCTGGCCAAATCAGACAATGAAATACTTTAAATGAATAATTAATATGCATTTTGTTGATATATTTGTTTATTGCTTTAAAATTAGTTTGGTTTAAAATAACAAAAAATATACACATTCACCTTATTCATGACTTGAATTTGCATATGAAATTTGTTTAACAAAACATTTCAGACAAATTGTTACAATTTTTCAAATTTCTACTGGGTCGCCAACATTTGCTACCAAAATATAAGATTTGAATTTTAATATTTTTTTAAACCGCATCCATAGGAACTTTCTAGAAATGAAAAGCAAGTTGTGCACCAATTTGATGCAAATACAAAAAGAATATATAATTCATTGAAATGTTTTTAATTTTTAATTTTTTTTATGCATGATGAATGTTTATTAATTTTAAATTAAAAAAAACTGCAAATCTTAATTCTAGCAAAAATTTAAAGCAAAAGATTTAAATCAAAACATGCATGTTTGTTCTTAATATATAAATCTAAATAAAAAATTTGCATCAATCTGATTCAAACGACGGATGCAGGTTAATTCAATTTTTTTATTTGTTTTACTTAAAAAATGTCTTGTACATATGTTAGCCCATTTCGCTACTCTTTCTTATATTTCTAGGCACTTTAAATAAATCTTGTGTTTTTACCTTCACTTAATTACAAAGTCCTGAATTAATTTTTATATAATTTTTTATGTATTTATCTTATGTATAAAAAGATCTGCATATCCATGTATATATTATAAAATTAACTGTTTTTTAATAAATATGTGTAACTGTCTGACCAGAATCATGTCGTTGTCGTGTCGGCAGGCAGAGCGCTGACAGAGACAATGCAAACCTTACTGTCTGACCAGAATCATGTCGTTGTCGTGTCGGCAGGCAGAGCGCTGGCAGAGACAATGCAAACCTTATGGGAGAAAATTGCGGCAGAATACGCTTATATGAAGAGTATTGCAAAAAGTAATGTATTAAATGGAAGTGGAGTAATTATTAGTTCAATCGGAGTACGATGAGAACACTGAAGCAAATTCAAGAAAATCAACAATGGCAGATTGAATAAAAGCAAAACGACAAAGCCAACGCTACAATTCTGGGCCAACTCTTAGCGATTCTCTCTCACCGACACGACAACGACATGATTCTGGGGCCGAATTACAGCATCCGTGATCGAGCAAAATTACGAAGGGCACGACAAGACAAGTGCCTATCAATCTTGTACAATTTTGCTCGATCACGGATGCTGTAATTCGGGCCCTGGTCAGACAGTTATGGGAGAAAATTGCGGCAGAATACGACAACGAAAACGCCAAGATAGAAATGTTTCTATTTCTATTTTGACTTTGTCGTTTATTTGATAGCTCTCTCAGCTTCTCTCTAAAAATGTTGCCATATTTTAACAAAATTTGAAGAATATGTCAACCAATGTAGCGAGTAAACAGTGTTCCTACTTGCTCTTATAATGATAGGAGTAGCCTTCAGTTGAAAATGCAGTAAATTTATATGAAGAGTATTGCAAAAAGTACTGTAATAAATGGAAGGGGAGTTATTATTAGTTCAATCGGAGTGCGATGAGAACACTGAAGCAAGTTCAAGAAAATCAACAATGGCAGATTGAATAAAAGCAAAACGACAAAGCCAACGCTACAATTCTGGGCCAACTCTTAGCGATTCTCTCTCACCGACACGACAACGACATGATTCTGGTCAGACAGTAATGTATTCATTTCACACGTTAAAAAATTGTTTTTTTTTATTTGAATGAAAAAACAAAAAAAAAATTCCCGCCCCAAGATTCATGCCTGCCCCTCTGTCTTTTTAGTCTGGCTACAGGCCTGATCTGGGACACGTCAGAAAGTAATTTTTATATTTATTTTCCAACTCTTTTTTTAAATTAAATCGTTTGGTTCTATGAAAGAAAGATAAACCAACATGATAAAAATAAATTTAGGGAGATATTTGACATTAAAGACAGTTGGATTTTCGATTTTGTGCCGACGAGAAGCAAAAATTTTTTTTTTTGGCCTATTTTATAAGAAAAAAATCAACCAGAAAAAAATCAATTTTATTCTTTTTATCTTTTTATGGCTTTAATGATAAGAATATTAAAAGGGTTAAAAAAACAAAGATCTGAAGGGTTGAAAAACCTTCAAGGGATCAAAAAAAATGTTTTTACTGAACAGGAGCAAAACAATTTTTTCTTTGTACAAGCTTGCATAACTTTAGTAGCGCAGGTAAAAATCGAAGGTATGTTTTTTCAACTTTTTAGAACCTAAATTAAGGAGTATTTCCTCAAAAAAAATGTTTTTAGTTAAGCCTAGTCATTGAAGGGGTTAATAGAAACCTTGATCGGACGAAAACAAAAATAATCGTGTTCAGCGACCTCGAAAACATAAGATTAGATGATGAGATAAACCATCGATCGTCACATTCTATATTGATATATGTTTGAGAAAGAACTTAACTTATGTGGTCAACATTTTCGAAGTTTGGAGACTAGCAGTGCTTGAGGGTTAATATTTTGGGATAAAAATTTCAGTAAGTGCTTTTGAGCTGTCATTGAAGCTATTTTTCACTATGCCTCAAAAAAAAAAACCCTTCGCTTTTTTTGGTTTGATCTAATGTGACTATCGTCAAGTGCTTACAATTACTTTTTGCCTCAAATTATAGCGGTGACACTTCGTCTAAGGCAAACAAATTGATGTGCGCAGTAAGCGCACATAAAAATAAGTAAGCCTCTTTTATCAAAATGCAATGTTATGGCAGCAATAGCAGAGGATTCTTATCGAATTAAGCTTTTAATTTATTTCATATAACAGTTTGTTAATCAAATAAAATTCCGATTTTCAAAGCTTTTTCAAATAATTGCAATTATGAAAACATAAGTCCATCAAAAATAAACAAGTTTAATGTTAAATCTTTTCAAACTGCTATAAGGGTCTTGTATCCAAAGAAAATATACTTATATAGAAAAATTGGGAACCGAACTTGAGTTAAAGAAAACTTATTGGACCAACAATGGAAAAGAGGGTTGCAGAACAGCTCTTGAAACACTTAAATTATTTTGCGGCAACAAATTTAGCTATCAGAAATCGATGTTTCCGCAATGTTACAAAATTCTGGAAATAATTCTTACTTTGCCCTCTGCTACAGCTTCCAGTAAAGTTCGTTTTGCATATTAAAGTGTTTGAAAAGATTACTGCGTTAGCGCTATTAAATACTCAAAAGCAGGGCTCGGATTTTGATGACCAAAAAAACTGCAAAAAATGACCTCAAAAAATGTATAAAAATGACCTTAAAAAAATGCAGAAAATTACTTAAAAACTGAAAAAAGTGACCTTGAAAGCGCAAAAAATTACATTAAAAATAAAGTTTTAAAAATAAAACATTACTAAACTTAAAATGTATTTTATATAACTTTTTTACATAGCGTTACAGTTTGTTACAAGGTACAAAGCACATAGCTCTCATAGCATAAAAATAGAGTTAATAAAAACTAGCATATTCTGAGTCTATCTAACACTTTTTCATCTTTCTACATACCCTTTAGTCAGTTTCACCACGCACAGAGCTTTTTTTTCACCGAAATCTATAAAAAAAGTGATTCCTTTATCGAGAAGAAATGTTTTTGATTGAAGAGAGTCCTTTGTTAAAGGAATATGTTTAAAAATTTGCAATTTGACGGTTTTTAGTACGAAAAAAAAACAAAAAAAAATTCTTTTAAAAATAATGACACTAAAATTAAATAAAAAACTTCAAAATGCGCCAAAAATTCAAAATGATAAAAAATGACAACAAAATAACTTAAAAATCGCTAAAAATGACCAAAAAATACCCTTAATCTAGTAAAAATAACCTGAAAACTAAAACCGATAAAGAACGATGAAAAAAAGACTACAAACTTTTCATATTTGGAATTTAGGAAACATTAATGGACGTTCTAAATAAGCAAAAAATGTCTTAGAAGCAGCAGAAAAAAGATGACATGTCATCGAAATCCTAGCCTAGAAACTGTTATCGACAAATTGGCTTTGCGCTCTACACAATTGGATTCGTTTCTACAAATATGTATGTTAAGGTGGATCGTTTTGTTCAGGGGTAAAAAACAATTTTTTTCGACACTCATATTCTGGGAGCTGGATTCAAGTAGATCCTAAATCCGAAAGGATATCGAAATCGGTGGAACTGTCATCCAGCGGTTTTGATTTTAAAAAATCACTTTTTCGCCAAAAATCACCGTAAGTTTTTATCAATCTAAAATAACTACCCAACAGTTGGGTGCAAATGAAAGGTATCTTGGACCCCAAGGTTGTAAATAAGAAGATGGTTAGATTCAATAAATTTTTTAGTGCAACAGTGTTCAGAATTCGGTCAACATTTTGGGTATTTTTCACTAAAATCGCTATAAATTTGCCATTTTTCAGTAAATTTGGAAAAATTAAGTATTGTTCAAAAAGACTTGGTGTAATCTATTACTATATATATATATAAAAAATAAAAAAATCAAAACAGTAGAATTATTTTTTAAACTTTTTTGGAAAGTATTTTTGAAAGGGTATTTGCACAAAAATCTATAAATCCACTAATTTTCAGTGAATTTTAGAAAATTTTCTATTACTAAAATGGTGTGGCTTTAAAGAGGCTTCAACTTTCGTGGTGAACAATTAAAAATAAACATATTTATAGCGAATGAACAGCAAATTTATAGCGATTTTAGTGAAAAGTACCCAAAATGTTGACCGAATTCTGAACACTGTTGCACTAAAAAATTTCTTGAATCTAAAAATCTTCTTATTTACAACTTTGGTGTCCCAGATACCTTTGATTTGCACCCGTTTTTTAGGCAGTTATTTTAGATTGATAAAAGTTACGGTGATTTTTGGCGAAAAAGTGATTTTTTAAAATCAAAACCGCTGGATGACTGTTCCACCGACTTCGATATCCTTTCGGATTTAAGATCTACTTGAATCCAGCTCCCAGAATATGAGTGTCGAAAAAAATGTTTTTTTACCCCTGAACAAAACGTTCCACCTTAATATACATATTTGTAGAAACGAAGCCAATTGTGTAGAACACAAAGCCAATTTGTCGATAACAGTTTATAGGCTAGGATATCGATGACATGTCATCTTTTTTCTGCTGCTTCTAAAACATTTTTTGCTTATTTAGAACGTCCATTAATGTTTCCTAAATTCCAAATATGAAAAGTTTGTAGTCTTTTTTTTATCGTTCTTTATAGGTTTTAGTTTTAGGTAGTTTTCAGGCTTAAATCAAAACCGCTGGATGACGGTTCCACCGATTTCGATATCCTTTTGGATTTAAGACCTACTTGAATCCAGCTCCCAGAATATGAGTGTCGAAAAAACTGTTTTTTTTATCCACCTTAATGTATTTATATTTATGTTTATCTTTTTAAAATATCTGCTTTCGTTGCTTTACTTAAATATGTAAGTACTTGTCGTTCTGGTCAAAACCGAAATATTGAATCAATTTTGTATTGTTAAATTAAAATAAATAAAATTTGTTTAATTCTTTTTACTTCGACTGTTGGAAAGATATCTTTGGCCTTTGACTTTGGAAAGAAAGAAATTTGGAAAGATCTTAGGCCTTCAGAAATCTCTATGGAAATGAAAAATGAAACAACTAATTTTTATTTGTTCAGTAAGCCCCCTTTTATTAAATACCTGCCTACGACGTTGCTTGGCATGTACCTTTAAAGCCGGAGCGTTTATTTTATAAAAGTCTGATTATATAAGCGCTGACTTTAAAGGTTTTGTATTCATGGAGAAATTAATATATTTATGATAATAATACAAAATAGAAAAAAAAATTATAATAATAAGATTTCCAATTTAATACTATATATAAATAAATTATCAAATTTGACCAAGAATTAATGTGAAAAGTAATTTAAAAATATTTTTTACTTTGTAGTGGTTTTGAAATTGGGTTGTTTTTGTTAAAATGTTTTTATTTCTCCCTTTTTAGAGACTATGATAACAATTTTTCCCATTAAAATTTTTTTAAATGACCTTGTTATTTATTATGTTGATTTCTTATGATTTAAATACAAATTCTAGTTGTTTGATAGTTTAAAATCGTTTATTGAGCTTTTGGTCAAGGTTAGAACAATTAATTGTTCTTACGAATTTTTTTCTTTTCCAAAGAAACAACAACAACGTTTTCAATATGAAAAGGAAAACATCACTAGCTGATTTTATTGCAATTTCGGCCATGCTTAAGGCTTCATCAGAAATCTTTGTGATACCGGCGGGAATCGATCCCGGGCCGTGCTTGCCTCTTGCAAGCGCATATTAGCGCATCTTAGCAGAAACAGCCTAAAAATATATCAGCAAAAATCTAAAAACAACTTCAGTAACCATGCTTTGTTAGTGGAAGACTTCCAACAGACTGTTGGACTCTATAATACTAACATAAGCATTGAAACTAAAGTAAAGCAAAAAAACAACAACAAACATGAAAATATGAAAGGGAGAAAAACTGAGAAATTGAAACTGAAATATCATCGCCTCTGTTGGTGTATTGCGCTAAGATGCACTTGCACGAGGCAAGCACGGCCCGGGATCGATTCCCGCCGGCATCACAAAAATTTCTGATGAAGCCCCTAGCAGGGCCGAAAAACGTTGAAAATGTTGTTGTTGTTGTTTCTTTAAAAAAAAATTCGTTAGAATAACTAATTGTTCTTAATTTGACCTAAAGCTCAATAAACGATTTTAGACTATCAAACAACTATAGTTTGTGTTTAAAATCAAGTATGATTTAAACTATCAAACATTTAGAATTTGTATTGAAATCATATAAAATCAACATAATTTTTCCCATTCTTGTAACGAATTTTCGTACCCTAGTGTCAAAATTAACTAAATACAGTATTTTTCTTGTATTGCCACGCCCCTTTGTCCAATAACGCCCACTTTCTTGACTGTACATTTTCATAATTATGCCTACCCCTGTACCTAACTTCAGTATCCTAGTGTCAATATTATTGGAGTTACAGCGTTTTTCTAATATTGCCACGCCCTTTATCGAATAACGCCCACTATTTTAAACATAACTTTTAATAAATGTGCCTACTCCTCTACTAAATTTCAGTACTCTAGTGTTAATATTATTCGATACACAAAGCTTTTCTTATATTGCCACGCCCCTGTGTCGATACTTCCCACTTTTTTAGACGGGCACCTCCGCGTCTAATATCTCTATCTGTTGACAAAAAATTGTGACATTCGGGCAAGTTCATCAGGAGTTATCGATGTACATACATTTAATAAAAAAAAAAAACCAACCAACTTGAGAACCCCCTCCTTTTTGAAGTCAGTTAAAAAATTTACCATATACAGAGTTTTCAATTCGTACACAAATTAAAGGGTGATCCAATGCGAGGTCCCTTTTTCAACTGGGTTGTTTTTACAGCTGTTATGTGTCAAATGCCTTGTCCATATGACGTTTGTGTTCAGAATTCAATTCGACTTAATCTTGAATAGACTTTATGAATAACGTTTATTAACTGTGGAAACTTACTACCAAAATCAGTCATCAGTTAGAGAATGTTATCGAGTTCTTCAACATTATTTTGGTCGTTATGATGGCAGCGTCCAAATCATCAAACCATCACCAAATTTTGAACAAATTTTACACAATTGGACTTTCATCATACAACCAGGGAGCATAGAGCCCGTAATATTGAGAATATTGCTGCAGTAGCAGAGAGTGTTCGTGAAAAGCGTGACCAATCGATTCGTCGCCGATCTCGAATTTTGCCCAAATTTGAAAGTTGGCCCCACAGAATGGACCATTTAAGAGCTAGTCGTGGGCAACATTTGAACGAAATAATTTTT
Organism: Dichetophora obliterata; assembly: GCA_963920525.1. Classification (NCBI taxonomy): domain Eukaryota; kingdom Metazoa; phylum Arthropoda; class Insecta; order Diptera; family Sciomyzidae; genus Dichetophora; species Dichetophora obliterata. Next base: position 235,160,347 of record OY986435.1, on the reverse strand, counting down.
AAACATTGATTTGTAGGAACCGAACTATTATCATTCCAAATAAAGATTTGCATCAATACATTGATTCTTATGTATTTTATTTAGAAAACAAACTAAAAAGCTCTTATTGGATCACTTAGTTTTGTTTAAGTAAAATAAGGGTATACAAATTTTTTTGGGGCGCCTGATCCAACTAGAAGTGGGGGGGTGCCTAAGGCCCTTGGACAGCCGCTGTACCTGATTAATGTTCAGCTCGATAGATTTTTAAAAGAACTTATTTGTCATGTTCTCGATATTATTAATCAAAGTTGGATTCATTTCTGAGTTGATTAGCTTTCGATATAGTAAAATTCTCACAAAATAACAGACATACATACACAAATACTTCATCGATTTCATTCTAAGAACTCGTTTATACTTTCTTATGCATTAAAGTGTTTGTATGAAAATTTACGTTTTCTTCAGGTTCTATTTAATTTTTAATTTGTTATTGTTGTAATGATAATTTTGAAACATAAATAAAAATATAAAATTTTCCTATCTCAATTCCTTTCTTGCTGACCTTCCACAAGAAATTTTCTACCAATCTGATTTATTCGAATTTATTGCGTGTTTCTTTATATACTTTTTTTTGTTTTCGTGTTTTGTTTTGCAACTCAAAAGCTCAGGCATTGTATTGCATTGCGTACGTCGCGTCGTCGTCTGATTGTAGGTCTAAAAATACTGGATGGAGGTCATTGTGGAGAATGTGGAGTTGGGAAAGCAAACAAAATTCGCAATATCTGTAGGTGCGTCTGTTTATACATATTTATGTGTGCTCACCAAAAAACCATACCGACGACAATTCGTATGTGATGTCGGTATGTAGCAATGCGATCGCGATTACGCTTATCGTTCATATTTTGCGATAATTCAATGACTTTGTTGTAGAGAAGCGATCTTATTGCGTATGCTTAACTAAAATATTGTTGTTGCTGTAATACACTCATATATAAAAAAATTTATACGTATCAGCACACTTGTGTGTACATCATTGTACGTTAAATAATTGTTTTATTAAAACAACAACAATGCATTTTTGAGATAATACCTTGAATGAGTGTCAGGCAGGTCGAAGTTATTGCTTTCATGGTAAATTTCTGATTTTTTTTTTTTAGACACAGAAGGAAATAAAATTTCAGCAAGAAACTTTTGTGTAGTTCCACAATTTTCAGGTTGTTTGAAGGCATTGTTTTATTCTAGTTCAATACTCTTTTAATTGCGGAAAGAATATGGCTGCAATTTTAAATAATATGAAATTTTATAAATTTGTATTTGTTGAAATGAAATAAAAAAAGTTGAACTATTTATGTATCTGTGGCGCTATGTAAAAACAGCTTAAATCCACTAAAGACACAACTGAGTTATTGAAGTAGCTGTAACATGATTTTTGAACTTGAAGTTTTTCAATTGCTTTAGCTTTTATTTGACTGTGCTTTCCGTTCATGAAACAGCAACAGCAAAAGCATTAAGTTCTATCTTCAAGTGATAGTGCTTGCTTATTTTGATTTGCTTTGTATTATTCGCAAACAGCAAAGCAAAAGCAACAGCACTAAAAAGAAGAGAAGAAAAGAACACCTTCATTTGATCAGGAACTTTAACCAAATTAAACTCTTCGCACTAACTACCGGAAAGGGCAGAATAATGTAAATATTAATCAGCAAATATAATCAATAAAATTCCAAAAACACGGTGTCACAGTCAAAAAACTTCTGGGATGCGACATAGTGTAGGTTGTAGATATAGTTAAATGTAACATTGTGGCTAGGAAGTCCAATCCCGGAAGCTTTTCTCGATCCCGGGGTTATCGGGATCAAAAATCTCAGTTCCGGGATCCCGGGATTAGTTAGGGATTAAAAACTTCAAGAAGTAAATAATTCAAAACGTTTTTAGTACAATTTTTAATTTTTTATTGGTTGAAACTAAAAAATGTTAATTAATGCATTTATAAATAAACAGGTCAGGGCCGTGGCAAAGGGGGGCCGATTTCGGGGTTCAAACCCTTCAGAGGGTCAAAATTTAAATAAAAATTAATGCATTTAAATAATTATTTAATTGAATGACTTGAGATGTTCTAAAAAAACTTAAATCATCATAAAGTCTTTTCAAAGATTTCGTTGTTCAAACCCTTCAGAGGGTCGAAATTGAAATAAAAATTAATGCACTTAAATAATTATTTCATTGAATCAATTAATTTGTTCTAAAAAACTTAAATCATATATTGAAGTTGAGTTTACGTGTCATAAACTCTTTGTTAGGAGCTGAATCGTGTAAACAACAATAGTGAAAACCAATGTATCGGATCAAACGTGATACATTAAAAACTATTATCACTATTGTTTTCACAATTCGGCAATTGATGGCAGTTATTTTAATATCTTAAAAAAATTTTAGGTTTTTTTTTCAAATTAATATTTTGTCTTTAATGCGTATAAATTTAAGAAATTCTGGCAATAAATGCAAGCACTCAAAGCCTTTCCAACGATATCTTAAAAGTGAGGATCGCATTAGAAATAATGCAGTTATTTCAATTTTAGTGAAAATAAATTAAAAAAAAAAAATTAAAAAAGACACGAAAAACAGCATTATCTTGAATGCTATTGAAAAAATTTAAAATTTTTTGATACAGATTAGAGGATCCTTTTCCGGCTTTAAATATCTGACAGTTTATTTTTTTTTTACAACTATTCTATCAGCCAATATATTTAAGAAAAACATGTTTTTTTGGACGTTTTTGCAAAATGTTTTAGCTCACTAGCGGCTATCGTAACAGACAAATTATTTTGGGAATCATAAAATGTTTTTATTTTTTATATATATTAGAGGGGTACAAATGGAAATTTTTTCTAATGGAATTCGAGGTACCTTAATATACAATATTTACTTGCATATACTACTTGATATTAGAGTGACCAGAAAAAAAGAAGTTTTAATTTTTGGGGAAAGTATTTGAGAAATAGCTTCGATAATGTCTAAAAATAAGTTCCTGCAAATTTCATTGAAAAATATTAATTAAACTAGCTTCTGGCGAAGCAAAAACTCGTTTCATTTCTATGGTGTATTTCGACAAACAATCGAACACCAATGAATATTGAAATAAATGAAGAAGCAACTAAAACAGATGGCAACCCTTAATAGAGTTGATGGCGGTGATCTAAAATGGCCTCCTGCTTTGAAGTGTCATATGATTAGCAGCCATACAATTCATAAGAATGAATTAGAGGATCTGTAAATTCATATGCTAGTTTAAACAGTGAGTTGATCACAGCCTAATCACTCAAAAAGACTACTGATGAGGAATATGTAGCGATTTCCGAAACAGACTGTCTAGTCAGCTAAGTGATTGACTCTATACAGAGATGTTGTTGTTGTTGTTTCCTTCTTGAAAACTCACTTGATCTAAAGCTCACAATCTTAATTCGAAAAATATTAATGTTTAGAGGTCCCTCCAACTCGTTTTTCACTTTTCCACATACCATTTTTTTATGTGAACTTTAAAACCGGAATAAAAATGTATTTTTGACTCCATAACTTATTTTAAAGATCATTCTCTAAAATGATCTTGTGGCTTAACTCGAAATGAGTAGTTTGTCTCGAAATTTATATGTTTTTTTTGGCTACAGTAATATGTTTTGAAGATATTAGCGAATTAATATAAAAAAATTTCAAATATTTCAGAAATTTTATTTATAAGGTCAAATTAAAAAAACGCAACTACCACGAAAAATATTTGTAAGCAGTTTTGTTATGTAATATTTTCTGATGGAAAAACAGAAAACAATGTTGTATTAAGTCCAAAAATGAACGAACTATGTTCCCAAATCGAAAGAACTAAATTTCGAAAAAATTATATTACGCTAATGTAGTTTCAATATAAATACCCACTTTCTCGATGATTTTGGCCACCTTTATTTCACACTCCTTTTAATTGTTAAAAAAAAAATCTTTTGAAATATTTCTGATAGATTGTATTCTACTCCAGAAAAATAAAGGAAAAAGAAACATGATTAATGTAAAAAGGGTATGTATTGATAAGTTTTAATTAATATAGACAAAAGAAAAAAAAAATGAACAAAACTTCATATATAAAAACTACTATGGATAAAATATATTGATTAGTTTTAATAAATATAGACAAAAAAGAACAAAACTTGAGATATATAAGCTACTGTAAATAAAATCATCGTTAAAATTTTTGTTTTTCGGAAATATTTTTCTTTGTACACGATGGAAAATTTTTTTTATTGTACTTAACTCCTTGGAGTAAGGCTTGATATTGTTCTTCATTTGTTATAATTTTTCCATTGAAGTTGTCTGCTAAGGCAACGGACCGTTCTGCAACGTCATTTGTAATTATAATATCTTCAATTGTTTGTAATGCTTTGGTGTAGTTTTTATCATCGTTCCAAAGAGGATATTTTTGAGAAATTCTGAATATTTTGCTTAATTTAAAAAAATGATTTTGTATTTGATGTTATTAAGTCATTGATTTAAATATTTTTAATATAATTCATTTATATTAAATTATTTTTAAAATAGTTCGTACATTTTTGGACTTACTACAACATTGTTTTTTGTTTTTCCATCAGAAAATATTACATAACAAAACTGCTTACAAATATTTTTCGTTGTAGTTTGCGTACTTTTTATATGACCTCTTAAAAATGAAATTTCTGAAATATTTAAAATTTTTTTATATTATTTCGCTAATATCTTGAAAACCAATTACCGTAGCCAAAAAATTATGTAAATTTCGAGTTAAACCACTCTCATTTAACATAGAGATCGATCTTTAAAATAAGTTATGGAGTCAAAAATACATTTTTATTCTGGTTTTAAAGTTGACATAAAAAAATGGTATGTGGAAAAGTAAAAAACGAGTTGGAGGGACCTCTAAACATTAATATTTTTCAATAAAATTTGCAGGAACTTTTAAGACATTATCGAAGCTATTTCTCAAATACTTTCCCCAAAAATGAAAACTTCATTTTTTTCTGGTCACTCTAATATATATATATACAAAATGAGATATATTAACTTAAGAATGAAATAAAACAAAATCTTATATTGGGGGTTGGAATTAATTTTAAAGGTTTTTTTCGGTTTTTGAGCATTTATTTAGAAACAACGGTACAATGTATATTATTCAAAGTATTGTCCATCGTTAGCTACAACATTTTCCCATCTTTCTGGCAGCATATGGATTCCGCGCCGGAAGAACGATTCGTCTTTTGAGGCAATCCACGAATCGACCCATTTTTTGGTATCCTCGTAAGAAGTGAAGCGCTGCTCAGCCAAGCCATGCGTCATCGATCTGAATAGGTGGTAGTCGGAAGGGGCTATGTCTGGGCTATAAGGCGGGTGGGGTAGCACATCCCAATTCAGCGCCTCCAACGTTTCCTTGACGGTTCTTGCAACATGTGGCCGTGCGTTGTCATGTTGGAAAACCACTTTGTCGTGTCTTTTGGCATATTCTGGCCGTTTAACCTTTAAGGCTCGGCTCAATTGCATCAATTGTTGTTGGTAGCGTTCCTCAGTGATGGTTTCGTTAGGTTTTAGCAGCTAATAGTACACGACACCCTTCTGATCCCACCAAATACACAGCATAAGCTTGGCGCCATCAATATTCGGTTTGGCCCTCGATGTTGATGCATGGCCGGGTGGTCCCCACGATTTTTTCGCTTAGGATTATCGTAATGGATCCACTTTTCATTGCCAGTGACAATACGATGCAAAAAACTCTTCCTTTTATGCCGTTGAAGCAGTTGTTCGCACATGCACAATCGCCGTTCAACGTCTCTCGGCTTCAACTGGTACGGCACCCAATTTCCTTGCTTTTGAATCATTCCCATGGCCTTCAAGCGTTTGCCGACCGTTGATAAGTCGACTCCCAATGATTCTGACAATTTTTGAAGGGTTTGACACGGGTCTTCATCGAGCAAAGCCTCCAATTCCTCATCTTCAAACTTTTTCGGCTGGCCCGGACGCTCTTTGTCTTCCGTATCAAAATCACCACTTTTAAACCGATGGAACCAGTACTCACAAGTAGAAATCGATGGAGCATAGTCCCCGCAAACCTCAGTAAGCGTGCGTTGTGCTTCAACCGCTTTTTTCTTCAAATGGAAGCACAAAAGTAAACCTTCCCGCAAATTGCGTTTTGTTGGAACGAAAGTCGACATGTTCACAGAGAAAAAAATATATGTTGTTTACACTTCAGTGGAATGACACATACTGAAAAATGAAGCTTAGACAATGTGCTTTGAAATGAATATAGTCACAGGTGTGCCCAATGCGATCTATTGATAGTTACGCCATCTCTTAGAAAACCTTTAAAACTAATTCCAACCCCCAATATAAAGGGTGTCCCAACAAGAGCGCAATTTTTAAATTTTAAATAAAACACAGATATTTAAAAAAAAATCGTGAAACTTTATTATATCGTAAAGTAGACAGAATGAGGTTATGTATGGAACAATATATCGCGCAGATGGCCGCCGCGGCTTTGCTGGCATACACGCGATCTTTTAATGAAATTTTCAATGATCGTTTTGCATAAATGCTGCGGTATTTCATTAATGCAGCGTCCAATTTCCTCTTTTAAGGCTTGAGTGTCGTCGGCTTATTCGCGTAAACCATCGACTTCAAAAAACCCCAAAGAAAAAATATCGAATGGTGTTCAATCGCACGATCTAGGCGGCCAATTCTGATCTCCAAAACGCGAAATAACACGACCAGGAAATGACTGATGCAGCAATTGAATTGTTTCTCTGGCTGTATGACATGAGGCGCCGTCTTGTTGGAACCACATGCCCCCACATTCATTTCTTCAATTCTAGGCAAGAAAAAACTGGTTATCATTTCACGATACCGAACACCATTGACTGTTTGCGCTTGACCTGCCTCATTTTCATAAAAAAAGGTCCAATGATTCCTCCAGCCCAAAAACCACACAGTGACACGTTGAGGATGCATTTGCTTCTCGTGAATCACTCGAGGATTTTCCGTACCCCAAATGCGACAGTTCTGCCTATTGACGAAGCCATCAAGATGGAAGTGGGCGTCGTCACTGAAGATGATTTTAGCGGCAAAATCAGCATTTTCATGTTGTCTCTCCAATACCCAATTAACGAACTCCCTTCGCTTCAGTCCTGAAGCTAGCTGATGGTCAGCTGGCTTCAGTTCCTGAGTCAATTGAACTTTGTATGCATGAAGATGCAAATCTTTCGTCAAAATTCGCTGCATAGTGGATTTGGAGACACCAATTTGCTGTGCTCGGTGTTGAATTGAGGTGGATGGAGTTTGAGCGACATCATCACGTACAGCTGCGACATTTTCGGTCGATCGACCTGGTCGAAGGCGCGTTGTTGTCTTTACATCACTAACAGACCCAGTGTTGGCAAATTTATCCATTAATCTCTTTACAGTTGATTCTTTTCGAGCATTATTGTGACCCCAAATTGATCGCAATTTGCGAACTGTAGCCGCAAAACTTTCACCATTTTGGTAAAACAATTTCACAATGAGAATGCGTTGTTCATTCGTGTAGCGCTCCATTTTTACTAACCTCGTACCTTCTACTAGCAAACAATAACAATTGTTCAAATGTCAAACAATGACACTTCGAATGGCGCCAAATTTAAAAATTGCGTTCTTGTTGGGACACCCTTTATTTTAGTTTTGAATAAAAAATAGGTGGATCCTAGCTACGGTCCTGGTTTAAGGTATTATTATATAAATGTTAAACATTTTTGTCTTAGACACCGTCTTCATATTTTTTGTGTTTAATGCAAATTAAGGTCGGAAAAGATTTTTCAAAATTAAATTTTTTTTTTAATTTATTATTAAAGTAATACATTAAGCTGATCAACGCGTCTAATTTTTCACTAAAGAGTTTTGTTCGGATATTATTACAAATATAGCCCGCTAATGAGAAGCACCGTTCTAATTCTAAGCTAGTTGGAGAAATAGTTTACGATAATCGTAAGCAATTTGTAAGTTTCGATCAGAATTGCCTTCACCACAAAACAACATAATTTCCTAAGTCAGAATATCTGACAATTTTTAAATACATAGCTGACTTCCCTATGATGCAAAATCTTCTAAAGCTTTCCAAAGTCTTTGCACAAGTGATTCAATTCCAAACAATCTTTTTTAGCCTAAATTAAATGTTTTTCTAATTCTATATTTATATCAACTTAAATTGAAATGGCTGTATTAACATGAATATTTATAATGAAAAATTTTTATTAAAATCCCGGGATCCTGGAAAGAAAATCCCGGGATTAAAAGGGGGCTTAAATCGTCCAATCCTGGATTTTGGGATCCCGAGATTGACTTCCCTAATTGTGGCATACCACAAATTGTTCGTGCACATCAAAATTTTGAAAAGCGGGTAAAAACCCGTCTTTTCGAGGTAGATAGAGTTAAAAAAGCATATGTCTTGAACTATACATCATACAATAGTTTGTAATATGGAAAGACATACACCTTTCCAGTGATGTATTATATTGCAATTTTGGATAAAAATTAAGGAAGGTACATGTAAAATCATATATGTACATTTTTTCAGCTTTTTGTGACTTCACTTTGAACGCAAATTAATTAGTTAAATTTGTATAAAAAATTTTATATTTGGTATGCAATTTAAAAAACCATTTAATTTTGCGTCTTCTGCACTTTAGTTTATGAAAATAGAGTAAGATTTTATTGAGTTTTTAAGACTTTTCATTGATGTGTCATGCAAAAATATGTAGAAATATTGAAATATATTAGTATGTACTGATTAATATAAAATTTGTAATATTAATTTGTATAGGCTTAAAAGCGGTCTTATTGCAAAATTAAAACCAATTTCCCTCAGTCCCTATTGCGTACGTTACTGGCGTAAAGGAAACTTATGAAGTCATGAAAAAAATACTCCGATTTGTTAACTACGCCACATACAAATGGATAATTGTTGCAGATCTAAAAGTGTTAGTAATTCTCTTCGGCATGCAAGGTGGAAATACGAAGTATCCATGCTATCTTTGTGAATGGGACAGCTGAGCACCTAATCGCTATCAACGCAAAGAATGGCCACCACGTGCATTACCTCAGATTGGTAGAAAAAATGTCCTAAAATCTCTTTAGTGAATTCTGAAAATATAAGGGGTATTCACGGGTTGATGCGAAACGCAGTTGCGACGATGCGAAAATGCATGATTGCGAAGTTTCGCATCATTCCAACAACAAACACATTGGAAGCAATTTTGCAACTCTTCTGGAATTACGCACTGCTCAAACCAATTGCGAGAACGCACAAGCAGTGATGGTAAACAGATGATTCATCTGGGTAAAACTTTAAAAAGGTTAAGTTTGTATGTTCATTTTAATAACTTTTTATGATTTTGAAATAAGGTGACAATATATTTACTGTTCATTCGACATTTAATTTTATTGCATAATTAAGTTGCAATTTTGATGTTTCAAATTATCTTGCATTTTCACACTCTTGCAATTCACAACCACCCGTGAATACCCCTATAATTTTGTCACCACTGAAGCAATTCGTAAAGAAGTTGGATGTGTTTTAATTAATTTTCGCTCCGTTTAGGTGTTTTTATCGGACCATAGAGTCTTAATCTTATGAAAAGTAACCATTTCAAGACCAAATTGGACCCTGTTGAGCAACAAGTTTGGGAAAGTTATATTGCGCTCTGTTTTCTTGGTAATAACAAGAGCGCCGACTATGTTACAGTGGTAAACAATTTTTTGCGGGCGTACAATGAAATGGGCTGCAACATGTCTAAAAATATCAATTTTTTGCATTCCCACTAAAATTTCTTCCCAGACAATCTGGGCCAGTTCAGCGACGAACAAGGTAAACGGTTTCTCCAAGAAATCGCTACTATAGAAAAGCGCTTTGATGGCAAAAATAAAATCATCATAAAGAAAAATTACTGCTGGTCATTTAAACGAGAAACCGATGATGAACAGTTTAAAAAAAAAATATCGAATAAACATTTTTGAGTAGCATTTCCAAAAAAGGTTCAGTTCAACAAATGCATTTAAACTGTCACAAAACATGCTTAAAAAAATATAAATAAATTGAAGTAGCTTGATATGTTTTATTTAGTTTTGCAGTACTTAGACACATTCGCATTTTAAAAAAAATTCTTTAAAAATTTACTATTAAGTGTTCAACAAAATTACGGTGCTATAATGGCGCGACTCATCAACATATTGCGCAAGTTTCGTTATCCGAAAATATTTAATAACTTTGCTTATTATTGACCGATTTTAGAAAAAAGATACACAACTTACTCGTGAAATTGTATTATTTTTAAACAATAAAACAAATTTAAGGGACTTTTAACAAAATAATGTTCAAAAACATCATCAAAGTCAAAAGGTTGTAAGAAAAAAAAAATGGTTTACCTAAGAAATACTCCAATATAGGAAATGAAACCTGCGGAGTCATGTATAACATTTTTAAACAACTGAATTTCCAAAACTGGTAAGAAAATGAAAATTAGTTATTTTTTGCTGAAGTTGTGGGCGTATAAGTGCGCGCATGTGCGAAAAAACGGTTTTTTTACTGTTATTAAAATTGCGATGTGGACTAAAAAAGAAAAAGTATGACACAAAAATCTATTTAACTTTATCTACAACCTACGCTATGTCCCATCTCAGAAGTTATGTGTTGACTTTTTTTTGTCACAGTGTGTAATTAAAGAAAGACACTTCAGTTCTTGTTTAAAAACTTTCTGAATACTTTAATTACATGGACGCTAGAAACTGCATGTTCTTATACAATTTGATTTATACACAGACCCTTAATTACCTATTTGTAAAACTTTAATTCTGTAGATCGACTAGAAATATGAATCTTATCATAACAGTACATAATCTTTTGAATTTAAGCAGACTTTTTTTTGTTAACTCGATTACAATATGGAACATTGTAATCAAAATGATCTCAAATAAACGCAACTTTAAACATAAAATTTTGCGATATTTCTTTTAATCTCTATCTATTTCTTTATAACCTTCTTCTTCGTTTTTTATCTTCCTTAATCATAAGGAGTATTGTTACCTTTTTAATAATATTTAATTAATGCGTTCATTCAAACTATTGATCACTTGTTCCAGTTTTAAGTTATTATTTAAAATTTTGTCATAATTTTAAGTCATATTTATTTGTTGTTTATTACTAGTTGTTATTTTCTTGATTCTTACTGCATTTAAAAGACTCTGTCTTATATGTGAACAATAATTTTTAAATAAATAAAATAATTAAATACATTTCCAGAAAGGTTGGAAGAAAAATGGTTTTTTGTTATATACATAAAACCAAGCAAAGTTTTTTCTTAATATTTTTGACTTCTCAAACGTTGACTTAAAAACTTATCAATCACTTTTGCGGCAAGAGTAATGAATTAATTAACTCAGACATTTCTTCGTGCTACCTTAGAGTTTTCTTAGAGAAATTTCGAAATAAATTAAAATAAATCCGAATTGTTTCGCCAGCACTTTTCTAAAAGAATTTAAAATTTTTTTAAAAAAATGCACGTAAATCACAACAATCAGTTGCTCATTTAAATGCGTAATTAAGCATCTTAGCATATTATTAGCATCAAACCACAATTTTTTTAATACTAGTGGGTTTTTTCCTCAATTTCACAAGCCACAAGCCGATTGTGTGTCATACATGGGTAGATACCCCAGTAATGCAAATTCTTTTAAGTTCTAAATTAAATTAAAGTTAATAATTTTCGTTAATATTAAAACCTTTTATAACGATCAAAATCTACTATAAAAGTAATCTGAATCACTAGTCATGACCACTCATCGAAGAAAGTGTTATAATTTTGTCTAACTGATGACTTTATTTCAACAACTTGTTGTATTGGCAGTATTTCGAAGCTTTACACAGAATCACTTGCGATAGGAAAGGAGTTTTTGAGCTCTTTGCGCAACACAACACTTGAAAATTATTCGTAGTTTTTTTTTTTCGTTTAATGGCTTGTACGTGCCACTTAGAACAACTAGTTCGAATGTGAATTCATTGCCTTTTTAACGAAAGAACGAAACAATTTTACGTATCGCATTGCAACGCATAGGAGTAAAAGGATAAAACCAAAAATTCAAAAACTAACAATGATGACGACTTCTGTCCCACTGAGTGTCCCTGCAATTAAGCGAAAGTTTTTGTGTGTAGTTCGAAAACATTTTGCGACTGTTGCACAGTGTCCAGCCTTCATATAAGCTGCGGACATATATATATATAAATAACAGTCCTACAGCAACGAAATTTGGTTCATAGTATTTATGAAAAAAAAAGAAAATCATGGTCAAAAAATGGGCTTAATTGAACTATGATCACACCTACCTTTCATAGTAGTCAAAATCTGAAATCCTTAGAATTCAGGCAATTCAGGTCATAAAACCACAAAATGTTATGTTTGAGTAAATGTTGTTAGTGACAATATTCTCTGAATGAGGGTGTGTGCCATTCTGAAACTTTTCACTCGGATAATGAATTTTTGACAGTCGGAAAGAGAATTTTTGACATCATGAGGTGATGATTGTTTAAAATTCATGTAGCCGCAGGGGCTAGTCAGAAGGGGCTAGACTGAAGCAAAAGGGTTGTGTGTTACCCTTACAAAAATGCTAGTATCAGTGTTTTGCGGTGTCTTTTTTCTGGGAAAAGGAATTTTGCTTTATGTTTCACTTCTTTTGTGCTTTTCTTTTTATATTGTGAAAATAATTAATTTTAAAAGCTGAAAATGCAAGGCCTTTTAACAATTAATAATCATGGAGTCAATCCAGTCGTCTTTATCTCTAAGAAACCTGGGACCTTATTCTATAATGCGATTCGAATCAAAATCACACCATGTTTTTTTATGGTTTTTTGACAAAATTTTTATTAGTTCGAATTCAATGCAAAAAAAAAACAGCATTTTGAAGCAGAGGTAGAAGTTACAGTCATTTAGTAATTAATTTAATTTATGTATTTACGTGGCATTTGCTTTTCGAATCGCATGACAGAGTAAGGCCTCTGATGATGTTGATATTATATTTTATTTATTTTAGTGTGAATAAAACAAACTTAAAATAATTTTAAAGATTTTAAAAAATTGGCCCAGTTTTAATAGCTAAAGAGCTTAAATTAAATATGCGCCCATTCCACGCATAACGCAATAATTTTTTTTCAAAAATTGACCTCATGGCTTTCGATTTGTTTTATTTTTGGGCTATAGGTTCCTATTGAAATTTTAAGAACATAAGTTCATTTATTTTTTTTTAATCGCCATTTGTTAAAAAGTTCTTGACCTTTCAATTCTTCAAATCATCCGAAAACGCCAAAATTGGAAAGTTTTTAATTAATTGTATCTACGTCAGTTTTAAGCCAATTTTTATAAAAGAGGTACAGTTGGAAAGGTATTAGAAAGTAGTTTCTGGAAAAAATATATAATTTAACAATTTTTGATGTTAGGGTTGCCATCATATTTGAAAAAAAAAATGTATTTGCTAATTTCTCAAAAAACGCGTAATTTTTGTCGCTTTTTTTTTTTTTAAATTTGAAGAAAAATGTTGCCTTTAAGTCAAAATCAATTTTATGATGGAGCTTTTATATGTTTTTTCGCAATTTCAATTTTTGTGCACATACCTTTTCATTTTAAGGCAATTTATCTCTTATAAATTTCATAACGGTAAAGATAATTGCAAAATTTAATCTGCAAAATGGTTTGTCTTATATGGACTAACATTTTATTCATAAGTTTCGATGACCTTACACTTGACCTTGGTAGAGAAAACTGGTAAATACCGAAAAAAATATTTTGAAATTTTTTTTACTTTTATTAGTAAAAAGGTGAACTAAATTTTGTTTCAACATTGCCATATTGAAGATTATTAAATTCTAACTGATTTTGTTCCAAAAAGTTTTAAAAATGGTCTCAAAACATAAGAGTTATGATGGTTTCATCAGCTGATATATTAAAAAAATCCTCTGAAGCTAAATATCGTTGAGTTTTAATCTCCCTATTATTGATGGGAATAAAACTGTGTAACTTTTGTGTGTCGGTTATAGCTTGCACATCAACTTTAAATTTTGACATCAACTCAGCTTCAACATTTTCAAAAGACTTGAGCAAAACCGATAACATATTGTTGACTCCTTTAATATAGCCCATTCGTAAAGCTCTCTCGCGTTTGTTAATTAGTTTTCAAATGATCTTTAAAGACTGGCTCTCATGGCATTTCGTTTAAAAAACCAATTTGGAAAATATGAAGAAATCAGCAGATGTTTTTATATCGGAATTCAGCAAACAACTTGATTTGCTAGTACGACACGATTTCATCGCTAAAAAACAAGCGGATTAATTAAAAATGCAGAAAGAAGCATTGAAAACAGGAGAATTCGTTGTAATATGTGATTTTTCAGAAATTTATATTTTGTCATTCAGATAAAACTAACGTTAACCCTACAATTCCTTAAATACTTGATCTGCAGTAGAAAAATATTTTGTGTAAAAATTTTTTTATATTTTTAATAGAATGCTGTATAGTCTCAATATTGGTCTCATGATCAATGAACTATCCATCCGTTCTCCATTTATTTTAAGGAAGACAGCAATGATGTTGGGAATCTTAACGTTATCATAATAGCCGAAAGTTTGATCCACAACTTCAGTGCGGTGTTTCAATTTCAAAAAGAATTGCTACTGGTCTTACGAGCTCGATTTAACGACTTTCTAATGAAAGGTGTCAACAATATGTTATCGGTTTTGCTCAAGTCTTTTGAAAATGTTGAAGCTGAGTTGATGTCAAAATTTAAAAGTGTGCAAGCTATAACCGACACACAAAAGTTACACAGTTTTATTCCCATCAATAATAGGGAGATTAAATAAAACTCAACGATATTCAGCTTCAAAGGATTTTTTAATATATCAGCTGATCAAACCATCATAACTTTTTTGTTTTGAGACCGATTTTAGAACTTTTTGGAACAAAATCAGTTAGAATTTAATAGTCTTCAATATGGCAATCTTGAAACAAAATTCTGTTCACCTTTTTACAAATAAAAGTAAAAAAATTTCAAAATATTTTTTTTTTCGGTATTTACCAGTTTTCTCTACCAAGGTCAAGTGTAAGGTCATAGAAACTTATGAATAAAATGTTGGTCCTTATAGGACAAACCATTTTGCAGATTAAACTTTGCAAATATCTTTACCGTTATGAAATTTATAGGCGATAAATTGCCTCAAAATGATAAGGTATGTGCACAAAAATTGAAATTGCGAAAAAACATATAAAAGCTCCATCATAAAATTGGTTTTGACTTAAAGGCAACATTTTTCTTCAAATTTAAAAAATAAAAAAAACAAAAAAAAATTACGCGTTTTTTGAGAAAATAGCAAATACATAAAATATGATGGCAACGCTAACATCAAAAATTGTAAAATTATATATTTTTTCCAGAAACTACTTTCTATTACCTTTCTAACGGTACCCCTTTTCTGAAAATTGGATTAAAACTGAAGTAGATACAATTAATTAAAAACTTTCCAATTCTGGCGTTTTCGGATGATTTGCAGAATTGAAAGGTCAATAACTTTTTAACGAATGGCGATAAAAAAAAAAATAAATGAAATTATGTTCTTAGAATTTAATAGGAACCTATAGCCCAAAAATAAAACAAATCGAAAGCCATGAGACGGACCCGTTTTGCGTTAAGCTTGGAATGGGCGCATGTATGTTCAATTTGGAAGCTCATGACTTCTGACATAAGCAATGTATTCAATTTTTTTTTTACTGATGCTACCTTACAAAACTAATCTTTTGAATATAAATTCTGGCGTTTTTTTATATTTGGTTCTGACGAGTTAAAAGTGTATTTGAATGTAAACATTCTAATTAAAAATTGTTTGAAGAAAAAATAAGTTACAAAATAGGTTGTTTTATTACAAAACTTAACCCATAAATGCCTTAAATATACCTTTTGAATATTTAAAAATATGGCTGATAAAGGGTTAATTCGTATTCAAGGATGTTGTATGGTTGGCTGATTGATCGACAAAGTATAAGTCACTATTTTCTTTCGTATTGATTGAGCTTGGCAGTAAGGGTTTTTCGGGTATTTTTTCCGAGCGCATGATTTAGGCTTAGGATTTGTAGATCTGGTTGACGAGAAAACTTTAACACTGATACTGATTTTAATTCCGTATGTTTTATAAGTAGAATAAAATGGTAAAATACATCCAATGAAAATAAACATGAAAAAAAGTCTTATTTTCAAGTTAACAATATTTACACAATTTTTGTATTTACAGCGTGAATCAAAGTAACTGTCGCACCTATATTAATACCAATTACACAAAAAGAAGCAACTCTGGAAAATATTTGTTGTTTTTGGCGACTCCGGCCTTAATTGTAGACTTATTGCATGAACTGTTTCAAAGATTTGTCAATAATAATAGTAATAATAATATTGCGAAAGGAAATAAGTGCACAGATCCTTCGCCAGCACGCAGGTTGCAGTATCATATTTTCCGACGAATAACTCTTATTTTTGCAAGCAAGCCACAACTCGCAAAATGATAGAGTGTACGCAGCTTGCATGACAGAAATTTCTAAAGAAAAGAACCATTGAGAGATTTCATAATGTTTCGACAATCATGGTTTGGTTCAAATTGCCCCTTCTTCTTATCGAAAAAGGCGTTAAAATAATTTGGAATATTACTGAGAACATGGTTTAGAACATCTTGTGCGGCATGCCAAGCAAATTTACAGAGAGGGTCACTTTTGTTTTCAGCAAGATTCTTTTCCAGCACAAAAGGCAAAAATCGTTCAAAGGTGGTCCAGAGCAAATTTGCCATGTTTTATTTCTGTTGAAGGAATGCCCTCCGCCCTGACCTCCACCTTCTGGACTTTTCTATTTGGGTATAATGCTGAGCAAATTAACGAACATAAACACATGACGGCAGATAAACTTAAGCGATGTTCAATGAAAATGTCTGATGATATACCTGAAAACCAGATGCGTGCCTCATGCTCGTCTTTTGCAAATTGTTTTAAATTTTTAAAAAAACTGATGCTGAAAGATTCGAATTTAATGAAAAAGAGTTATACAGAATGCTGTACATAAAAATAATGATTTTTGTTTAATAAAATTTACACAGTGCTTTTTATTTATGGCATGAAACAAGTGCGACAGTTATTTTGATTCACTCTGCATAATGCCATTTTACGAATAGCAATTACATTTTTTTAAACTCATCATATAATTTTTCATAACAAAATAAGTAGTAGAAAACATAGTAGTCAAATGGGTCTTAAGAAATCTCGTATTATGAAGAAATATGATATTTAGGCAACTGAGGGCTTCTTCGCTAAGAAGTGGTCAAAATTTGGCACGCATGCTGAATGAACAAAATAGGGCAAGAAACACGCACACCT
This sequence comes from Dichetophora obliterata, assembly GCA_963920525.1. Lineage (NCBI taxonomy): Eukaryota > Metazoa > Arthropoda > Insecta > Diptera > Sciomyzidae > Dichetophora > Dichetophora obliterata. Next base: position 235,142,887 of record OY986435.1, on the reverse strand, counting down.
CCCATACAACCCATTATGGCAATAATAACAATTAAATGGCTACTGAACGGTTTATATTTTAGCTACAGAACTAAACTTTGGTGTGTGCGTTTGTAATATCAGAACAAAAGTGAGTGAAAAAAGTGGGCTCGATACATCAACTAACACATCCATATCCTATACATATCTTATTGGTCAAACGAAAAAAAAGCTTCATATAGGAAGATACTATTTTAAATGGTAGACTGAAATTAATTCGTTTATCAAAAAGGAGCGTGACCCACCCACTCTAAAATAAATCTTAAAAAATGTTATTGACTTGTGTTTTTTTTTTAACTTACTAATTTTTTTAACTTGTTTTAAGATAGGTATAACAATTAAATTTTTAACTTTGACTGAAATACTTACTCTAAATAAAATAGGCGTTATCAAACAATGAAACCTACCTCCACAAATGTCTAAAACCTAAAATTGACACATTTATTCTATTTTACGAAAAAACATGTTAATTTTACAGAGAACCCAAATTATCGTTATTTTTAGATGACAAGATCACATATAAAAAGTTATTGTAATACACATTTCAATATAGTAACGTGATGCCTATAAGCTCGAGAATTAATTGTTGACATAAATAATTATAATATAATATAAATAATTATACTAATTATTTTTTTATCATTATTTTTCCGATCGGAAATAAAATTCAATCTTCTAATCAAATCAAATTATTCGTTTAATATGTTCATTCCTTTTGAACTAAATTTCTGATTGATCTGTATTTTTTATCGCAAAATAACGATCAATAACTGATTTCATTTCTGATCGAAAAAATATCGAAAAATATCGATCGAAATGATATATTTTTATTTCTGATCAAAAAAATAACGATAAAAATTCAATTGGTATAATTCGATTTATGGTATAAAAATCCTAAATGGTTTGATCCCCAGAACTATGTCTTGTATAGTAAATAGTAAATGATCTGGCAATCATTTCGTTTCAAATTTTAGGTTTTTGTACTTTACTTAATTTAGTTTTATTAGAAACTAATAAGGAACTACCTCCGACCTACAAGGTCAAAGTTAAAATACCCCCATAGGAAATTCTAAGTGCTACATGCTTTGAAAGTTTGATGACGTCACTTCGTACAGGGGATAATGCAATTTTGCCAAAACTCAAATGCAGAACACGTTTAAGATATGGAAGATTATGCGTTAAATATGCAGTTAATATACACATTTTGTGGAATTTATAAAAGCTTGCTACTTTGAAGACGTCACTTTGTATGGGAAATTCGCCGATTGCTTAAACGATTTTGCCAAATTTCGAACTCAAATTTAATTTTAATATTATTAGCGTATGTGCATAATTTCAATTCATTCAATTAATTTTTGTGGAATTTTTGGGGGTCTGGCCAGGCCGGTGGTCTACCGCTCTAAAATTTAAGGTTTTTTTAGGATTTTTTTAAGGTTAAAGTAATGAAAAATAACAAAATACCTTTTAAGGTATATTGTAACACTAATTCATTATAAAAAAATGTACTTTTTAATTACGAATATTGGTAATCATGTTCAAAGTGGCGCTCAATGAGATCCACTCAAAGAAAAGTGGGCCTAGGTTTGTAGATTTTGACTCTTTTGTTTATCCTAAAAATAAAAACAAAAAATTTTATTGATCTCTATGAGTCCAGCTATGGCTGGAGCAAGAAAAAAATATTGAAAATTGACAGAATTACGCGCTTTTGAAATTTAATTTCTAAAAACAGCTTATTTTTAGCGGTTATTAAGTTTTCCAGCGATAGCCACTGATGTTGTGAATAGCATATCTACAACACCATGCCGAGAAAAGTAGTTTCGAGATAAATAAGTATAAACTGAATGAATGTTAACGATCGATATGGCTCGATACCTACTAAAACGGCTGTAGAAGCGGAAATAACGTCAGTATCCTTACAAATATTTAACACTATATTCTCACAGGACTATACATTTGAAACAAAAAAAAAATTGATTTCATAAAAATTCTAGACAGCTGGCCTAAAGGAAGGTTTCAGGCAAAAGCGGGTAAAATTAAAGCATATTTAAGAAGATATTTTCTAAAAAGTATATAATATACACGAACAAATTTATTTTATTTGTTCATTTCACAAAATCAGTATAAGTAAAAAAAAAAAATTTTTTTTTAACAAATATTTTTTATAAACATAAAGATGGCGCTGAAGTTGGTGTACTTAAAAAAGTTGAAAAGTTGGAGCCTCATCATAAATCGGCTCATGATCGTCTGAAAAAAATTTATTCGAAAACAGAACTTTGAATGTACATTTCTTACCAAAATGGAATGAAAATATGGAAAAATAATAAAATTTTAAGGCGTGAAAAAAAGTTAAAAAATGTACGTTTTTTGACCATATTGTTGCTTGTAAAAATCAGACAAAATTTCTTTAGATGCTTATTTTGTGTAAAAGGGGTGTAGAATTATAATAAACAGCAATTTTCTTTTTTTAACAAATGCAGTTGGTCGATTAGTTTGTTTGCAATAGTGTGGCCCGTTTTGAAAAAGTATGTTTCGAGAAAAACTTGTTTAAAGTTACTTTGGTTAGTAAAATTTACTCTGGTGCACTGGGTTTTAAGCCCTGTAGAATCTTAATTATTAGCGGAATTGATTTGATTTTTTTTAAAAATATTGTTGTCAATAAAATAGTTGTAAATTAAAATTCAATTAAAAAAATTTCGGTTTCAAAAAAATTGTTGGCCTAAAACCTCCCTTCACCATTTTCATATAGTAAATTTGTTTGGGAGGTATTCATGATTTTTATACTATTTTGACAAAACTAAAATGTATTGTGAATATTTGAGACCAAATCTTATGTGCAAAACTTCCAGTTATTACATAATTTTTCTGGCATTTTCAGAAACTTTACCAATTTGATAAATTTTGGTGGGAGGTAGGCGTGGTTTCATCAGATTTTAGCAATTTTCTAATATATGGTGAATATTTTACTTTAAAGATTATGTGCAAAATTCCAAGTCATTACATAGATTTAGTGACATTTTTAGAGATTTTATTTTTTTGATAAAGCTATTTTGTATGGGAGGTAGGTGTGGTTTTCATCTGATTCTGCTCATTTTCGAACTTAATCTTAACTCTTTTAATACAAACACATACTTGTCTACAGTGAGCTAGATTCACAGTCACAACATATATTACAAGTTGCGTTTAATCATGCTATACGCTATGTTAATGGGCAAATTAAGTTGTAAAAAACTATTGTTTTTTGATACTTAACTAATTCAACCTAATCAGTTTTATACTTGTAAAAATGGACTTAATCTCTGGAAATGGAAATCTATCGTTTCTGGAAGAATCTATCCTACAAAGCATGTTAGATTTGACCAATTTTAAACCAAAACGGTATAAAAAATTTACTGTTCTTACGGATTTTTCAAGAAAATTGTTTTTGTTTGGCCAAAGTTTTGTAGACATAGAAAACGTCGAGAAAAATGTTAAAAAATCAAGAAAAATGTTTTCCTAAATATCTTCGATTTTGCTTTAAAGTGCTTTTATGTAACAATTGGACTTGGTCATTTTTGAATCTAGACCTCTTATTTATAGAAACACTTGGACACTTGTAATATTTATTTGTAGGTGCTTGTATTAAAAGAGCAGTGTGGGTGAGGATGTAGACTTAATTCTATGATTGCAAAATTTTAGGCTGCAACTTCGTTCTATTACCTTTTATCATGATCTCGCACAACATAAAACAATAAGTACGCACAAATACATTTACGCGCACACACACACACACATACACACAAAGAAATATTTTTAATTAAACTACTGTAAAGCCTTTTTAAAGCTTATTGTTAGTTTTATATTAACAATTCGTTTGTTCGTCGTTTATCAACTTGATTTGGAGTTTGCATTTTTTTGTCTCTCTCTTCTCGATCATCTTAGGAACCCGCTTGTGAAAATTTGTCGGTGATGATATTGTAATGCAGAACTGTAAGCGAGGTTTGACAAAGTTTTGTTTGTGCTCAAAGTATTGTCTTTTCATTGTTCAAGCAACATTTTAACTTTATTGATTGACTGTGTTGATACATCGTATTTTCTAGCAGTAAATTTTGCAGTGAAGTGTGCTTGTAAAAATTATTAATCTTTATGTTTAAACCAGAACAAAGTTTTATGCATAAAATAACTTAGTGTTATTACATATAAATTCTGAAATGTTCGATAAAAAGTAATAAATTTGTTCATTAAATTGCAAAAATTATTGTGAAAATAATTTGCGGCGTCATTTGCTTTTGTTTACTTATTTTCGATGTGTTTAGCGTTTTCGTTGTGTTTTTGGCATAGAGAGGATTTTCGTTCAATTAATTTGTGCTTTCTCTAGTTTTAGGCGTCATTTTTTGTTCTCTCCTATATTGTGCATACCTACTCCCAATGTCGCTTACTGTGTAAGGTAGATGTCACAGTGTTTTAGGTGCCATGTCCGAACAAATGTAATTGAGAATTGTTAACAGACTTTGGAGGCCTCGCAGCTACATTGTATTTAAGAGACACTTGGTTGCGTCATGTGTCAATTTACCACTGGGATAGTTTATTTATTTTTAATCATTTTATAGTGATCATTTAATATGCAGTTGTACTTGTTGTTGTTGTTCTGCTTTGCTTGTAGAATTAAAATAAAAACTGAATTTATTTCAATTTATTTTATTTAATTTGCTTCCGCGTAAGTGTCGCACAAGCTAACAAGTTGTTGTTGTTGTTGTTGCCGCCATAATTGCTGCCACTTACAAGGCGAACGTGTGGCGGTTAACATTTTTATTACGCTTAGAGTTGAAATCTGCCTAAATGGTCAGATTGAGACATTTATTATGAACAACAGCCGAGAAAACTTTGCTGAGCCAAAATAAACAGTTTATTTTGTCAATAAAAAAAGCTAATATTGGCGAATAAAATGGATTAAATTCATATTAAAATTACTCTCTATTATGTAGCAAAACATAAATAAATATACATTTAAACTATTGAATTAAATTCCAAGTTGCAATTTATCGGTAAGCTTAGTCATTTTCTTGCCTTCTAATATTCATTGACTCGTAAAAATACAATTTACTTAAAACAAGTACACAGCAAAGAATAAAAAAATTAAAAAGAAATGAGATGAACATTGTCGGCATCCTTAAAAATTTCTATTATTTTTAAAAATCAAGTTATCATATAATCTAGTTTTAGAATAAACTATACTAAAAAAGATAGTTTGTCATAAGCAATAAATGGCGTTAACGTTTTAAATGATTGAAATATATCGATTGTTTTCTTTGGTAACAAAAAAACTTAAAAATTGAGTTAAATACACTCTAAAAAATAAATGCATATGATTACACCGTAGAGACGTCAAAAAGACATATGAAAATGTTGAGACACGTAAACTTATTTTTTGGTCTTAGAATTTAGTTGCATATTCTGTTTTTGCTAATCAAATCAAAACCTCGAGATATTTGTGATTGAAATTAAGTCACTTTTAGACCCATTTTCAGCTATATTTTCCTTATTTTTGGAGACCAACAATTTTGACCACCTCCGATTTTGTCTTAAACTTTTAGAGTTTAATCTTCTTACGAACAATCGTCTTCTTTACATTGATTAAAAAAATTTTAGGAATTTTTTTTTAAGTTTTTACGTTCAACATTCCAATTTGGTCAAAATGGAAGAAAAGCGAAATTGCTTAACATTTGAAAAATCTTAGATTAAATAAGGCTAACTCGACTTTTACGTTGGAGATATTTTTTAAAAGACAACAAAAAGTTTTTGTTAAAAACTATAAAAATCTTTTAAATGAAGGTCAAATGAAGGTCAAATATCAAAAATCCGAATATCTCGAGATTTTTATCTGATTTGGAAAAACTGATAGTGCCACCAAATTCCAGAGCTGTAAATTTCAAGTAAATTCAAATTTCAATATATATATACAATTTCAAATACCATGCAATTAAAAAATAAGTAATGTATTTAAATACTACGTATTTTTATTTGTACTCAAATTGCTCAAATACAAATACTTTCAATTACCAATTATTTTCTTTAATACTGTAAATACTTTCAAATACTGTAAATACAGAAATACTATTAATTTCTGTTGCAAAACGAATTTTTTGTTTTTTTAAATAAAGTTGTTTTGTTTTAAGCAAAAAAAAAAACCTGCAAAAAATAAAAAATAAATATATTTAGTAATTTAATTGTAACTTCTAGGCTTGAACAAAAAGTAAATAAAAATTAAAATAATGCTTTTTCATGGTAAGAATCATGGACGTAACCAGAATTTTACTCAGGGAGGGGCCGGTCAATTATTTTTTTATGTACCTGATAAATAAAATAAATTTTTTTAAATATTAGCTTTATTGAGAAAAACATAAAATAAATTTTAAATAATATTGAAGTAAACGCGATTTCACAAAAGCGGAAATCAAAGTATTCATCAGCGTGTATCTTCAGCAAAATGTTAAAAAAAATTCCAATATTCGAAAAGTAATGTTGCTGGATGATTTGTAAGCTGATTATAATTTTTGCGTGAAGCAGTATTTACTGCTATATAAAAACTATAACCAAAATAATCGAAGGCAAAACCTTTCGATTTTGCTCATATCATTTCTTGTGACCATTGGCGTCGGAAGCGGGGGGGAAAGGTGGGCAGCTGCCCCCCCACTTTTTTAGCTAGATAAACAATTTAAAAGGAAAAGTTATTCAAAATATCAGTTTTTTTACAACGATAATATTTTTGTATTATATATTTTCCTCTTCTTTCTCTCTTCTTCATGTTTCATGTGAAGAAATTTTGGTGAACTTTTTTTGCACCACCATTTGTACTGCCCCCCCAGATGAAATTCGCTTCCGACGCGATTGCTTGTGACTAGACAGCATCATTACATCAACAAGCAGGTTGGTAATGAATGCGTAAGCTGCTTCTGCTGATCCTATATGCCACTGACTTGGCTTCTACAATACTCATGCACATTTTTATATTTTGTGAAAGATTTTATAACGAGCGATCCTAAAACGACTTGAACGTTTTTAGGTGGAAAAAGGAACAGTACAAACAAAGTGTACCTTTTAATTTTTTTGAGTATATTAACCTCAGTGCTTAGGGTTTTAGCCAATTGTGACAAAATTTCAGTTTGGGTCCAATCGAGTCCTGCTAAAAATCGTAGATTTGAGGAGGAACCCAAGGGTATTTGAGCATTTGCAATTTCTTAGATATACTCATAAGGGCACACCGACCAACCCACTTGCCCAAGCCGTGTTCACAGAAACTGTCACTATTGCATGTGCTAGAAGAAGCAGACGTAGAAAGATTCTTTTGCAATTAAAGGCTCGCAATTGGGTGCAAGCAACTCATATTTCTCTTCCATTCTGCTATCATTGCCACTCAATTTTCTTTTCTTGACTGTAAAGCAAACTGATTAGAAAATAAACATAGACCTTATAATTTGCAGTAACTTAATATTAACCAGGGCGGCAGTCGAACCAAAAAATCTCGACTCCGAATCTTTAAATTATCGAAGTTCCGACTCCGAATTCGACAAAACAATTTAAAAAAATTTTGATTTTAGTTTTTAACAAATAATTAAAAAAAAAAAATTAATCTTCCTAACAACTATTATAAACAACTATTTTTCAACTGAAGAATGGTTTTTAATTTTTCAAGCTACTTAACTACTTGGAGTGCTATTATTGTCTTTTTCAATTACAATTTTCAATATTTTGAAATGAAATTGCTAAAGGTGCCTTTTTAGGTTAAATGCTCTCGATGGAGCGTTTTCATCCGTTCCACAAAAACTACTAATTTTTGCATCACAATTTGTTTCTTCATTTTCATCTTTAATTGAATATTGACACAAGTAATGTTTTCCGTGGGATGTAGTTGTAAAATGGTCAAAAACTGCTGACTTTACTGACATTTTTTAGCCATTTGCTTAACCGTTAATATCATACAATATTTAAATTCCAATTTCAAGCTATCACTGGTATTTTAGTGATGATAGCTGTAGGGCCTAATTTGTTACGTGTAGTCGATAATTTCACAGGGTAAACCAAATTAAAAAATGATTGCTTTTATACTGTTTTTACCGAAATTTACAAAATTATGTGAAATGTTATTTATTTTTTAGGATTATTTTGTCGGAGTACTGCACAGATGTAATCTTATAAAAAAAAAAAAAATTAAAAAATGCGCTAAGAAATTAAATCAAAAATTTAATTTTGAAGAGCTGATTTGGTTTTGTTTGTTATGACAACGAACGTTAGTGTTGGTGAAAAATCGACCAACGAATGTGCAGCTCGGATTGCAATAAACATATATGTCAGAGTTAATAATTAATTTCAATTAAAGTTTTTCATAAACTTTAAAACAATAATAAATGTGTCAGATCTAAGTTTGTTATAAAAAATAAATTCAGCTTTAATAAATATTAAAAACTTCAAAACTTGTTTAATTATAAGAAAAACTATTTCGAATTTCTAACTTTACGACTAAAAAAGTTATGTTTGTTAAGTTTATGGGGGGCGGGGGGGGGAAACGGCCCCTTAGCCCTCGCTACACCCATGGTAAGAATATCGTTCCCAAATAAAAAAAATAAAAATTACTCTTATTGGAATCTAAGGGTTTTTAACTATATTAATAAAGCTCATTTTTTATTTGTAAGATTGAGAAAAAAAAACGACATTAAAATCAAAGTTTAGTTTTAAAATGAAAATATGTGTCTTCGCGGCATTTAAATAAATTTAATTTAATTTTTATTATTTTCAAAAGTTCAAAAATAGTATTAAATAAAAATAATGTAAACTGTTCCTTAAGAATAGTGCAAATTTTTTTTATTTCTTTTTACTCTTAAGTTATTTTTGCTATTGTTATAAAAAAAAAGCGAATGTTAGTTGACTTTTCTAAAAACACCTGAAAAATGAAATGATTTTGAAATTATTATTTCTTAGAAAATCCTTAATGATATTCTATAGCAGCACACTGCTATATTGAAATATCGACTAGAAAAATTATTTTCGTCTGAGTTTTTGAATAGAAATTTCGAAAATAACTAAAATTTTCGGTCCCTGAATAAAATCCTTTTCGAATCGATATCGATCAAGTATGAAAATATTTTGAAATTTTTTATGTTGATTTTCTATGATTTAAATACAAATTTTAAATATTTGATAGTATAAATCATTCTTGATTTTAAATACAAATTCTAGTTGTTTGATAGTTTAAAATCGTTTATTGAGCTTTAGGTCAGGTAAGAACAATACATTGCTCTAACGAATTTTTTCCAAAGAAACAACAACAACAACAACAACATTTTCAATATGACAAGGAAAATATTACTAGCTGATTTTGTTGCAGTTTCGGCCCTGCTACAGGCTTCATCAGGTTTCCTTGGAAAAAAATTCGTTTGAGAAATAAATTGTTTTAACCTGACCTAAAGATCAATAAACGATTTTTAACTATCAAACAACTAGAATTTGTATTTAAAATCAAGAATGACTTAAACTATCAAACATGTAGAACGTGTATTTAAATCTAAGAAAATCAACCTAATAAATAACAAGGTCGTATAGAAAACTTTGATTTTGAAATTTTGATTATATAAAGAAATTTGATGAAGATTTTTTCCAAAAAACACAAAACTTTTACCCTAGTTTTTATTAAATAAGGAAATTTTATGAAGATTACCTTCCGAAAAACCCAAAATTTGTACACTAGTACACGTTTTGTAGCTGTTTCTGTCAATTTTTTCACATATTGCAGCAAAACATCAATTTATAATTTATTTTGAAAAATCGAAGGCTCGAAATCGCTTTTAGACTTAGGGTTTCTTTGGAAAAGCTGCTCAGAATTTTCTGTAAAACACTTTCCAAGCCTACGATTTTTTATTTTTTCTTCACCCACACAAATTGACCCACCTTAATGTATGTGAATGTTTTTAGTGCCAAAATAATAGAAATTTTTTAAATAAATTGGCAAAAAAGCGTTTCAATAAACGGTGGGAGGGGGGAGGGAGCATGGTAAAACTAAGTATGTAGCAATCTAATACAGGGTGCACGTCAGGAAATCCGTCGAGCCGTTAAGATTTGTTTTTCGGTCAAACAAACAGAGGAACAGAAAATCCTTTTTGTTATTATATAAGATAGCTAAAACTTTGTGTATATTGGTTTTTTTACAGCGCACAGAGGTGCACGGGCAAAATTCGGCGGCCAAAAATTGTTTTTCACATTTCACTGTTTTAAAAATCTAATAATGCAGTTTTGTTAAGTATACTTTATGTAAAGAACATGCAAATTTTCAGGTTCATAGGTTAACGCAAACGTATTTAACGGCCTAAAATAAAAAGATCCATTCTCATTTTTTGTGAATTTGAATTCTTTAAATATTTTGTTGAAGTTTGAAAACTTTTTAACGGTGCAACATTTTTGAACAATTTCTGGTTAGTAAAATGCCTTATAAAAAATTAAAAATTTTATTAAAATTTATGTTTTATAGTATTTTTTCAGATATTTTTTTAAAAGTCTATTTTTAAACAAATTTATATTATATAATACTATTACCGCCATTCGCCGCCAGACAGCACCTTTTTACAAAATAATGTAGGCACCTTATATGAACTGAACTATTTTTATACGACACAGGCATAAACTGTGCATGTCGTTTGCTGAAGTGTTCACATTTGCACGAAAACGTATTAATCATGCATTTTTATTACCATAATTAAGCATAATGACACAGTTAATGAATGCAACCGCAGGTAACGCCATAGGTAGAAATCTTCACTGGTTAACAGGTAGAATCCTTTTTGCTTACATTTCTTATATATAAAGCCGTGCATCTGCATAGCAAATATATTTCCCACAAAACTCTTACGCGTAATCATAACAGCTATGGAAAGTGTAACTTACGATTTTGTAGCTAATTTGTATTTGGTAAGCAAATTTAAAAATTATGTTATCGTCGCGGCTATCATTGGCGAAAATATTGTCAGTCACAATACTATGGAAGCTGTATCAATAAAGGTTACAAATATTGCAGACAGCGTAAAAAAGCGCTTTAACCACTGCTTAAAATCGATGCCGAAATTTAAGCTGGCAAACGAAACTTGGTTAAAAAAACCTCTTGATTGCCAATTGCACGAGGAAAGTGATTCTGATATCGATCATGAAGATGGAGATGAACAGAATACTAAGAGAGGAAGACCTACGAAGCCTTTCACTGAGAGTTTTGTCCGCTCTCAAAGAAGAAAACTTCGGAAGAGAAAATCTCGGAAACTTGTGGTAAATAGTTTGTCAAAAAGCCTTTCTGCAGCAATTGAACTCCGCACGAAGGCACTTGCAATCTGCGATTGTTGAACGTGCATCCAAAGCTAGTCCAAATCGCTTTTAAAGGGTATTAACTGCCTTTCCAACACCTCAGCAAGCACAGGAGAACAACAACGCCACCAAGTGCTTATCTCCTGATTCAGCATTGCCACTCTTCATAAATACTAAAATGACAAAACAGCAATATGAAGAGGTGAGAAGTTCCACAATGGCCATCAGTGAACACTGGAACCCAAATTACAGAACCATCGCAACTGCGAAAGACCGTGCCTCAAATGCCTCAAATGGAAGAAGGAAATATAACAGAAACATCAGCTGAGGTTAAATTGCAATCTTTGTGGGACCATACTGCTGAGTGAATACTGAAAACTATGCCAGAAGAGGTTATCAAGCACTTCGGTGAAAATTTACAGCTGATCTCTAAATGGGGCTGCGATGGCTCATCGGCACAAAAAGAGTACAAGCAAACACTAGAAGAAGGCGTAAGCGACGCGTATATGTACGCGCATAGTACTCCTTCGGCTGGTTGACTTCATTACTACTGAAGGAGCCTGTGAAGAAACATCAACTTCCAAAGCAGCAAGTAAGAACAGGCAGACTGCGAATATATGAAAAAATCCGAGTCCTTCATCTACAAAATACTGCAGACCAGTGAAATTTGCCTTTCACAAGGAAACTGCTGAAATCATTAAGGAAGTATTAGCGACCATTAATACGCAAATAGACACTTTGGAAGATTCCGTCTTCATTTTGAACGGTAAAATATCACCATTAACAATAAAATGTTTCTCGCAATGGTCGATGGTAAGGTAACGCAGGAATTAACTGACACCAAATACACTCGATCGTGCTCAAATTTAGCAAACCTTCAACTGATGAGTGCCAAAAACTGGGATATACATTTGGTCTTTCACCGCTGCATGCCAAAGTTCGCTTTATGGAGCACATTTTGAAAGTCGCGTATGACTTGAATTTTGGATCATGGATTTTCGATTGGTGGAAAGGACACAGTTAAAAACTCTGCATGCAAAACTATGCAAGAAGAAAAAAAAAATTTAAGCTGAGTTCCGCAAAGTGGGACTCATTCTTGACACCCCGAAGCTTGGAGCTGGTAGCAGCAGCGATGGCAACACAGTCAGGAGATTTTTTGCTGATCCCCACACTACATCAAAAATCACTGGAATTGATGAGGTCTTCATATCAAGGTTGCAAACATCTTCTAGGTTATTAGCTGCAATGAGCATATACGAGCAGAGCGTTTTGGAAGGTATGCAAAGTAAACAGCAGAATGAAACAGTAAATTATATCCTTGGCGTGCCATGTCTCCAACACTGCATAAGGTTTTAATGCATGGCTAACAAATCATAAAATATCATATCCTACCTTTTGGAGAGCTGTCTGAAGAAGCGCAAGAGAAAAGAAATAAGGATTATAGGTTCTATAGGGAACATAACACCCGAAAGTTTTCAATGCAAAAAACCAATACGAACCTATTTTGAATGCTTATGATATCATCTGATCCACTGATTGATCTGATCTGATCCATATCTAGTTTCAGAAATTCAAAGAAAATTGCACATACTTCCTTAAGTAAAGAAGCAAGAAATTTAATTGTTCAACCAACTGATGAATTTTTTGAAGAAAATTAATACCAAAAATCCATTTATAACTGCTTAGACAAATTATACTTTTCATTAATACATATACAATGCTAAAACAATTCAATAATACAAAAATAAAACCTTGATATGCAAAAATTTTTTACTTTTGTTAATTTAAAAAAACCAGATTAAAAAAAAGTATAGCAGTGAGAGAACTGCCGACCGAAGCAAAAACCTATGTATAAAATATTAGTATTCCCTGGAAGACGTTGTCCTGCCACGGACCGCCTTACTGCTATATAAGAATTTTCTAAGCAATTTTCTAATCTAAGCAAATAGAATGCTTAGGATAAGCAGACTTTAGTTATCCAATTATTACTGAAAAAATTAATTTATTTTGCAGGTTTATTTCGTAATTGTTATTATATAAATACACATAAATACTCTTTAAATTTCCTCAATGAGCTAAATTGTTCATATATATGAACTAAATATATGTATATATGTATATATATATATATATATATATATATATATTTCTGATACGGTAACACTTTTACTTAAAACAAATAGTTTTACCAATATTATATATATTCTTTAATTCATATGTATAAACTGTTTTCTAAAATAGTTCGATGTCATATGCTGACTGTAGCTACAAATAAACATCTACAAAAAATTAAAGCTCACTGTACAACAATAACTACTTAGCAAATCTACAACAACAACGCAAAGAAAATGACAAGATCCCAGCGGTTGTGCACAGGGTTCGCATTTGCTCATTCATGAACTGCTCATTTGTGCTTCTATTCATTCATTTAAGAATATGAAGAAAAATCAAAGTGAGGAACTTGTTTTTGTGAAGAGATGAGCAGATTTTTTTTGTTCATGAACTGAAGAAGAGAAAACTAGTTTGTGAATAAGAACATTTTTTACTCTTTTGAAGAGACTGTTGCTATTCATCTGTTCTTCAATGCTTCACTTGTCGTTCGTTGGCTCTTCATTTGTTCATGAAATTTTCATGAAGTGGTGAAGGCAACGGATGATGCTCTCGTTCGTTTCGTTTAATTTTGTTTTTTAGATACACACAACGTTTGCATGCTGTGTTGTATTGAAGCGAGGCATTGAAATGGCTTGAATGTTTGTGTGTATGTATGTTAAGCAGCGTGGCAACAAGAATGCAATAACAGAGCATTGTGGGATTCTATGGAAAGTTTAATAAACAGCCACAGCTTTATTTTTGGTACGCATGCACAGTGGCTCATATGATGGTTGTTAGCAAATAAAATTTAATTTTTCTATTTTGGGGGATACAAATTCCACCTGTAGGGTAAAAAATTGAGAAATATGTATACCAAGTACAAAAATATTTTTCACAAAAATAGCAGGCGATGGAAAAATTTATGTATACACTTAAGACATTTAATGAAACAAATTAATTCATGCTATTTTTTTTGACAAGAAAAAAAATTTACATAACCCATTTTATTTTTTTTAAGTAAGAGGTAATTATGATTAACATTCTTTTTTTTTCATAAACATAAAATTTTAGTTTTTCGCTCTTTGTTTATTGCTCTATAATTATAATTTAAAACTCTTAAAAAACATATTATTAGGTGGCAACCCTAATATTTCAAAATTACATAGTTTTTAATTTCTGACCACGGATTTGGATTCAGCGACCCATTTTTAGTGTGCCATTTTTTTTTGCCGGCCCCGAATTCGTAAAAATTAAAAAAATTAAGGTGGGAACCCTATCAACTAACTCGAATTTTAAAATTCTGACTTCAGATTCGAAATCAGCGGCCTCCTAACACTGATAACTGACGTTTAAAACACGTCAAAATACACATTATTAGGTGGCTACATATTTCTTAATTTTTTACCCTACAGGTGGAATTTGTAACCCCCAAAATAGAAAAGGTAAATTTTATTTGCTATCAACCATCATAGGAGCCACTTTGCATGCGTATCAAAAACAAAGCTGTTGCTGTTTATTAAACTTTTCATAGAATACCACAATGCTTTGTTATTGCATTCTTGTTGCCACCCTGCTTAGCATACATACACACAAACATTCAAGCCATTTCAATGCCTCGCTTCAATACATAACAGCGTGCACACGGAAAATTCATGAACAAATGAAGAGCCAACGAACGACAAGTGAAACATTGAAGAAGAGATGAATAGCAACGAATAAACTGTTGAAAGAGTAAAAAATGTTCTTGTTCACAAATTGGTTTGCTCTTCTTCAGTTCATGAACAAAAAAAATCTGCTCATCTCTTCACAAAAATGAATATGAGCAGTTTTTTTTTTTTGAGCAAAAAATTCCTTCATATTCATGAAGCTTCATGAGTGAGCAAATACGAACCCTGGTTGTGCAGCGTAACTCTAACGCTGCGCAATCGCTGTGATCATGTCATTCTCTCTGCGTTTTTGTTGTAGATTTGCTTGATAAATGTTGTTGTGCATTCAGTTTGAATTTTTTTGTAGATGTTTTTTTTTGTAGCTACAGTCGGCATATGACAATCGAAGTATTTTTATAACACTTTATATATATGTACATAAAAACATCATACATGGGGATGAACGAATCGGCGTCAGAAAATAAACCGCATTTGGCTTGCTATGTTTTCTGTTTGCTTGGTAGCAAAATCTCAAGTGGTGGAATGGCAAAATTAGACATGGTCAAAACACACACAAATTTTATTCAACCTGATATTTTCTATCCTACCACGACTGAAAAGATTTCTTTTGACACACACCTTCTATGAAAAAATTTATTAATAAAACAATGATAGTTGGCAACTCTGAAAATAAAATACCTCAGTGGTGAAAATAAAAAGCCACTGACAAATACATCAAGTACGAAAATTGTCTAACTTTGTTTGACGATATGCAATTAAATAAGAGCATGCATGTAATTACTTGTATGTTCAACATATTTCTTTAACACAACTTAAAGATTAAAATGTTAAAACAGTTAATCCATACATTATTTTTCTTGTTTGCTAACGAAGTTCCAGCAGAAAAATGCAGAAAAAGAAGAAGATCGGTCCATTTTTAAATTTCACCATGCGGTAGTTTGAGCACAAGCAAATGTTTCAAAAATGTTGACAAATACAATATCTGAAGAAATTGCCGAACTTTAAAAGCATATATTGACCAATATAAAGCGAATTAATAATAAGTTTTGGTTGCAAACATCTTATTGCAACCTAGCTTAAGTACATATTTTTATACTAACAAACAGATTATATGCATTAATTTCAGGAGCTGCCAAGTGATTTCTTTGTGAGCTTGCGACCGATTAAGAACAAGAGTGCCCAGTAGGCATTGGCAGCAGGCCTTCGTATGGATTTTAGAGTACTGCCGCACTCATATACAATTACATTTGCTTTTTTATATGAAATGGGAAAATTTGTCAGGCCTTCCGCTCTCCTTGCTCAAAAGAGACCTGCCAGAAGCACTCTTTTGAGAAGTCACGTTAGAAGGAAAAGCAATAAAAATATCAACTTCAAACAAAAATCGATTATCAATTTGAGATTTGAACCATGGACTACTCAGTCGGCGGTCCGACATCTTACCAACTCGACTACCGTGGTTGTTAAGAATCAATTGCTTATTTTGCATCAATACAAATGAAAGTACGCTTTCGGGAGCCCGGGTTCGATAGCCAACTCGGACCAAAAAAAAATTTTTTTTGTTGTTTTTTTTAAATCTAAATTTTTTTACAAACTGTTCTGTGTATTTAAAATTTTTTTTGGAATTTTTTTATAAAGTTTCTTCATACAAAAATATAAGAAATGAATTTGAGTTTTTCCATATAAATATTTTCATATAATATAATATATAATGCGTTAGTTTTCGGGAGCCCGGGTTCGAGACCCAACTCGGACAAAAAAAAATAATTTTTTTTTGTTTTTTTTTAATATAAATTTTTTTACAAACTGTTCTGTGTATTTGAAAATTTTTTGGATTTTTTTTTGTAAATTTTTTCATATAAAATAAAATGAAAAGAATAAGGTCCTTCAAAAGGTAGGCCTTACAGAAGTACTCATTAATGCAGTGATCATGCAAGGTGTATTGCACTCGCTAAAATGCCCACTGGGTGACGATAATTGTTGATATTTTTATGCACAAATACATGCAAACATTTTTTGAGGTTATGTTTTCTAATTTTCCTATCTTGTTATCTTTACTGTCTGTATTGATGACGAGAGTTTCTCGGAAAAATACGATGACGCAAACCAAAGACTTACCCTCTGCCAAAATCGTTCAACGCGCCTAAAGAAGTTTTCGCTTCAAAAATAGAGAAGAGAAAATCGCAGAAACTATATCAAGTTCTCATACAAAAGACAAGTATATATTTTATAATTAAGTTAAAAAAAAAATTGCTGTATGTACCAGTCTACCTCCCATACAAAGTGGCGTCATCTATATGGTAAAAGCTTCATAAATGCCATAGTTTTCTCTTCTTCTCTATAGAGTAAAGAACATCTTTAAAAATGATTCAAATTGGACATGAACCACGCCCATAATGCGTTGCACGGCATAACGTATATAAATGTTTTCAAAAAATCAACTTCCTACCAAAAAAAAAAAAATAGCAAAGAAAATTTCATGAACCATTTTGATACCTCACATTAAAAGGCTGAGTTTTTTCTTTCATATGCCGAAATTGCTTAACAAAATTTTCATTCGCTTAGAAGTTATAGATTTTTGACCGCCAAATGCCAAAAAACTTACTTTTTGCACTTCTGTGCAGCGTTAGATAGTTTTAAAATAATTCATTTAATCAAATAACATTTGTTCATTTACAAATTTTTCATACTTTTGGAAACTTATTTCCGAAAAATTATTTGGTTTTTAAAGGTGTTTTTCACGAAATACGTTTAGTGAATGAATTATTCAAGAAAAGATAATATCTAAGTGCTGCAAACACAAATTTCGATGGTTGTTTTAAAACTCATTTACGAAAATCGACAGTTTAGTTTAGGCGCTACAATGTTAGAACTATTAGAATAATTAAAAAATCTTCAACTTAATTTTTGCAACAACTAATAACTGCATATATAAACAAAAACTTAAGTAATTTCAAGGAAGTCTGTCCATTGACTATCGCTTCAACCAGCAGATGCCGACTAGGAACTGACCACAAATACACTAACATAAATATATACACACTCACACACCACAGCGTCGAGTGGGAGCTATTTTACCACAAGCAAGAAAAAGATGTACATTTTTATGCGCGTTACTGCAGCGATACAGAAAAATTTACGAAAAATATTGCAAAGGAAGTGCAAGCTAAAAAGAGCGTTAATAAATAAAGAAATAAAGTGATTTTCTTTTTTGTTTGTCTACTATGCATTGAGAAATTGCTGTATATACCGGAAAAAATAGTAGAAGCACATAAGAAATGCTGGAAAAATTAATAGATATTTTTGGGTGCGGCCACGCAACGCTTCGGAAGAATCACTAAGAAAAAAGGAAACCAGTTTTTTGTTAAAAGTTAAGTTAAAATATATATTTACTTCAGTCATAACACATATGTAAAAAGAAAATAGAAGAAAACTTATATATCATGTGCGTAGACAAGAAAAGTCAGCATATTCCAAATCAGCTACATACGAATGCTGCTGATAAATGACGTCATTAATTGAGCATTTGTTTTGACAACAAATTAAATTTTGTTGACATAACAAACACTTGTTGAATGATGATGCTGATGATGATGATGATGATTATGATGGCTGGCAAAGGACTAGAATTTAGAAATTGCTTGAAGGGGGTGGCAGTCAGCGAGAAAAACGCAAGCACAGACTACATAGAATTGGCGACACACACACACATACACTCTCGCATTCTGCATGCACATAATTTTAATGTACATACTTACAACAGCAGTAGTCAGCAGTGGTTGCAGTAAATACAACAGCAACAACTGCAACGAACTATAAGTTAAGTACTCGCTCTTCCGTTTGGCTCATTCCAAGTTTGGCTCGACTGGATGCTGTTGCTGTTGCATTTGTTGGTTGTGCATGTGTTAGTAATTGTGTGTATGTGGCTGTGTTGTGCAGCTAAATGAACACACCTGTTGCTAAACAAATTAGAAACTAGACCATATGGAAGCGTCTGAATGCCGAAATTCCAGATCGGAAGTGAAATTTTAACTAACAACTGTTGCATGTGGTCGTCTGCATAGCGTGTGTGTGTGTATGTGTGTATGTGCGCTAGTGTGATGCATGCATGAACAAGGACATATTTGCTTGTTTGTATGAATGTAGCCTGCATTGGGATTTCCGTCAGTTTGTTGTTGTTGTTGTTATTGAAACTTTCAATTTCATTTCAGAAGCGCTTATCAGATTTCAAAGTTTTCCGACAGATTTACCGTCAACTGCAACAGTATGTGTTGCATATATTTAGGCGATTGTGTGCAGTTTAATTGTAATCGTCAGCATCGTTGGGGTAACGGGTGCGGCCAACAACATATCCTTCTTATTGTGTTTCATATGGGCCGCATACGTATGGAAGTACGATTGTGTGTGTGAGTGTATGTATGCGTGTTCTTATTCACAAAGAAAGCTGTAAGTTCTCTGCTCCACTTTTGTATCGTATAAACAACAATAACAACAAGCATTTTACAGCCAAAACAAGTCTGCTATTGTTAAAACTCATGTGCTTGGAAAAGTATTCTCTGTTTCGAGTGAAAAATTTTTAAGTTTCCACTTCGTGTCTGCGCCAACTTGTTGCACTTTTCTTAGTGACATGCATCTTTGTGTTTTTTTTTGCTCTACACATCTTATTGGTTGATATTACTATATAACCTACTGATAAATTGTCTAGCCTCGGTATGCACTCGAGATTTTTCTTTAAAAATTTATATTGAACTAGCTATACCATATACTAGATATACAATATACATTAAGGTGGCCTCCATATGCATAGAAAAAAAAAGTGTTACGACGAACTTTTGAAGGCATAGGCTAAAAATAGAACTTGCTAAAGAGCCCGATAGTTGGAGAAGCATTTTACACGAGTTTCTTTTAGTATTTAATCAAATAAGTACTAAAAACAACACTTCAAGTATATTAATTTATCCCTCATCGGTCTCTCGAGAAATACATCTAATCGGTCCCATTGTATGCGCGCGCATACACATATATATTTTTAATTGTAAAAAGCTAAAAAAAAACTAACAACCATTTATGTTTTGTGATTTTTTATGTTTATTACATTATTTACTATCATATTAATACATTTGAACTTCATAAAGGTAGATTTAGAATGAAATTAATTAGACTAACTTTTGTCAATTATTTGTACCTTTTTCGCTTAAATTGAAATTATGTTCAGCACAAATGAAATTTCTACACTTTTCACAGCGTGTAGCAAAAAGATTTTTGTTATTTTTATATGTGCAGATGTAGCATAGGCCTCGTTTTGATGTACTTGGTAAATGGCGAATCTCCTGAATTCTTTGAATAACACTGGAAGCATCATTACTTTGAGGTTGTTTTTTACGTTTAGTGATCTGTTTTTCAACGAGATTCAATCCAAGCTCCTCGATAAAAAGGCGACGACGAATATTATTTTTCGTTTTAGAATTTTTCCAATTCGGGAACAATGCATTCAACGCACTAACATCAAGCATGTTACAATATACTGCCATTGGCCACCAATTGACTTTTCGTTTGCATGTGTACGTAGCCACCATTGATCCATAGTATCAAGTCCACTCTTGGTTTTGTTGTAGTCTTCAATGATGTTAGGTTTCTTCTTTTTACTATTCTCATTTATGCTGACAACATTGTGGTATGTACAGAGCAATGTCACAAATCAGTACCGGCGAGGAACTTATGACAACATAACTGCTTGCAATTTATATTCATATACAACTTCTGTATGATAAATTGGCTTTTGACGCATGTCGAGTAGAACTGAAGGAATTTAAGTCCTATTTTTATTTTTTTTTTATTAATGCGATTCTTATGTGAATCTTCTGCCAATTCATACAAAGTGAAAAAGTTGTCACACGTTGCATTTCAGTCAGAAAGTCCTTGCACCAAATCCAAAACAACACGCCGTCCGAGATTACGTTCAGGAGTGGCATTACGATTCCGACCAACATAAATTTGTGTGTTGTATGCATACCAGCTCTTTAAGTCGCATAGCACCCAAATTTTGATGCCATATTTCACCGGTTTGGATGGAATATACTGACGAAACGGACATCGCCCACGATACGGAACTAACTTTTCATCTACGGTAATGTTTTTTCCTGGTGTGTATACAACTTTCAAATTATGATTCCATTCATCGTATACATTTCGAATCGGTGCCAATTTGTCACTTACAGAAGTACTTGTAGATGCAGTGTTGGCCATACGTTGTTCGCGATCATCAAATCGAATGCAACCATGGATACGCTTGAACATTTTCAAAGACATTGTTGCTCTAAATATTGGCCGACCAGTTTCGTCATTTCACAGTTTAGTGACACATTCACCGTATGAGCGATACTCACCAGAAAGCAGCAACAATCCAAAGTATGCGTGCAGAGTGTCCAAATCAATGTTTTCCCAATCGTCTTTGTACTTTCGCACACCATATAAATTCGTCATGTTCAAAATAATATTCTCAACCGGTTCAAGGAACATGTTAAATGCAGATGAAATATCAACTATAGTAGCAGCTGCTAATGCTTTTGGACCTGAATTATAACAAAAATGAAACATATAATGAACTTGAACCCATAACAAAGAGGGTAGGTTTTTACCTGAATTGAAATTTTCTGCACGTCGAAATGAATTTCTTCGATTTATTTCAAATGGTTGCGATGAATATTCAATTTTCTTATTTTTTGAAAAATATTTATTTTCAGGATTTGCTGCATTTTCTTCTGCTAAATTTTGCTCAAGGGGCTAAATGTCGTCGTCATCCGAATACAAGCTAACTTCACTTTCATCATTCTGTTCGTCTGATAATGCAAAATCATCGTCACTATTGCACGGAGATTCGCCCGCTTCGCTTTCCAAATTAAAATCCATTTCTAGTTCATCTCGCTGCCTTCTTTTACGTAAAACTCTTTCCAATTTTTATCAAACACTTCGAAACACAACCAAAATTCAAATAAATGCGCAAAAAAATTTCACTTATGTGTGTTCCAGAATAAACTGAATTTCATAAAACGAAAAAATAAGAGCGTGCTATAAATCCACACACAAAAATAAGCGGCAATTCCAGGTACCTGCTTATGTGTATGCGCGCACATACACAGGGACTGATTCGTAACTATAACTGCACAGGCAAATACAGTAAGGATTCACAAATTCAAGAACGGGTTTTTTTGTTTGTTCAGGCAAAATAATTCTATTTTGCAAAATACAAGGTCATTCCGCTGAACCGTTTTTATTTTATTCAAGGTTAAAGATCAACATTGTATGCGTGCGTATACAGGGCCCGATAAGGGTTAAAGAACCAGTGATGCAGTTAATTTTTTATTGAATTGCTCTTTAAACCAAACCTTAAAAATCATATAAGAAGTACCGAAGTTGTGATATTTTACTTTTCGAAAAAGTTTAATTTTCTTTCTTATTGCAATAAAAACAATAGCAAAAATTTAAATTTGAAAAAAATGCAATAAAATTATGTTCAATAATTTTCTGAAATTAATTTAAATACTAAATCAAAAAATTGTGTAATCACGCTGAATAACCTGTTAGTTATGAAATTTTGTATTAGAAGTGAAACACTTTGTAAATTTTGAGTTTGAGTATTTTTAGGAAAAAAATCTCCAAAAATAAAAACAACATATCGAATTTCTATAGCAGAGTCTTCAGCTGTTTCATGCAACAAATAACAAGAACTAAAATACGGATAAAAAAGTCATAGTTTTTTTTTTCAAAAATTCTCAAAGTGCCCCTGTTTCTGGCATTGCGAAACATAAAGCAATTTTGAAAAACTTACAAAATCTCGAAAACTAGATTTCCTGCTTAAAATGACTTAAATAATTGAAGGGTTCGGGGCAACAAGGTGTTAACCCACACTGAAAGCAAAATTGAGTTTTTATGCAAAAAAAAAAAAAAATCTCAACAACCTCTTTTATATGTGTACCAAATATGAAATTGTTATCTTTATTCGTTAGCGAGCTACAAGCGTAAATTCTTTTTGCTGCACATAATTCAGTCGTAAGTTTTGGGCAACAAGGTGCTAACTCACATAGTACAATTTTTACGCATTTGAAAGTTGGACGGCTTTTATAAATCGCAATTTTGAATATTTTGAATTGTTCATATTTTTCCTTTAAAGAGTGTTTTATTAAGCTATTTCTCAACTTTTAATTTTTAGAAGTCCTGCATACAAAGGTGTTTGCATACTCAAAACATTAAAATTCTTTCGAAAAAATTCACTTGTAAGACTTTCAATGTCGCCTGTTAGCCCCACCTGTTAACTTTATCACTATTTTTTAATTTACATTTTTAGAAATCTTGCAAACAATGCTATCTGCATACTCAGAACTTTAAAATCTTTCGTCTGTCGCTGGTACAAAATTAAAGAAATTTATATGTGGGTTAGCTCTTTGTTGCCGAAAAAAATTCACGTGTTAAACTTTCAATGTCGTCTGTTAGCTACCCTTTTTCAATTTTTCACGGTTTTTGAATTTTTATTTTTAGAAGTCCTTCATACAATGGTATCTACATAGTCAAAATTTTAAAATCTTTCGTCTGTCGGTGGTAAAAAATTAAAGAAATTTGTGTGTGGGTTTTGCCCCCTAAACTGTTGGGATGAAGTGCAATATGAAGCACCTCATATATTTCGCTCATTTTGGGACTACCAAACCCAAAATACATTTCTTTTTCAAAATACACACCTTTGAAAAAAGAAAAGATGCTATGCCACAGTATTGTCAAGGCGAATATATAGTTCGATTTTTTTGCTTCCGATAAATTGGGACCAAAATATCTTGACACTGGCTGAGAACTACTATTTTTTAAGCCACCTCGAGGAAAAGATGCGTTTAAAAACAAAGAAAAATATACTTTGAAAAATTTGTATTTATTTTATTTACGTAAACAAATTTTTAAGTCTCTATGTAATGTAGTCCTTTGAAAATAAATATCAACTCTTATAGAATTCGTTGAAAAAGTTTTTACACCATAACTTCTGAACCCTTAAAGAACAGACTTTCATTTCATACCTTTGGAAAGTTAATGGAACGTTAAAAAAATTAAAATGAAAAAACTTAAATCGCCTGTTGCTGGCATGGTATTAAACTTTGAAATTAATAATGGGTCATGTAACTGCAGTTTTTTCAAGAGTTTTATATTTTTCCCTCAAAATATAATTTCCAATGACACTCTATTTACGAAAATTGTATTTAAATTGATTGAGCTACGTTGCCTCAAAATAAACCCTATTTTGGCATTCGCATGGCTGCGAGTCCGCAAAAAAAATTTCAAAACTTGGTTTGGTTTTCTAAATAATAAACTTATCGAAGCACAAAATTTGAGCCAATTCGAAAATGGTCAATGCAACTTATATTACAGTTCAATATGAAATGGGTGACGTATTGAAAACAATTTGTTCCTACGTTAACGAAATATGTTTAATTCAAATTTTCTTATAACATATTGGGGTTAAAAAATTGCTTGAAACATTTTTTTAAATTTTGTAATAAGACATTGTGTTGAATTAAAAAAGTGATGATTTTTTCAGTGATTATATTAATTTTGACAAATATTTTGTATCCCATATTTGTAGGCACTGCTTGATTCAGATAAATCGACCTATAAAATTTATGTCCATACGTTATATATTCACCAATAAGCCGATTCCCGAAGATTGGTGTAACGTTGCCGTTCTTAGTCGCTTCAAGCGAACCCTCATTTTCGCTTCGAAGACTCAAAAAATGCATGAGAAGTAAGACTGGAGAAAAAGGTTCAATGGTATACCTCTTCTTAATGTTCTCATTGATGTGGAGTAACCACGGAAGAAATTTTAAATTCACTAGCCCGAAAAAACATATATTTCTATATATTAGTTTATATATTAGTGTATACATATATTAGTATACATATATACTAATACATATATACTAATATAAGTATACATATATTAGTTTTAAAAGTCTCTACACAAATCTGGGGCTAACTTATTTTGGAATAAGTTAACTTATTGAGGAGGTACAAAAGGATCCTCGTCTTCAAAGAGTTCAATTCGTATCGTAACCGTTTTTTTTTATTTTTTCAATAGTGCATCTAAATAACTTTCAAAAAATTCAATCATACAAAAATTTGACTGTCTTTGTTAACATGTAATCCTTTAGAATCAAATAAAAATTTATATAAATAAAAATCAAATGTCGTTCGTTGGTAATTGCATCAGTTGAGAACGGCTGAACCGATTTGGATAATTTTTTTTAAATGTTCGTAATAGTCCAACTTAGGTTTTTACGGAAAGAAAAATTGACCACGCCCACTTTGCGCCCACTTTTTTTGATTTATCTAAAATCGGAAAACGGCTGGACCGATTTGGATAATTTTTTTTTCAAATGTTCGTAGTAATCCAATTTAAGTGTTTACTGAAAGAAAAATTAACCACGCCCACTTTTGCGCCCACTGTTTTGATATCTATATATATAAAATTAAGTGGCAAAACTTCCTGTTCGCATACTCCTCCTAGACGGCTTGCCCGATTTCAATGAAATTTTCAGGGGTGATTGGGGTCTGTGTGGAGGGTGCACATAAGAAATTGCATGTGTGTATCTTTGCAGGTTTTGTACCACACCCCCTTTTGTCGCCCACAAATCAATAAAAATGCTGTATTTAAGACGGTTTTGGTCGTATGAAATTAAAATTTGGTAAATAAGTTCGTATGATAACTATAATTAACTTTGAAAAAATGGGCGTGGTCACAATTCATCTACGCCTACTTTAAAGACAACATCAAAATACTTCGAAACCATTGGTCCGATTGAGCTCAAATTTTGTAAGTACGCTTTGCTTTGAGTACGAGATGGTTTAAGGGGCAATGCCACACCCCCTTTTACCTCCCACATATAAATAAAAAATTGTTGTTATCGAATAGCTTTAGTTAGAGTTATGGGCCGCACAGCTTAGAAATTCGGTATTCGACCACAATTTAGACGTACCGTTTCTGTGATGAAATTTTATGGGAGTGGACAAGGGGGAGGGGCACCTCCGATACAACCCAAATTTGTGATATCGAATAGCTTTGAAGTTATAGGAATTCATCTTTGAAATTCAGTTTTTGACCTCAATTCATACATGCAGTTTCAATGGTTTTATTTTATGGGCGTTGGACAGGGAGGCGTGACATCTCCCTTACAACCCAAATTTGCGATATCGTATTGCTTTGAAGTTATAGGTTGACAGCGTAAGAATTCGGTATTCGACCTAAATTTATACATGCATTTTCAATACTTACATTTTGTCGTCGTAGGGCAAAGGGGAGTGGCACTTCCCATACAACCCAACTTTGTGCTATCAATTAGTTTTAGAGTTATAAGTCGTACAACGCCGAAATTCAGTATTCGACCTAAATATACACATGCAGTTTCATTGATTCAATCTATGTTCATTGGTAAGAGGGGCGTGGCACCTCCCATTTAACGTAAATTTGCGATATTGAATATCAGCGTCAGAATTCAGTATTCGGCCCCAATTTATACATGCAGTTTCATTAATTACATTTTATGGGCGTACGACAAGGGGCGTGAAACCTCCTATTTAACCAAAATTAGAGATATCAAATAGCATTGGGGTTATAGGTCTCACAGCTTTGGAATTCAGTATTGGACCTCAATGTACACATGCAGTTTCATTGATTACATTTTATGAGCGTTGATCAAGGGGGAGTGGCACCTCCCATACAACGAAAATTTGTGATATCGAATAGCTTTGTAGTTCAAGGTCGCACAGCGTCGGAACTCAGTATTCGACCAAAATTTACGCTTGCAGATTTACTGACAAAATTTTTTATAGTTTGTCGGGGGGGCGTGACACCTCCAATGTAACCCAAATTTGCGATATCGAATAGATTTGGAGTTATAGGTAACTCAGCCTCAAAATTCAGTATTCGACCTCAATGTACTCATGCAGTTTCATTGCTAAAATTTTATGGCCGTAGGGAAAAGGAGAGTGGCACCTCCCATACAATCAAAATTTGTGCTATCGAATAGTTTTGGAGTTATATGTCGCACAGTTTTGGAATTCGGTATTCGACCTCCATGTAGACATCCAGTTTAATTGATTACATTCTATTAGCGGTGATGAAGAGAGAGTGGCACTTCCTATACAACCCAAATTTGTTATATCGAATAGCTTTGTGGATATAGGTCGCACAGTCTCAGAATTCAGTATTTGACCTCAATTTAGACATGCTGTTTAACTGATAACATTTTATGGGCGTTTGAATAGGGAGAGTGGCAGCAACGCGCCGGGTTTCAGCTAGTAAGAAATAAAAAAAAAATAATAAATTTACCAAACTTTAAAAAAAATTTTATATCATAAGTAATAATTCTTTAATTTTAAGTTATTGCTTTTTTATTTTTGTTGCTATTTGTTTATATTTTTGTTTGTTTTTTTTTGTATTTTGCAATTGCTTATAAGCCAGAATTTTGTCACAAAAATACGTGAAGAAGGGGTTTATTACAGTTGTCGATTAAAAGAAATTGATGAATGTCAATAAACTAATAAAAAGTGAGAAATTTCGGTACGTGCAGTTACTGAATTAAGTTTTCAAAACAGTACTCTTACTAAACACAAAAAGTTAAAATAAACATAAAAAATTTCAAGGTTCTGGTCCTTGAACCAACAGTTTTTTGGTGCATTCATGCATGTCTAAAAATATTCAACAGCCATTAAAAACCAATTTCAAATTGGTTCTTCTGCAAGGAAAAGGCCTTTTAACTAATCCGAAATTCATTTCTTAACACTTTTATTTTAGAAAATAAAAAAGTGTTACACACATCAACCTTTTTATACTCTATATATTAACCGTTTTTGCATGAGGCATCCTTTCAAACTTTAATGTAAATGCTGTATACAAATCGAATTACTATTGCAACATAATTCCATAAGGAAACGATTTGCCTCTTATGTAAATTATAGATAAACACTTTTCCTCGTACAAATTTAAAATGCTTCTGATCAAATTTGTTTTCACGATAACTTCGTATTAATTAAAAAATATAGCGGCTTTGATTTCTGTGAGCTAACGATAATATAAGTAAATGGATTTCATTTTGAGTAATGCTTCCAAAATGAAAAAAAGTTAAGCAAAACAAGCCAAAGATGAAAAGAACAAATCGATGCAAAAAATCTTGCAAGAAGAAGAATCGATTTAATCTAAAAAAAAAAATAAGAAATGCGACTTCATGTCAAAAAAATTAAAGCCTAACTTTGAAGCAAAAATAAGAAGATTTTATGAATCAGTTTAAATTTTATTTTAAGCTAAACAAACTGTAAAAAAAGAATTAAACAAACAAAGAACACAATTGCAAAAGAAATAAAAACTATTTTGCTGTTATAAGCTTTTCCAAAGCTTAACTAATTAACAAAAACAATACAACAAAAACGAATTGTTTTTAATTAAAAATGAAAGGGAAGCTTCTTAATGCAAGCATGACCAAAGTTTCAAAAATTCGTGAAAAACTTGATGAAAACATGAAAATTACTGCTCTAGTAACAAAAAACCATTATTTCTCTATACTTAACAGTAATATAATTTAAATAGAAAAAGTATAAGATTCACATAGCTCCTATTATAATTTTAAAATGAAGTATTGATCAACTTTACAAAATAATTAAAAAAAATAAAATAATACGACAACTATTCTATTAGAAAAACTTCAATCGGACTAAAGAGGTAATAGTTTTGGTATATTTTGATGCGATTCAATTCCTTAAAGATTTTCTTTAATAATTTGAAAGTTTTTGTAATTGGTTCTATGCATTACCATGTGACTAAGAAATAAAAAACAGCATGAAACTGATATCCTTTTTTTTTTTGGGGCACCAAAATTTGCTTGCGTTGGTGGGCCTAAATCTGAAAGAGTTTTATGACCACTGTTCTAGGGAATGCAAGCTAATGAAGAAAACATTCATCAAATTCATGCCATAAGAATTCAATTTCATTTGCAACTGGCGTGGTTTGTGTAATATTCGAACTATTTAGGACACCTGGGAGTCATATAAATAGTCAAAAATTCAGTTCGTTAATATTTTTAATGTTTTTAATAGAGGATATAAAACCGAATACACCTAAATGAAATCAATCAAATTTATTTCCAATAATTGAATCCTTAACATTTACCTAAATTTAGTAGAAAATTGGTTTAGCCTTGCGTATGAGTGATATTAATTGTTTAATGCAAACAATTAATATCGCTCATACGCCGAGCTAAACTATTGCGTGCAAAGTATCAAAGAAATTTCACCATCACATTTTAAATTCAAACATGTTACATAAAAAATGCTTATTGTAGGGTATCCGTAAGAGATAGCAAAAAATATTTTTGTACATTGTATTAATGTCTAAAATTTCCTCTTACGCTCGTTCTTCAATTTCTTATCGCTTAGGTTTTACTTCAGAAATATTCTTTCAACCAAAATATTTGGTGAAGTTCTTTTTCCTACATTAATTAATTTAAAAAAATTAAATAGAAACACGGAAGAACTGTTTCTCCTACATCTTTTTCTATATAAATATAACGAAATGGGTTAAAACATAGATTTGTGTATACATCTTTGGAGGAGTTTGAAATATTTGAAAATTTTTTAACACAGAAATTATTAGTAGAACTTTGTAAAAAAATATAAAAACAACATTTTGAAAAATTGAATTGTTATCAAAAAAATCAAAGGTAGCTCATAAATTTCGATGATAGAAACTGTTTTTTCCATTTCTTGTCAAAATGAAGCAATTTTTGCTTATAAATAATATGTCATATGAAAGAGTGTAAAAAAGAGAAAATTTTATTAGAAAAAAAAGAAATTACAGCAAAAAAAGTTTGGTTTATTTTTTGAGCAAGGAAATACTTTGTACTGAGAAAATTTACATTCTTTAAGATATCTCAATAATTTTGATGTCACTATAACGGGAATTTTTTTAACATACTATCTGTGAAAAATGTTACCAAAAAAGCTTTCGTATATCGTTATAATTCTGAACCAACTACGTTTCAAACAAAAATACGTTGTACTGAAAACATGTTACAGTTTTCGAGATATCGCAATAATTTTTATGTCAAAATAACGGAAATTTGTCATAACATACTATTTGTAAGAAAGTTTTTACAATATATATTCATACTTGTAGCATAAAAAAATGCTTATTTTTGGGTGTCTGTAAGAGATGGCGAAAAATGTCTGATGTATTTTTTGCACATATTATCAATGTCTAAAATTACTTTTTACATCATGTTTTACTATCTCTTACAATTAAACTTTTAGTAAATAAATGCTCTTTTTACGCTCATATTTCATGTCGAAGGTTACTAATCTAAAATACAATCATACTGTGCAAACAGACATTTCATCTGATACACGGTTAGAAATCTTGGAATAAAATTTAATACAAGCAAAGTATTACAAAGATTTCTTAATTCAAAAAGTATTAAATTTAATACTCCGCAATTGGTTACAACCTTTTTAAATATATTTTGTTTTACATTTTCATACAGTTCAAATATTACAAAGATATTTTATATCCTTTGGAATCATTTTGATGCTGTATTTACTATTATATTTCATTTTTAATACAAAATCAGCATTAAAAATTAATAAAAAATAAATTTTAATATTTGGCCAGAATTTAATTTTATACAATATTGGTGTAATACAATATTGGTGTGGTCATATATGTAAGCCCAAAAGTATTAAAATTTATTCCAAAATTTCTAACCGTGTACCTTGTTCACTATTCTATCTCTTCTAAGCTCTGAGATTCTTTACTAAAATTAATATAAAATTTCAGTAAGGAACAGTAAGGAAATTTGGGTCATAGGTCATCAATTTAAAATCTAACTAGATTCGGCACATCTATGGTGCAGTACCTTTTGAATGATAATCGTTTCATTGCTCTTAATCTAAAATAATTATCAAAAAAGTGTACGACAACATATGATGTTTGCGTATTAATATATAAGATCTAAAAAATCAGTTAGACAGGTTTTGAGGAACTCTTTTTTTATATGAGCTTTTATTTAACTTGGTTCGTTCGTATGTAAAGGGTGGTTAAATTTTAAGGGCCGATGTTGAATGTAAACCACACCTAAACGTCTAGCTTTTTCTGCTTTTCATTTTATATTTCTCAATTTCAGACTAATTAAATTTGAACCATGGAAAGATACACAATCGAGCAACGCGTAAAAGTTATTCAGACTTATTATGAAAATGGATGCTCAAATCAAAATGCATATCGTGCACTTCGTGATTTTTTTCGGTCAATTTAATCGTCCAAATGTGCGTACAATCGGAAAAATCGTGCAAAATTTGAGCGATTGTCGAGAAACCAATGCACTCACAAAGAGTGACTGTTTGGTGCGGTCTATGGGCTGGCAGCATCATCGGGCCGTATTTTTTCCAATATGAGGCCGCTGAGGCAGTTACTGTGAAAGGTGTTCGCTATCGTGAGATGATAACGAACTTTTTATGGCCCGAATTGGAAGATATGGATGTGGACGATATGTGGTTTTAACAGGACTGTGCCACTTGCCACACAGCTAACGAAACAATGGCTCTTTTGTGCGACAAATTCAATGGCCATGTTATCTCACGTGGTGGCGATGTCAATTGGCCGCCAAGATCATGTGATTTGACACCGTTGGACTTCTTTCTTTGGGATTATTTGAAAGAAGAGGTGTACGTCGATAAGCCAGCAACAATTCAAGAGCTAAAGGATGAGATAATTCGGCACATTAACGTCATAGAACCTCAATTATGCCTCAGCGTCATCGAAAATTTGGACCATCGGGTGGAGGTATGCCGCCGAGGTCGCGGCGGCTATTTGGCCCATATTTTGTTCCATACATAATTGAACCACACCTATATTATCATAATAAAAAGAAGTAAAAATATTTTCATAAATAATTTGTGTTTTATTCAAAATCAACATCGGCCCTTAAAATTTAACCACCCATTATGTATGTCCTTAAGACTTGCAAGCCATTTTTTTACTTCTGTAAAATGTATCCGAGTTTAGCTGAAATTTAGCATACATATGTAAGTCCGGTGACAATGCAATATTATGATTAAATTTTTTACCTTACCCCCTCTTATCGCCTACAAATCAATAAAAATGCTTTATCTTTAAAACTACTGGGCCGATTCAGCTGAAATTTTGGAAGTAAATTTCCTTCGAGTAGAGGATAATTAAGGAACATTTTTTGCCACTCCACCTTTTACTACGCGGCTGATTCAGCTGAAATTTAAACAGTAAAGTTTCATAAAAAAAAGCATGAGGTTTTTGAAAAACATTTGGCCACACCCCCTTTTACCGCCCACAAATCAATAAAAATGCTATATCTCCAAAACTACGGGGCTGATTCCGCTAAAATTTTGGCAGTTAATTTCCATCAAGTAGAGGATGGTTCAGAAAAAGAATGGTGCCACACCCCTTTTTATCATAAATAGGATTTTTATTTATTTGCGTTTTTATGTATGTATGTATGTCCGTCAAAATTTGCAAACCATTTTTTGTAATTTTGCAAACTTGTTGGTATACGATTAAGCTGAAATTTTACATACATATGCAAGTCTGGTGACAATGCAATATTATAATAAAATGTTTTGACACACCCCCTTTTACTGCTCACAAATAAAAAAAAAAATGCTGTATCTCTATAAGTTTTCAAAATAAAATATGTTAATAATAAACCTTTAAGACTAAAAAGTAAAAAATTAATAAAAAGTAAAAAAAAAAATCTTTAAAAAATAAGCCGTTATTTAAAAAAGACGTGAACTAAAAAGAAAAAAATAAATTTAAGTGACATGTGTGTATGTGTATTAGGGCGGGTCAAATTCTGGCTCAGCGAAATTCGTAAAATACATGTAATTTCAAGACTTTTTCTCCACTACAGCATATACAAATTCTGAAAAAAAGCTGTGCGGACTTTCGTAAATAGATTCATACACATACATTCATACATTCATATTTTATAATTGAGAACAAAATCTATTTACGAAAGTCCGCACAGCTTTTTTTCAGAATTTGTATATGCTGTAGTGGAGAAAAAGTCTTGAAATTACATGTATTTTACGAATTTCGCTGAGCCAGACTTCCAAAAAATTCGTCCATACAAATTGACCCGCCCTAATGTGTATATTAGGTATATTCTAGGTGCAGAAGAACCCCTCTCTTGGTTACTCGTCATCATAATATAAGCGTACATAAATTGGCAAATTCTAAGGATTTATATAAATTTAGAATTTTTCAAATACATTTATATTTAAAAGCTTGAGGCACCATACTTGAGGCAAGATACTTGTTTTCTGAGTTTTCAGCTTTTGGAAATTTTTTAAATTTTTCCATACAAATTTATTCACATTGGCAAAAAAAATGTTCCAGAAAACTGCTCATAATTTCCTTATTGTTGGGTTGGCGCAGCCAAACTTTTTGTATAAATAGTAAAAAAGCTTTTATTAAAGACATGGCAATAGATCGAAAAAACTGAATATGCGATTGCTTTGTATTTTAAACTTGCTTTTAAAAATTTTTGCATTTTTCTACTACAAATTTTATAATTTAGCAAAAAACTTGCACTACAAAATTGTCTATGACTTCTGTGTTTCAAAATTCTTGCAAACCAAAATTTTGAAATATGTTAAGAAAGCATTTTTTTAAGATATCAATGACTTAATAATATAACAAAAATTTAGTTTAGTTTTGTACGAATTTTATTTTGTGTTTTTTCTTAGTTTTGAAAATGCGTTTCATCAGGCAAGCTTAAGTTGAACTTAAGTATGGAAAATTTTTGACTTAAATCATCGTCAGCAAACAACTGATTATATTTTGCAAAATAATTAAACAAATCAGCAAAAAATAATTTGTTAAGCTTAAGCATTTCTGGTTAAACTGGGCCTAAATATACTACTGGGGTAAATATTGTGCAATGGAGAATTGCCTAAAGCGGGACCTCTCCTCATGTGGGAATCGAACCTTTCTCCAATATTTTCCACAGGCATCACCAATGTTTTGACATTGACAGTGTATCTTTGATGCGCCATCGTTTTTCATTTGTGTTTGGAGAGAAAATACGTGTTGTTTATATTCGTGCAAATCACAATGAAAAAGCTTTCAGAAAAAAGGTTTTTCATAATTTTTGGCAGTGATAATTTTGTCATTATTTTTTCGTATTTTTCATTTATCTTTAAGATTACAAAACGATTTCTGTAAAATTCAGTGAAAAAAACAAGTTTATATTATGGGGTTTCACGTGTCTTTTAATGTGAGTATCTGGAAAAGGTGAACGTGAAATTTGATGATATTTTGCAAGTTGACTATGAAGAATTGATGAATTGCGTTCGTGGAATCACTGCAAAAGGCATCAAAGCGGTAATAGTTCTTATCAATAATTTTTATGTTTTGAAATTTTGTTTTAAAATTAAAAATTAAAAAAATTAAAAAGTTTTTATGTTTTAAAATTAAAAAATTCACAGCTGAAGTTAATTTATTACATCATTTAGTAGAAGTTTTGGAGTGAGTTCTGTAGCTCATAGCATAAAGCGATTGATTTATAACCATACGGTAGTGAGTTCGAGCCCCAACAATGTGGATGAATTTTTTGTTTTTTTTTATGAAACAAATTCAAATTTTGAAAAATTCACCAATGAGGGTAAGAAAGTAGTTTACATAAAACTTTTTTATTTATTTTATAAGAAAGTAGTGTGATTTACTGCTATTTAAAATATATATTTCTTTGTGAGTTCTGTAGCTCAGAGTACAGGGCGCTTGCTTATAATCGTAAGGTCGTGAGTTCGAGCCTCAGCAATGTCAATGGATTTTTCCGTTTTTTTTCATTTTTTATATTTACAGAACTATTTTTCTTTCTTGAATCAATTCTTTCATCACCTTCAGTGGTGAATTTTGGACAATTCGAATTTTTAAAGTTTGTTGCACAGACTAAAAATCAGAAAATAATTATGTAAGTAAAAATTTTTTTAATAAATTCAATTGCGAGCTTTAGATCAAGTAAAGGCAACAGCAACAACAACAACAACAACTTTGTATAGAGTCAATCACTTAGCTGACTAAATCTAAACTGACTTGATCTAAAGCTCGAAATTTAATTCATGTAATAATTCCATAGATCATAAAATTAATAAACTAAAATTTTTTTTTAATATAACACGTTTTCAGTGTTCGGACTTTACTGCAATTGCAGTAGATCTACTGCGCTTTTTAGCAAAATTTATGGTTTTACTGCGTCACTGCGGTTTTTCTAAATCTACTGCAATTTATTAGCCACAAACATTTTTATGGTTATTTTTGTGATATTTTAGAAATATTTAAGGGAGAGTTGTCTAAAGTGGGACTCGAACTTCTCTCCGATATTTTCCACAGGCATCACCAATGTTTTGACAATGACAGTGTAGCTTTGAAGCGCCATAACTTTTCATATGGACTTGGAGAAACAAAATCTCAGAAAAAAATTTTTTGCAACATTTTTGGCAGTGAATTTTGTCATAATTTTTTTGGTTTAGCACGATTTCAAAGTGATTTCTGTTAAAATGCAGAAAAAAAAATTTCTTTGAATGAAAAAATATTCATTATTTGGAGTTTTCATTTCAATTACTTTACGCTTTCTATGATTTTATTGAATGTATGATAGAGTCCTACGTTAGAAGACAACAATTTCTGGAGCCGATCATAAGCCTTTTAGATTTTTGGAAAAATATAATGAAACTTTCCAACAAAACTAAAAACTGTATTTAGCAAAAAGATAGTCATTTTGTAAGCCAATCCATTGATATATTTGGCTCTCGAAAATAATTTCATTGTGAAAAATTATGATAAACCGGTCCCACTTTAGACAACTCTCCCTTAAGCATTGATGTTGATTATGAAAATGCAGTTTCAAGGGCCCATCTGTACATTACATCTATATACTGTCTAAGCTTTAAAACAGAAGAAAGTAATTTGTCAGATGAAGCTGTCATTGCAATAAAAACAATTATTTTAAAGTTCTACATAAGTTTTTGCCAATTTTAAAGACAGTGATTGAATTTGTCTACGGCAAATATATTTTGAATCAGTAAGAAATATGTTTCTGCAACATGCAAATATAAAGTATATAGTTAAGTGTATATTATGTTATTAGTATAAAATGTTCATAAATTAGTAGTAAATGTACGTACATGGTTGTAAATAAAAAAAAAACAAAAAAACTACTGCGAAAAAGTTCGTTTTACTGCGTTTTTTTTCAAAATTTACTGCGATTTGCGAATTTCCAAGTCCGAACCCTGCACGTTTTTAAACGATCTAAAAAGTACACAATAATTTCTCCTAGAGTGGGGCTTTTAGTCCTCCTAAAAACGTGGTATATAGAATATTAACCCTGCATCACTAATTTAAGGGTGGAATCTACCCATTCACTATTTCCAGGACTAGTCATGGTTTTTGAAAAACATAGCAAAACACTCGAATACTAGTCATGAAAGAAAGGATTTTTTTAAATAAATAATTGTCCAAAGGTAATAAAAAAACTCAGTTTACTTAAATTTTTATTATAAAAAAGTGAATTAATTTTTTTATATCAATATCTATATCTTTACTTTTATATAAAATTGAAGTGAAAATTTAAAGTTACGAGTTCACTCCAAAAGTACTATGCCGATTTTTATGAAAAAAATTGAAAAATATATTCGTGCTACATATTTAATTAGGGGTATTTTTCTTTTTAAAATTTAATAATAAGTATATTTAATTAAGGTATTCAGTTTTTAAAGAAATCATCCCAGTTGCCACGCATTGCTTATTCATTGTCTTTTAACCAGTGTTACCGTTTTCATTTCAATTGAAGTGTTGCACTTCTTTTTCTAGGCTCACACTTCGGCACTTCCTCTTTGGCATGAACACTTCCATTCAGTACAAAGTGAAATTTATTTTTACAACGAAAATTAGAAATAGCAGTGTCAAGGTTGGCAGAATTTGAGTTAAAAATTGTGTTTTTATGATCTCGCATATCTCTAAAACAAAAATTAGAAATGAGAGACTCTCAAGGTTGGAAGCATTTGTTTTCCATTTCCAAAAAATAGGTTCACTTGTAAAAGGCGCGTGGCAGAAGAAAACTAGTTGGAATTCATGGAAAGGCAAGTTAAGTTTATGTTAAATGTATCAATATGCATTCACATTCCTAATTTTTTTTACAGGAATATTGACAATATTGACAAAAACAGCATAAAATTGTTCTTTAAAAGTTCGAATGGACCTCCACCCTCCAAGAAAACTGCTCTTGAATTATGCGAATAGACTGTGGATTCCACCGAAATTGCCATTGATGATCATGTTTCTGTTTTTCCGAGCCCAAGTGAGGTCATTGTTGAGTATTCTGACAGAGTTTATAGTGTAAGCGCACCTTGCAATTCTGCTGATAAGCAAGACTCAACGACCAACCCCGAAAAGCTTTCCAGCAATTTTTGTCAACATGGAAGGAAAGTTATAAATGGTTAAAATCGAAGTAAGGAAAAGTTATTGTAAGGTAAGGCAAAAGTTGTTGGCAAATAACATAACGAATATTGACAGATATTAAAAATCGATCAATTAAATATAATGAGAAAAAGGTCTAGCGTATTGAAAATTTTCGATCAAAAATTTGCCAAGTAAAAACTATAGTGTTTGCCATCTAAATATTCGTATCTTCGCTTCACTCCATTTTGAGTAAATTTAATTTCACGTCGCGAAACTTCACTTTTTTAAAATTTCACTTCGCTAAAAAATATTCAAATGGCAACACTGCTTTTGACGCGTTTGTGTTGCGAGAGTTTCAATAAACTCCATGTTGCTCTCTGTTTTACTCTTTCTCTTCGTGCTCAGCTAGCACAGCGCACCAAAAAGAAACTGATGAGCCTCGAGCAAGGCAAAAAGTGAGATACATCATGGTATAATTATTTGACAAGGTAGTAGCGTAGACTGGCTTTTTTCTCATGAGCAGCAATTGGTAGTTGTCAAAATAAGCTGTTCATGCAATTAATCAAAGAAATGTGAAAAATTAAGCAACGACTTAAGCAAAGCAAATCAAACTAAAAATATTCCAATAAACTTCGCGAACAAATTTATTGATTAAAAGAAAAGTTAAAAATAAGCACATAGCTAGTGAACAGCAGCTAACTAGAACTCCTTTAGCTGTTTTTGACAACTACCAGTCGCCAAAAAACTGTCACGGCTACCTTGTCAAATAATTATACCATGAGATACATATAAATGCGGAGCGGCGCAAACAAAACAAAAGAAAAAAAATACCATTTCTTATTTCATTGATATGTATTATCTTAACCCAATAAGGACCATGATGCAATATCGCATCACTAAGTCGGATGTCACAAAACTAACCGTATCACATAAAAATAAGTCAAAATCAAAATTAGGTAAAAACTAGCACATGTATGAAAAAATGGTCCCGTCTTTAAGACGTTAAGAAGATTGATAAAAAAGTGGCCTGCTAGTATATGTATAAAGGGGATTATATAACAAACAAAATAAAACAAACAAAAATTTACGAGTGAAACAAATTTATTTTATTCATATTTTTTTACATACTACACTATTAGAAATCTTGGAATAAATTTAAATACTTTTGGACCTACCTATATGACTACAGCAACATTGTATTAAAATTAAATACTGGCCAAATACTTAAATAAGTTTTTAATAAAAATAAATATTGAAATTTAAAACTCAGTTTGTATTTATTTGTAATTCTGATTTTGCATAAAAAATGAAGTATAATAGTAAATATAGTATCAAATTGATTCCATATTGTATAGAATATCGTTGTAATATTTGAAATTTATTAAAATTTAATACAAAATATCGCAACAGTATCGAATTGATTCCAAGGGTATAAAATATCGTTGTAAAATTTAAACTGTATTAATATGTAAAACAAAATATATTTAAAAATTTTGTAATCAATTGCTGAATATTAAATTTAATTGCCTTTTAAATTAAAAATCTTTGTATTACTTTGCTTGTATTAAAATTTATTCTAAGATTTCTAGCCATATCCCCAGACAAAATATTCGACAGAAAAAAAGCATTATATCAGCATAATTGTGGCAAATGAGTAAAGTTCTGGCAGTATGTTGAAATGTGGTGGCGGCCAGTTTACTTTTTATCGAAAAAGGCTG
The DNA here is from genome assembly GCA_963920525.1 of Dichetophora obliterata. Lineage (NCBI taxonomy): Eukaryota > Metazoa > Arthropoda > Insecta > Diptera > Sciomyzidae > Dichetophora > Dichetophora obliterata. The sequence goes on along the minus strand of OY986435.1, from coordinate 235,103,567 downwards.
ACAGAAAGTAGCAGCATGAAGGCATGGAAAAGTCAGTAGAAGGCAGTGTGTCGAAATTTGGCATTGTATTGGACGGCAACTGATATGTTCAAGCAGCCCCAGACAAAATATTCGACAGAAAAATGGCATTATGGGGGTCCTCTGGTAATCCGAAAAATTTTTTTTTCGATTTTTTTTTCATATTTCTATTGCTCAGATACTCAAAAACATTTTCCCAAAAGGATTTTTCAAAATTCGAAATAGTTTAGGAGATACAGGCATTTTTGCGTAGGTATGTTTTCGTCAAAATAACGCATCAGCAAAGTTGTTTATTTGCCTGCAGTCATTAGTCGAAAATTCAGTGGAATTCTTCCAAAATATGTATTGATATTACAAAATATACACACACAGTATGTATACATGCAGTATCTATACATGCATGTTTTGATTTATTTATTTATTTACTTGATTGCTAAACCTTAACAGGTTTTATAGCAAATTTAAAATTGTAAAATAAGATATTTAATACAATTCAAAAATATAAAGTATGATTTTGAATGAAATAATGTATTATTAACAAACTAAAAAGTTTTAGTAAATTGCTTAAAGTATATAATTTTATTAAAGTATAAAAAATAATAGAAAAAAAGTTAAGTCAAAATCGATAAAATCAGACAGCATAGCAGGGTTACGTTTTCAAGACAAACAAGGTCAAGTTAGCAACAATTTTTGTATACGGCGGAGTCGTGTGACAAACAAGGTCTCATACCCAATAAAACACCACTCCAATAGGTATATATATAATATATATCGTTCTGTCTCCCTGAAGCCGGTGAAATCCTGGCTTGACAGGGTGGTTACTCGACAAACTAGGTCAACTTCACCAAACCAATTTTCATAAAATAAAAAAACCAGTTGCGAACGCAGGCACCAAGACAAACTAGGTCTTATCGGCCACTCATATTAATATATTACAAATCGATCTAACGTAGTGTTTCAAGAGGTAAAAAGACACCAAGACACCACGGTACCGTCAACAAATGTTGTCACAACCATCTTGAAGATATGAGGCATTTGAAGATCCCAGGCTTAGGTCCATTCAGATTATTTAGATATATTATACACCAAAATTTTCCATTTTACGCTTAGGTCCATTTAGATTGTTATATTTATGTGTTTACAAATCACCAGATGCATCAGATATATGTTTGAAAGAACGTTTCAACCCCCCATTTATTTAGGGGTTGAAATGATTTTGAGCCCAGGTGTTCACATGAAAGAAGCAAACGAACGAGATTCAGTTTATTTTCGAACGCTGAAAGCTACGCGTGCGCGATAACTGCTGTTGTAAAATAAAAGAAAAATCGTTTTGTGTTTTTTTTTTGCTATGGATAAAAAAAGCCACCCAAACGCGCCGCGTAAGTACGCGTATCGAACAAAAAAGAGGCATTTCCGTGGAAACCAGCACTCCCAAGTAGAGGACACCGACTTTGCCAGCACATCGGCCAAAAAATTGAAGAAAACGCAAGACAATGAAGTCATCATCGAAAACAACCTCCAGTTCTGTTTCTTGGAATTTTTTTCATTTTTCCAAACGCTTGCTGCTCTGGTTATCTGCGCCCAATGTAAACAAAAAATTCGATTTGGAAAAACATGTATGCGTGGAGTCGGCTTCAAAGTGAGTCTGCAGTGCCAATGTAAAGCTATACAGTATATTAATTCTTCGCCGGTGGTCGGTAAATCTTTTGTTGTAAATCGCCGGTTGATATTTGCCATGAGATTGCTTGGAATAGGGAGAGAAGGTATTAATATGTTCTGCGGATTAATGGACATATGCCAAGGATTGTGCCTTGATGCGTACTATGGCACCTTGAAAAACATGCATGTGTCTGCTAAAGCAGTTTACAAGCAGTGCCTGTTGAATGCGGTTAAAGAAGAGCAGGAACAGCAGAAAGAAAAAAATCCTGACTGTGACTCCTCAGTGCTGACCGTTTCAGGGGATGGCACCTGGAAAAAACGGGGATTCTCGTCTCTTTTTGGTGTCACTACGCTCGTCGGTAAACATACCAAAAAAGTGGTTGACTCCGTTGTCAAATCAAGCCTTTGCCAGGCATGCAAAATGTGGGGGAAAAAAATGACTCTGCAGACTTCGAAGAATGGTACGAATCGCACCAGAAAACATGCACAAACAACCACAGTGGGAGTGCGGGCAAGATGGAGGTAGATGCCGTGAAGGAAATGTTTGCCTCATCGATCGAAAAATATGGCATAAAATATGAAAAATATATTGGCGATGGCGACAGCAAAACCTTCAAGGCCATTATAGACCTTGATCCGTATAACGGCGACCCCGTTGTCACAAAAAAGGAGTGCATCGCTCACGTGCAAAAACGCATGGGCACACGGCTGCGCAAGGCCAAAAAAGAAAACAAAGGCATCGGTGGAAAAGGCACTGGCAAACTGACAGACAAAGTCATAAGCGAGCTGACTACTTACTATGGACTTGCTATTCGACGTAATAAGGACTCTGTGGAAAACATGAGAAAAAAAATATGGTCAACATATTATCACAAAAGTTCAAGTGATAGTAATCCACAACATATGTATTGCCCACCTGGTGAGTCCAGCTGGTGCGCCTATCAAAAGTCAGCAGCAGAAGGCTCATTAGCCTCATTTCACCACACGTACGCCCCACTTGATGGAAAGGTTCTGCAAGTAATGAAGCCCATATACGAAGCGTTATCATCCGACGATCTACTCAACCGATGCACTGGAGGTGAAACGCAAAATTGTAACGAATCGTTCAACTCGCTTTTGTGGACCTTTGCGCCGAAACATATCCACTGTGGTGCTACCACAGTCGAAATCGCAAATTTTCTGGCAACCTGCATTTTCAACGAAGGCTTCACAAGTATTTTAAAAATAATATCAACAATGGGTATTGTCATCGACCCACAAGCCGAGATGTATGCTGAATCTCGCGACGGAAAACGACTTCAACGCTCAGAGCTAAAAACGTACGCATCATTGAAAGAGGGTCGCACAGCCCGCAGAGCCCAAAAAGCCATGGAAAACTCGTTTTATGAGATGGAGGAAGGCACACTTTATGGGGCTGGAATTGCCGATTAATATTCGTAAGTATTGTATTAAAAAAATATGTGTTAATGTCATTTGTGTGCCTCAAAATTGAAGTCAAAACTTTAAACGCGTTTTTCTCGAAACCATGATTTTCAAAACTTTGCGCACGATAACTCAAACAGTTTTTGACCGATTTTGATATATGAGGCATGAAACGACGCAGAATTTACGCCGCTATAGCCCCTACCTCAAACTTGCCGAAAAAATAATGTTTACTATTTTTTTTCTACACTAGACTACAAAAAAAAAGGTCGAAATTCGATTTTTCATTTTCAAAGTGGCGGCTCCCCCCCTAAAAAATTTCAATTTTTGTTTCCGAGGTAGGGGCTATAGGGACATTCATTCTAAGTAACTGAATATTTTTTTTTTTTTTCAGACGATGTTTACTCTTGGAATCGTGCGCAATTTGGACCCACCTTTTTTCCGGAGAACCTCGTTACCAGGCCGAGAACTTTCTGAACGGTCCATAAATTCACTTTTTCAAAATTTTGTATTTTTTTCAATAAATTAAGCTACCCAAATCAAAAAACGGAACTAAAATATCTTTACTCGTTCTCTTTCCACAATATTTTGAAAAAAGGCTAAAATTTGGCATAGATTACCAGAGGACCCCCTTATATCAGCATAATTGTGGCAAATGAGCAGAGTTCTGGCAGTATGTTGAAATGTGGTGGCGGGCAGTTTACTTTTTATTAAAAAAGGCTGACAGAAAGTACCAGCATGAAGGCATGGAAAAGTCAGTAGAAGGCAGTGTGTCGAAATTCGGCATTGTATTGGACGGCAGCTGAAATGTTCAAGCAGCTCTAACATTTTTGTTTTTTCAGCAGCAGCCTTCCTACGCACTATAACGGCAGGCATATGAACTCTGTTGAATAAAACCATTATTTTGGCATTGAACTGAAATATTTGGGCAGGCTTAAAAGTTTTGTTTTCTACAGAACAGAATGCTTTCGCTCTATACTGGCAGGCACATGAACTCTATTAAAAACAAGCATTGTATTGGCATCCAATTGAAAGGGTCTAGCAGCTTAAAAATGTTTTGCTTTCTAGACAACAGAATCATCTTTTATTCTGTCTTACTCTTTTGAGCTCTTACTTTTTACTGGCTTTAGCTTGAAATTTTTAAAAACCTTTTCACATGTAAGATGTGAACTTGACAGTTAAAATTAATATTTTTTTGCCGAAAGTTTGCATAAATAAACGTTATTTAAACATTTATAAAGATAAAGGTGCTTTATTCGTTTTCAATCATATGTAGTGGAACACTAAGAATCACATTTGGTGGAGCACAAAACATAAGAAATATCGTTTACATGTAATGCACAATTAATTTTTTAATACATTGTGGCGAAATTTACTGTATTTCAGAAGATCTGATATACTGGTGTACAAGAGTGACTTCAACATTTGATAAGACCGTCGGTTTTGAATAATTTTTAGTGCATTTGTTAATTACTACATAAAAATCTAGTTAATAGTATAAGTTAAATAGAGTACTGCTCCGTCAAAATACCACATGAATGATAAAGTCCTGGGGTCATTCATGAATCAATTTTCAAATTGATGACGACAGTTCGCCATCGTAAATGTCTTCTAGCCTGTCAGCATTTTCTTTTTCTGCTAAAATGGTGAGCAATTGTTTGCAGAAATCTGGGCGAGAAATAATTGCTTGCAGCTGTGCCTCTATTGAAAAGGTGAGCAGATATCCGAACACGCCTTTGTTTTTATATTCCTTGCATTTCCTTTTACTGGTCTGTAACAGTTGTTGCAGTGCGCCGTACACTCAATAGCAGAATTTATTTTTATGAAATGTTTTTTAAAGACATAAGTGGAGATAGGCGTTTTAGGGCATATGGATGGAATCAATCAATTCCAACAAACTGCTTAATGCAGAACCGCTTAGTTTGTGTCGCAAAACGTATGCTAGAATTGAGGTGAAGACTTCAGATGTTGATACCGGAGATCCTAGAACAAATCGATCTTTTCCAGCAATCGGATCTTCACTATCCTTGTCTGGCGAACAATTTTTTGATTTTGGGAAGGATGAGTGACCCACGAATTCATCACCTTAATTAAAAACTTTAACTGATTATACGGTACAAACATTTGTCTGTCAAATTTTGCTTAGAAAATCTGCTTAATTTTTGCGTGTTGGACTATGTTTTTATAGAGCAATAATTTTAAAACTCACAATTCTTTCCAATAAAACTGTTCGCACACGTAGTCTCTATTGCTATTATACCCACAGTAGTGGATTTCCTTCTTTGTTTGGGTTTGCTTACACCTGATATACTAAAAAAAAAATTTTTTTTAAAAAAAAACTTAGAAATTTACGTTTGAAAAATTTCACTCAAAATTGTATGACAAACCCAAGGACCAAAAAATGTTAGTTGAATAAAAAAAGCTCAAATATATAAGATAACCTAAAATATATATATATATATATATATATATATAAAACCAATATTTTGCATTTAATGCCATGTTAATGCCCCATCCAATTGCCTGCCACTACCTCCTTGTATTCTGCTCTGTACATTCTCTGCCAAGTAGCTTCTACTGAACGCCACTTGCATGCTCTCTTATACATTTTTGAGCCTCTATTAACCAGTCTGCTGTTCTGTACAGTGACAGTCAACTGGCTGGTTTTGATACAATTCCCGCCCAGCCCTGCCAAAATTGGGCCAAAATAATTTCATTTATATTCCAATAAACAGACTACCTGTCTACCGTTTTAAGTTAATTTTCCGGCCAAAAATTTTGTCTGGGGATACTTTTGAGATAATTGAAGTCTTTAGAAGTTAGGCCGATTGATTTAGAAAATATGCTCTTAAAAATACTAATTCATCTAATGTGTCATCTCCCAGGTTTGACCAAATTTTGGTCGCAAAATTTCCAGCCAAAGAGAAATATCTTTCGGACTAAACACTAGTAGGCAGAATTGTTATAAAATAATCATATGCTTTTTGAAGCATAGAGAACAGTGTTGTAAGCAGTTTTTACTCAAATGACAAATTAAAGTTTTGCATTTTTGGGTCCCAGAATCCCGGGATTGGAAACCTTTGTTTCTATGCAAGTTTTCTAATGCAATTCATGTGTGAAGAACTAAAAATCAAATGTAACAAATCAATGATTTTACTAAAAAAACATTTTCAAACGGTAAAAATAATCTTGAATTTATTTAAAACCAACACTTTCCTTAGGTTCCTTATATCCTTATAGTTGAGAGTTTATTATGTGGGTAGAAAACATCCAGAGTTAGTTGTGCTGCAACTCAGCAACAGGTTAGTGATCCATGGTTCCAGAGTTAAGAATATCTTGGTTAAGAAAGCATTTGCTCACTAACATATTAAAATTTTTAATTACCCACAAATAATTTATCAATTATTCATCGTAGGTAGGCTTTGATAGGAAAATTTTTAACAAAAAAACTCTTCAGCCATCATAGCTTCGATAATATTAAAATTTAATAATTCTTAAATCCAAGTAGAACTAACTGGACTGAGCACAATAGATGTCTGCAAACTTAAATCTACTATCCATGCAAGGACTTCTACTTTGACAGTCAAGGGTTAAGAAATCATTTGTTGGAGAAATTATTTTATAATTTTTAGTTCGTTTTAAAAACGTGTTATATTACACAATTTTTTTTTAAATAATTTTTCTTTTAAGTTTTAAGCTTTCGGTTAAATATGCAGGTGATATCGTTGACAGCATTGTGAAATCGTCATCGTTGCGAACACTAGCTTGCAAACTAGCTTGCATTGACTCGGGATAATAAAATTTATTGCAACAAGTGCCAAAGAAATGTTGATTTAAAATGTGCCAACGTTTTTTTAACTTGTCAAAAATGTGACTAGGATTAAGACGTAGAATGAAGTTAGTCTGAAGAATGATGTCCTTTATATTCATGTTAACCCTTTCAATGGCTAGGCTAAACAAAGAACAAAATATATTTTTTGAGGTAATATTCCTAGCATTTAGGTAATAAAAAGTTGAAAAAAATCATGCCTTTGATTTTAACTTGCGCTACTTACGTTTTGCAAGCTTGTACAAAGAAAAAATTGTTTTAGTCCTGTTCGGCACAACATATTTTTTTTTAATCCATTGAAGGTTTTTTTAAACTTTTAGATCTTTGGTTTTTAAACCCTCTTAATGTTATTATCAGGGCTTTTGATGACTAAAAATACTCCAAAAAATTAACCAAAAAATATTACAACAATTACCTAAAAACTACAGAAAATGAGCTACACTGAGAAAAAAAATGCACATTTTAAAAACGTTTAGTAAAATTAGTATTTTTAAAAATATTTTACGAAATACAAAAATGAAAACGCACATTTTTGAATAGAGAAGTGAAATAGAAAACAACTACGAACGTTTTAGTAATTTAAATAAAATGAATAATATCTGAAAAAATTCTATTTTTTATAGACGCTGGTACAGTATCATTATCTAAAAAATTTTAACGAGATGAACATACATAGCTGATAATAAGAAAACTAAAATAAAACTGTAATTTTCAAAAAATAAAGCTTTTTTAATTAATAGAGGAAATGCGGATTTCTGTAAATTTTTGGAATTAATGGGAAATAATGAACAATTTCGTTTTTAAAATATAAATAATTGTTGTACCATTGCATTTTGAAGTGTTTATTGTTACAAATCGAACGAACATTTTAGAATCTAATTTTAAAATTTTCGTTTTTAAAATGCAACATTTTTCATTTGAGAATATTTATTAGTAAAAATCAAACGAACGTTTTTAAATTCTCGTTTTTAAAATGGAAATAAACGTTTTACTACAGCATTTTAAAATATCCATTGTTAAAAATCAAACGAACATTTTAGAATCCCATTTTAAAATGTAAGTTTTTAAAATGAAAATAAACGTTTTATTTTTTCATTTTAAAATGTTCCTTTTTTAAAATTAAAATAAACGTTAAAAGTGCAAAATCTGGGTAAAACGTTTTCAAAAGTAGCTCGTTTCTGCCACTTTTGAAAATGTGGTTTTTTCTGTGTAGAAACTGAAAAAAAAATGATCTAAAAACCGCGAAAAATTACATACAAAATAGACAAAAAATAAAGTATTAAAAATAAAACATTGCTAAACTTAAAATGTACTTTATATAATTTTTATACATAGCGTTGCAGTATATTACAAGGTACATTTTTAAGTTATTAAAATTGAAGTAACGTCGATTGTCTGGCAAAATGTTTTTGTACATCAGAAAAAATTCTTTCTACTTCTGCACTGACGAAAGGAACATATTTAAAAGACGATATGTCATCGGATGTAAGTTCCTTTTCTAATTTCATAGTCCTAATATTTTCACCCCCTAATATTTCAGCAATAGAGCAAAAAAAAATAGAGTTAATAAAAACTAGCATATCCTAAGTTTTTATCTAATATTTGTTTCATCTTTTCACATACCTTTTTGTCAGTTTCACTACGCTCAGAGCCTTTTTTCCATCGATGTCTATAAACACAACTACTCCTTTGTCGAGAGGAAATGTTTTTGATTGAAGGAACTATCTCTATTGTTAAAGGAATATGTTAAAAAATTTGAAATTTTACATTTTTTAGTACGAAAAAACAAACGAAAAGTTCTTTTAAAAGTACCTAATTTTTTTTACCTTATTAAAAAAAATTTGCGCTGAGCCTTTTTTTCATCAAACAAAGCTACTCCTTTTCGAGAGGTAATGTTTTTCATTGAAGGGAGTATTGTTAAAGCAATATGTAAAAAATTTGCATTTTTACAATTTTGAGTACGAAAAAAAAGAAAGCAAACTCTTTTGAAATTACACTTAAATTACCTAAAAACCTGAAAAATGCTATAAAAATATATGTCCAAAAAATGTCCAAAAATGACATTAAAATACCTTAAAAATTGCTAAAAATTACCAAAAACTGCCCTAAATCTAGAAAAAAAAAAACATGAAAAATGACGAAAAAATGACCTAAAAATTTTTTCCAGTGGGAGTTTAGGAAACAAAAATGGATGTTCTAAATAACCAGGAAATTTTTTTGAAACCTGCCCTGATTATCAGTAAAGATAAAAAGTTAAAAAACAGAAATTTGATTTTTGTCCGGTTGATTTTTTCTTATAAAATAGGTCAACAAAAAATTTTGTTGCTTTTCTTCGGCACAAAATCGAAAGTCCAACTGACTTTAATGTCAAATATCTGTCTCAATTTATATTTTTCATGCTAGCTCATCTTTTGCTCTTAGTACCAAACTATTTGATTAAAAAATACGTTGCGAAATAAAAATAAAAATTTCTTTCTGACGTGCCCACTATATTAGGTAAATCCACTGAAAAGGTTAAAGGTCAATTAAACAAATAAGAATTCATAATTAAGGGTATTTACTTCAATGACTTTGCACTTTTTGGGGTTTTTTTGAAAGTTTGGTAGAGTCCCACAGTAGAAGACAAAAATTTTTGTAGCCGAATTTAAGCCTTTCGGATTTTTGGAAAAATAAAATGAAATTTTCCAACAGAACTATAGACTCTATTCAGCAAAAATATAGTCATTTAGAATACCAATCCATTGATATATTTAGAACTTGAAAATATTCTCGTTGTGGAAAATGATGAATTCACTTTAAAAAAATATCATTTATTAAATAATATAATATAAACATATATAAAATAAATATAAATATAAAATTTATAACCAACGGACCTTTAAAACACATCAATTTACGACGAAAAGTTGTAGTTGGTTGTGATAGGAAAAGTTTGTGGAGAAAAACACTTACTTACTTGGTTTGACTGAGGTCAAGGCATATCCACTTGCTTCAGATTTAATATCACATGTCTCCACAGCTTCTGCCACTTTAAGAACATCCTACACAAAAGTTTCACTTGATTAATAATATGGTCTAAGTGGGCTGGTCTAAAGACCTGGCGCAACCTTTACCTAACCTAACCTACATACTGGCGCAATTTTATTTTTTAGGTAAACCCTTAACTAATATACATATACCTAAAAAATTAAATACTAGCCATTGTCTTCAAAGTAATCTTTTTATTGATGAATATCTTAAATACCTTTAAGCATATAATAATTCTCAATAAAATGAATGTATGAATAAACTTAATATTTGTGTTGCTTTTATTGTGTGTTTTAGGGAAGAAATAAAGGTCTTGTGTACCTTTATTTTAGACGCTGGTATTGCTCTTGCATATAAATTTTATGTGCATTCAATTTTTTTCCGTTACATAAGCGGTTTTGAAGTTACATACTTTTGTCCCCGTAAACTCAAAATATCAAACACTGTGCAATGGTTCAAAAATAAAAAAAAAATCAATTTGTGGCCTATAGTTTTTTATTTTTATTTTTGGACAATTTTTCTGTACAAAATTGTGCACACAGTCATTAAAATAAGGCTTGGGCGTTTGTTCTTTATTATTCAAAGAGCATAATTAATTTGTCTGAAACTAAAATTTTTAACGTTCAGAATCACTACTTTAATTATAAAGTAAATACAGAAAGAGATATTATTTAACTGATCTTTAAATTAATTAATTGAACTTACCTGAAAGTGGCCATTATAAGTGATGTTTAAAGCTAAATTTTATTCAAAAAGTTTATATCTTGTGCATTCTGTTCAAATACTACAGTATATTTTGCATGTATTTTTTAAAGATGTTCCATATACAGTTTTTTTTGTTATGGTTTTTGCAGCACTCTGATGAAGCAACAGTTGTCTGTCTGTCTGCAATGCTTGTTGCAGTAGCTACCATCAACTAACAACACAAGTTTCTTAGTTTGTTGCAGTTAAATAGCAACTCCGACACAAATACACGCACACACTTACACACACACACACACAAACATACACTCGTAAGCAGACACAACTCGTACATCAGACAGACGATTATGTAGTTAATGATGATGACGATGATGCCAAAACACCAAAAATGCACCAAACTCTTTTGAGTGCAAAAAGTAATTGTTCAAAACTGAATGCCAAAAAACTTGTTAGAGCGCGTTATCCACGAAAATAGTTGTCGTCCTGGTCGCTGTCGCTGCCAAACTCACTTGTTGCACAATCCGAATAGTACCATGCACTAGAAATTCAGTGTGCGTTGACTATCCGCCTTATTTTCGTCGAAAAATGGCATCGCCCCCAAATGCTGCTTGTTGGCTGCAATACAGCTTAAGTCCGCCGCATTGGCATCCGCATCACGCCCAACCTCTGTCCTACTGAGCAGGCAGCCCCCTTCCACCAGTCAACAGCACCAACATAGAAGTAAGCAGCACCTCCACCACCACCTTTGCCTCCACCTCCACCCAACGAACAGTCGACGAAACTTTTTTGAGCACACGAAACTTTTTCAAAAACTTTTATGTAGTTTTTTGCGCCACGCTTTTTTGTGCCATTTTTATTTTAGTGTCACACATACACACATACGCCCACACACATACACAAACATAGGGCTTAGTGTGCGCATTTTTCAGCTCTTCAAAGTTGGGTTGTATTGTGCTACGGCGACGACGTCGCTTGGAGCATCGACAAAACTCCCGCCGTTGCCGCTGCTGCAACACAGACGCTTGTGTGGCGGACGCTGGTCGCCCGATTTTTGTTCGTGCTGCTTTTCGCTTCTTTTTTTTCACAATTTTTAACTTCCTCGTTTTTATCGTTCTTTTTTTCATTTTGACTTCAATAGTTTTTTCAAAGTCCAATGCGTGTATGGGTCTGTGTGTGTGTGATACTAAGTGTACCACTGTTGTGTCCTTTGCATTGTTCTTCCTCCCGGCTACGTTTTCCCGCCTAACGTGATCTAAAAATTTGTACGTGCAAAAAAACGTTTGCGTTGCCACGTTTTTACCTTATTTTCTACGAGATTGGCCAAGACACAGCTAACACCAGCCCTACGAATCCGGCTCAATGATTCCTCCCAAACTGCACCCGAAAAAATTCTACTCTCTCTCTCTTTCTCTCTCTCTGCACTCGATATCTTGGCGAAGAAAGTCTTGCAATGAAGCCAAAAAACCAAAGTTAAACGTTCGGCTGAACACCGAAAACCGATCACTAGCAATATGCTGAGTGGCGGTCAGGTTGGCGAAGGTGTTGGTGGCATTCTTGCGCTGCCTGCTCAAATAATGAGCCTTAAAAAAAAACGAGAGCAAGAGAGAGTAAGTAAGAAACTAAAAAAATATTTGCATCAAATTGAGTGCCACCCAAAAATTTCGATATCGGCCCCGAAATCCGTGCCAAACGAGCCCACGACAATGTCCTTGCTGCGCACTGAGCCACTGTGAGGACGAGCAAGTTGAAAAAATGCAACATTCCAGCAACTCTCTTACGAGTCCACCCACTTGTGGCTCATCGTCGTCGAGAGCTCGGTGCACATTTAAGCAGTCAAACTTGCTGTCTGCTTTTGCTTCTTCTGCGTCGTCCTTTTCGTGTTCTTGTTCTTCTTCTTCATCCGATACTAGCTGTTTCTTAGTTTTCTGCTACTAGCTGTTTTTGTTATTAATGTTGTTGTTGCTGTTGTTGCTGTTGTCACTGTACACTGAGCATCCAAACAAAAAAAATACAAAATCTTTTTGTTGTTTTTGTAACCTAAAACCAAGCTGAAAAAATTCATAGCTAAAAAACTAATGGCAAAAATGGACGCAGTACAAACTTCACAAAACCAACACAGCCAGTTACATCCAAACCATCCCCATTCCCAGAAAGCGCTCTGTTGTTGCTGTTAGACTGTTGTAACCCACTCCTTCCCTCCCCCCCACCATCGGTCCAACAAAATGTGGCGCTTGTTGCATCACTTCGCCTCAATTCAAAAGCGTCTAAAGCAAAATGAAGCCGAAAGCTCCAAAATGGTAAGATGAGATAATGTTGCTGGTGGCACCAAAACCAACAAGACCAGCAACAACCTCACCAACAGCTGTAAAGAAAAATATAATCGCTCTCTTACTCCTGGCCTAGCGTTGCGCATAATGTTGTTGACGCCAGTGTTTTTCGTCCTCGAAAGTGCACTTTTTTTACTACTAAACCATGGGTTGATGGGTTTTTTGCTGTTTTTCTTATTTTGTTTTTCTGGCCTCGCCAAATAATGCTGAATGCAGCTTGTTTTGATGGCAGGCAATTTCTTTGGATATGGGTGCAACAGTGACGTAGTGAGTTTTTTTAACCTTTAAATAATTTGGAGTATAATTGTCCCAGCGAAAAAACTATGTACTTCGTGGATTTATATTAGAACATGATAAAATTTTATTAAAGAATAGAAAAATTTCGAATGCTATCCTAACCCTTCACTGCACAATTAGTTATTTTTCGATCAAAATTTTCGAAATTATGAAAATTATGATAGTTGTATGTAGTGTCCGACCGAAACCGGAATCCGAATATTCGGCCATTTTATAATATTCGGCCGAAACCGAAACTGGTTATTATATGAAAATTTAAGTTTCTTACAAATATTTTTTTTTTATTAAAAGGAAACAAAAGTCGATTTCATACATATAAAAAAAAATTTAATATAAAAACAGTATTCCTTAAATATTGAAGTAGTTAATTAAATAATAATTAATTGAAGTTTATTATAATAATGAAAGTGATATTTTTTTATTTTATTCTGTACACACTTCAAACAATACAAAATACATTTTTATGAAACTACAAAACAAAGTATCTTTGTTTTTACTAAAGGTTTAGGATGGAGGATCGATGCCACCTTCTAGAGGTTTAGTATTATAAGAATAAAAATATTTCGTTTTCTTTTCCTTAATGCCACACACACAGAATTCATTTCAAAGTTTAATTACACTGCTCCACAAAATTCCAAAAATATTCTGATTTGAAAGTTTAAACAGTCAATTTAGATGTAAATTGGGACTTTTATTTCAAATATCACTTTTAAAAATTATTCTGTAACTCAGTTTTTAAATTATCGATAGGTTACTATTGTTAGTGAATTTCGAAAAAGTGTTCCCACATTATGGCAAATAAGACACGTTCTTATGAATTGATTTAAGTAAATGGTACATTTAATTAAAGGTAGTTAAAATACCTTGTAATTGTTTATTCATAATATTCCAATTTTATAGACATTTCATGCTCTATTAATTAAAAAATTTTAATTTTTTTATTTTGTTTCCAAAAAATTTCCTAAAATATAACATAAGTTTGCTTAAAAAGTTATCAAAATTAAAGAAATTATATAGGTTTTTTAATGTTTTATTTTAAAGTATTTTCTATTGCAAAGAAAATGACATACAACTCTAAAAAATCTGTCACGAAATTCAAAAGTAATTAGTTCCGCAGTGAAAATGAAAAAATTTATTTTTTTTTCAATTTCATGTTTAACCAGCTTAAGCATAATCTTAAATATCAACTGCTTTTTTATGTACAACGAAACGAAGGCTGAACGTCGTGAAAGAGACGAGCAAAAATATGTGGAAAAATGTATTGCTTACCGTGTCTTGCTCCTCTTTCAGCCCTCATGTCGTTATACATAAAGATGCAGTAAGTCAAAGGATGTAGTCGGTTGCTAGAGTTTTAAAAAAATCTATTTTTTAATTGTTTTTAAAAATACAATATATTGAGAGAGAGAAAAATTTCAAACCAAAATTCATAATATTAACCAAGTTATAGCACATAGTCCAGACCGCCTTATATTGCGCGCTGTGTGTTGTTAAACTTTAAAAACTTTTTCTCGAAATGTTTTTTGATCGGCCCAGGTGTTTTAAAAAATCTTATCAAGCCGATTGAACTGAAATTTTGATACGTTATTTAACACGCCAATAGCTCTCGCAGGTAGCAGAATTGTACATTTTGAATAATTGTTCACACATTAAATAAAATTATGAAATCATAAAATTTATTTTAGTTTTATAACTTTGTAAGCAAACTTATTTTCCATTTTATAAAAATTTTTAGAAAAAAATACAAAATTCAAATTTTTTAATTAATAAAGCCTAAGATTTTTATCCAATAGAAATATAATGTAGTAACAAATTAAAGGTATTTCAAATACCTTTAATTTTGTGTAATATTCATTTAAATCAATTCATAATAACGTGTTTTTTTTTGCAATAACATGGAATCCCCTTTTCGAAATTCACTAAAAATAATACACTATCGATGACTTAAAACGGTGTTACAGAAATATTTTTTAACCTAATATTTGGAATCAGCGTTCTGTTTTCAATATAGATTGTCTTACGTTTGACCCAGATCAGAATGGCTGTCGCATAGTGTCATCACTTTTGGGCCTCTTATAAAAAAAAATTAAATATTAATTGCAATATCTAATAAATAAAAATCTAGTGTCACAGTGTTTGTAACAGAACTCCTCCGAAACGGCTCGACCGATTTTCATGAAATTTTGTATGTACAGTGGCGGTATGTATGTACATAAATAAAAATTTTTAGTAAATTAGTTATAACTTTTTTTTTATTACACGCTCAGAAATCTTGGAATTAATTTTAAGCCAAGCGTTGGAATCATGCATTTTTTAATATATTTTTGATTTTTTTTTTTTTTTTTATTTTACATTACATGTACAAAATTAATTCATATTAAATATTTGGCCTCAGCGCCGATAGGCATTAATGAGGCTAGCTGGCTTATTATAAGTACATAATAATTAACTTAATATCTATAATTCATCAATGATTTAGATTAGCAAAAAATATATGCATCAATAACAATTACAAAAGAAGCGATTCAAGATTCTGAGACAAGTGCTCTTTAACATAAGTCTTAAAGAGTGATATTGTTCTTTGGTTTTTTAGAAATGCTGGTAGTTGATTGAACTCAACAATACCTAAGTATTCTATGCGTTGCTTTGTAGTTTCTAACCTACACCGCGGCACTCTTAAATTCTCTTGGTTCCTGGTATTAAACGCCGACTGATTTTGTAAGAAGTTAACAGTATGGTAACCTATATTGTTTAAGCATTTGTATATATACAATAACAAATTATACTTGTATATTAAACGGATTGGCATAATTGGTCTGCAAATAATATTATAAAGTGAAAACGTTGAGTATACAATTGGTAGATTGTAAACTACTTTTAGAGCTTTATTTTGCATGCTTTGAAGCGATTTCAAGACAATTGTATTTCTATAGCCATAAATCATAATCATATAATTAAGATGGCTTTGTACCAAGGCATTATATAGTAATAATTTTGTTTTATTGGTTAATTTGTTTTTCATTTTGTATAAAATACCAATTGCAGGGGCTATTTTTCTTTTAACTTCACAAATATGTAAATTCCAAGAAAGATTGCTTTGTAACGTTATTCCCAAGTATTTCACATAGCTGGTTTCTGGTATAAAATTTCCATCAACAAAAATGCCAAAACTATTGCTTGTAGCATGTGGTCTGAAGCGTACAAGTTTAGTTTTATTCGCATTTAAGACTAGCTTATTTATTCTAGCGAACTCAAAAATTAGGGAAACATCGCGTTCCATATATGATTTCAAAACCAGATCGTATTTATAAGGATAAAATATACTCACGTCATCGGCGAACAAGTACACGCGACCAGTAAGATTTAAATTAGACAAGTCATTCAGATATAAAGAAAAAAGTAACGGTCCCAGGCAACTACCTTGAGGAACACCGCATTTAACTTCCAGAGTGTGGCTTTTTACGCCGTTTATTTCTACATACTGTTTACGATTTTTTAAGTAGTTTTCAAACATCTGAAGCTCTTTTCCTACCACACCATAAAATTTCAATTTTTTCAACATTATATTATGATCCACTATGTCAAAAGCCTTCGAAAAATCAAGAAATAAACCTGCAACTCCTTTGAAACCCTGGTCTAAGCCTTGACAAATATAATTTACCACATTTATAACTGCTTCTTCGGTACCACAACCTTTTTTAAACCCGTACTGGTACTTATAAATGAAATTATTGTTGTCGACATATGATGAAAGCCTGTGATGGATAAGTTTTTCAAAGATTTTATCAACAATAGATAGAAGTGCAACTGGACGAAAGCAGTTTACTGTTGAGGCTCTTAAAGTTTTAGGAATTGGTACTACCTTGCTGAGTTTTAAACAATCAGGATATATTGCTGTGTCAATAATTTTATTAAAAATGGTCACCAAAATTGGTTTAATAACTTCTCTACAAGTAACAATCAATTTTGGTGAAACATTATCGAATCCTGCTGACTTTTTTAAGTTCAAATTGCCTATCATTTCGTCCATTTCACTTAAAGTGACAGGTCGAAAAGTAAAACGGCTTGTACTTTGACACAACGTTCTGAGGAGGTTACAGTGATCACCAGGAAAGGTGGGTAACTGCTGCCTCAAGTCATTGACAGACTGTATAAAATAATCATTGAAAAGATTAACTTTAATATTATCATCTAAAACTTTTACACCAGCAGAACACTGAATGTCATACTCTTTTTTAGGTGCGCGCCCAAGACAACTATTTATAAAATTCCAGCACTTTTTTGGATCACAATCGAACTTTTCCAAATTATCACGGTAATAATTGTCCCTTGATATTTTACACGCAGTCTTAATTACTTTACTAATTCGCTTCAACAAACTGTCACATTTACCGTCTCTATCTTTACGTCTTTTCATCAGTAATTGCCTTTTTAAAATAATTAAAGCTTGCAGATTTTTATTAATCCACGGCGTTATTTCAAATCTTAGCTGGGATCTGCTCTTGCTATATATCGTCGAATGACTTATGGTGTCGGTTAAACATGATATAAGATTCTCTGTTAAGTTTGAAGAGTCTCCAGAAATCTCAGTGTCTTGCAATTTACAATTCAAGTAATCTCTAGCTTTTACAAAGTCAAAGTGAGTCTTTACTTTTTCAATATATCGATTAGAAACAAAATCGCTACATAATTTGCAGCTTATTATGTTATGGTCCGTTAGCTTGCACTCTACAGAGTCGACAAAAATGTTATCAAAAACGTTACTGAATACTTGATCAATACAACTTCCACTTGCAGGCCTTGTTATCATATTATGGGTATTGTGACAATCATAACTTTGAAGTAATTGAGAAAAAACTAAATATTGAGAACTCTGGAACAAGTCAATGTTTGAGTCCCCTACTAAAATGACAGGACCACGTGAGCTTGCAGCCATAAAGCACTCCATAATGGTAAGAAATGAGCTAACTGAACATTTTTGAGAACGATAGAATGACACAATTCTTAACGACTCGCCCTCGACCTGAAAATTATCTAATTTAATGGATACCAAATCAACAAAATTTTCACTTTTACACGTTTCCACAGAAAACCTTAATTTATTACTTACATACAGCGAAGTACCACCATATCCGTCACTTCTACAGCAATGAACGATGCAATATCCAGGAATAGAGTAGAGCTGTGTTAAATTTTCTTTAAACCACGTCTCTTGCACCGCTATTATATGAGGCAGTTTTGCCATACTTGCAATGAGAGTTTTAAATTTATCAAACTTATCAATTGATGAAGCGCTTCTAATGTTTACACTAATAATATTTAAGAAAGAGCATTTGAGATTGAAAATATAATCATTAAATCTAGAAAAATTATTGAAATATTGGTTTCTAATCATGAAATCGGAAAAAAAATAGTTTGAAATTAACAGTTAAAAATTTATAAAATTTGAATAATAAGAAAAAAACAACTTAATGTGGAGAAATAAACGCAACATCATCATCAGAGATAATTCCTTGATTAGCTACTACGGAGTCATTATTGTTGATAGCCATTGATCTGCGTTTTAACGGCTTGGCATTTGTTGTTGTACTTAACAAAATTTTGTCCACATCCTCCTCGCATCTGATTACTTGTGGTCTCGATGTGTCCGACTTCTTATAAAATACTCGCCCGCTCCTTGCAAATACATGATGGTAACCAACATTTCTCAGTGCTTTTGCATACTTCAAAAGGCTAAGAGTCTCTCTACTTAGGAAATCGTTGATAAAAACCGCACTCGTAGACTCGCTTTGTTTTAACTTTTGTTTAGCAGACATTAATTTCTCTTTGGCCAATTTCGAAGTGAACTTAACAACTACAGATTTCTTCTCATCAGAGTAATTTTTATTTTTATTGACAATAAAGTATGCATCTTCAATGTTTTGCGGCTCAATGTCAACACCAACACTCTTCGATAACTGCACTACATTATCTGCTGCCGTTGTACTATCATCTACCTTCAATCCACTGATTATACAATTCATTTTAACGCGATCATCATTCAGCAGCTTAACCGATGACTTAAGGTTGCTAATTTCTGTTCTTAGATTTTTATTTTCGTTTTCAATTTGACGTAGTTTATTTCTATTTTCAGCAACACCTTTTAAAATAGTGTCGTATTGCTCAGACATAAACTGTATAGTTTTTTGTATATCTGACAGCTGATCCAACTTGTTGAGCTTTGTTTTTATTGCTTGCAGCTCTTTTTTCACTTCTCCATCACCTCCTTCGCATATATGACATGCAAAAACTTCGCTCTCATTGTTTACCAAGTGCTCAAATTGACGTTTGTCTAACTTGGTGCATTGTGGGTGAAACTTTTTGGCGCATTTATCGCACTCAATAAAATCTTCTTCTTCTTTTAATAGCAATTTGCATTGCTCACAAAATGATTTCTTATTTTTATTGGTTTTTCGACTTGTACTTGCCATCCTTTACGCTGTTTTCATTCACAATTAATTACTCTGCTTATTTCAAAGTTTTATATTCCAAAGAATTGACTGAAACTTCAGAAAATGATTTCATAAATTATAATGCTTAAACACTGCCAAAATGTTAACTTTGCCGATGCTTTTTTTGCTTTTCATCGATTTAAACTTATACTTTCAAGTATATTAAAAAATTGATTTAATGTTATCTGTATTAAAGTATAATAAAAATTGTATTATATACAAGTTATAATACAAATTGTCTTAAAATATAATACAAATATCTATCAAGCATATGCCAAATTGTCATTCTGATTCTGAAATCTGACATTGTCAAAATAAAACCTAAAGAAATAGTTTTTGTTAACGAAAAACCGTATGTTATAAAAGAAACTTTAAATGAATAAATATTTTGTTATTGGTTGACCAAATATTTTTTTTTTAATTCACTTGGAATTTTAAAAGTAAGTAAATATATAAAAGATTTAAAGCTTTATTCCATAAATGTTCCATAAATTTATTCCATAAATATTGATTTTTCCTTTCACCTTTTCATTACAATATGTATTAAATGTTATACATCTTGTATTACTGTTTAATAAAATCTGTATTACTATTTAATACAATTTGATACAATTTGTGTTACTATTTAATACAATTTGTATTAATATTTAGTAAAATTTTTTTTATTCGTATTACTTTTTATTAACTGAAGTATTATACTTGATTACAAATGTATTAAAATATAAACCAGAATAGTATTGTTCTAAACTTAGTTTCTATTTCAATTCTGTATTAGAATTTAGTATTCTGGGATTAGAATTCAATTTTAATATTTGACATATATTAGATTCTAATGCAATTCTGGTGTGGTCATATATACAATACAGTTTTTATTAGAATTTAAGCCAAGATTTCTGAGCGTGTAGACATATTTAAGTCATTATTTATACATTTAAAACTTGAAACTATCTTCTTTAAATAATAAAGAAATAAAGAATGTTTATTCATATAAAAAAACTCAAACTAATTAAAAATTCTTTGCAAACAGAATTTATCCAGTTGTGTCCATTTCAATTGTTTGACGAACTAGTACTTCGTCCAAAGTCCTCTGTTTGTTACAACCCTTGCAATACGCTTTGGCATACTTTCCACTAAATTTTGTATTGTTTGGTGTGGAATTTTGGTCCATTCAGTATTAACTCATTCCCGGAGTTCTGCCATATTAGTTGGAGCACGTTCGTGGTGCGAAAGCATTCTTTTTACAATAGTCCATTTTTAAAATTTTAAAATTTCCATCATCGATACCAATAATATTCCTTACCGTTCGACTGGAATCTGTTAATCTTAGTCTCATCTGAACAAATTACTCTTTACTAGTCTTCAATAGTCCAATTTTTATGCTCGTTGCAAAATTTAAGCCTGGCTTTTACATTCTTGTCAGATAGTGATCTTGTCATCTACTGGATAAGCGCATTCATCGACGAAGTCAGGTAAATTTCGCGCAAAAGGCTTAGGTATTCTTCCTTTCTCATAATTCCATCGATCTTAACCAATGGGCCAAGATTCCACCATGTGAATCTTGCCCCACACCATTAAATGCCCATCACCGTGCTTCACAGTTTGTTTAACTTGGTGCCTTTGAATTCTTTTATCGGATCATCGATACCAATAATATTCCTTACCGTTCGACTGGAATCTGTTAATCTTAGTCTCATCTGAACAAATTACTCTTTACTAGTCTTCAATAGTCCAATTTTTATGCTCGTTGCAAAATTTAAGCCTGGCTTTTACATTCTTGTCAGATAGTGAGGTTTTTTTTGTTTAACTGCAGACACCAATTCAATCCTATTCAAAGCTCTTCTTACTGTGCGGTCGCTTACGTTCTTGTGTAATGTCTCTGCAGCAGTTTTAGGTGTTCGCGCGTTCTTTGTAGTTCCACCAATCAAGCATCACTATCAGACAACAACCTTGGCGGACCTCCATGACTTAAAGATGCTTTAAAAATCCGACGTTTTCTTACTAAATTTTTTTACTAAATTCTTATTAAAAACTCTATCTCTGAATTCCAACACGGTTTTGTTAGTGGTAAATCTACTTCTACAAACCTAACACTGTTCTCTCACTTCATTAAAACTGAAATGGAAAAAGGCAATCAAAGTAACGTCATTTTTACTGATTTCGCCAAAGCCTCTGATAGAGTTCAGCACTCCATTATGGCTAAAAAAACTTTCCCTAATGAGGTTTCATTCCTCTTTGTTATCCTGGCTGAGGAATTACCTTTCTGATAGATATCAAGTTGTCCGTATTGGTAACTGCTACTCAAAATCTATTACCAACCATTCTGGTGTGCCCCAAGGAAGCCACCTTGGACCTCTATTGTTTGTCTTGTTCATCAGCGATCTCCCAAACTTTTTACAGCATACTAACTGTTTGATGTATGCTGATGATGTTAAACTGTTTAATTCGGTTTCTTCACCTTTCGACCATCGGCTTCTTCAAATTGATTTAAATAATATTATTAAATGGTGTTCAATTAATAAACTTTATTTAAATGTCTATATATCTTTTCTACACTATATCTACACTATATCTATCTTATCTACACTATATCTTTTTATATGAAAAAAGACCCAACTTTTTTTTAATTACTCAATCCCAAATAGTGGTCTTTCACGTGTCGAGTCTACATCTGATCTGTGAATTCTATTTGATAGAAAAATTTCTTTTTCCAACCATTACGATTGCATAATTACTAAGGCTAATGCAATGATGGGTTTTTTGAGGCGTAATTCGAAGGTATTTAAGGATCCATATAACCTTAGAACGTTATTTTTATCTTTAGTAAGGTCTATCTTAGAATATGGATGTGTGATCTGGGATCCATATTACGAGGTAGATTCTTTGCGATTGGAAAGAATACAAAAACGTTTCACTCGTTACATAATGTTTAAATTAAATTGGAATTTTATGCCAACGTACGTATCCAGGTGTGCTTTTCTAGGTCTTAATACCTTAGCGTCCAGACGTTAATTTTTTCTTGTTATTTTTGTTCGCGATATAATTATGTCACATATACATAGACTGCGCGCCACTCCTTGCTCTTTTAAGAATATATGCGCCTGAGAGATATTTTAGGCAAAGAGATTTTTTTACATTCCGTATCATAGGACAAACTATGGCCGTAATGATCCTATTAATAATATGTGCTTAGCGTTCAATTCCATAAGTTCTCAAATAGATCTCACTCTGAATAGACAAACTTTTAAACAAAATTTATTTAGAATTGTTTAAAATGAATTTATAAAAGTGTAATATTCTTTAATATAATAATGTTTACATTTTATTAGTTTTATATCTTTTATATTTTATTTATTGTTTTTATAATTTATATGCTATTACTCAAACTGTTAAACGATTGTTGATAGTTAAAATAGAAATAAATAAATAAATAAATAAATTAACTGTTCGATGACATATCTTAAACTTTACTGCTATATTCCGAGAAGGATATTCTTTTTCTCTTAAGCTTATTATTTGGTGTTCAACTTGAACTAAAATTTTTTTTATTCTGATTTTGATTAAAATTCAACTTATTATTAACACTTTTTAATTGCTCGAATTAAACTGAAGAATAGCGTACAAATAAATAAAAAGCTCAAAGAAAGGCAATGCAAAGACAAATGCAACGGTAAATCCTATTGTACGCAACGAAACTAAGATTGGACAAAACTGGATAAATGTTGTTTGAGTAGAATTATTTATTTTTATTGTGTTCTAGATTTGAATTGGCATTGCTTTTGCAATGATAGTTTAAGAAGAGAGTTTAAAGTATACAACGTAAAAATAATTACTTGGTTATCTCAAATAAAAAAAGAATTACAACTAATTTATCAAAATTTTTAATTGATGTATATTTGGTAGATATGAGAAAAGGTCGTAAAGCATATTTTACCTTCCTACCCCCAGTGGGCGTGGCACCTCCTATACAACCCAAATTTGCGATATCGAATATCTTTGGAGTTATAAGCCGCTTAGCCTAGAAATTCAGTATTTGACCACAATTTACACCTACCGCTTCGCTGACAACATTTAATGGGAGTTGGAATAGGGGTTGTGGCAGCTCCAATACAACCGAAATTTGCAATATCGATTAGCTTTGGAGTTATTGGCCGCACAGCCTAGGAATTCGGTATTCGACCACAAACTACACGTTCCGTTTCAATGATAACATTTTATGGGCATTAAACAAGGGGAAGTGGCACCTCCCATACAACCCAAATTTGCGACATCGAATAGCTTTGGAGTTATAGGCTGCACAGCTTCGAAATTCAGTATTCGAACTCAATGTACACATGCAGTTTTACTGATAACTTTGTTTGGCGTTGAACAAGGGGCGTGTCACCTCCCATACAACCTAAATTTGAGAAATTTAACAGCTTTTGAGTTAAACGTCGCACAGCCATGGAATTCAGTATATGACCACAATTTACATATACAGTTTCACTGATAACATTTTATTCGCGTTGGGCTACGAGGCCGCGGCAGCAACGCGGTGCGTCTAAGTTAGAAGATTATAAAATCAAAAATGATAGTATCGAACGCATAAAATTAATCAAAATGTTTTGCGTTTACACGCTAATTCAAGTTATAGACGAATTCATCATAATTGTTTTGTATAACGCGTTGAAAAAATTTTGATTAAAAGAAACTTATATGTTTGAATTAAATGACTGATGTAAGAAATTTTAACCAAAAATTTCGGGTTCGGGTTCGGTTTCGGGGTTTGGCCATATTGAGGCCGAATTGCCGAAACTAGTCGAAACTGTCGAAATTATTTAACTGACAAACGAGCACCTAATGAGCTCGTTCTTTGTCAGCAGTGCTTACAAAGAGAGATAAACACGTGTCTGCACCTGTAAAACTGCAAAGTGTTTTGTGAAAGAAGAGATTATAAAAACAACAGAATATCTACTCTAATTAGGACTTGACTGTGGTGTACACTAGCCTGGCAGTAGTGCGCGTTTTTTCGAAAATGATAGCTTTTGATGATTTTGTGTGGTTACTCAAAAAAATGATTGAGTCAACAGGGGGGTAACACCTGCCTTATAGGCCTTGAAGGCTGGGGGGGGGGCTTTTGCAAAAATTTAAAGAAAACAGTTTACAGCTCGCTCTGAGTGACTTTTAGAGGGGTCAAATGTATAAGGAGTTCCTATTACTTTTCACTCACAACATTTTTTTTGAACAAACCTTTACCCTTTACTTTATATTTCTAGGGGCACCCGTATAAAATTAACTTTTTTGAAAAATTGCTTAGAAGCTCATAGCTCTTCAGGGGTTGCTCCTAGAAGGTTCACATGTATGAACATGTCCCAGGTATTTTTTACGCCCAAAATTTTGTCTGAACGTATGTATCCCTTTTCTCCTCCTCTTTTCGATTCGCCCCTACACAAATATGGAAAAATGCAAAATTTTTGAAAAAATTCGTTATAACTACCTTGGGGTGACTCTTGGAAGGTTCAGATAAGCAGTTACTAATTATTTTTTCCCCCAACATTTCGTCCAAACATAACTTCCCTCTATCTGTCCCCCCCCCCCTTTTAGGTGCTCCCATACAAAACCTCTAAGAAATCGGAAAAATTAAAAATAAACAGATTTGAAGTCCTCTTAGATGGTCATAATTTATGGAGTCCCCTTAGTTTTTCATAACCAACGTTTTCTCCAAACAAACCTTACCCCCATCTTAAGTTGCGTCAATCTCAACACTCAATCTCGCAACTGAAAGTTTGTCAAACCATCCGACTTGACGAGTGAATCAGTCATGCTTCCACAAACACGAAGTTAAGTAAGCCGACCTTAATTGCAAGTCGTCCTTTGTAGTCTAGTGGAGAGTGCATTAGACTAAAAATCCAGAGGTCCCTGGTTTGAATCCAGGCTCAAGCATGGCTCTTTTCACTTTCTTTGTTCTTTCCAACATTTAAGAATTATGGAAAACTAAAAATCCACAGCTAAATTGTAAAAAATGTGAAATTAAAAGGACAGGAACAACTAAGAGCTGGAAATGCTTGCCGAGGTTAAGGCACAACACTAGCCTCGGTCAAAAGCAATCAAAATTGTCTTTCACGGTTGTTTCGCCTAATCAATAATTGACGTATGGTTCCAATCAATTCCTCTAAATAGTCCATCACTTTCCTTTCAGGTCAAAGACCAAACCTTGTTTGTATAAGGCGCATGCCTTTGTTCTTTGATTTAAAAAAAAAGGCGCTCGTATTTCATTTCTCACAGTTGTTGCCACCAATTCAATGCGTTTTGAGGCAAATCATCAGACTTTAAAAAAATGCGGATATATTTCAAACAATAGAATAAACATTTTAAATCTATTAGTATTAAAACTCAATTTAAGTTTTGCAATTTCGTGTCAAATTTTGAAGTGTTTTGTGATCCTGCTTGTATTTGTGGTAACCATAATGAAAATAAACGGAAAAAATACAATTTAATTTTTTCTAAAGAAAACAAGAACATAAAAGTTTCATTCGTGAATATCAAAGGTTTAATAGAAGAGAAAATGGTTATTTGCGTTGATTTATATGATAATGACGAAACGATGTTTGGCTGAAACTTGCATTGTAACATCTGGCGTCCAATATTTAATTGGTTATGAATTACTGGAGACATAATTTTTTAATGCACATTTTTTTGCTTATCGAATTAAAAAAGTTGAAACCTTTTTGGTTCTTAATGTGGAATTTACTAAATTTTTCATACTTCAAATATTTGATTATCTTTAAATGGTAATGCATTTGTTGTTTGTTTCAAAACATGTGAGAATAATCAACTGGTTAATAATTTGTTTTCTTGTGTATATTGCTGACTTTATAAAGGCATTTATCATTGCATAAGTGTGTTTTATTTTAAATTGGTCCGTCAAACAGATTAAAAAAAGTCAAGGTCGGACAATCGTTTTCTCAGTTCAAATCTATTTTAAGTGGTGTCCCACAAGGTTCGATACTCGGTCCTCTTCTGTTCTCAATTTTTGTAAATGACATATTTGCTGTTTGTAAACATGCTTCCATGCATGCTTATGCAGATGATATCCAACTTTATCTCTGGAGAAGGATTGGTCTGCTTGACGACCTATGCTGTAAGATAAATGGAGGATCTTAGGTGTATTTACTAGGGGGCAAGCAGAAATGGCCTCCAACTAAATGCTGCGAAATCATATGTGCTTCCGTTTTGTAAAAACACCATTTTTTATGATAAAGTTTATTATATCCATCGTAATTTGAGAATGACTGCTAGTGTGTGTCCCCTAGACTTATAACGTTTACTGGTAAAACAATTTATTTTTCCAATCACTACTTATTCTGAAATCGTTTACATGAATCTTCCTCTCTGCTAAAACTAAATAAACTGCTTATAACTATGCTACGCGTAATGTGTATGGCTTAAACAAATTTGACCACCTTTCAAACTTTAGAAATGCAATACTTGGATGTAACTTGACAGCATATCTTTGTGCTAGAAATTGTAATTACCTACATAAAATAATTATAACGAAAACACCACATTATCTCTATGATAAATTGCAGTTCAGCATTTTTCAAAGAAGTAATGTTCTGATTGTAATGTTCTTTTTCATAAATGCTGTTACACTGTGCAACGCACTACCGCGATCTTTAAGAGAAATTTCTGGAAGTGAAATCTTTACACAATCAATTTTTACTTACTTTTCTACTCCTTAATTTCAGGCACTTTCCCTTTATTTCTTATCACTATTTTGCTATTATTTAGTTTACTTGCTCCTTTTTGTCTTATTTGTTTTTTTTATTTTGTAATTATAACTTAACAGTTATTAATCCCATCCATATTTGTTAGGTTTTTGTTATACTATGAAAGAACCTAGTTATTATTGTATTAATATATTCTACATAAATATATAATAAACAAATAATAAATTGTTTCGAAGCTTATTAACCAAAACTATAGTTTGGGTTCCAAAAACTTTGGACCAATTCATAATAAACACATTGGTGCCATGCTAAATTCGTTTAGAAAGTCAGACTATGTAATGAACTTTTATATTTTATGCATGTATGTAATGAACTCTTATGATTTTTTTCATTATATTTTCATACTGATTGATTCACTTTTATATTGTGTAAATTTTTTCTAGAAAAAACTTTTTTTGGTAACATATCGCACACCCTATTCAAAAGAGACTCGACTCAAATTTTTAAATTTCCAGGAGAAGCAAAAACAATTTTTTCTTTATGGGACTAAATACAAAGAGACAAAACTATTTTTTTTTTAAAAGACTAAGAATATTAAGTCAGCCGATGTGCAGTAGGTTGTCAAGCTATTAGAACGCAGAGAAGTTAAACGAAATTTTCAAGTTCGAAGTCAAATTATAATTTTGTTTTTATTTCAATGACAAAAAAAAAAAAAAAAAATAAATGAGTTAGTTCAATACATTAATTGTTTGTCGTTAGAAAGTATTTTGATTACAGTTTTGTCAGTAACGAGTATTTCCGCCTCTAGCTTTTACGACAGCTCGCACATTATTGGGCATAGCTACCTTCAATCGAAGCCTTAATTTAATTTTATTTCCGATTTTATTTCTCCAAACATCAATGATTTTTTCTTTCAAAATACTTATGCAAGGGTTATTCTGAAGGTAAATATGGTGTTTAGGGGTATGCCAGACATTCTTGATAGGATCTAAATTCGGAGAAGTTCCTCGAGAGACTAACAAACAATGTAAAAATAAGCTTAAAAAACTCCCGCTATGAGAAAACTCCCCCATTAGTTTTACTGTGGAATTCTTCAACAAATTGTTGTTGAAAATTTTTTTCAAATTCATCCACTGGTTGAAAAATAACATACTCGGAAGAGCCAAATTTTGTTTTTTTACACCAAAAGCGTTCTATAAGCTTGACCACCTACTGTAGATGATCACAACAAATTGTTTTACAAGAAAAAGGAAAAATTTGGAAATTTTTACTGATGTGTATTTCGAAGAGGTTGTGCGATATTGTTGATTTTTGTGACCTACAAAATTACGTGCATCCAATAATCATGTGTAGGTGGAAACGATCAATGGGTCCATTCATTGAACCGAATTTAAGTCAAAATGATTGACAAGTTAATTCATACAACCGAGTGGAAGTTAAAACGGATAACAGCTCCTTTCATACAATCGATTGTAGGTTAAAATTAATAACTTCTACGTTCACACAATTGAGTTTAGGTTAAAACGATTAAAAAGCTCGTTCATTCAACTGAATGAAGGTTAAAAAGATTAAACTTTGAGCGCAGTGCTTACATCGGAGTGCTGCAATCAAGGCTATTGAAAAACAGGTAGTTGAGGTGATCACCCTTTCAAAAGTTATCAGCAATCCACAAACTCATAGTAAGCAATGAGCATTACTATTCATACTATTTAAATATAAAAACTGGTTTTTCTTTTCATTTTCATACTTTCTATTTTTGTATTCTAGTTGGTGCATGCCACAATGGTTCAACTGAATTCTGAATATCTGGCGGAGGAATTTCTCCTTTTCTCACCTACTAGTCAAAACCCATATCATCTAAGTTAATTACAAGAATTTTTTTGGAAAAGCATCGAAAAGTCTATTCAAGTGGAGGCACAAATGAGTTTTTGTTACCTCTAAAATTAAAAAAACATGTTTGGCTGCTTTTCAACCGATTTGTAAGCCGTAAATGTTAATAAATTGTTTGTAAATTGCTTTCTCATGGCCAAACAATTATTGAGAAATGCCTGTTTTGGTCCATATTTCGAGCTTTCAATTCAATTGTGCATAAGGTAGCGCATTCCAATCACTATTAAAATAAGTTCCTTTCAATTAATTCCACTACATCTTCGCTTTTGTTAGTATTAAAACGAATTTATAAGTGCAGCAACACCAAAAATTAAACGAACATTTTTTTGTAGTCCATTGTGTTTAGGCATAACTTTTCACTTTGTAAGATCTTATGCTGTAGTTTATATTTCCATTTAAAACTTAACATATTTTCTATTGATATTTCCATTTATGTCTAAACAAATATCATTCAATATCAGTTGTGTTTTCCCTTTTATGGTGTATTTTAAATTATGTTTTGCTTTCCGTTTAAAATGATATTAATCATACCCTAAATATCTTAAAATCTTAGACTACAATACACGTGTACAATACTCAAGAATCAAGCATTACTTTTGGATCTACGCCACTGTTTGCACGAGTCAGACTAGTTGAATGCGAACATCGTCGTTGGTTGTTTCAGCCCGAATCTATTGAAGCTACAAGTGGGTGCATCTTTTGGCCAAAGACGTAAAGCAAAACAACATATTTTTTGTTTTTCTACTTTCCGTGCAACACTCGCCGAAAAACGTCAGCAGCATTGAAAAACCTGCGCTCTCCTTCTACATAATTTTTGCACAATACCTTCCGAAGGCGAACTATACCACTGGAAGATCTATTCTTCTCAACCATGCTTACATTTCTTTGACTCCCAATATTCACGTCGAAACGTAGTTCACTTCGTTATCTTGTACTGCACTTCGCTCCACGTATACGAAAACTAACTCACACCGATGTACATTATATCTTTACATATATCTATTTATGTATATAGTATATAAAAATTTTTATATATATTTGTCTCAACACTTCTGTACATTTTTTAAGTACTCGTATATATTCGTAAAACGAAATTTGTCGTTTGGAAAATATTTTTCGTTGCCTAGGGTTTGGGTCAACTGGTGGGACAGCCTGCCATCAGTTAGTGTGATGCAAGCATTCAAGGAGTGGGGCATGTAGCCAAATAACGACAACGACTTGCAATGACGATGAGGACAACAACGCACAAGGACGCTAAGCATGATTATAAAGCGCATTGAGGAAGTAGTTTGGAGCACAGGACCAAAAATAATGTATAAAAACTCAGCAGAGCACCAAGAGATAGAGAGAGCTGTAGAGTGATATGAGAATAAAACATAGCAACAGCAGAATAAGAAAACGAAAAGAAACAAGCCGAATAAAATAATATAAAAAATCTAACGACGAAAAAATTCACTTTTTTAGAGGTAACAAGAAGTGTGGGTGGGCGGTTGAATTGCCAGAATCACGTTTGGGCTAAGCAACATCTGAGGATGAGCTGACTGCACTCGAACGAGTTTAAAATGAGAGCAATGCAAACGTGCAACGTGCTCTCGCCACCATAAGACGGACTTTTACCCGACGGTGACTCAAGAGGTAGAGAAGCAGAGTAGAACATTTTATATAAATGGTTTTATTCAAGCGGAAGGTGGCAGCTGAGTGTGCCACGAACTAAAAAAGAAAATGACGAAATTCGTTTAAATTACGTAAGGCACATGGAGCAGTCCTTGTTGGACTGCAAACACAGGATCTTCTCCTTGCATTTCGGGTTATTTATAAAAAGCGGTTTTGTTTGGTTTGGGTTTTATTGCAATGTAAATTTATGTTTGTGCAAAGCCACGGCAGGGCTCCAAGGGTTTAATTAAATTATTTTATTTTGTTACTTGTAGAACTCATTAAGAAGGAGTGGACTGCTTAAGATCTTGTTATGCAGTAGTTATAATTTACAAAACCAACACGCACTTCAATTACGTAAAAACAAAAAAAAAAAGACAAAGTGAAGTGAGGAGCAAATAAATTTTGTGAAGCCGCAGATTTGTTGGTAAGAATGATGCTTCATGCACAAAAAGGAACAACCTGTTGATGAAAACTACAAAAGCTGAAACTTAAATTTTCCACACAAATGGGATTTTGGCGATTTTATGACGCGGCCATACAGCTAGCTTTTCAAATCTTTAAGGCTATTAGTTTTGTAGGATTGTTTGTAAGGTTACTTTTAATCAGACCTTCTAAAAAATTTCTCAAACAATTCAGTTGTAATCTTTAAATCTTTGCTATGATGGCCATTTTTCTAATAAGCTGTGGCGATTGCACTTAATGGTAAAACTAAGGAGGTTATTATCAATTAACTAATCCCGATATCCGAAATAAAAATTGAAAATGTTTTTGTATCATAAGAAAATGCTGCATAATGAGTATAAACAAAAGAGGAATTCCAAGAAACATAATATTATAAGTTATGATACCACCAAAAAGAAAAATTAATGGAAAAATTTAGCCCTTTAAAAGGACTTTTGCCGAGGTTCTTGGTATCTTAAGATTGTGCGTATTATGAAACGATTGAATACAAATAATACAGCGACCGTTTAGTAATATAAATTTCGATAGAAAATATGCCCTTCCAAAAAAATCCTAAGGATGGTATGATGTTATGCTGGAATAACTGTTGGAATAATCAAGATTTGTAACTGGCGTTTTAAGAATTGTGCCGATCGATATGTTTTGCCGAATATGACTCAATATTTAAAATGTACCTACATTAGAGCGGCACGAGTTTTTAACCTCACCGGCTTCATATAATTTGGAAAACTACTCTTAGAAACAAATTTTTGGTAAACTGGCAATGAAATACTAAAACTACTTCGAGCAAAGTCAAAAGTTATATAGCAGAAAAAATTTGAGGATGCAGAAAAGTTTTATTTTCGACGAGGATTTTACAAAAACATATGAATCCGGTGAAGATTTTTTGATTCCATACATTTCGTTTCACTCTTACCTACAAATAGTCAATTTTTTCTATTAGAGTAACAGACGAAAAAAAAATGTTGCTCTGTATCGACTATATGCCGTTCATTTATAAACCATACTATCGCAAAACATAAATATCAAAGCAGTGTGCTTTTGTCGCGCTTCATGCAGATACGTTCATTTCGCCTGTGTCGCGCACCAGATCAAATTTGCGCAAACTTTAGATGGGAACAAAAAGGAACAAAATATAACGTTAAAGACCATACAGTTTAGCTCCTAGAAGTGCAAGACAATATTTTTTTCATTAACTGCGTTTTTTTCATGGGAGATTATTTGTGAGAAAAACGCTTCAGATCAATTTTTTCAATGTTCTCTACTTACAGACAGATGGCACTATTTTCTGCTTATAGATGAACAATTGATGATCTTTTTAAGCTGGCAGATAAGTTTTGCGAAAAACGAAAATTGTTTTCTGAAAGCTGCCCTACAGTTAATCCAATTGCTTATGGAGTCAGAAGTTCGAGTAGCGAAGATTCCGCTGTAGAATTTGAAAAAAAAAAACATATTATCTTGTTAGCAATGCCATTGCTACCAAACTGTACTGCCAATTTTTAGAGTCGCAGCGTCACCTAGCTTTAATTTAGGTGTTTTCATTGCCACCTTTGGTAATTTTTCTAAAAATGCAGACCTACCTCGAAATTCACTTCCAAACGGTGTGTAACGTTAGAGATCACACATTTTGGCTCCGACAAGTGCAAGACATTTTTTTTGGATCGAAGTTCCTTTACGCAACTTGCGGGTAGTGTGATTTGGTAAAAAAATCACGTAACCGTGTTATTCTGTGTGTATGCGTGCGAGCATCGAGCAGACTACAAACTAGCCCAGTAGTTCCAGTCTTGAAGAAATTTCTAATAAATCATGTACGATTTTTCTTGATCCTTGACGAAACATGCTGATTTGGCCATAGATTTCATTGACGAAAATGTCATATAAATGTTCCAAATTCGTGCAAGACGCAATGCAGAAACGTCGGGTTTTATCATGCACGAACCCTATATCGAAATATTGAGGAAGTTTCGCTAACGAAAAGTAGGCAGATATATAAAGAAAATTCGTCAAGGAATTAAAATCGAAACGTGTAATAAAATTCGTGACGGAATGTTATACCGAAGCGTTGAAGAAGTGAGAACGCTGTATTGTTGAAGTTTAGCCTCTGAACGAGTCGGCGAATTACAACAATCATTAATATCTTCAAGTTGTTGTAATAGAGTGGAAAAAGTTAGACGCTGACAACCGCTGCTTTGAATTATATTTTGTATGATTTTTTTTTTAAGTCTAGCAGCTCATGCAGAAACTTCCTTCAAGAAATCATCACGAAAAGTTCGTCAATGATGCAGCGAACTACTGGGAGCAGACGAGTGCGCTGTGTGTGTGCGTGGGAGTGTTGAAATTCGAACAGACTTACAAACGAGTAGGCGAATACGCAGCTCTTTGTTTCCCTCGGAGGTGTTCATTTAAAAAGTGGGTAAAGGGGCGTGTCAATATTAAAAAACACTATATCTCCAATAATTTTGATACTAGGATACTGAAATTTAGTACATGGGTAGGCACAATTATGATAAATAACGGTCAAGAAAGTGGACGTTGTTCGACAAAGGGGTGTAATATTGACAATATGATACTGAAAATTAGTACAGGGGTACACACAATTACGATAAAATACGGTCAAGAAAGTGGGCGTTATTCGAAAAATGGGCGTGGTAATATTAGAAAACCACTGTATCTCGAACATTATTGACATAAAGGTACTGAAATTTGTTAATGGGTTGGGCACAATTATTACAAATTACGGTCAAAAAAGTGGGCGTTATTGAACAACGGGGCATGGCATTAATATAAAACCCCTGTATCTCAAATAATATAGACACTAGGGTACTGAAATTTAGTACAGGGTGGGCACAGTTGTAACAAATTACGGTGAAGAAAGTGAGAGTTATTGAACAAAGGGGCGTGTCAGTATTATTAAAACACTGTATCTCGAATAATAATTTAACACTAGGGTACTGAAATTTTGTACAGGGGTAGGCACAATTATTACAAATTACGGTCAAAGAAGTGGGCGTTATTACACAAAGGAGCGTGACAATATTAGAAAATACTAAAAATAATTATGACACTAGGGTAATAAAATTCGTAACAAGAATGGGTAAAATTATTACAAAACAGGATAAAAAATATTTGTTAAGTCCCTATATTGGACTCCTGAATAAAAAAATTATTTGAATTAAATATATTTTAAAACAGCGGAGATATTTGCTTTAAAAGGCAAAAATTTGATTTTCAAGTCGCTTATGAAGAAGTCGTTGTCCTAAGAATTTCTACAGTTTTCTAAAGGTTTCACTTCTACAGTGAGTTGCAGCCACACACATACTTTTTTATATATGTGTGTTCGTTTTAAGTCATACGTGAGAATATTTATTGCAATTAAGTTTTAAGAAAATAATAAGGCAGAAAGGGTGGCACATACGCCACCCCTACTTTTTTCCAAAAGAAGCAATACTGTTAAATCGAAATAAACATAATTTAATGCTAATATCGATAAAGTTCCATCCGTATGAAAATTACATTTCAACACCAAGCATGATTCCGACAAAGTGTATTCTTGTATTTTTTGGTGTGCTGCGAAAACATTTTTGCGTAGGAAAATTAATTTTTAATAATTTTAGTGCTTTTGTTGGGTAGCTGAAAATTGGTGAGCTTTTAACAGTGATATTAGTGCATATAATCACATATCGTTTCAAATAATTTTATTTATGGAAAAAATTGTTGTGTGTCTTCGTCTTATTTGACGAATAAAAGTATGCCAAGTTAACAATAACTGCGAAACCAGTGATTCGAATAATGATTTCACTATGCGCCCTTAATATTATGACAACGCTTTTATTCGTCGAAAAGATTATTTGTAGCTTATAAGGTGAATGGAAAACTAGTCCTTTATTGAATATTTTCCATAAAAATAAAAAATTACACTTCAGGTTTTAATGATTATAATGGTACTTGCCATAAAAGATGTTTTGAGAAAGAAGTTTGTACTTAGTGGATTTTTTTGAGAAAAAAGGAAAGCAGCTGGTTTTTGTGTGAGCCCATGTAAAAGGACGTCTCATACATTTGTATTGAATAGTGATATGAAGCTGAAACTGCCCAAGTGCAATACATCCTCCTGGATTGCTTCGGCAAGCAGCTACTTTTATTTTCGAAATAAATTTACAATGTCAACTTACTAAAAACTAACATAAAACATACATTTTCGTAGGTTTTTTGTATTTAACGTTAAATGGAATATAATGAAATGAAATTTAATTTCCTTTTATTAGTTTCCTTTTGAATATATCTCATTCACGACTTATTATCTAAAAATACAGAGTTTTATTTTGTGGCGTAAGCACTCCATGGGTGTGGCGTGTGTACCCCATGGATGGGGTGGTTTCGCCAATTTGACTTTTTTTGCAAACTATAAAAAAAAAGCAAAAAGATACTCGCTCCTAAGGACTAAAATATTAAAATATATATATTAGACCGGTTCAAAATTATATAGAAAAATGAAACATCTTATTTTCTTAGGTGCGCGTCAACTTTCTAAAAGTTAAACCCCAAATGAACACAAAAATACCTTAAGACCAACAAAATTTGACCATCTGACCTTTGCAGAAATCGCTAAAAGGTAACTTTGAAAATATGCAGGACCTGAACCACCTTATAAAATATGGTGTCGAAACCAAAGCAAATATTAAATTTATTTTAATGGCATATTTTAGGGAATATTTTTGACTAATTTTAGTTGCTTTTTTATTTTTAGAAACCGTTCTGTAATTCTTGGTGAAATTTTGATCCTTAATTTTTTTCCAAAAAATTTTTTTCTTATTTTGCTCCACCGATATTGTTTTTGTAATTTTGTATTTTTAGGCAAAGATTAAGCTTTTTTTACGGTATAACAAATTGCAAATTTTGGGGACCATAACACGAATAAATTTCAAAAACACAACAAATCGCCCTAACCAAAAAATAAATAAAAAACTTGCAAAATGGCAAAATACAATTACTTGAAAACTTAGAAAGTTATATCAAATTAACTTTCTTTTGGTTTAACTTTTTTGGTGAATAATTTTTTCTTATTAAGCTACAAATGTCTAAATACAGCAGAAGTTGCGCTCAAAAAGTTTGAGCAACATTTGTGGTACCTTGAAGAAGAGCTGGTTGGTTTCACTTTCTTTGATCAAACTTTGACAACAAAAACACACAAAAAAAAAATGGCAGAGGCAATAACCAGACCAGAGGGTGGATTCTGAAAAACGCTAAAGCTAAATCTCCACCGCTAAAGCTAAATTCATAGTTTTTAGCGATATTGCTATTCTAAAAAACTCCATCGCTTATTTTCAGGCTAAAAATTTAGAGACTGAACGAGCTTTCAACGAAAAATAAAATTTAAGCTGTCATAGCTAAATTTTTAGCGATTGCTGAGATTCTAAACTTTTTTTTAGCAATTTACAGAAACTCTAATTTTATTTTTAGCTATAATTTTAGAGTCCAATATTTTGTTGCCGCTAAGTTAAAAGTTAAAGGATTTTTCAATTAAAATCGTAATTTTTGATATATATATTAAGAAAAATTAATGCTTTGTCTCTTATGAATGTTTTCAAAGAAAAATATACCAATTTAAAGCACTTTTCCGAAAACTTGCTGTTTGTATTTATCAGTCGTATTAATATTAGGGGAATTCACGTTTCAGTGCACTTGCCTGTACAGTTGAGGACTTGTGCAGTTGTGCAGTTAGGTTTTCGTGAACAAACTACTAACACTTTTTCCAAGCTGTCAAATTTTTCAATGCACACAAGTGCACAACTGCTCAAATCTTCAAGTTTTAGGCTGCAGTAGAAAAGCACTTGTGCAGATTTTTGACGCACGTGTATTTTGATTTTGTAAAGTGCAGAAGTCCTCAACTGAATCGTGAATACCCCTATTGTTATAATATAACATGCTTTTAGAAAAAGATTTCATCTCTCAAAACTTTATAAAAATTTATTAAATGAATTGGTAGTTTACAAATAAGCTTAAATTGTTGTGACACACTCTTATGTGATAATTCTGTATCACGAAGAAGCACACCAACGATAAGAAAGACACTTGATATGGATGAAAGTATTGCTTCTTGTGTCTTTCTTATCATTGGTGTGCTTCTACGTTATACGGAATAATGCAGTTAGTTTGCAATTAAGTCATTAATTGACAATAAATTTTGCACCTATCTTTTAATATGTAAAATGTTCTCTGAGTGCAAAATTTTGAAGAATTGAATGAAACCTAAGCCTCCAATAAGCCACGACTGTTTTGGTATTTAAAGTCGAACCAGTCAAAATAAATCCTTACTAGTTTTATTAATAGTTTTATTCCATGACAACACAAGAATATTTAATGAAAAATCATAAAGTACTCTTGTAAATATACTTATAAAATTAACCAACCACAAAATTTTTAAAATTTTTTCAAATAACTGAATGTTTTTATCTTGCACTTTTTATTTAGATATTGGTGCAGTTAGTAAACCATTTTAAAAATAAGAAACAAGCTTATTTTAATTATTATATTAATTTAATTAAGGTTCGAAAGAAACTTTAAAAAGTTTTCGAAAACTTTTCACTCGGATGATGAATTTTTGACAGTCGGAAGTAGAATTTTTGATATTAGTGAGGTGAGTTTTATTGTCAAAACTTCATGTAGCCACGGGTACTAGTAGAAATTTTGACAACCGGCACAAGAATTTTTGAGTGAAGCAAAAGGGTTGTGCTTTACCCTTACAAAATTGTTAGTATCAGTGCTTTGCTGTGTATTTTTTCTGAGAAAAAGTAGTTTTATTTATGTTTCCGTATAATGAAAAGAATTGTGCTTTGCTTTTAATATTTAGAAAATATTTATTTTTAGGCTAAAAATGCAGGCTTGAGGAGCAATTAAAAAGCATGGAGTCACTTCAGTCGTTTTTAATTTATTTTAGTGTCAATAAAAATTACTACAATTCTTTTTTAAGAATTTTAAAACTAGGCCAGTCTTAGGAGCTAAAGAGTTTAAAATTAATATTTATGTTAAATTTGGAAGTTCATTACTTCTGATATACGCAATGTGTTAAGTTTTTTCTTTACTGCATTTACTTTTTAAATATTTATAAATATGGCCGATAAAGAGTTAAGGACGTTCAAGGATGTTTTATGGTTAGCTGCTTGATCGACTGAGTATAAGTCAATTTTTTCTTTCGTATTACAGTCGATTGAGCTCAAAATTTGGCAGTAAGTGT
Organism: Dichetophora obliterata; assembly: GCA_963920525.1. Taxonomy (NCBI): domain Eukaryota; kingdom Metazoa; phylum Arthropoda; class Insecta; order Diptera; family Sciomyzidae; genus Dichetophora; species Dichetophora obliterata. The sequence goes on along the minus strand of OY986435.1, from coordinate 235,064,853 downwards.
ATTTCGGGTATGGCAACCTTAAGGTATAGTGCGATTTTTATCCTCGGGTATAGTTTTGGTTAAGGATTTTTAGGTCCAGTTGACAAGAAAACTTTAACACTGATACTTTTTTTACTAGAGTAGATTTTATAAGTGGAGTAAAATCTAAAAATATAATTTTAAAACATGTTTTCAATTTATTCCATCTCTAAGCTAATTAGATAAATACATACAACAAAATAATCATGAATAAACATTTTAATTTTTTTACAATTTTTTAATGTTTACACAAGTTTTGGTTTTATAAGTTATTTTACTTAAAACAGTTACATTCCTTGTAGCTCATAATATCATTTTGAATACAAAAATAATTTGTGGTAGTAGTGGCAGTCAAATGCGTTTTAAAAAACTCGTTCATTCGCTGAGAAGACGTCAAAATTTCTGGATAATATTTTCAGTTTACATTTGCCACAGCAAAAAATGACAATTTACATACAACAGATAGAAATTTTTCTCCACCCCATATTCTCTATCCTATAGAACCATTAGTGAAAAGTTTCCCAATGGCACACAGCCATAACCAAATCAATTTTTTGACATAAGAATCGCTAAAACAACGCTTCCTGTGGCGAGTAGTAGAAGCAACATTTTTAGCTATGCGATTTGAAACTCAGGAATTGAACGAAGCATTTTTTTAGCATTTAAGCGATAGAAATTTAGCTTTAGCTTGGCGATTTTCAGAATCCGGCCTCAGGAACCAAAACTCATTTGATGAAGGCTTTATCCATAAATAATTATTCGAGTGCCAATTTAGAAAACTTCGTCACACAGAATACTCTACTCTTTCAAAAAATAAATATTTGTTATGAGTTTTTACAAAATGACCCTGCAGAGTGGCGTAATAACTCAGCTTATCTAAGTGCTCTAAAAATAGTCACACTGTGGAATAGAGCTGTGGCTCTGATTACCGAATTGAACAATTCAATTACAGCAAATGAGGAGTAAAAACAATGTTTGCTTCAAGTGGTAGATAATCACAGGAAAACTTTAAAAGATATTAAAAAATTAATATTTTTAAAAAATAAAAATGAGGGTAAGAAACTGACAAATGTTTTCAATTATTTATCACGAATCCTTATCCTTTATCCTTATCACGAATCTGCTGCCCAAATTTTTCCATCACATCAGGATTTAGAGAAAACCGTGATTCAAGGTCAAAAAATTCTCCTAAGAGAAATCAACTTGAATCGTCAAAACTAAAAGTGGTACGCGATTTTTGTATATGGCAAAGATGTTTATTATAAGTTGATAAATAATTGTCTTTCACATTCCATCCATTTTACCCTTATTTTTACGTTTTTCAAAAATAATTTATTTTAGCATAGCTGTAAAATGCAAACCATTGAGAAATGTAATATTATGTGGTGGCAGAAAATCATCCCTATTAAAAAACATATAGGGTCTTCCAAGAACAAAATTACCCTAGATCCACCATATCTAAACAATAGACCCCCAAAATGCAAAATTAATTCTTTTTCACTTATATGATGTAAACTGTTGAGATATGGACAATAGGGAGTAACACATTAAGATTGCTTTCTAGAATTTCACATTCTAAGAGGTCTCAAAAGTTGAATAGGGTTGTCAAGATCTCCCGAATAAATTTTAGGAAAGAAGAATATGTCTCCCTCTACCGCAAGAACACAGTTATATATATTTTATAAGGTGGTTCAGGACCTGTATATTTTCAAAATTACCTTTAAGCGATTTAAGTTCAGGGGGCCAAATTTTTTTTGATCTAAAAGTATTTCTGTGTTCATTCTGTGTTCATCTCTCATGATAATCTTAGAAAGTTGAGGCTGGACTCTAAAAATTTTTTTTGTTTTATACTCTTAAAAGATGTGCTGTCGCTGTTTTCGAATCTGATGTTAGAATTTCAAAAAGTTTTTTCGACACTGGGGTAAGCTCTAAAATGTGTTTTTTTTTTTGTTTTTGCTCTTACGTAAGTCCAGTTTTCAGTCCAACTTTTCTATCAATTCAAGCTACATACGAGGAGCATGATGAGTGTTCAATGCGCAACGCCATGTTGTCTCATGAAACACACATCGCCAGCAACGGTAACTGCCTATTTTCATCTCTCATGATAATTTTACAGCTCAATTTACAATAAACGAATATTTTTTCCTAAAATATTAAATCCAACTTTATTATTCATTTACATTGACTTGAAAAATTTATATATAAAAAAAATAAAAAAAAAATATACAGATTTACATTTGGATTTGAAGAAAAAGCGTAAGGAACTCCACCGAGGTCCAAGGAGGTCCACCGACCGCACTACTTTTTTTCATTAGTTTTATTTAAGTCGTTTACTTGATCCCTCTTCGTCGATATAGTTCTTTAATTTAGGTTTTTTTATTCCCAATTACGCAAATTTTTTTAAAATGCAGACCTACCTAATTAAAAACACAGCAGTCTCACTGTTTCGTGATAGTTTCTACAAAATCACACCACCCGCAAGCCGTGTAAAGAAACCTCGTTCCTAAAACTGCTAAAGATGGATTTAAGTTAATAAGACCATTATAATTCAATGCATTCAAAATGTATTTTTGTAAATTTTGACGGCGAAAAAGGTAGCAATCAAACGTTGAAATGATAATTGTAATGAAAACGGCAAGATACTTTTTTCATTTTTAGGTATAAAAGAATAGTACTTATAGAAAAATTTTAAAATTTTTATGAGAAAAAAATCAGCGTTTTATAAGGATGTGCTCGTAAAATAATAAGCTATGGAATATGTATGTATTCATATTAGTCAGTGAATTTCGTATAAATAATTTGTGTTCCGTATAAAATTACGAACACATCTTCGTAAAAATGTGAATCTTACGCTACAGTCTAACGTGAAAATCAGTAAAAAGCTCATTAAAACCGAGTCTGGCATAATCAGTTTTTTATTAAATCTGCATGCAGAACCTCACACCCAGCTAGTTGTTAGTCTTCGTTGAATTTATGGCTGTCTTATTGCTTGAGCCTCAGCGTACCACTTTCGAAACCCAATAGAGTACCCAGACCATACACACACACCCCCACTTATTAATATAGCATTAAACACTTCTATTCCATACCGTGCCACTCTGTTGCTCAGTTCGATATCTGTTCAATATTTCTTAATATTTTTTTAGTGTTTTTTTTAATGTTGCTTCTTTTTTTCTTCCAGTCTACCAACCCAATTTGTTGGCTCATCCCAACCAAAATCAGCAAGAAAAGCATAACAAAACCCGGAAAAATTTTCAAATGTAAAAAATTGCACATGAGTTCAAGGAAAATAACAAAAACAAAAAAAAAAAAAAAAGGCTAGCTCCAGTGTGCACCGCCGTACCATTCCATTTCCAGGATATAAACGGACATCTCTGTCACCATCTTCCTACTACTACTTTAGTTGGTATTTTTTATTTTTATGCCACGTAGTTCCAGCGTCGTCGCTCAAGTGTTCAGCGCTAGCTTCAAATTGCATTAGTGTAAGTGCAATTTTTTCTATTGGCTCTTATACATATATATATATATACACATATATATACTCATAGTTATGTCTGTGCATGTAGGTGTGTGCAAAATAAAAATTTCTTGGTAAAAAAAGTATGGTTTCTCTCATTTTACAGACTCAAACCTTAGCTGCAGGGTAGCCAACATCTTGACTCATACCAACAAAAAATGCATCGGACAATAAGAATAAAAAAGGGAATACAACTCTTTTTTTTGTATAGCAATTTTTTTAATATGATATATATAAAAATGTATTGGTAGATATACAGTATTGGAATTTTTTAACTTATATAAAATGCTGCAACAGATAAACGGAACGATGGTTGGAAGAGAAAACTAGAATTAATTCTGGTTAGCAAAGATGCTTGATTTTTTTACGTACTTTTCAAGTGGGTATTATTTTTGGCCTTCACCACTAGTTGTGGGACTGTATGTGTGGGAAATGTTAAGTAGAAATGTTGGATGCTGTTTTTAATACGAATGGGCTCAAGGGATTTTAATTAGACGAAACCTACTTGTCGAAGCATAAATCCACTCAATATACGTGGCTAAGACTTAGTGATTTAATTATTAGTAGGATATTTATTGCGATCTACCTTTTCCTACCGATCCATTTTTCTATTGGTTTTTTTTCTAATTTGTCTTTTTAAAAATGCTAAAATCATTAAGAATTCTCTATCTGGATACTACACTTTGAAGAGAAAAGGTTGATATTATGGTGTTGGCTTTAATACGAAAAACCGTTTTTTTATTGTGGGGTGAATTTGGACCCTTACGGTAAAGTTTTGAGGGTTAATCTGTTCTACTTAATTATTTCCCAGATTATTGTTAATGTTTCATCTAAAGTGATGCAGCCGCTAAAGCTAATAAAAAATTTTTTAACAAAAACTGCATTAAGATGTATTGTATTTTATATTGAAACACGACGTTTTCGAAAATGAAACGAAGGATGAAATGTTATGTTGCAAGCTTGTTTGCAAAAAAAAAAGGTGCCTGATTAATGCACAGCGTTATTAGTGGTGATTCAATCAAAGATATTGTAGTGGATGGAGAAGTAATTAGAAAAATGAATGAAATTAAGCATTTGGAGTTTTGACAGACAGAGAGTTAAGATGAAATTATATTTGTAATGAAATATCAAACAGATCAGCTATTCAATTTAAACGTACCGGGCTTATGGAATGATCATATTCGATTTTGGTCAAATTTTGCATGGAGCATCATCACTGACGGAAATAAAAAACTTGATTTGGAGGAAAAAAGTGTGGCATGATTTTTGGCGGAGTTACAGGGTGCCCAAAATTGACAAAAATCGTCAAAAATGCCGAAAATTGGTTTTTACGAAAATTCATATTGGAGTTGTTATAATTTCTTACTGTTTAACTATATTGTACTATAAAAGAGTTAGTTTTTATTGTACTTCTTTAAATAAATAAATGAATAAATAAAATAAAAAAATAAAATAAATTCATATCTCAAACACATCTCAGCCGAATGTTAAGCTTGAAAGTTAACTAAGCGGACTTAAATCTAAAAATAATTTTGTGAAATTTTGATGATTGGGGGTTCCATCCCTTGCGGTAAGGTAATTAATTTAGAAAATGAAAATTACCTTTCCTACTCCTGTATGGAAGTGAGCTGTGGGCTGATGTTCTGAAAACGACACGCAAAAGAAAGCCCCTATCGGCAGTACAGAGAACGGCAGCCCTACGGGTAGCTTCAGCGTACCGCACGGTTTCTGAAGCTGCAGTATTAGTGATCAGTGGAACCATACCAATCGATCTTCTAGCACAAGAGCGCAAAACGTTATGGGAACTGAAGAAGCAAAACAATAACAACAGAATGACCAAGCAGGCGGTTTAGCTACAGACCCTGCCACGGTGGCAAGACCGATGGGACACTGACACCAAAGGCAGGTGGAAAGCAAAATTAGTCTCCCACCTAGATAGATGGTATAATCGAGAATTCGGTGAGGTAAACTTTTACGTCACGCAGTTCCTGTCAGGCCAAGGGTACTTTCGAAAGTACCTTCACAAAATGGGAAAAGTAGAAAGTCCCGATTGTATCTATGGCGACGGACAGCTAGATGACGCAGAGCACACCTTCTTCCAATGTGCACGGTGGCAAGCGGAGCGTAACGCCCTTATATTAATAGTAGGCGTTTTCAACGTAGATCGCGTGCTTGATATTATGGTCAGCAGCGAAGAAAACTGGAAATGCGTAGCCAGATGCGTTGAAAATATTCTACGAAAAAAGAAACGCGATCTGGAAGCTGCCGAGCTACCGCTGGAAAGTAGATAGTGGTAGCTTGGCTAGCTGTGGCGAAATAAAGCGCTGCAGGCAGCTGATCTTGACCTATAATTTGAATGAGGAAATGTGAACCTCGAAGGCAAGAAAGGCAGGCCCGGACGCGGGTTTTTTAGATGCTGGCTCACACAGCCAAATATAGGGACCACCCCGAAGTAAAGCGAAAGCGGTTCCGGGGTGGGAAAAACTCCCGTATAAGAAGGAGGTGGTTTAGTCGGTAGGCGACAGCGGATCCCAACACACCGGTCAAGGGACGAACTTGGCTGACGGTGCGTAACAGGCATTCCACCTGACCTTTTCCGCAAAAAAAAAAAAATTATCATTATTATTATTATTATTATTATTATTATTATTATTATTATTATTATTATTATTATTATTATTATTATTATTATTATTATTATTATTATTATTATTATTATTTTTATTATTATTATTATTATTATTATTATTATTATTATTATTATTATTATTATTATTATTATTATTATTATTATTATTATTATTATTATTGTTATTATTATTATTATTATTATTATTATTATTATTATTATTATTATTATTATTATTATTATTATTATTATTATTATTATTATTATTATTATTATTATTATTATTATTATTATTATTATTATTATTATTATTTTTATTATTATTATTATTATTATCATTATTATTATTATTATTATTATTATTATTATTATTATTATTATTATTATTATTATTATTATTATTATTATTATTATTATTATTATTATTATTATTATTATTATTATTATTATTATTATTATTATTATTATTATTATTATTATTATTATTATTATTATTATTATTATTATTATTATTATTATTATTATTATTATTATTATTATTATTATTATTATTATTATTATTATTATTATTATTATTATTATTATTATTATTATTATTATTATTATTATTATTATTATTATTATTATTATTATTATTATTATTATTATTATTATTATTATTATTATTATTATTATTATTATTATTATTATTATTATTATTATTATTATTATTATTATTATTATTATTATTATTATTATTATTATTATTATTATTATTATTATTATTATTATTATTATTATTATTATTATTATTATTATTATTATTATTATTATTATTATTATTATTATTATTATTATTATTATTATTATTATTATTATTATTATTATTATTATTATTATTATTATTATTATTATTATTATTATTATTATTATTATTATTATTATTATTATTATTATTATTATTATTATTATTATTATTATTATTATTATTATTATTATTATTATTATTATTATTATTATTATTATTATTATTATTATTATTATTATTATTATTATTATTATTATTATTATTATTATTATTATTATTATTATTATTATTATTATTATTATTATTATTATTATTATTATTATTATTATTATTATTATTATTATTATTATTATTATTATTATTATTATTATTATTATTATTATTTTTATTATTTTTATTATTTTTATTATTATTATTATTTTTATTATTATTATTATTATTATTATTATTATTATTATTATTATTATTATTATTTATTAACGTTATTATTTATTAACGTATGTAAGTACACTAAGAACTAAGTTCTTTTAATGTACAAAGTAGGAAACATTTTATATATTAAATATATAAACTATAAATATTAATAATCATATAACAAAAATTCAAACGAAGATACAAAATCATATTGCTTAAAACTTTTAATTTCACATATAATCAGATAAAAGAATAAAGAACTGATTACTTTAATCGACTATGAAAATTTTCAATAGGAGTAATGTTTAGAAATGGCCTGTTTAAAGTTTGCCGCTCCGACAATTGATTTAAGATTGGTTGGTAATGCTTTCTATAACCTGATGGCGAAAAAAAAATAGTCGTGTTGAGTTCAGAAAGTTGAAATTAGGTACTATAAGCACTTGGCTTCTTTGCGACTGGCCAAACTTAAATTTTTCTTAAAGATATGTTAGCATCTTATTCTTTATGAGTTTGTGAAGAAATATGCAATTCCGAGCATTTAGATAATTCAATATATCGCAGCAAAGTATACCGTTTTTAAGCTCTGCCAAGTGATCAAACTTCCGTAAGCCATATACATATCTTGTCGCATGATTAAATGCAATTTGCAATTTGAGTTGAGAGCTCAAATCAAGCTTACTGTATACTACTTTAGAGTGAGTGATCACCGGTAGAATAAGTTGAATTACTAATTTAAGTCTAGTAGAAATTGGTATAAACTGAGCCGGCACTCATAGATTACGTAGGATGAAATATATTTTTCGGATTACAGCATTAATATGGTTAGTACACGTCAAATAACAATTGATGCTGAAACCTTTCAAATTGGTAACAAGAGGAAGTCTCGTGCCATTTAGACATAAGTCCGGAATATCCTTAAAAAAAATTCTGTTTTTGGATACCGGCAATATAAAAGTCTTCTGAGCATTTAAATGGAGTTTGTTTTTATTGGCCCATTGGCAAAAAGAATTTAAATCTTCATTCAATTTGAACACTAAATCTTCCTATAAATTTTCTTTACCCGTTCAATAAACTTGAGCGTCATCGGCATAAGCATGCACTGACGAGTGATTGCAGCAATCAAAAATGTCATTAACAAATATAGAAAATAGCAGTGGACCCAGAACCGAACCCTGGGGCACACCACTACTTATAATCTTACGCTGCGAAAAATAATTTCCAACTTTTACCCTTTGCACTCTATATTTAAGGTAACTATTAATAAGATTTATTGCGTTTTTAAGTTTAAGTATTTAAGTTTATGACAGAGTAGAGTATGACTGACAGTGTCAAATGCTATTGAAAAATCAAGTAAGCACAGTAGCGTTATTTTTCCTTCGTCATAAAATCCTCTTATATCATCTTATACCTTTAAAGTAGCAGTTGTACAAATATGGCCGACACGAAAACCTGACTGGAGCGGGGACAAAAGCTGCTTAGATGTTAAATATGTAGTAATTTGATCAGCCATAAGGACCTCACAAACCTTAGAAAAATACGACAGAATGCTTACAGGCCTAAGGTCCTTGGTCTCACAAGCTGTAGTTTTTTTAGCAATTGGCATAACTAAGGCATTTTTCCATGATGCAGGAAATGAAAATGTTGTAAAGCAGTGGTTAATTATGTGTGTTAAAGAACTAAGAATATGTGCTAATATGATTTTTATGAATTTAATATTTTTACCGTCTTCATCAACAGCATAGGACTTAATGCTCACTACTTATTTTGCCACCTGATCTTCAGTGACCCTTGAAAACTGAAACGTTGGCTGAAAATGAAGGTCTGAAGATTCAAACATCTAAACAAAAAGAATTTTTATATACATCATGAATTTTTAAATGACATTATTTTAACCCCTACTTTGAAATCAATTACCTTGCCACAAATGATAGAACCCCCAACCACCAAAATTTCGCAAAACTATTTTTGGAATAAAGTCCGTTCAATTACCTTTCCAAAAGTAGTTCAGACTTAAAATTCGGTCAAGAAATTCGTTTGTTAATCAAAAAAATATTTGTGTTATATGTTGAAATTACCATATCTCATTAATCCATTGAGCCCCCACTAGGGTTGTCAATTTTTGGAGTTGTTTCGATACCGGGATTTTCGGAATCCGAAAATACAATCCTGGGATCCCGGGATCGTCCCGAAATTCAAGAAGTATTTATATCGTTATTTTTTTTCCAAAAAGTACAACACATCCACTTCTATTCTATTAAAGTACATATTCTGTATCAAATTGATATAACAAAGAAGTACAATTCAACAATAAAAAACATAACATAAAATTTGACAATCATATATCCTCAGTTATTTATGAAATAGTTTTTGTAATACATGTACAAATACATATATTTGGTTTAGCAGAATCTGCCCACATAAAATTATTTTAAATCACTATTTAAACAACAATTTTTTTAAAATCTAATTTGTTTTATATTGATTATTGTTCAATTATCCTTCAATAAATCAATTCCGCTTATAATACAGATTCTACAGCGCTTAAAACCTGTTGCGCCAGAGTAAATTTAACTAAGAAGAGTAATTTTAAACACGTTTTTCTCGAAACATACTGTTTCAAAACTGGCAATACTACTGCAAACAAACTAATCGACCAATTAAAATTTTTTTAATCTGTCTGTATTGCAATTCTTCACATCTTTTACCAAAATGAGCATCTTTGGAAAATTTGTCTAGGTTTTACACGCAAAATTATGGCCAAAAATAATGTCATTTTTTGCCACTTTTTTTCCACGCTTCGAAATTTTCTTAATTTTCCATTTTGGTAAAATTTTATTTTAGTAAAATCGAATTTCAACGTTTTTGCCTATTTATATCAATTTTGTGCACCCTGTGCACTCCGCCAAAAATAACGCAAAACTTTTTTCCTCCATATTAAGTTTTTTATTTTCGTCAGTGATGCTTCATGCGAAATTACACCCAAATCGGAGATGGTCATTCAGTAAGGCCAGTACGTTCAAAATTGAATTGTTGTACATTGGATACAAAATACAATCCAGGTGATGTTTATGCCCCTTTTAAGCCTCGGATGGGTAATGATCCAAAAGACAGTAAATGGACGTTATCGTCTGGTCAGACGAAATCAGAGTTGTGCCCTATTACGAAGGTATGGCATAATGACAAGTAGGCTAACGGTAATTTTATGCTTCAGAGTATGAATACATATGTATGCTATGTATCTATATGGGGCATGTCACACACTTGCGCGGACACGGACAAATATGTTGTTGTTTTCGCGGGTAAAATAAGAAACTGGAAATTGAGAAAGCTTCTTTTACCCGTGAAAACAACAACAAATTTGTCCGAGACCGCTAAGTGCGACATGCACCTAAGCAGTATTTATCTTGTTATCTGACGAAAATAGGATAAGAGAAGAATATAAAATTGAACAAAATATCACGCTCTCATCTCTCAGAAATTGATTTCTTCTTGGCAGACGACATAGAAGAATTTGACTTTGAGACAGAAATTATCACTACCAACATTTGCTGAACTTTTCGATTTTATATTTTTCATATAGAAGGAAAACATACTTGAAAACTCAAGAGAGCGTTTGCCAATCGAACAAATAGAAACAAAGTTGTTCAAAAAGAAAAATCATTTCGTCTGGCCAGACGACATAGTTTATGTATGAAGATTTCGACTTTTTGACAAAAGTTATCACTAGAAACATTTACAGAACTTTTCGATTTTATTCTTGTCATAAAAAATATATATACATATATATATACATATCCGCTGAAAATATTCTTGAAAAATCACGAAAGCATTTGTTAATCAAGCAACTCGAAACAAAATTATTCAAAAAAGAAAAATCGTTTCGTCTGGCCAGACCATATAATCCATCCGAGGGTTAAAAGTCAAAAATTATTTTACATATTATTCAAACGCGTCTCCAATTTTTTATTTGTCAGTTTTTTGCAAAAAAATCGATATTTTGAAGAGAATCTGTTTTTTTTGTGACAAACTTTATACACAAAATTTATGCACTTGATTCAATGTATCTTCCCAGCAAAAAGTTTCAATGCGCATTACTTCTATTCACGTTAAGAGGGCTTCATTCTCCTTGCAAATAGTGCTGTTTGCATAGCGCTATATTTGTAGCACTTTCCGTAACGATAATGTTGCACGTAAAAAAAAGTATTAGATTTTAATGTCAAAAAAATAAACTTCAAAAACTGTACAAATTCATCAAATTGTTTTAAAACTATGTTTTCTGTTTTTCCTTCATCAAATGAAAAATCAAATAAAATGCATAAAAATCCATACCTTTTTATATCGTCACCCTTATTCAAGAGGATGTATGTCAAAATTGGGCAAAGTAGCGTTTATTAACGGTTGAGGTAGATTGGTCAAAACTAAATCTATGTCCTTTTATAGTTTGTAATGTCTGTATGAAAAAAGGGAAGATTAACGTTTGAAACAATACATTCGTATGGACTTCATACGATTAAAAATCGTTTTCTTTGCCTCCTGAACAATAGATAATTTTTACTTACCTCGTATTAGAACTAGGCCGGCGATATGAACTATAAAGGAAGCAAAGCCGTGGGTTGTCGCTACATTTTTCTTCGAACTACAAGGAATACAAAGTGCTCGGTTCTTGCTACGTTTTTATATCAAATACAAGCAGAACAAAGTGCTCGGCTCTCTCTACGATTATATATAGAATAAATTCTACAACGGGAGCGGAGCGCATACATCTGATGACATAACTATGTTAAAAAATACTCTATACACAAGGAGAATGAAGCACTCTACAGTTTTTTTTGGAGCGCTTCAGATGCGCTAATGGAGCGCTCACTTTCCTGCTGGGTTCTCATGCATACACAGAAAAGATATTTAAATAATTTAAAAGATGGTGTTGTATATCATATAGATAATAAAAACTCACCGACAATGTTGAGCATATCCTTTGACCATTTCATTAATTCACGCTTGATGAGACGACGTTCCTGAAGGCACCTGGCATATGAACATTCCGCCATTTTTTACACTTTCACATACATACATAAACAATTGATTTCAATGCAAGAACAAAGTTGAGTAAAATTGATAGAAATGTCAAAAGTTAATATAAGCCATTAATATATAAAAGTTTATTAAAGTTTTATAAAGCTTTCCTTTTGAACACATGGGCATTTTTAATTGTGGAATATATGTTGTTGCTGTTGTTGTTGCTTTATTTATTTATTTTTTTTACTTCTATTAGACAAGATTTATGGAACGTCTATTTTGGAATGCGCTGTTGTTGTTGTTGTTACTGTTTATATTTTATTGTTGGTATCTTAAAAGTTGCAATTGTTGTTGTTGTCATCATTGAAGGCTACAAGAGAAAAACAAATAACATATGAATAAATGTAGGCAAAAATTTAATTAAAAATATATATAAAAATTATTGTATTCAAACACAAAAGATTTTATTTTAGAGATGATGTAGAATTAACTGAATAAAAACAATAAAAACTACACAAAAACACACATACGAACATTTTTTATTTGAAATACGTTTTTCTAAACAATTTGCAAGAATTTATTGTGAATTGTTTTCCTTTATTGCGAATTTATAAATTGAGTAAATGACAGCTCAAAAAATAATTACACAAGATTTATTCAAGGTGAGCGTAAAAAATATCAAAAGTTGATCCCCACACACGCGTTGTTGTTATTGTTGCTGTTGGTAAGCCTGTATTTTTATTATTCTGTCAATTTCTGGTTTTTGTTTTAAGTTGAAAAAAAATTCTTTCCTTAATAAACAACATTTTTTGTATTCAATTCATTTATTTTTCTCATTTTTTCTCTTTATTTTCATTTTTATCTAATGCTGAATTTAAACATTTTTTGCTTAAATTAATTTATGCTAAAAATAATCGCTTGTTTGTGTGTTGTGTGACTAACAAAGTGTGCTGATTGTAGTTTTTAGAATTTTGCTATTTTTTCAGCAACAAGTTTTCGCAATTAGTTTTTCTAGAATTTCCGCATTTCACTGGAAGTTATTTAAATAAATTCAGCTTAACCTTGACTGTGTGGTTGCAATTGTTGTTTTCGTTGCTAATATACCCAGTAAGCTAAAAGTATCTTTTTTGCATTGATTTGATGGGCGGAAAAGTACGTTTTTGGTATTCTTTTAAATTGCTCGCCGGACTAAAAAAGATAAGTTAATTTTTAACTGTGAGTTTTTTAAAGTGTCTTATTTTAATGTTATGTTAAAAAATTTAATGACATATTTTAATAACTATATATTATTTTATAATTCTAATAATATGTAATAATTTTTGTAGAACTATATTAGAGCTTAATGCCAAATAAGTACGTGAAGCAACAGGTTGCAAAAACAAGTTATTTGCAGAAAAAACCATGAAGTAGACTGGGCAGCTGCTTAATTGATCGCTACATCAACACTTTAGTAGTCTTCTATGGTTTCTGCAGTCCAAGGGCGTCCACAGGACTTGTTCTAGGGGGGCGACAAAGGCATAAAGGAGTCTAAAATGCACATAAAGAAAATGTAACCTATATAATTCTATTTTCTGAGATTTTGTTACTAATTTTGTTATCATGATACGCCGTTGACACACGCTTGTACACTTAAGAAAATTATATTTATTTCAAAGATGGGCAAATGAGAAAATCTTTCTCATATCATGCCCGAAACATTTTCAAAATTAATTTTTTTTTATGTAATTTAAAACATTTTTTCTCAACAAATATTCTTAGTAATTTAATAAATTAAATAATGTGAGGTCTTCTTTATCCCTAAATAAAATCGCATTAATTACAATTTAGCTCCCAAGTTTCCCTCTTTTCAAATAAGAATACAAAAATTTCCAAATATTTTTTTTTTGTTTTGAAAAATGAATACAACCAGCAAGATTTTTAGACAATTTTTTCCAGTTTTGGAGGCATATAACTCATGAACCAATTGCGAGCGGCCTGAAATTTATCAGATTTAGATTTAGTAGCTAAAAATTGCTATTCTTGAAATGGTTCCCGCATGGAAATCAACTGACTTATTTCTTTTTCCAACATGCATCAGTTCTAGCAGCATGCAAGTTACTAAAATCGAGTTTGGAAACATACCTATTATATGAACAATTACAAAATTTTATTTTTTTTTAATTCAAAACGTATGAATAACTATATAAAGAGGTACATGTATAGATGGGTTTTGGGCTCCATTCAATTTCTAAACATATTACAGAACCAACGCGAAAATTCTCAAAATGGGTGGATGTCTGTTCAAAAACGTGAATTTGAAGAAGTATAAAATAAATTCGAGTTTTCTATTGAAATTTTAGTCATAAAAAAACTTTTTGCCATAAGATATTTTAATGTAAAAGCGTTTTCTTAAAAAGAATTTGCCATCAGATTTTTTTAAAAATTAGTGCATTATTTAAAATTGGTCTACTTTATTTAGAATCTCCTAATTTTTTTTGAACCAGAAGTTTTTCTCTCACCTAGATCGCTGCAATTTTCTCATATTCAAATGCTGTAAGATTGTTAGCAATTTTATTGAGTTAACGACAAATTAAAAAATTGTCTAAATTGGATCATCTTTATGACAGAAAAACGATTTTTTTTAATCCAACTATTAGGAAAACATTTAGTTTTTTAAATTAATTTTACTTTGTTTTCTTCTTGTGTTTAATTACATAAAAACATAAATTCACTTTTCGTCCAAGGTCATATGCGTTATTAGCTTAAATGCCCATTACCATCTGTTGCTCTGAAGAATGATCTCCGACTAATAGGGGTATCATTCCTTATGATTTCATTCCTCAATTTGTCGTAAGAATAACATTGTAATTTCTTCTATTGCATTCGTTGTATTTGATTGTCGGCCTTTGTAGTCTAGTGGAGAGTGCGCTAGAAATTCAGCCCAGAGGTCCCTGGTTCGAATCTAGGTTCGAGCATGGTTCTTTTCACTTTCTTTGTTCTTCCACAGCTAAATTGTGGAAAATGTAGAATTAAAGGACAGGAACAACTAAGGGCTAGAAATGCTTACCGAGGTTAAGGCATAACACTAGCCTCGGTTAGAAGCTATTAAAATTGTCTTTCACGGTTGTTTCGCCTAATAAATAATTCACGTATGGTTCCAAACAATTCCTCTAAATAAATCTATCCCTTTCCTTTCAGGTCAAAGACAAAGAGAAAGAGTACGTGACCTGTAAACTAAAAAACCGTGGTTCAAACCCCAGCTAAGATATATTGTTTTTTTTGTTTTTAGTAAATGTCAGAACTGTAAAATCGGCATTCATATTCAGAATTTTAATTGATTGACAGCAAAATTGATTTATAAATAAAATATTTAATTCACATTCTTCTTTTAATTCACAAAAATGATTTATTACTCGATTCAATTATTCATTTTCGTTATTAAGAACAAAGAATGTAATTCACGAAGAATTGAAGAATTTTATATGATTATTTTTTATTCATTATTAATTTTTTTTCATTAATCTTTTGTTATTCATTATTATTTTTTTTATTCACTATTAATTTTTTATTCATTATTCATTTTTTATTCATTATTCATTTGTTATTCTTAATTCATTTATGAAAAATGAATAATGACTAAAGAAAGAATAATTGAAAATTCTTAAATATTCCGTGAATAACATTCTTTTTGAGTTTCATTTAAATTAACAAAAAAATTATTCATTATTCTGAATAACGAAAATGAATAATTAATAATTTTTTAAAAATTAATGTGAATTAAAAATTTTGTTTAAAAATCAATTTTGCAGACAACTTTGAAAAGATTGACATTCCTGAATTTTCAAAATATCGATTTTTTTATGATTGATTTTGGTTCAAAAGAACTCAAAAAATCTATTTTTAATGATATGAAATTCGAAATTAATTTTTATGTTAAATGGTGAAGGTCTTAAACGCAGCGCGTCAAGGCCGTTTTTCGGTGTTAAAAACTTTAAAGAGCTTTTTCTAGAAATCACATTTTTTGAGTTAGCTGGCGTGACATAAAAAAAACTACTGGAGTCATCGTTCTGAAATTTTAATATGCTACTGTGCACATATAAATCTATAGATTGAACTACGGATAGAACGATCAACAAAGCATTGCTAGGTTTTCAAGGGATTTTTTGGTCTCGAAAATCGGCTAATTTCGAAAAAACGCCGCCATTTTGTCAATTTTGGCCAACAAAATTTATAGTGGCTTCGATGCTGATTAAAACCACTTTTTTATTTTTTTTTTTTTCAGATGTTCCAGTGAGCTAAAATCACGCCCAACGTGATTTTTTGATGTTATTTTCAAAAACCTGCAGCAGCCAAGAAACACGCTGAAAAAATCCAAAAATTTTTTTGTATGCTTTTTTCCTTAAATATAAATATGTAAAGTTATATAAGTTATCTCTTTCCTTTCTTAAAAAAATTTGCATTTTAAAAATTTTATTTTTCAAAAATCCTTAAACAAAAAAGGCAAAACAATGTAGATAGATGCTTGGAAATATGCAGCAGCAGCAATTTATTGGCTAAAAACATCTTTCAAAACACTCTGTAATATTTTGAAAATATTATTTTTGTATACAAATTTATATGTAATTATATGTTTTTTTTCAGATTCTGAGAAATCTTGATGAATTTCGGCCGCAATGACTATTGTTTTGTTTTTTTTTTATCAAGACTCCTTTAAATCTTTCCACTTTTTGCCTTTTTTTTATTACATAAATTTTCGTCACTCTAACGTGACGGTTTTTGTTATTTATTTGTTGCTATTCTTTTTAAAAATAACTTATTATTAATAAAGAAAATGAAATTAGTATCATGTGTTTCTTTAATTATAACGCTTTAAATTTAGTGGGGTATAGATGGGCACATCAAATAGTGTAACTTAACAAAAAACAAGGTATAGTTTGTATTGTTACATATTGGCACCAAAAATTGTACTATATGCAAAATCGACAAAATTGTTGATATACCGAAATCAAGCGCTGCTTCGATCGGCCGCATGGAATTGGAAGGTCTCCGAAAACAAACAGTCTTATAGTGCAATTAGTGAAAAAAAAAATCCTAAAATATCAGCGAAAATAAGCAAATGATATTGCGAAAAATTTAAACAAAAAGAAATATTGTTAGCGTGGAACCGCAAACGGTTCGAAGTTTTGTGAAGGACACAAGATATTTACTTCAAGAAAATAACTATTTCTGTAGAAACGAAATATAAAAAAAAGTTAAATTATGCAAATTAATACAGTGGCACGCATTCGTTTAAGCGCACATACATTTTTAGGTTAAAAATTGGTAAAAAATTAAAGGAGCCCAAATTTCTTGAATGTTTTAACTTTTAACCTTTAACTTTTAACTTTTAACTTTTAAAGGTAATAACCTCCCACTGAACCAAAACTATCTTTTTTGAATTCACTTATGAACCTCTTCGGGTAAAAACGTATATTTTTGGATCTCATAAATTAACTATTTTATACACATTTGTAGGAGTAAAATGACTCTCAAAAGCGAACCCATTTCTCTTCAGAAATTAGTCAGAAAAAGATTCCTTCATTGAATTTTTTTGTTCGAAAACGAGGTCAAAAAAGAACCAATGAAAAATAATTTTTCAGCACTCAGAAATTAACCATTTTGAACTCATTCGCCGAACTGAATTGACTTTCAAAAACGAACCTATTTTCTTCGAAATTCAATCATAAATTGTCTTATTATTGCATATCGATAAAATGATAAAAAAAAAAATGATACTCTTAAGAAATTCTTTCTATTTTATTTGAACAGAATTCAGATAAACAGAAGCGTATCATCTGTGAAATTTTGACAGCGCGATTACATATAACCAAGAGTTATACCGTCACGTGTTGCATTCATTGCCGCACAGTTTTACATGATACAGTTTTACATGAAGCGTTCAGATGTTGATCTTCATGTTCATGATGTTGATCTTCCAAAACAGTGGTAAAAATTTTTTTAATGAGTGCATTTATCGTGTTTTATGCTAACTACTCAACACAAATTCAAGGTAAATATATCAGACGTGTTGGCTTAATGCTGTTCTTCAAAAATATGAAGAGTTTGTGAAACATCATCGAGTGGTTGTGTGATGCCACCAGCCGTGTTTTCAAAATGGCCGTAGTGGAGTGAAGCGTTTCACCCCACAAACTCCGTTTTAATGCGTATTTAGTGTTTTTGTGTCGATTTGTGCATAACCAATGGTATCAAGATTGTAATTTTTCCACCATATTGCAGCCTGCAAATACAGCGTTTAGATGTTTCGATCTTCGGGCCCTTGAAGCGCGGGTTTACGCAGAAGTGTATGGAATGGTGTTAGTCGCATGTTGACCGTGTGCTCGAAATACACCATATGGCCATAATGCAGCCCGTGACTCAGCGGATTATTAGATCTGGTTTCGAAGCCACACCCAGAAAAAAATCTGTTTAATTTAACCAAATTTTAACTAAATTTCAGGTTAAAATTTGCCAACCTGAATCGTCACGTTAAGATTACCACATGCCAATCAGGTCAATTTAACCTGTTTTTGAGGTTTTATGAAACTGGAAAATGTGGCTATCTTAACCGAATTTTAACCAGCATTTTCGGTTAAATCGAATTGAATAAGGTTTATTCATGCTACCCGAGAAACAATTTGTGTCCGTACCAAACTACTCAGGCACGAAAGTGCCGAGTATCAGACTCAATTTTATTTTTAAACGCCTTGAGTAGCAACGAAAAAATGCGAAGTTGTGGTGAACAGGACTCGAGAAAAAATTCATATATTGTGTCAAAGTAGCAGATATATACCCGAAACATACCCAACAAGTACCTCGAAAGTCACCCAAAATAGTACCGTAGTAAGTCTGTATTATGTCAAAAAAATTGCTCAAAAACTAGCGACTATATTGGGGCACAATAAGCTGATGAGTGCCCAAATCGGTCTTCGTTCGTACATCGTGCCTGCCCAAGGTGTTCCAGCACCTCTTTCGGTGCAGAGGTCGGATATTTACCGACACGAGCACCGGACATATATCAGCTACTTTATTGACACAAAATATGAAATTGTTTCTCGGGCTAGGTTTGCATGTTTTTACCTCAATCATCTACATGCAAACTTTGAAATTTTCCAACAATCACATCATGAGAAACAAAATTAAATAAAAAAAAACCATTTTTAGCATGAGCAAATGAATCATTGTTACTTTATTTTTAAACCCAAATGACCACAGAATTAGCTGAAATTGATAACTTAATGACAAGCTTATTTCACGTACCCGAAGTGCCCTTTGTTACAAACTCTGCATCATTAGAGCAGAAATTGACAGCTGGCAGGTTGTTTTTTTCGCTTAAGCCTACCATGTTTTTTTCGCTATTTTCTACATGGATTTCTGTTAACCAGATCCATCAGGTGAAAGTAACGTGGATCAGGTATATACGAAGTGGTTGATTCTCCTAACAAAATTCATCAGGTAAAAAATAATCTGAATCAGGTACGACTATTTTTCCTGAGTGAACGCGAGTATATTCAGCGATGACGACTTTCTTGCGGCAAACGTAAGCGGCGAAAGTCCTATGGCCGAATATCTGCCAACAGCTGAAGATGTGCCAAATATACTCGTCGTTCTTGATAGTACGGACGTTGGTTCGAACAAGGAGGTGTCTACACAAGAAGGTGCTAGTATATGCGGAATATCAGATCAGGCTTCTACATTCGCCTCTGCTTTCACATCTTCTCTTTTGTTAAATTTTTATATTGGCTCGCAGAACCAAATTTATTCGAAATTAGAAAGCAATAAAATTAGAATTTTAACGATAACTTTATGGGGACATTAAACAATTTTATTGATGGAAGCAACATTTAATGAATTCCGTTTGTTGAAAGTTTTTGTTGGATACTGTATCAAGGATGTTGTGTAGATCTAATTAGTTTAAAACTAAAAAATTCGGTAAGTTCTAAAAAAAAAAACGTACGCAAAACTCTCATTTTATGCTTGTGGTTCAGTAAGAAGGAAAACATTTCATGATTCTATTTTGAACTCATATTAATTTTTATTTATTTATTCGTCTATGGATATAGTCCTTACAGACTAGATTTACAAACTATGATTATAAATTACTTAATAACTAAAGGAAAATAAAGTTCAATATCAAGGCTTTAAGAGCTTTAAGGCTTTAATTTAATATAAATTTAAAATTATTCCTAGGTATAGAAAAATCGATATTATGAGTTCGAGAGAGAGCATTGAAATCAAACATGGTTCTGGTAAGAGGCTCATTGACTGCATAATCGCTTCTATGAAATGGAATAGAAAAAACATTAAACTGGAGTAACTGACGAGAAGGAAAAGACAAAAGAAATTAAATATTAAATAATGCAGGACAATCAATGTGATCAGAAATAATATCAAAAGTTATCATAAGTGAGCGAATTCTTCTCGAAGAATATCAATATCCAACTGAAGGGAGCCAATATTTAAAGGATTCTTAATGCTGGAGAAAATGTTTAAATCGTCAGCATAAAGCAAAAAATTAGTAATATTAAAAAAATCAGAGATATCGTTTATAAATAAGATAAAGAGCAAAGGGCCAAGAATGCTACCTTGAGGAACCCCCGATTGGAAGCCAAAATTTAAAAGTTTATTAATAAAAAAAAATGTGAGAGACCTTATCAAAGGTTTTAGAAAAGTCTGTGTACATAACATCTACTTGACAACCAGATTCAAAAGAATTTATACAATACTCTGTGAAAAGAGCTGGATTAGTAACCGTCGAGCGTCCTAAACCAAACCACGCTGGTTCGGAATAATAAACTGTTTCAGGAGAAAATATAATTTTTCTTTAATTATTCTTTCAAAGAGCTTAGAGACAGTAGATAGCTTAGAGATGGGTCTATAATATGTGATATCATTCTTGGCATCTGATTTAAAAATAGGAGTAATACATGCAATTTTCCAAGTGTCGACGAATTCACTGGAAGACAAAGATTTATTAAAAAGAGCTAATAGCTGATTTGAGAGTGAAGGCAGACAAATTTTAAAGAAAAAAGAAGATAGACCATCAATATCATATTTTCGCGAATTTTTGAGGTTTATTTTCCCACACAGAAAATAAAAAAATTGATTTATTACCTAAACTTGATTAGGCAATCTGAAATTTTCTACTTCACCTAATCTTTTCGGCAACTTTTCTACTTGCACAGTTAATAAAACAATCATGCATTAGGTTTTTTACCTAATTAAAAACTGTAAATTCGACTGAAATTTTGTTTAGAAAATAACCAAATTTTTTATATATTTTACCTAATGCAAGTTGTTGAGTTCGTTCTTCAGTTGTTATAAAAAAAAAATTATTTTGAAATTTTCTAAAATCATTTTTCAATCAATTTTCAAAATCATAACATCTATCGGATTAATCAAATTTCATTCCCTTATGCTACTGGCAATGGAGGGGGACCAAATAAATGTTCTGCCAACAAACAACGTTTGCTCACAAAAGCTGAAGCTCCTTTTGGATTGGGGCTGGAGGAGTTTATTCCTGACTTCACAGGTATTTATACTAGAATAATTTCAGCAAAATGTCGCTAACAATCAATTTTTTATATGGGGACTTTATTTAGCCATGTCCGTCTGTTCGTCTGTCAGTCTTCGATCACGAAGACAGCCGTAATGTTACAGCTATTTTAACGAAATTCAAAATATGTATGTATAAGTTTTTCATTAAAAAATAAAGATCAAGTTCGAAAATGAGCCAAATTGTATGAAAACCACGTCTTCCTGTCATACAAAGTGACTTTACCGAATTGGTAAAATTTCTTTAAATGTCACTTGAATTAACACAATGGCTTAAAATTTTTGAAATTAGTTTAAATCTTTACTATCCACTTAATGTTTGGATTTTAAAAAAACCGAAAATTTCGCCCAACATTTTTTTAAATTTAATTTCCAGTAAATTTTTAGTAAAAATGGTAAGGAGTTATCATGGTATTTACTAACACTTTGAACGTCGACGTAAGTCAGGTAACCAGACTGATATGTCGTTCAATGTCCCAAGCTGCGTGATGGTTTCACGTGATATCGAAGAGCTTTGGAGTTATAGGTTGCAAAATCCTCGGAACTCGTTATTCGAAAACAGTTTTCACGTGCGTTTCATTGATAACATTTTATGGGTGCTAGACAAGGGGGCATGGCACCTTCAACACAACCCAAATTTGCGATATCGAATAGGTTTGGAGTTATAGGCCGTACAGCTTCGGAATTCGGCATTCGACCACAATTTACTGATGCAGTTTCACTGATAATATTTTATGGGCGTTTGACAACGGGGGCGTGCCAGCAACGCGCCGGGTTTCAGCTAGTATTTTATAAAAATATGTGTTTTTTGGATTTTAATTTTTTTCTGCAGTTCATAGCAATTTTATATCTTGACATGAAATCATGACACATTATTTAATAATTAAGAATAAATAGCTATTTGTTTAAATCTTTTTTTAATGGTTTTTGTGTTGTGACGGTAGCCACGAGACGTTTACTTTTTTCCTCCGTTTAATAATAAAATCTTAGTAATATTTTAACAATATTTTTTATTTATTATGTAGGCCTTTTGGAAAAAATTGGCACGGGTGCTATTTAATATTTACTTATATATGTTTTAGCTAGTTTTATACAAATTATTGTTGTATTTTAAACTTAGTTTTTGAAGTTTCCACTTTTTCGAATTTTTTTTTACAGCTTAACAAATAAATATTGAGGTAATGAGAAATTTAACGCATGATGATATAAATTTAAACGGAAACTTAAAAACGTAAATTATTTAAGTTTAAATAAATATAGTTATTTTCCTTATAGTTTACTTTTAAAGGGTATTAAGCCAGTAGTGGAAAGTTTTTTGAATAACTCTTTAAGTCCATTTTAGCCAGATGGTGAAAATAATCCTGGAAATACCAAAGAAGTCTCCGATATGGTTTGTGTTCACTATTTCACATAATTATATTATATTATGATAACTTTGGCCAAAAAGGGTCAATAAAACAAATCACGCTATTTTTCTAGTGGCTAAGCAATAATATTTTAATCCACCTAATATTTTTCTCTCTTTATTCCATATTCAAATTCGTTGAAATTTAAATTTTCGTCAAGCTCTGTAAAAAACTTCATGTGATCAAAACACAATATTCATAAGAATTTGGTTATTTTATATTTTTTTCTAGAACTTGATTAATCTATTCCATGCTACAATTCGCGGGAAAGGGATTATATTAAATTTAAAAAAACGGAGCGTTTTCAACTGAAGAACGGCACTTGCTTCTTACAATAATTGCGGAAAATTGGCTACATCATATACATATGGAAAGATTTCAAAAAAGGACTTTGAAATAGCTGCAGAACAAATACTAAGTTTATTTCCATGTGAAGATAAAGTATGTCGGGGAGTGTACACAATAAAATTGAGGCAGCGATTTAATTTTCATCGTTTCATACGTGGTAAGCATGGTATATTCAACATGGTATATAGGTACCGAATCTGTCAAACAGCTGGTATATTATAATTTGCAATTTTTGTTAGTTGCTTTGCTTTTATTCGTAAAAAGCTGATTTTGACAAGTGCTGTCCTATCACAAGAGAGAATTTTATCTACCACTTCTACCAGGTTGAATATGTCTTGCGTGGCAAGAATATTTTTTCCGCCTCCAAAATTATTAAAAATTTATCGTGTACACTCTTTAATCTAATATTTTCAAAAACAAAATAATATTATTTTAATTCAAACTATAGTATGTATACACTGGCTTTAGAAAGACACGCGGAAAGTTAGCGGAGAGGTATTACGCTCTCTCCAAAAAATATAGGTACCAGGGTTTTGCGAAAAGTCGGTATAATTTAAAAAGAGCAGCAGCTCCCGAAGAAATAACTCAAGAATCAAATGTACAAGGTTGGTTAGAGATACAAGAATAATTTATTTTAAGAGATTATTTCTATTTATTTTACCCATTGCTAAAAATATTCCATTCAGTAGCTAAAGAATAATCAAATGGAGAAATTGCTGGCCATGAGATGTGGTTGAAAAACAATGTATCTCCTGAATCACTTATATACGAAAGAAAAACCTATTTTTAATCAAACTTTTTATTGTTGTCATGTGCTAACTATTATCAACTATTTAAATCACTTTGTCTTATTTAAACTTAGAATAACTCTCTTTTTCCTTGTGAACAGTTATTTGCACCTGATTTTGCAATGTTTTTGTTATTAAAAATGTTATGTTTAAATAAATATTATTGTAATTTGTCATATAAGTCATATAAGTGATTTAAAAAAATAATAGGTAATAAAATCACATTTCAAATTTCAAATTTTATTCATCTTTATTTTATTTATGCATTTAGTTGGTTATTTACTCCAAAAAAATAAGTTTCCTTAACTACATTAAAGTGGAAAAATTATCTAAGAAATTGGATGAATTTTCTAATATAAGTAGTTGTTTTTTCAACTCTAAAGTAGATATGGTATCAACATAAATAGTTTATATTTCTAAAATATTTAGGTGCCGTTCCTACTCTTAAGTGAGAATGCAATCTTAATAATTATACAAATTTTTTAAAATAAGTAGTTGATTTTCCAATTCAAGAGTAGGTATGCCATCAAAATAAAGAGTTGATTTTGTGAAAATATGTAGGTGCCGTTTCTACTCTTATGTAGGCAATGCCATCTAAATAAGAAGATAATTTTTCTACACTTAGTAGGTGACTTACCTACTCTGAAATGGACATTGCTTCAAAAATAAATTGTAAATTCTTCTAAATAATTATGTGTCTTTTCTATTTTATGGTTGAAAATACAGCTAAAGACTTAGGTGCTTTTTTTACTCTCGCAGTTATAGTACCTAATTCAATTCCAATATTTTAACATTTTTAAATTTATAGAACACCTAAACAAATTCGTTAACTGAAAATCACCGGATTAATTTAGTTGAGTTTTTAACATTTTTAGGTAAAATTTCTACTCCTTTTTTTTCTGTGCATTTGTTATTGAAATTATTATTTTTAATAAGACTCAAGTCTGAGTCATAATTTGATTCAAAATATTCTGCAAATAAGTTAACAGTTTCAAACACTAAATTTAACGATTTGCTTTTATAGTACATCGCGGTCGATACATAAAAAGATGTTTTACGCAATTGAAAAAAATAGAATACGAAAAAAGTAACATTTATAATTTCATTTATTTCTGAACTAATTTATGAATAAGAACTGGTTCCTTTAAAAGTTTTTGTAAATGTCTTACATAAATGATAAAAGAATATTTCTTTTTTGGATCAAAATAAGCTTGTTAATAATTTTGCAAAAAAGTTTAATTTTTTTCCTGGAAAAATTTTCACGAATTAAATCTTCTCTAGAAGAACGTTGATCATACAAATAAAAAAAAAAATTCACAAAAAAAAAATTACCACCGAAAACGTACTCAAAACTGTCACTTTACTCAAAACCGTCGCATATGGTTCAGTGGGTTTAATAGAAAAGAAAGTAAAAAAATATACATATGTTTAAACTTATGTTTTATGTGGCGTAGTCGTTTAAACATAGAACCAAGTTTAAGTCACTTGAGAGAAGCTCGGTCGAACTGTCAGAATGGATGAAAGCAAATCAAGAAAAAAAACCTAAATCTGTACAATTTTTAGCCAACAGCTAAGATCGAACAAAGGCGAAAAAAAACTCTTCTCTCAAGTGCCTTAACCTATATTAATCAACCTTGCTCAGAACTAAGAAATAGTATATTTTTATATCAACTAATTTCTTGATATCCCCTTTTTTTTATTACTAAATTCTGCTCGTCATTGAATTTACTAAATTTTTAAGTGTCTGTGACTCAATTTCGAACCAAATCTCCAAATTTTGAATTAAAGTCCCAAAACTACATAAAAATTTCGGTTTAAATTCAAAATAAAAAAATCAATTTGATTTGGTAAGAACATTTTATGTCTTAAATGCTAATTGTCTTAATTCAGACAAACTCAGAGGTTTTTTTCATCGCTTTAATTATTATGTAGATAAGCAAGGTAATAAGATATGATTATGATATAGTATCCACCTAGCATTTAACCCTTTCAGTACATTTTAAGATATAATAATGAAAAACTTAAGAAAGGCTAGGTTAGTGTGGCTGCTTCAAACGAGACACACTTAGGCCAATGAGGTCCATTGTGATTCCAAAGGGTTGATCTTTCCTATCTCTATTTAAACCAATTTGAGCTGTTTACTAAGCCAAGGATTCGGTAAACCGAAGATTCCGAGAGTTCGTCAAGGTCATTGAAGAACCAGTTGCCTAAGTGGAGGTAGCGTTTTTGAGCCAGCGCTGGGCAAGTGCAGAGGAAATGTACTGTAGATTCTTTCTCCTCCTCATCTGTACAGCTTCTGCGGAAGTCGTTGTGGGGTATGTTCAATCTTTGAGCGTGTCTGCCAATAAGGCAGAGCCCTGTAAGGATCCCTACCAAGGTGCTGATGTGGTCACTTCTGCGAGAAATGAGTTTTTTAACACTTAGGGTGGAGTTTGGGCCAGATTTGCCGCGTTATATTACACATGTTACTTGCTGACCATCTGTTGTTGGTTTTGATGCAGGATAACTCATGCGTAAGGAGCTTGCATATGGTGAGAAGAATACCAAGGCTTGCCTTTAGAAAGGCTTGATGTATGATAAATACATTCCAAATATATGGCCAGACTTATGGATTATAGTCCCTATCCATAAGTCTGGCTCTAGGCAAAATATAGCGAACTATCGACCGATATCAAAATTGCCCTTGATCCCTAAATTATTTGAGTCAATTGTCAACAAACGCATTTATGCTAGAATTAAAAACTCTATCTCTGAATTCCAACACGGTTTTGTTAGGGGTTAATCTACTTCTACAAACCAAACACTGTTCTCTCACTTTATTAAAACTGAAATGAAAAAAGGCAATCAAATTGACGTAATTTTTACTGATTTCGCCAAAGCCTTTGATAGAGTTCAGCACTCCATTATGGCTAAAAAACTTTCCCTAATGAGGTTTCATTCCTCTTTGTTATCCTGGCTGAGGAATTACCTCTCTGATAGATATTTAGTTGTCCGTATTGGTAACTGCTACTCAAAATCTATTACCAACCATTCTGGTGTGCTTCAAGGAAGCCACCTTGGACCTTTATTGTTGTCTTGTTCATAAACGATCTGCCAAACTTTTTACAGATTTCTAACTGTTTGATGTATGCTGATGATGCTTAACTGTTTAATTTGGTTTCTTCACCTTTCGACCATTGGCTTCTTCAAATTGATTTAAATAATATTATTAAATGGTGTTCAGTTAATAAACTTTATTTAAATGTTGCCAAATGCAACATTATATCTTTTTATATGAAAAAAGAACCAACTTTTTTTAATTACTCAATCGCAAATAGTGGTCTTTCACGTGTCGAGTCTATATCTGATCTGGGAATTCTATTTGATAGAAATAATGCAATGATGGGTTTTTTGAGGCGTACTTCGTAGGAATTTAAGGATCCATATACCCTTAGAACGTTATTTTTATCTTTAGTAAGGTCTCTCTTGGAATATGGATGTGTGATCTGGGATGCATATTACGAGGTAGATTCTTTGAGATTGGAAGAAATACAAAAACGTTTCACTCGTTATATAATGTTTAAATTAAATTGTAATTTTATGCCAACGTACGTATCCAGGTGTGCTCTTCTAGGTCTTAATACCTTAGGCTCTAGACGTAAATTTTTTCTTGTTATTTTTGTTCGCGATATAATTATGTCACATATAGACTGCGCACCATTCCTCGCTCTTTCAAGAATATTCCATATCATAGGACAAACTATGGCCGTAATAATCCTATTAATAAAGGGTGTTTTATATAGAATGATACAAGTTTAAATCATAATAAGACGTAGTAATATACTTTTAATATCAATAAGACGTGCTTTATTGGATAGAAAATTTTATGACATTAATGTTTAAATATAATTTCGGTCATGTGGCCACCACGGTTGGCGCGTACAAGGCGCAATCTGGAACACCAATTTTCACAAACTTTTCGCAGCATTTGCGGCCGTATCTCGCCGATAACTCTTCGAATGTTTATTTCCAGGTGTTCATTTTTTTGCGGTTTATCAACATAGACAAGTGACTTTACATAACTCTTAAGAAAATAATCCAATGGAGTTAAATCACACGATCTTGAGAGCCAATTAATTGGGCCATTTCGTGAAATTATTTTTTCGTCAAAAGTTTCCTTAAGTAAATCAATTGTAGCACCAGCTGTGTGGCATGTGGCTCCGTCCTGTTGGAACCACATATCAGCAAGATTAATGCCAGCTAACTGAAGTGCGAAAAAATTTCGAATCATGTTCCTATACCGTTCACCATTGACAGTAACATTCTGACCATCATCGTTTTTGAAGACATATGGGCCAATGACTCCGCCAGACCATAAAGCGCACCAAACAGTAATTTTCTGTGGATGTTTCGACAAAAGCTTGTGGATTCTCCTCACTCCAAATACGACAATTCTGTTTATTTACGTACTAATTCAACCAAAAATGGGCTTCATCGGAAAATTAAATTTTCCATGGAAATTCAAAATCAATATCAATTTGTGCTTTAGCCCATTCGCTGAATTGGCGGCACATACGATGGTCGTTTGGCTTTAATACCTGCACAAGTTGAATCTTGAAAGGTTTTAAGCCAAGATCTTTTCGTAAAATCTTCCATAAAGTGGAGAATGCAACGAATTTATGGATTAGGATCATCTTCAATGCTTTCCTGTACAGCGGCTACAGATTCTCCAGTGCGCACTGTTCGGCGTCTCACGGGATGCATATTATCTGTAACAGTAAATGTGGTCCGAAAACGATCTATTGTTCTTCGAATTAGCAGCTCTGAAGGACGATTATGTACGCCATAAAATAGACGAAGTGCACGATAAGTTTGACGAACAGAACCATTATTTTGATTAAAAATTTCCACAATTTGCACGCGCTGCTCTGATTTAAGTCAATCCATGATAAAATGTCAAAGCAAACTAAACAAAATAAAACTATCAACTGTTAAACAAATGGTTAAATAAAGCAGTGATGTTAACTAAAAATTGTATCACTCTATAAAAAACACCCGTGTTTAAAATGAATTTATGTTTAAATGAAATTATGTTTACATTTTATTAGTTTTATATCATTTTGTTTATATAATTTGTATGTTATTACTCAAACTGTTAAGCGATTGTTAATAGTTTAAATTGAAATAAATAAATAAGGAAAATGAAAAAAAAAAAATAAAAAAATTAAGTAGGTTTTTGAGCATTTCCATCACAATCTGTGATGTCTATTTACAAACTAAAACAAAAAAGATGTTTTTTATCACATTCACTTCTATTCTGAATTCGTTTTCTATAACAAAAAATAACAAAACAAGCAAATAAGTTTATTTATAAATATAATAAGAAAACAAAACTTTTCGGCTCAACATGCTCCCATAGAATCAGCATTTGCTATTTTTATAAGCACAAATTTCGTAATAAGAGCCAAAAGAATGAATAGATCAATACACTGTTTACAATACATTCTTTATCAATAATAACGGTTTGCATTTCGCAACACTCTTTTCAAATGCAAGTCCATTACAATGAACAAGGTTAATGAAAGGGGTAAAAAATAAAAATCTCGAGATTTCTCTATCAGGCAGTTTTACATCAGTTCAATTTTTTTGCTTCTTTGACCGAACAAGAAAAATTATTAAAAACTGGCGTTAATATTTGATACAAACACTTTAAAATTAAATTTTTTTATCAAAATCATTTTAACCCTTTGCATGGCCGCGTAACAGATTGTAACAAAATGAATAAGTTCCTAGTTAAGCACTTCATGGTCCATTTACACCAAATATACAATTATTGTATAACAGTCACAAATTGAAGAATATGATTCTAAGACAGAAAAGGAAAATAACTGAAGTTTTTTACTTATCATATAAAGTTTGTGTTCGTAAAAAAAATATGTGATCAAAAAATGATGTGAAAAAAAAAGGAAATTAAAAAGAATACATACGAAATATTGTGATAAGATCAATGCTGAGTAAATTATTCCATAAATTGAAAATTAATTGAATTAGCTAAAAATGTTCATAATTTACAAAAAAAAAAAAAAACTGCGAATTTTTGGCCCAAAGCGTGTCCAGAAATTTTGTTGTGTCACTCGTTTTTTAAATTAAATCCGACTAAATTAAACAAATATGTTTTCAGTTTGGTTTTTCATCTTAAAATTACTATCTTTATCAGTTTTATGTGCAAATTATCGAATAACTCATTAACCCACAACCAAATTTAGCTTATCATATGCTAATATAACATTTTTTTAAAATTTGTAAAAAAATAGAATCTTAAACTTTTGGGAGTTTCTGGCTTCAGTTGCGAACAGTTGCGATGACCATTGACCAGGACTTGAAATTTCATATCGCAATCAATGTTTTGAAAAAATGAATGCAATCGCTTTTTCAAATTGTTGATTAGGATTTGGTAACAAGAAATTCATGAGTAAAATCTTTAAACTAACATTGATGGAACAATGTATAACCCAAAACTGCTGATTTGAAAACATGATTTTAGAAAATTAAAAATCTTTCAAAAACTTTTTATTCGTGTTAAATAAAACAAGAATTAAAATGTTGTTTTTTATATGAAACGAAAATATATTCCTGAGGGAAACGGTAATTTTTCAATAATTATTTGGTTACAGTGGAATATAATATAATATTATATAATAAAATACGTAAACCATTTTAAATTTTTACATGGTTCTTATTTAATGTTTTTATCGCAGGTGAAGCAGCGGGTATTTGCTTGTGTTGAAATAAATCAATGATAATGCTTTATCACGATAGTTGTGGTGGAAGTTGCCAGAAAGTTGTTAGAAATAGTTTACGATATTACGGAAAAATAAATACGCAGCCAACGAACGTTTTAATGCTCAGATTTGTTCAATAAAATTATTTCATGAGTACCATCGTCATCAGTAAAAGGGTTATGATTTAAGCTCGTCTAGCATGAATAAGTACCAATATTTTTAAAAAAAGAGAAGGGAAATTGTTAGGTTATGCTTAAGAAATGTTTAAAATTTCTAATCACTTTACGAGTCCCAAGCGAACTAGCGGTTATTATATAAGAACCTACTTATTGCCACCCATTCAAAGAAACACGTTTAAAAAAAGAAAGCAGTGATATAACTGGCGTTATGCACTCAAGCTCACACCACCACGAACTTTCGTCATTTATCATACACACAAAGAAGAAGAGAATAAAAAAATTAAGCTACCTTTACAACAATACTCACAGAAAAATAAGGAGTAGCTCAATGCAATATGCAACAAGTCGTTGCCCCCAAAATTGAATTCGCACACACGAATTCAAAACGAAGTGCATGCGAATAAAAACGAAGTTAGAGCCAGCAACAGTTACAAGATGTGCAACTTAAATAATACTAAAAAAGAGCAAAAAAAAGAATGAGAAAAACTAAAACAAGGAGGACACTGTTACACTATAGTACAAGAAGTGGAAAGGGAGGAATGGTTCACAACAAATATGCTTAACTTGGGTTTTCAGCATAACTGAAGCCCAGCATCGAACTAACATTCCCAGTCCCAAAATGCCAATCAACCCGCCCTTCCCTAACACACACGCACACACACACACACACACACAGACACACTTACACTACTTGAACGTACAAAAGCTCGAAACGATTTTCACATTTCCTTTTTATGTCAGGACAACGTGCAGCAGTAACGGATGGTGTCAGCAACAGGCAGCAAGAAACGAGCAACATTTTGGTACACTTCGTTGCCAAAAAGGCAGCAAAATATTACCAATGAGCCATATACACACACACACACACACACACACACACACACACACACTCAGAGAACAAAACTCACTCAAAACATTCAACAGTTTTGCAGACAATGAAGAGCACTGAATGGCGACTGGGTCGATGATGGGTAGCGAGTTGAAGGCAAGTGTCAGGCGAGTGAGTGGTAACATCCTTGTGTGTGAGCCAAATATACCGGCATTGAGCAAACGAACAGCATTTCGGTGTCACATCCAAAATAGTGATATCCAAATAATGAAACCTCACACATACACACACACACATATCTACAAACTATGCGACTGCATATCCTGCTGTCTGTCGCTCTGTCTGACTGCCTGCCGTTTTGCATCCTTTGCGCCATTTAGCTGAAGTTAAACTTTTTCTCGCTTTCGTTTGATTTTCGTACAATTCGTTTGTTCTGAAATGTAGTTCGTTTGCATTGGCATTGTTGTTCATGTTGTTGTTTTTGTAGAGGCTCCTTGTTGCTGCTTTGAGTCGTTATTGTAGCCATTCTTGTCGTAGTAGCTGCTGATGTAAATGGCTGCCAATGCAAGTGTGATGACGTCGACGACAACGACATCGACGAAAGATGAACACGCCGAAGCACCGGGAACATGCACACGAAGGACGACGATATCCTTTTTCAGCCATTTCAGCAACTCACTTTGTTTTGTTTTCTCGACCATTTAGAGCGGTAACGAGTGGCAGCAGCACAAACGTAGTCAATTTACTTTTTGGGTTAATGTAGCGCAGCGTCACGTGGCGCGGGTTGCAGAATGGTGGGTGAGTGAGGCGGCAACCATTTAGCTATAATTGTGTGCAGAACAGCCCAAAAATGAAGACCTATTATTTCGAATTTGACGTTGAAGCAACAGTTGAACCACGTACAAGTTCGGCAGCACCGAGTTCGGTAGGAGCACCGAGTTGCACAATCCGTCGAGAGAAAGATAAAGAAGAAGAGAGTTTTTAAATCAGAAAATAAAAGAAAATCCTGAAAATTTAACCATAAGCTTAGCGCAGTGGTGAACGAACACATGACGTAACCAATTATGTCTTTCATAAATAATGTAGCTAAAGAGACTCCCTACACACCAACCTATATGCAATTCTGAATCACTTTTGTTTGGGCACGGCCCCAAGTATACTGGACTATTTGGAAAACCTTACGTGAAAATAGTGAAATTTCTTTCCTATAAGAAAATTTATTATAGAAAAACCCTGCAGTATATTTTATTTATTTATTTTATTTTATTTAGAGAAACGTGTTGGTACAATAAGAACCAGGTTCTTTTATTGTACGATATAAGCATTAGCTTGAAAAAACAAAAAAAAAAAAAACAATAATACTAAACTATACAGTCATAACAACAAGTATATACTTAAGGTTACGTTAAATTTTTAAAAGAAAGAAAGAAAGCTATAATAAATATTAAGTATATTAAATGCTAAATTGAATCACATTGCAATTATTTTTTAAGAATTAATAATATAGAGTAAAGAATACAGGAAATAGATTAAAATATAGTCATGAAACTATGAAGTAGAGAAGAAAGATAGGATAGAGCGCCTAAAATTACCTCTCCCACTAATCTCTCTTAACCAACGAGGCAAAGCATTCCACAATTTAATGGCGTGGAATGCTTTGCCTATAAAATTAGCACTAGTATAAAATTAGCGATATTGTTAGCCCTACGCTCAGGAAAAAATACTCATACCTGATTCATGTTATTTTTACCTAACGAATTTTGTTAAGAGAGATCACGTATTAACCTAATTCACGTTACTTTCACCTGAAGGATCTTGTTTACAGATAGTGCATTTAAAATTTCTTCCGTTGTCACTTCCACATCCCTGTGAACATTTAGAAGAGCTCAACATTTGAGCCTTTCGCCTCCAGTTGTACTTCTCATGCATGTTTGGAGTTTTCGAAACGACGAAAACGAGGGTTCGCTGGAAGCGACTGAAACCGGCAACGTTGCACTTATCTTCAGGAATCAGATTTTTTATGGATATATAACGTATAGATATATAAACGTAACAGGTTCATTTGTCTGATTCCAGCAGTGCCCACAAATATGGGGGACAAAATATTTGGCAAAATCAATATTTACACTGAAAAAATCATCACGTTTTTAAATTCAACACAATGCTTTTAATATCAAGACAAAATTTTTCATACAAACTTTCAAAAAATGTTTCAAGCAATTTTTTTAACCACAATATGCTATAAATAAATTTTTTCGCGGACCTATAGCCATGCAAATTCCAAAAAAGGATCGATTTTGAGACAACGTAGCTCAGCCAATTTTAATGCGATTTTCGTAAATAGGGTATCATAGGAGATTTTATTTTGAGGGAAAAACATTAAACTTTTCAAAAGGTGTATGCAACGGACAGACACCACTTCCAGTTTGGCCATAGAATGTCTTACAAAACTCAATAGGTGCGCCCAGACAAATGAGCTCTCACTTATGTGAGTGACAGGACACTCTGGCATAGAACAGAATGAAAATGCTGATTCTTTAGCAAAAATAGGATCAGCAGAAGAATTGTGTATACCAAAACCACGTATCGTCATAGGCGATAACTTGGTGACAGGCCTTATAAAACAATGGACGGACTCGGAACACCGTACAAGTTGGAAAGAAGCTGTTAATTGCGGGCAATAAAAGGCGGCCGTGAAGTGGTCTTGTAGTGAGGCAGCAAAAGTTATCCGATACAATCGAAGGACTTTAAGCTAGCTTACTGCACTGGTCATAGGACACGGTCCTTTCATGTACCATCTCGGGAAGATGACTCTGACCGAGGAGACGATGCGTGTAGGTTGTGCCTAGAGGAGCCGGAAACAGCAGCACACATTTTGTGCCAGTGTCCGGCGCTGGCAAGCATAAGGTTGACCACTCTGGGACGTCCATTTGTTGGCGAAGCCGAGATTGGTCAACAGACCAACAAGGATATGCTTGAGGTGACAAAGGCTGCTTATACAAGGAGCACGCTCACGTATGAGTGCTCCGAGCAGTAGCATCCTTTGTCCAAAAGGGGACGAAAAGGGACCTACTGTGGTCTGCTTCGACAAATACCCAACTTATTAGATATATAAACTTTTGAACAAATTATAGTTACATGGCTCATTATTAATTTTAAAGCTTAATACCATGCCAGCAACAGGCGCTATAATTTTTTTCATTTTCATTATTGTTATTTTTTTACGTTCTATTACCTTTCCAAAGATAAGAAATGAAAATGTGTTCTTTAAGGGTTCAGAAGTTGCGGCATAAAAACTTTTTCAACGAATTCAACTAGCGTTGATATTTATTATGAAAAGACTACAATGTATATGGACTTAAAAATTTTTTTTACGTAAATAATATAAAAAAAATTTATCAAGGAACATTTTTTGTTTATTTTTAAACGTATCTTCTCCTCGCTAGGTGGCATAAAAAAGTATTTACTTTCAGCTGGTGTCAAGATATTTTGGCATCAAAGTGCATATTAATAAGATTACGACAACATTAACTACTATTGTAAGGTTTGGTTACAATTTTCCTTCGCTACGGGAATCAAAAGCATTGAAAATGACACACCTGCAAAAACAAACAAAAAAAAAATTATTTTGGATTATATTTTTTGTTATTTGCACTGAGAATAAAAACATACTTTCAAATTAAACAAAAATTTTTAAAATAGAAATTTAACGCTTTTGCATTTCTACAAAACAAAATTTAATATAAACGCTTTAAATTTTCAACTATAAACTCATTTATTGTTTTTATAATTTTCTCCTATTATTTCTTTGCAATAACAAAAAATACGCAGCTATTTGAGATTGAATTGAAAAATTATGTGCACTAGAATCTTTGACAAATTGCCTGATAATTGAGACCAAGCTGAGAAAAACCCCTATCTTACATTTGATTGTGTGAAAATATTTTTTAAATTGGTTTTACAAATATTGAACACAATATGAAGTAAAAACTAATTTATTATTTTAATATTTAAAATATTTCATTTTCTTAAGCTGCATTAAAATGAAAACTTCATCAAACGAAGTAAAAATATGTTATTCGAGGGGTATCAGGGGTCGCTTTTTACGAACTTGACGTCAACACTCGAAAAAAGGGCGATTTCTTTTTATTGTTTTTAATTTAAGAACAATATTTTTAAATTATGTTTAAAAATATTCGTTTTCAATACTAAAGTTTTTGTTTTAAAGTTTTTTTTAAACAAATGTTTTTAAACTGTAAATGTTTACTATAAAAGTATATTTAAAAACATGGTTTTTTTAAAAAAAAACCTTTTGTGTTAAATTAAACTATACAAACATTAGAGTTTATATTAATTTAATATGAACACAATTTTATTAAATTTTAACAAATATTCCCTGAGCGTACTTAAAAAAACTTTAAGTCTATTATTACAGTATTTTCACAATAAATGTTTTAATTTGAATCTTTTTATTTTCGATCTGCTTTGATCAAGATCTTTGTCGTGACCATAAACACACAATGGCTGCCATGTTGTGCTGAGTGTTTCTCTCGAAGCTCGTTACAATTTGTTAATTTCGGGGAGGGGGTTTAAACCCCCAAAAGCCCCATGTGTACGCACCTGGAGTGATGCAGAATTTGTAGCAAAGAGCTGCCAGTTTAATTTAATAATTCCAACGTTTATCACTTAATTTTAAAATGAGAACTGTGAAATGAGAACCGTTTTGCCACTTTTATTTATGTATTGCAAAAATATTGTTTTTTTTTTAATTTCTTAAGGTATATATTTATTATCTTGTTAATAACTTGTGAACCATTAAGAATATTATTTTTAATTATTCAGCAAAGTTATTCTTGATATTCTGGTCAACAACTTTGCTGAACAAATATATGTGAAAAAATCGTTTGAAATTGTCTTTAAACCTTTGACAAGCCACATATGTATGTCTTGCTTTCAACGCTTCAAAGCAGTTAATGTTACTCATACGCTATGTTGATATAATTTTTTTTTGTTGCAAACTATGCTGACTTTAAGCTAGACTTTTTGTAAGACTCACTTGATAAGACCCACTTGAAGCGAGTTTTTCATTCTTGTTTGTTCAGCAAAGTTGTTGGCCAGAATAATAGGAAGAACTTTGCTGAAGAAATTAAAAGGAAAATTCTAATGGTTCATGAGTTATCTTGAGTAATTTTTGGTTCTGAGCTATTTATCTTAAAGAAATTTTGTTCTAAAATGTTCGGTAAAGTGGCAAAACAAATGTCAACACGAGATTCCTCATACCAAAATTAAGTGAAAAACGTTTGAATTATTAAATACACAGAAAAAAATGGGTATTTAAGGGCACAGTGTTGTTAGCAACAAAAGAATAACAACTCTAAAAGACACAGACAGTCGTGGGTTTCATATTGATGTGCCTAAACAAGGATTTGGAAATAGTAACGATAGAATAACTTCTCACTTTTACTTTTTCAAAGATGCTAATATGACTGCATCAATTACAAATATAAAAGAAAAATAAACAAGTATTTTTTTGGATTTTCTGAAAAGTATTGATTTTAGTAATAATAAGCTTGCTTTTGTATGGAAGATATATTTTGATTTACATATGTATAGTAGGCCGAAAAAAGTGTTTGATAAACTCGGTCTTAAATATTCCTTGACTCATTGCAGTATACTACACTAAGGGATTTCCTGATGTGTTAACGCTTAGGCTAGCTGGAATTTTCTTAAAAATGTGCCTTTTTGGGCTAGAAAACACTTTTTGTATGAGCAAGTTTTTTGCTTCTATAAATTGGCAAAAACAAAAATTCCACAAACAAAGCTCCAAAAATTATTGCTATCTGTATAAAAATTTAAAACAAATTTTTTTTAAAAAGTTTGGTACATTTTGATTATTTTACTTACTCCAAACTACAAAATCTGTCAAGGCACCAATTTAACCCTTTTTGGTTTAACTTTGTTCCAAAATGTACAAGTTAGCTCAATTTCTGCATAGTGAAATTGAAAACCTTTCGAACAGTGGTTATTCGACCACAATCATAAAATAAATGGCGTAGTAACGGATATTGAAGTCGAAATTGTATCGAAATGTATAAAAAAAATTCATAAAAAGTCGCAAAAAAAAAATCCGAAACGAGCAGATTTCTCAAAGTTTTTTATTCTAATAGTAACTATTTTTGAAGTTTAATTTTTTATTTTTTTTTTAAAAGACAATTCATAGAAACATAAGACTTGCCCATACAAAAAGTCCTTTTTTGTCCAAAAAGGGTTAACATATCTCGAAATTCTTTCGTGGAGGATACTACAATGAGCCAAGGAATATTTTGGACTGAGTTTATCAAACATTTTTATTGTTTGTACTGCGACCGAGCCGGCCTAATGTATAGTATGCACAAACATTTAAAGAATCTTCCTTGATTTGCAGAATTTTTTCGTGTCAGAATTTGAAAAGAATATATTTTTTTAGGAATTTACTTCGGAATTATCCTATAATGCCTATAATACGATTTATAGCACTTTTGGAATTATCTCAAAATAATTGATCGATTTCGGTCAAGGTCACAAATAATTGAACATATAGTTGTGTAAATAGCCACCTTTCAAATAGCAAAAATCGTTGTAATTTTATGGTGCACTTTGGCACACTCGTCGAACTTCAATGAATATCGAAAAAATAAGAAGCAGCTATAATAGACGGAAACCCTGGTAGAGTTAAAGGCTTGATCTAAAAATAGCTACTGCTTTAACGTCATATGATTAAATGGCCGATGATAACGTTAAAGCTCTTACGCATTTGTTCGAACACGTGTCAAATCATATAAGACTTTAAGTCGTTTAAGTTGTTATTGTTGTTGTTGCCTTATTCAAACTTACTTGATCTGTAAAGCTCACACTGAAATTCATGTACAAATTTGAAGAATATATCACAATTAATTATTAAAAGTTTTTTATTTTTCTTTATTAAACGGGTTCAGGCAAATAACGCCCAATGAAATAACGCCCAAAATAAAAAATGAAATAAAGCCCAAAAATTTTCTACAAAATTTTGAGCTTTATTTCGTTGAAATTGGGCTTTATTTCATTTTTCTATTTTGGGCCCAAAATTAAATTTTCAAACAAACTTGGGCGTTAGAAAAAATTTTCAAACAAACTTGGGCGTTATGTCATAATGAAAGGCCCTTATTTAATTTTTCGTTTTGTGTGCATTTTTCCAGAGGTCTAGAGCCTTCCTTGGTCGCTTTATGGTCGCGGTCAGAAGAACCATAATTGTTTTTTTTTTGATATTCTGAAAATTAGGACTTAATTTTTCATTTCCGTTCAGGTTTTATTTACATACTACTAAATGTCAGGTTTTATTTCATCTTTTCTTTAGGTCTTATTTCACCAGAAATTAGGAGTTATTTCATCTTTCAACGTTAGGACTTATTTCATTTACTGATAGGAGTTTTTCATTAGGAGTTATTTCTTTGGGTTTTATTTTATTTTCGGTTTGGGCGTTATTTCCTTTTTTGGGCTTTATTTCATTTTTGATTTTGGGCGCTATTTTATTTTTGTAAGCTCAAAATATTTTGGGTCTTATTTCAGTTTCAGTTTGGGCGTTATTTCATTTTTTGGGCTTTATTTAATTATTTATTTTGGGTGTTTTTTCATTTTTTTATGCTCAAAATGTTTTGGGCTTTATTTTATTTTTTATTTTGGCGTTATTTTATTGGGCGTTATTTCCCTGAACCTATTAGACGCGATAACTCTTCGTAGATTCTTCGAAAAAAAGAAAACAATTTTGATATCTTTACACAACTATATATTAAGCTATTAAATTTAAATATTCAAGTACCATTTAATCGAGGGTATTTGGAACTCTTTACCATACTGACTGCCTTAATAGCATGCCGGTCATTACAGCATATGCGCCGAAACTTTTTACAGACCCTATCCCAACACTTTCAATCTTCCCACACAATAAAGATTCGTTATATTCGGAATTTTCTTGCCTCTTGCTCTCCCTGCTTCACTCTTTCATCGACTTTTCTGCCGTACTTCCGCTTTTTTGCGCTTTTCACTTCCTTTTTGAAGTACCGCAATCGTCACACTAACCTGTTGCTTAAAACGTAGCAATGCTTTTTTAGTCAACACATCCTGAATGCCATGTGCGGTGCATTTCAACATGTCCTGTTTATTTGTGTGTATACAACTACACGTCTGGTACACATACACTGATGATAGGTTGGTGGGTTTGTGTGTGTGCGTATGTTGTTTTGAATGTGATGCTGTTTAATGCATTTCAATCTTTCTTTTTTAGTCCCATCGTCTGCATACAAGCCACGTCAGCTTGGTTATATGTGAAATAAAGGTGTATTCGTGAATTTCTATTTTTAAAGGATATTATATGGCGCTAGGTACCATTAAAACTGACAATGGTTTGGTTTCATTATTATTGTTTTTCTACATTTTTTGTAATACAAAAGAAAAGCTGTAGTGCTTAACTTTTTCTGTAATAGAAAGTTCGTTAATTTGAAGATATAGCTAATTTTCGCAATGTTGAAGACTTAAAAATTACGGAAGTAAAGATAGAAAGCAAATAGGTAAGGAAAAAAGAAATAACCATTTGGTTTTGTGTCTTCTATATATTTTGGAAGTCATATCATTATTAAGCATTTAAGTAATATATCAAAATTTATATATCAATTTTCCTAATTGCACCACTAGCTTGAACACCACAGATAATAACAAATATTTCTTTCTTATGTTGATTTGTTATCATTTCAATATGAAAGTATTTATTATTATTGGTTTGGTTAATGGCCTTAAAAATGCATTCTTAGGCACAGATTGGTTGAAAAGTGGTAGCAGTAAATGAACGAATGTAAATTTTATCAATGAAATTAGTTTTTTTATTTAATATACCTAAAACCCGGTGCATTGCTGTCACGCTCCCGTTGCCAAACTTGAATAGCATGTTATCAGTGAAACTGCATGCGTAAATTGAGTTCAAATACTGAATTCCGATGATGCTAGAAATCTATTCGATGTCACAAATTTGGGTTGCATAGGAGGTGCCACGCCCCTTTGTACAACGCCCATAAAATGTTATCAGTCAACGGCATGTTTAAATGATTATGGAATACTGAATTCTGACGCTTAACTTAACCTATAACTAAAAAGTAGTTGATATCGCAAACTTAGGAAATGTGGAGGGTTCCACGCCCCCTTTTATAATGCCAATAAAATGTTATCATTGTGGTCGAATACCGAATTTCGAGGCTGTGCGGCCTCCAATAACTCGAAACCTATTCGATATCAAAAATTTTACCTGTATGGAAGGTGCCACGCCCTTTTTTTCTAATGTAAATACCCTCTTTGGTATGTGTTTATAACATCCTAAATATTAGGAACTTAATAACCAAATTTTAGTATTATATCTAGTGTCCGACCGAAACCGAAATTTTGGCCGAAACCGAAACCGAATATTCGGCCATTTTATAATATTTGGCCGAAACCGAAAGTGGTTATTTATATGAAAATTTAAGTTTTCATGAATAATTTTTTTTTATTAAACGGAAACAAAAGTACTTTCGCGAACATAAGGAAAAAATTTACTAAAAGCAAAACATTATTTGAATATTGTAGCTTATAATAATTAATTGAAGTTTACTATAATAATAAATGAAATAATTTTTTTTTATTTTTTATTACAAAAGCATTGCATATTTTATATTTTCATTACACACTCAAAATAGTATGCACATACAATGTAAATTTTTATAGAACTACAAAACAAAGTATTTTTGTTTTTGTAAAGGTTCAGTATTCATATTATAAAAATTAAAATATTTCGTTCTCTTTTCCTTTATTCCACACACACAGAATTCGTTCGGAAGTTTATTTATCATTTTTTGGCTTCAGTACCTATAAAACTTTAATAGTAATTGCAATAGAGATGATAAAACCGAAACTGATAGTATCGAACGCATCAAATTAACCAAAATATTTTGCGTTAACACGATAAATCAAATTATAGGCGAATTTATAATTTTTGTTTTGTACAATGCCTTGTAAAAATTTTATTTTATGTGAATTAAATTAAATTAACAATGCCAGAAGATTTTACCAAAAGTTTCGGCTAGTTTCGGCTATTCGGCCATATTGAGGCCGTAACCGAAACCGAATATTTGGTCGGACACTTATATCGTCTAATATATAGAAGTTCTATTGATTTGTGGGCGGTAAAAGTAGGTGTGGCAACATTTATGTATAGTGACCGCCTCTTGGAGCACCTACATCTCTTGGAGCAAGTTTCAAAATAAAAATGTGTTAAACTCCAGAATTGGCATGATTTCGAAAAGTTGGCGTAGATATATTATGACCACACCCATTTTCGTACAGTTTCCGACAGAAACTATCTGAATAAAATAACTAACTTTTGCTTTTTAACGATAAAAACCGTCTGATATACACCTTTTTTCTGGTTGTGGGCGATAGCGCGAATTTGGGTTGTATGGGAGGTACCACACCCCCTTCTTCAATCATCACCAAACATCACACGAGCATACGTGATATACAAACATGCTCACATACAAACATGTCCATCTACATACATTTATTTTTATATATATAGATAGAATCCTTCAATTTCAATGCATTTATTCTAATGATCCTCCAATAATTTTATACCATCCCTATCATAACTTTCAATCTCTGCAAAATACTGTTAAACGACTGCAATTCATTCGACGCAAAATGCTTTTCAGGAAGGAATTATTTCACATATCTGAAAAAGTACAAGTCGCTGGCAGGAGCGTCCTAAGGCATTTTGGAAGTACAGGCAAGACATCATTTTGGCGCCCTTATCAAATTATCGAAAAAATCCAAATATTTTTTTAAACAATATCAATATCAATCATATTTTTTTTAAGCAATATCAAACATAATTTTACTAAATCACTTCAATAAATGAACTTAAATATATAACTCGTTTTTAAAATTTATTAAGTGTAAAATAAGTCGCCGAAACATATTTTTTAGGAACATAAATAAAAACTAAAAACTCATTTCATTCAAATGGATAACAAAAAAACCATACAAATTAGATCATAAATATAAAGGGTGATTTTCATAAGCGTTTGGTTTTTGAAAATTGAAAAAAAAAACCAGAAAATTTGCAATAGTAAATGAAATATTTATTTAGAATGATACATCAATGCCTGCCATTTACTTTCTAAATATTATTTAATGTAAACATTGAGGATACACCTGAGGTGATCCATCCGTAAACTCCAATTGTGGCATACTTTATCCAGGGTCATACCGGTATCTCACCAATGGCAGCTATAATGTTGTCTTCCAGGGCTGCAACTGTGACTGACTTGTCCCTGCACACGAAAAACTTCACGTAGCCCCACAAAAAATAGTCTAGTGGGGTCAACCACATGATCTTGGCGCCCAATGGACTGCACCAAAACGTGAGATTTATTCGTCACCAAACTCGCTTCTCAATAGGTCCATGGTATCGCTTGCATGGTATTGAGGAATGTGGCACCGTCTTGTTAAGACCACATGTCAACCAAGTCCAATTCTTCCATTTTGGGCAAAAAAGATGTTGGTTATCATCGCACGATACCTTGCTTCATTGACTGCAACGTTGAGATTTTCATTATTTTAGAAAAAGTACTGTCCAATGATGCCGCCGGCCTAATAACAGCACCAAACGATGCATTTTTCAAGGTGAAAAAAGTAAAGTTTCAACAGCTATGGCTTTTTGATCCTAGTTTTGGTTTTTGTTATATTTTTCACAAAATAGCGAAAGACTATGCTATAGTACCCTATGCTATTTTTTATATTTGTTATATGTGTTGTTTCAGAAAATATTTCCAAAACGCTTCATTGCAATTTTTTTTAAATTGCATTTATACGTTTTTTTTTATTAAAACAAAAAATAAAATAACATTTTTTTGAAAACTAAAATATGATAACTCTGCTACTTTTCATCCGA
The DNA here is from genome assembly GCA_963920525.1 of Dichetophora obliterata. NCBI lineage: Eukaryota > Metazoa > Arthropoda > Insecta > Diptera > Sciomyzidae > Dichetophora > Dichetophora obliterata. Next base: position 235,020,602 of record OY986435.1, on the reverse strand, counting down.
TTTTCTATATTTGATAACTCATTTTAAAGAACAATAACATGAAAAACGAAATGCATACAAGTTTTTTTAAAAAACTTACTTCAAGAGATGTTTTTATTACATCTTTGATCAAATATTAGGAAAAAAATCTTGTAAAAGGCTTCTCCATTTATTGGGCTCATGAGCGAGTTCTTAAAGTTTAGTAATCGGCACAAAACTTTATAGGTCTTAGTTTTATATCAAACCGAGTTTTTTTAGCATATAGCGTCAAAAATTTGAGCAAACATTTAATATACTTAAAAAAACAAATTTTTCAATTAATTAATTTAATTAATTTAATTTAATTATTTAATTTTATTAAATTTAATTTAATTAAATTAATTTAATTTTATTAATTTTTTAATTTAATCCTGGCTATGGGTCTGTCACTGACCATAAATTTTGTTTTTAACATCACTTTCTGGAGCACATTTAAAAAAATTTGGAAGAGAGTTTTGAAGATACTTATCTTCTTTATCTCTTAGCGCTTTTATTTTCTTATTACGTGCCCTAGACAACTTAATTTTCCTTTTTTACTCATTGCAGCACAACATTAAAAAAAAAGTTGCAAACTAAGGGCGCTTTTTCCGATAAGGGTTCTGCTAAAGGCGCCTTTTCCAATAATAAAAAATTACAAGACAAACGTTTACAGAAAAAATAAAATTGTTTCCACAGTCAAAGTTTGATTAGTTAGGGATGGAATTATTGCTATGGTAGCTGTCAAACAATGTGAGTAAGCGTTGCAATTTTGAAAAGAAATTACAATAGGGGTATTCACACTGACTTGGGTATTTGGGTATATTGGCAGATGCCGTACATTTCGTTTTTGTAAAGTGCCATTCTACCCAAGTACCCATCTACCAAACTACTCTGGCTGACCTCCTGACTTGTTTGAGTAAATTGTTTTCTTGCCAAATTGAGTACTTTTTCCTTATGCAAAAGTACCTTTTGCAAAAATAGGCAATAATTGACCTTAGGGCTTCAAATTTACAATATATTGTAATATATTGTTATCAAGGCTAATATCTCGAATAATACACAAAAAATATTGTCACACCCCCTATTTCCGCCTACAAGTTAATAAAAACGCAATATTTCAGATGAATTCAGCTGTATTGGACTAACATTTTGTAATGCAGTTCGTATGACTACTTTCGACAATTCAACAAAAAATGGGCGTGGGCGCCTACTTTTCAAAAATTATAATTCCTAAGTTGTGTATGTTTTTATAATGAAACTTGGTTTATATTTGCTATGAGACCAAGTGGTTTTTTGCTAATTTTGCCAATTTTGCTACGCCTACTTTTACCGTCCTTCTATACATATAAAATTGTTTGTGCGGTGTCTCGTAAGATCTCAGGAACGGTAACACCTAAGGCAACCAAATTTACAATATCTATTAATATCTCGGTTAATAAAGTTAATATATCGGTTAATAAAAAAAGCCACACCCCGTTTTACCGCCCACAAACCAATAAAAATGCTATATTTCGGATGGTTTTATCGTATTAGACTAAAATTTGGTAATTTAGTTAGTATGGTTCCTGTCTGAAACTGTATTAAAAATGGGTGTCCACGCCCCCTTTTACAGCCCACAAAACAATAAAAATACTTTATTTAAGACTATTTTGGTTGTATAAGACTTAAATTTGGGTATTTAGTTTGTATGGTTACCTTCGGGAACATTACTAAAAATGGGCGTGGTTGTTCTATAGCATCGCCCACTTTTTCATAAATCATTAAAATTAACTACTGGGCCGATTGCGCTAAAATTTTGGCAGTCGATTTTTTTCGCCTACGAGATAGCTTAGGAAAATTTTGCCAAACCCCCTTTTACCGCCTACAAATCAGTGAAAATACTATATTTTAGACGGTTTTGGTCGTATTAAACTAAAATTTGGTAAATTAGTGCAAATAGTTACTTTCAGAAACTGAACCAAAAATGGGCGTCGTCGCACTACAGTTATGCCAGTTCAGATATACAAAAAATTAATTTTTTTTCCGATTGGCATGAAAATTCTTATGTGGCAGTAAGCCGGCCTGTGACAGGAAAATGTTTCCGCTGAATTACTAGTAAATGATAAGATGCTACGAAGTTCACGTTAAAATTACTCGTATATAAAATAACTTTTTTTACGCTCAATTAATGGCCTAAATTTTTCGCACATAAAATGACAAAAAATGATTTGGTGGCAACCCTCTTCCAGCTGTCATTCATCTCTCGTCAGCTACATAAGCCGGAGAGATCAAACAAACATGCAGCACTGCCCAAAACTATTCTACAAAGTACTCAATTGCAATTTAGGGTGCTCGCAATTACCAAAAGTACTCAATCTACCCATACCCAAGTCAGTGTGAATACCCCTAATAAGTACTGCAACGAATTTTGGTACAATATGAAAGAATACTTTGTGAAAGTTAAAATAGATAAGCAATTTTTTTTTATTTCGGCGCCCCTTAACATTTAGCACCACAGGCGTCTGCTTCGCCTGCCCCAAGGGACGCCCCTGGTCGCTGGTAGCCGAATCTGGTGAATTCAAAACAAATGTGCGAATGAACACTTGCTTAGAAATGATTATTTTTTTCTTCTGTAAAGTAGTTCTTTTCTCACGAAATTTTTCATCAGCTGATCTAAAAGGTTGCAATGAAATCAAGAGTTGATTGTTTTACCTTTCTCAAGATAATCCACCAGCAACTTTCCGTTTGCATCCCAAAACACTGATGCCATAACCTTTTTTGCCGACCGTATTTCACCTGTTTTGGAGGTGAACAACCAGCTTTAGTCTATTGTTAACGTTCTTGTTTCAGTATATATTCACTATGTTAGATCCAATTCTCATATAAAGTTATAAAACCATGCACAAAGTCAGTTATATTCTGCTTAAAAAGCTTCAAAATAAGCTGCGAAATTTGTTTTCGATTCAGTTTTTGTTGAATTGTAAACGAATGTGGCACTAACTTTTCGAACAACTTTCCATATGGAATTCTTCATGAAAAATATGAAGTATTCGTTTGTCTGAGATGCAAATGATGTCAGCAATTCCTTTAGCACTTTAACCATTTTTGTATGAATTTATGTTGCTGATATCCTTCCAAAACAAAAATTTATCACCGCTAAAAAAGCCGTAAGCTCAAAACAAAACAAAAATAAAGTTTGATAATTTTTAAATATTGTAGCTAATTTCAAAATAGTTTTCAACAAATTAATTACATGAAATAAATTTACCAGGGACCCAAGATAATCGTTTTTATTTTAAACTAGCTGGAACCCGGCGCGTTGCTGCCACGCCCCCGTTGCCAAACTTCCATAAAATGTTATCAGTGAACCTGCATTGGGTTGATCTAAATTTGGGTTGAATGAGAGGTGCCACGCCCCTTTGTTTAACTCCCATAAAATTTGATTAGTGAAACGGCATGTGTAAATCGTGGTAGAATAATGAATTCTTAGGCTATAACTTCAAAGCTATTCGATATCGCAAATCGCATATTTGGGTTGTATGGGAGGTGCCACGCCCCCTGAATGGCGTGTGTAAATTGTGGTAGAATACCGAATTCCGAGGCTGTGCGAGCTGTAACTGAAAAGCTATCCGATATCGCAAATTATGGGAGGTTGCCACACCATACGTCCATAAAATGTTATCAGTAAAACGACATGTGCAAATTGTGCTCGAATACTGAGGCTATGGAGGTCTATAACTCCAAAGCTATTCGATATCGCAAATTCTGGTTGCAAGGGAGGAGCCACGCCCCTTGTACAACGCCCATAAAATGTTATCAGTAAAACAGCACGTGTAAATTGTCGTCGAATACTGAATTCCGGGGCTGTGTGAATTATAACGCAAAAGCTATTCAAAATATTAAATGTGGGTTTTAAGGGAGGTGCCACGCTCCCTTTCCCAACGCCCATAAAATATTATCAGTAAAACGGCACGTGTAAATTGTGGTCGAAAACCCAATTCCATGGCTGTGCGAACTATAACTCAAAAGCTATTCGATATCTCAAATTTGGGTTGTATGGGAGGTGCCACGCCCCCTTGTCCAACACCATAAAATGTTATCAGTTAAACTTAATGTGTAAATTGAGTTCGAATATTAAATTCCGAGCCTGTGCGGTCTGTAACTAAAAAGCTATTCGATATCGCAAATTTGGGTTGTATGAGAGTGCCACGCCCCCTTGTCCAACGCCAATTTTTTCTTTCTGTAAAAAACGTTTGTAGACTATTACAAACATTTTAAAAAAGTTAGCCAAATTGGCGCAGGCGTTCTGCGATTTTAGGTATATATAAAAAAGTGGGCGTAAAAGTGGGAGTGGTCCATTTTTCTTCAGTAAAAACTTAAAATGGTTTACTACGAACATTTAAAAAATAAATTAGCCAAATCGGTGTAGCCGTTTTCCGATTTTAGATAAATAAAAAAGTGGGCGTAAAAGTGGGCGTGGTCAATTTTTCTTTCCGTAAAAACCTAAGTTGGACTATTACGAACATTTTAAAAAAATATCCAAATCGGTCCAGCCGTTCTCAACTGATGCAATTACCAACGAACGACATTTGATTTTTATTTATATATTGGGGGTTGGAATTAGTTTTAAAGGTTTTCTAAGAGATGGCGTAACTATCAATAGATCGCATCGGGCACACCTGTGACTATATTCATTTCAAAGCACATTGTCTAAGCTTAATTTTTTAGTTTGTGTCATTCCACTGAAGTGTAAACAACATATATTTTTTTCTCTGTGAACATGTCGACTTTCGTTCCAACAAAACGCAATTTGCGGGAAGGTTTACTTTTGTGCTTCCATTTGAAGAAAAAAGCGGTTGAAGCACAACGCACGCTTACTGAGGCTTACGGGGACTATGCTCCATCGATTTCTACTTGTGAGTACTGGTTCCGTCGGTTTAAAAGTGGTGATTTTGATACGGAAGACAAAGAGCGTCCGGGCCAGCCGAAAAAGTTTGAAGATGAGGAATTGGAGGCTTTGCTCGATGAAGACCCGTGTCAAACCCTTCAAGAATTGTCAGAATCATTGGGAGTCGACTTATCAACGGTCGGCAAACGCTTGAAGGCCATGGGAATGATTCAAAAGCAAGGAAATTGGGTGCCGTACCAGTTGAAGCCGTGAGACGTTGAACGGCGATTTTGTATGTGCGAACAACTGCTTCAACGGCATAAAAGGAAGAGTTTTTTGCATCGTATTGTCACTGGCGATGAAAAGTGGATCCATTACGATAATCCTAAGCGAAAAAAATCGTGGGGACCACCCGGCCATGCATCAACATCGAGGGCCAAGCCGAATATTCATGGCGCCAAGCTTATGCTGTGTATTTGGTGGGATCAGAAGGGTGTCGTGTACTATGAGCTGCTAAAACCTAACGAAACCATCACTGGAGAACGCTACCAACAACAATTGATGCAATTGAGCCGAGCATTAAAGTTTAAGCGGCCGGAATATGCCAAAAGACACGACAAAGTGGTTTTTCAACATGACAACGCACGGCCACATGTTGCAAGAACCGTCAAGGAAACGTTGGAGGCGCTGAATTGGGATGTGCTACCCCACCCGCCTTATAGCCCAGACATAGCCCCTTCCGACTACCACCTATTCAGATCGATGACGCATGGCTTGGCTGAGCAGCGCTTCACTTCTTACGAGGATACCAAAAAATGGGTCGATTCGTGGATTGCCTCAAAAGACGAATCGTTCTTCCGGCGCGGAATCCATATGCTGCCAGAAAGATGGGAAAATGTTGTAGCTAACGATGGACAATACTTTGAATAATATACATTGTACCGTTGTTTCTAAATAAATGCTCAAAAACCGAAAAAAAACCTTTAAAATTAATTCCAACCCCCAATAGATATCAAAACAGTGGGCGCAAAAGTGGGCGTGGTAAATTTTTCTTTCAGTAAACACTTAAATTAGATTGCTACGAACATTTGAAAAAAAAATTATCCAAATCGGTCCAGCCGTTTTCCGATTTTAGATAAATTGAAAAAAGTGGGCGCAAAAGTGGGCGTGGTCAATTTTTTCCGACAAAACTTAAATTGGATTACTATGAACATTAAAAAAAAAATTATCCAAATCGGTCCAGCCGTTTTCCGATTTTAGATAAATCAAAAAAAGTGGGCGCAAAGTGGGCGTGGTCAATTTTTCTTTCCGTAAAAACCTAAGTTGGACTATTACGAACATTTTAAAAAAAAATTATCCAAATCGGTTCAGCCGTTCTCAACTGATGCAATTACCAACGAACGACATTTGATTTTTATTTATATAGATTTTTAGTTAAAAAGATTACATATAAAAAGTTATTGTAATATACATTTCAATATAGTCACGTGATGCCTTTAAGGTGGAGAATTCGTTTTTGACGTGATTTTATGTGTCACGATTGTAATTATATAAATAAAATTATGCCAATTATTTTTTGATATTTTTTTGATTAACAGTAAAAATCAATCGTTGATCGATATTTTTTGATGAGAGAGAGAAATCAATCATTGATCGTTACCTTTTCGATCAGAAATTAAAATCACATCAATTTAGAGGAGAACAGACGATATTTTATCTATTTTTGTCCATTGCTCAAACGCTAGATGTTTGGATACTATAGAATAGCCCAAACAGAGTCATTTCAAGTAGAACTCCAGCTTGTTGCGACATCCATTTATTCAGAATTAATTTGCTCGTTTAATATGTTTAATCCTTTGATCTAAATTTCTTATTATGATTGAAAAAATATCGATCAACGATTTATTCTAATTTCTGATCGAAAAAATAACAATTGTTCATTGATTTTCATTTTTGATCGTAAAAATAACTACCAAAAATTAATTAGTATAATGTGATTTATATTATAACATCATAATTGGACGAATCTCTTAAATTTACATTTAAATAAAGAACCACATAATTAGTTTTATTTAAACTTAAGTAAATGGGATTTCCACAATATTTTTTAGGCTGGATTCAATCGTATCGGACAGAGCGATCTTATCAAATACTATTCAATACAAAATATAATATTGAATTGAATTGAATATGAAAATATTGCAGAACATATTTTGCTCATGATAAATAAATCATAAATGGATGAGCTAAACATTAATTATTTTATATTGTTTAAGTAATTAAATTATTTTTTAATTAAGTAAGAGTAATTAAATATCAAAAAGTAATTTTCGTTAATGACTTTTTCGTCATAAGTAGTACCAATGCGCGCAATTAACACTTCACACTTTTCATAACCTAATTTATTTTTGTAAATAGATGCTTCTTTTAGCACGTTTTTAATTAAAGCTTTTGCATTTTCTGTCGCTCTTACTATTTTTTTTTAATATATACGTGATTAATATTCTGTTTATATAAATTCATTTGTACTTTAATTTCGTGGAAAACAATATTAATTAGAACTGTAAAAGCTCTTAAAAAAATCCATTTAACCCTCTCAAATATTTAAGATTTCTCTAGTTGATATTCTAAACAGTGAGTCACAGAATTCTTGCATTATTGCATGATGTGAATTATAAAACACAAAATGCATATATGTAAGAGCTTTGGGAAAACCCACTGAATCACGTTATTGAAGAGTATTTAGTTTTCAAAGTAACCAATTAAACCTTAAATATGGATTGGTTAAAATAATTCATCGAACAGTAGCAGCTTTCTGCTTTTAAAATTTTTAATAATAATTACAATAGCTACAATGATATGATGGCTTTTTTCAAACTGACTATTCATTGTCAAATAACCGATCGTGTTGTCAATACAAAATAACAACAATAACAAATAAAAGTAACAAAATTAACACACACACACACATAACAATGCACTGGAAGTGGGAGCAATGAAAATGAAATAACTGTAATGAAAGGAAAACCAATGATGTAATGAAAAGCTCAACACGTTTTCCATTCACTCTCATACAAAAACAAACACCTAAACCCATTGTTGAGTGTGGTTGGATCGTGAATAAAACGTTGAATATATAAACAAGCAAACAAAACAAAAAAAAAAAAAAATCAACGACATCATAAATTCAACCAATACAATTTACGATATATGCACGATAAGTATTAATACTGCATTTGTTGTTGTTTGTATTGTTGCCAACAGCGTCTTGGCGCTTGAACTAGAAAATCCATTTGGAGCTCAAGGTACAACATCTTACATACACAAGTAGAAAAATAAGAGTTAACTAACAGCAACACAAGACTGCTCAGTAAATCCTAATCCACCAACGCAACTTTAAGCGATGCGGTTCATTCATACCACTGGCATTAGAGTAGCAGCAACACCTGCAGCAACAATTGGTGCTATGCACCAACATGGCTTAAGGTGCAACTCAGCCATACAAAACCACTTCAACAGCACCAACAACTACAACAACAACAATGATATCAATGGCAACATTGGGCCAAGATCCAGTAACACACATTTTTGTGAATCCATGCATTATCATTTCTAACGATCGCATTTGATGATCGCGTACCAATGGTAATAACATGTATCCAACAGCAACAAAAATATAAAACTACTATTGAATACAGCATTGCCCCAGTAGACAAAAGCAGGGCTTCGAAATGCTACTAGCAGGCCATAATGTGGATTTTTTACATTGGCGTCGGAAGCGGGTGGTAAGGGGGGCAGTTGCCCCCACTTTTTTAGCTAGATAAACAATTTAAAAAGAAAACTTCATAAGTTATTCAAAATATCAGTTTTTTTACAACGATAATATTTTTGTATTATATATTTTCCTCTTATTTCTCTCTTCTTCATAAGCATGCTTGAGGATAACCATTTTTTTCTCTGTGTTTGCAAAAAGATAGAACAAAATGTAGAGTTTCTACTGCAAACTCACCACTTCAGTTTAAAAGCACCCTTTAGTATGTAGCTTAATGCTTGTTAATTTTGCAACTCTGGTAAGAAAAAATTTGACATGTTCTTAGGGGCTTTCCATATTGGACGACATGTTGTACGATAAGTTAGATGGAAAACTAATGGGACTATTTGATTGAGCGTTCAAACGATCCAACTTGTAAAGAAATATCATTAATTGCAAGCTCTCAAGCAGGACACATCCGGCTAATAGCTAAGCAACTTTTAGATGCCCTAACAATTGAGCAGTAATTTTACATAGTTGTACAATATTGTACAATCGGCAGAAATAAACCAAAAATTTCGACTATCGTTTTAGCTTACGCATGGTACTATATGTTGTACGATCTGCCATGTTGGTCCAATGTTTTGGACCATGCGAAAGCCCTTACTGTGAATTAGCTGATGAAAATTCACCTCGATCTTGATCCAGATCTTGACACTCTGGAATCGTTGGAAAATATTGTAATCGAAGCCTTTAACGGAAAAGTGCCTTCTGAACAAAATCTAAAAACAAAACTAGATCTTTATGCAGATGACTCTGATGTGAGCGACCTCCACGCGCAACTTAGTAAATTGCTAAAGCAATTGCCTGACGAAACACCTTCAAATAGTAGTGGCATTGTATCCCAATTTGCAAAAAATTCCGATAATGTAAAAAAACTATTAAATGAAGCTGAAAAACTTATTGCTGTGCTTTTGCCTGTGTCTGCATCAGCAGCTTCATCTGAGCTTTCTTTTAGTGCACGAAGACGACTTAAAACGTATCTTCGAGCAACTATGACACAGAAACGACTCACTCATGCGGCACTTGTACACATTCACAAAGATTAAACTGAAGAATTTAATTCCATGGAGGTGGTGAAAGAGTTTGTTTCTTGCAAGGACAGAAAGAAGCATTTTGGAATAATTTAAATTGATATAACTTTTTGTACCTTATTGCATTTGAACCATGTAAAGATTTACCTAGTCTTGCTTTATAAAAGCAACAATTATTTCTTATATTTTCATATTACCATATGAAAGATACTTTAAAGAATGATCTCTAATATTGAAATTAGAAGAACTTTTAAAAATAATGAAATTTTAATATTTTTTGTATATTGTTATATTTTTTTTATTTTAAACTAAAATAAAAAAGTTGTTTAATCACATTCATGTTTCTTTGAAGAAATTTTGGTGAACTTTTTTTGCACCACGATTTGTACTGCCCCCCATTTGTACTGCCCCCCATTTGTACTGCCCCCCATTTGTACTGCCCCCCCAGATGAAATTCGCTTCCGACGCGCTTGATTTTGTAGCCTTTCCGTATTCATATCAAAGCCCATTAACTTTTTATATGAAACGAGAAAATTTTCCAAGCCTTTCTCTCTCGCGACTCTAAAAAGGCCTGTTAGAAGCGCTTTTTGAGAGTGCACTTAGAAAAAAAAAGATATACAAATATTTACTTAAAATAAAACATGACTCGAGATTTTCCATATTTAAATCATTGCGTCCTCTCATGTGCCCGTCCGACACCTTATCCACACGTCTTTGTATGAAAATTTTTTCATACAAAAATATAAGAAAAGACCATATAAAAGTTTTCATATTATATGACGTCTAATGTGTTGGAATTCGGAGACCTGGGTTCGAGACCCAGCTCTGACAAAAAAGTGTTTTTTGGTGTTTTTTAAATTCAGATTTTTTTTTAAATGTTTCTGTTCATTTAAAATTTTTTATAAATTTTTTTTTAAATTTTTTCATATGAAATGATATGAAAAGAAAGGTATATTGAAAGGTAAATTGCCCACTGGGGTGTTGCTCAGAACTTTGTGACCACGTTGTTTCTGTGGCTTACGTTATCGCAGAAGGTCGTTATCAGGGCTACCAGCTCATTTTTTTCCACTTTGTTCACAAATTCCAAAATTTTTTATAAAATTCCCCGCAAAGCTTATTTCTTTTGCTTTATTTGACAGTAAACAGTAAGTTAATCTTAAAAAAAGAAACACTTAATTTTTATAAAAAACAACTTAATAAAATATTATTAGCATTCGAATACAAAAAAATTGTTGATTTTTGTGCTCATTTAATAACGACTTTCTTATAAATGTATTTTGAGACAAAGCAATAAAATAGAATTATGTTGAGTTCCAGGTCACGAAGGATTCGAGGGCAGTAAAAGGGCGGATTGCCTTGCTAAAGGAGGAGTTTTTCGAGCTTTTACAGGACCCGAACCATTCTGGAGCCTAGCTAAAGGCTGCATTCTAGGAAAAATTATAATATGGGAAGACAAGAAATTTCAGTGCCACTGGACAGAGGCCACTAATGGACAGAGGCAAGCTAAGGAATTTTTAACTTTCAGTAAAGCAAAATCCAAAGATTTACTCAAGCTTACCAAAGCAGACTTTAAAATTCTAACTACCTACTTCACAGGTCACTTTTACTGAGATACCATCTTAAAAAAATTGGTCTTTTGAATCAGACGCCTGCAGATTATGCGAGGAGGAAGAAGAAACCCCCGAACACATTCTATGTGAATGTCCGGCAATCTACAGTCTACGCCGTCTCCATTTTAGAGGGGAAGTAGTGCCCCCATCAACAATTTGGAACACCAAGCCAGAGACAGTGCTTAAATTTTTTAAAAGCCTTAATCTGGAGAGTTAATCAAGGGCATGCACAATAGATCATATGGATTGTGGTGCACTGAACCCACTACAAACTAACTATCTAACTATCAATTTTGAAAAATATCAGATCTCTTTTCGTATAATATAGTTTTATAGAATTACCATTTTTTCTAGGTACATTTGTTAAAATTTATTTTAATACTGTCAACAGAATAAGAAGAACTGATTGTAGACTAAGTAGTATAGAATAAGTAGAACAAAAGAATTTGTCTTTTTTTTTAAATTTTATTGAAAAATGTTTATCAAAGTTAAAAAACATAACATTGATAAATACTTTTGGGTAATACATATACACCAGAGACCTGCAGCGATGAACTGCAACTGCTTTTACACCCAGTACATACTTGGTTTTTGTATGACTTCAATATCATTAATACCATGCAACATATTCTACGCCATCGAGCTCACTTACAACATCAAGCATGTTGCATTAGCCAATTGTACCAAAGTCAAACACTGTGTGATGTGTGCTTCGACTTTAGTGGAAAGTATAGATGTTTGCATAAAATAATTAAGTGTATAAACCACAGCGCACGAACGGCAATCGTTATAATTATGCATTATTTTGAGCTACTGCCTCGTGTACCATTGCAGGTTGATTTCAACTTCGGCTAAGCAGTGATACAAAAGTAAGCTTACGAACGATGAAATCAGCGCGTACACTGCATTTTTACGCAAGTGTTTGTAGATTACTTCAGTATGAATAGAGTAAATAGTTTTTATACTTATTTCGAAAATGATGTCAAACTTTAAAATTTAAGATAGAGTTGCCACCTATATTTTATTTTTATTTTTGCGAATTCTTGTAATTCTGAAATTCTGACAACGGATTTGATTTTGAATATAATGTCACAGTCTTAAAATTTAAGATGGAGGTTAGGGTTGTCACCTAAATTTTTACCACAGTATTGCCACCTAATAATATGTATTTTTAAGAGTTTTAAACATCATTTATCAGTGTTAAGGGGTCGCTGATTTCGAATCTAAAGTCAGAATTTTAAAATTCAAGATGGTGGATAGGGTTGCCACCTTAATTTTTTGTAGTTTTATGAATTCGGAGCTGGCAAAAAAAAATCGTATACCAAAAATGGGTCGCTGAATCCGAATCCATTGTCAGAATTTCAAAATTATAAAATTTTGAAATAAAAGGGTTGCCACCTAATAATATGTCTTTTCAAGAGTTTTAACGTCATTTATCAGTTTTAAACTCTTGAAAAGACATATTATTAGGTGGCGACCCTATTATTTCAAAATTTTGAACAATTGAACAAAAGTTGTAGCTTTATTAAAGATCTGCATGCATACAAAATCTTATCAAAATCAGTGATTAAAGGTGTTTTATAGTAAAATGGCGTCTGATATAATTTCTTAAAAAACTAAATTTAATAAATATCTTTAAAAATTTACTAAACAAATTTTATTGCTCACTTAATTAAGCTTTAGAATTTATTTTAAAAAAGAAATCAGCTCAATTGAACCATTAGCTTATGAGCTACAAGCTCTCAAAAGTCACGCAAAGTAACTGCAATATTACTGCAATGTTACTGCAAATACTTTGTGTTCGGAGAGCAAAATAAGCGCTGGTTTTTTTATGCAGGAGTTACGCTTTATGTCTTTGTTTTGTTGCTTGTAAATGACCATACTTACCACTGCATACCAGAAGTTGAAAAGACCCTGCGCTGGTTATCAAACCAACAACTCGAACATGCATTATTGTGGTCTTACGACACGCTCATACACAGTTGGCTTCAATGTTGCAAGTATGTTCGACACAACAATCGCAGCGCTTGCGTAGTGCGGTCAGACTGTCACTGTATTTGTTGAGGGTAGATTGCAAGTAGCGAAAATGCCATCGCTTGCAGATCACTGATATACACAACTCATTTTACGTACTCTGTACTCGCTGTTATCAGAATCAGAATATAAAACAAATTTTCATGCATCGATTGCACTGATTATTGTTTATGTTTGCTTCTCATATTGTTTCAATGTTTATTTTGCAGTTTCTTTAATTTTCACGGAACTCTCGCGTCACACTTTTTTTTTTTAAATGAGCAGCGGACGTTAGTTGTTTTTTTCATTTACTAAAATACTAATAGCGCAATTTTAGTGAAGTGGACACATTTTAACAAATAAAATAATATATTTTAAAATCTTAATTGATTTGAGATCATTTGGTGCAAAATAAAATTATTTCAGTACAAACTTTTTGTTCTTGAAAATCCTTAAAGGACATGAGAATATCAAAGTTTTGCCTTTGAATATATTTTTAGATCATATAAAGTCCATTTACTCCAAAAATCATAAAAAAATTCTAGTGGCTTATCGTCAGGTCTGAAAGGGATAAGGGACAAACAAACACACAGTGTTGTCGTTTAACAGCCGTTTCAAGTAGTCATGGCAACTTTTTTTAAATAGCACTAACATACCAAATTTATTACATTTTATACAATTTTGACTAATACGACTGAAACTGTCTCAAATATGGCATTTCCCTTAATTTGTGGATGTCGTGTCATGAGTAAGGGTTGCGTTAAATTAAAGATTTTCCTCTATATAAAATAACTAAACACGCCTGAAGAAGTTCACTTCAGAAACTCAATTATTAACTCCGCAGTCGTTGGAGGTCTCGCAGCTACATTGTAGGTATAAAAGAAATAATTGGCTACGCCATGTGTCTATTTACTACTGGGTTCAATGAATGAAATTACTTCATTCTGTTCAGGTTATCAGCTCGAGAGAGTAATTAAGAAACAGCAACAAAAACAATGCCACACAGCTCTGTTAAAGTGTTTTGATCAGCGTTGCAAGACGTTTTTTTAAAAAAATTTAAAAAAAACCTGTATTTCAACGAAAAAACTGTAACCCTAAAAAAACTGTATTTATAAAGAAAAAAACCGCAACCCTAAAATAACAGCAAGTTTAATTTTGTTGGTATTTATAAAAATGAAAATAAAAAAAACAATTTTTTTACAAAAACATAAACAATAACATAATGTATAATAAACTGGCCATTTCAGCCTTTGGAAGGACTTTGACCTAGCTTCTATTGATCAATTGTGTTGTGCGTGTTATTAATTGTTTGATCACAAATGATCGAGAACTGGACCTACGTGTTTTATGCCGACTCCGAACAGCTTATGTTCTCAAGAAGCTTTACATGGCAATTTTTACTCTCTGTGGTTTGCCATTGTCTGCAGAGAGGTGACGAGCGATTCTGATTGAACGCTCATATTCTGTTTTTATTTTTTTTTATTATTAGACAAAAATAATCTTCTATTCCGTAGAGTTTTTAAATTAATTAAACTGCAACGATCACTATATGAAGGAATTGGAATTTGCGGAGTATTTGTTCTAAAAACAAAGTGCGTAAAAGCTTTTTGTATTCGTTCTACACGGAACGGAAAATGTACATAAAATTAGTGATTTTGTGCGTTGTTTTAATGAAAATGTTCGTTCTTTTTGAACCAACGCACACGTTCGTTAAATTTAATGAACGGTATTTATAAACTTGAAAAAATTTCATTAAAGTTTAATGACTAAAATCATTAATATAAATGAAAAAATCATTTAACTTTATGAATATTTTCGTTAAAATTTAATGAAGAATTTCATTAAACAAATGAAAAAGTTCAAAAAATTTAATGAAAAATTTCATTAAAATTAATGAAAAGGTCATAAAAGTAATGAAAATTTGATTAAACTTTAACGGAAATTTGAGTAAATTTTTTTATGAAATTGTTGAGAGAAATGGTGGAATATTGACACACTTTACCTAACAAATTTAATTAAAATGGTATTGTTTTAATATTCAAAAGTATATATTTCATAATTTTAATTATATTATTAATTTGCTTACAGTCTTGAGTAAAAATGGTAAATAAAAAGTGTTATTTTATTACATAAAATGAAAATAATTAACCCTCATATGTCCTCTTTATGCGCACGCATACAACTTCGATCTTTAACCTTGAATAAAATAAAAACGGTTCAGCGGAATGACCTTTTTTTTGCAAAATATAATTATTTTGCCTGAACAACCAAAAAAACCCGATTTTGAATTTTTACCCTTACTGTATTTGCCTGTGCAGTTATAGTTACGAATCGGTCCCTGTGTATGTGCGCGCATACACATAAGCAGGTACCTGGAATTGCGGCTTATTTTTGTGTGTGGATTTATAGCACGCTCTTATTTTTTCGTTTTATGAAATTCAGTTTATTCTGGAACACACATAAGTGAAATTTTTTTGCGCATTTATTTGAATTTTGGTTGTGTTTCGAAGTATTTGATAAAAAATGGATAGAGTTTTACGTGAAAGAAGGCAGCGAGATGAACTAGAAATGGATTTTAATTTGGAAAGCGAAGCGGGCGAATCTCCGTGCAATAGTGACGATGATTTTGCATTATCAGACGAACAGAATGATGAAAGTGAAGTTAGCTTGTATTCGGATGACGACGACATTTAGCCCCTTGAGCAAAATTTAGCAGAAGAAAATGCAGCAAATCCTGAAAATAAATATTTTTCAAAAAATAAGAAAATTGAATATTCATCGCAACCATTTGAAATAAATCGAAGAAATTAATTTCGACGTGCAGAAAATTTCACTTCAGGTAAAAACCTACCCTCTTTGTTATGGGTTCATGTTCATTATATGTTTCATTTTTGTTATAATTCAGGTCCAAAAGCATTAGCAGCTGCTACTATAGTTGATATTTCGTCTGCATTTAAACATGTTCCTTGAACCGGTTGAGAATATTATTTTGAACATGACGAATTTATATGGTGTGCGAAAGTACAAAGACGATTGGGAAAACATTGATTTGGACACTCTGCACGCATACTTTGGATTGTTGCTGCTTTCTGGTGAGTATCGCTCATACGGTGAATGTGTCACTAAACTGTGAAATGACGAAACTGGTCGGCCAATATTTAGAGCAACAATGTCTTTGAAAATGTTCAAGCGTATCCATGGTTGCATTCGATTTGATGACCGCGAACAACGTATGGCCAACACTGCATCTACAAGTACTTCTGTAAGTGACAAATTGGCACCGATTCGAAATGTATACGATGAATGGAATCATAATTTGAAAGTTGTATACACACCAGGAAAAAACATTACCGTAGATGAACAGTTAGTTCCGTATCGTGGGCGATGTCCGTTTCGTCAGTATATTCCATCCAAACCGGTGAAATATGGCATCAAAATTTGGGTGCTATGCGACTTAAAAAGCTAGTATGCATACAACACACAAATTTATGTTGGTCGGAATCGTAATGCCACTCCTGAACGTAATCTCGGACGGCGTGTTGTTTTGGATTTGGTGGAAGGACTTTCTGACTGAAATGCAACGTGTGACAACTTTTTTACTTCGTATGAATTGGCAGAAGATTCACATAAGAATCGCATGAATAAAAAAAAATAAAAATAGGACTGAAATTCCTTCAGTTCTGCTCGACATGCGTCAAAAGCCAATTTATCACACAGAAGTTGTATATGAACATAAATTGCAAGCAGTTATGTTGTCATATGTTCCTCGCCGGTACCGATTTGTGACATTGCTCAGTACATACCACAATGTTGTCAGCATAAATGAGAATAGTAAAAAGAAGAAACCTAACATCATTGAAGACTACAACAAAACCAAGAGTGGAGTTGATACTATGGATCAAATGGTGGCTACGTACACATGCAAACGAAAAGTCAATTGGTGGCCAATGGCAGTATTTTGTAACATGCTTGATGTTAGTGCGTTGAATGCATTCGTGACGTTCATTGCATTGTTCCCGAATTGGAAAAATTCTAAAACGAACCATAATATTTGTCGTCGCCTTTTTATCGAGGAGCTTGGATTGAATCTCGTTGAAAAACAGATCACTAAACGTAAAAAACAACCTCAAAGTAATGATGCTTCCAGTGTTATTCAAAGAATTCGGGAGATTCGCCATTTACCAAGTACATCAAAACGAGGCCTATGCTACATCTGCACATATAAAAATAACAAAAATATTTTTGCTACACGCTGTGAAAAGTGTAAAAATCTCATTTTTACTGAACATAATTTCAATTTATGCGAAAAATGTACAAATAATTGACAAAAGTTAAAAATTAAATTTTTTTTTCTAATATATGTATATATAAGACTCTAAATCAGAATGCAAAGTTTCAAGATGTCTTTTATAAATATTAACACGACCAAACAATTGTGCACAAAATTGACAACATAACGTGTCCTTTTTAGAAATAAAATGCAGTTTTTGATATGTTCTACAAAGATATCTATATTTTTGTATTCTTTTTTGCACAAAGCACAAAACATTTTTTATTCTTTACGTTAAATATTTTAATCACTGGTGAATACACTTTTATTAATCTTTAATTTACTTCTAAGCACTTTTTACTTATTACTTATCACAAACAACAATGAAGTAAAACAATTTGTGTCATTCATTACCCACCGCTACAATAAAGTAATGTTCCGTTAGACGACGAGAAATTTTCGGCAATTTTAATGAAGACTGTTCATTAACTTATTCATAAATTCATATATCAAAGTTACTCTGAAGAAACATTTATGAATTGCTTTTATTAAAATTTGTGAACTCGTTTATAAACTTTAATGAAAATTTTCGTTAAGTTAACGAAAAAACCATTAAAAATATTGAATTTATTCATAAAATGGTCAAGAAAAATTTAATGAACAGCTTTCATTAAAAGTTTATGAATTATATTTTTTTCGTGAAGATGAAGAGTGTGTGAGGCATTAAAAGGATTCCATATAAATGAAGCATATTCTAACTTCGAACGAACAATAGTAATATAAAGAACTTTCAAAGAGGGTCATTAAAACTAGAACCATTTCTACGAACTACAGCAAGAAGCGAATACGCTTTCTGGATACGATTCTAGGAGAATCTGGAGTCAAATATTACACCAAGGTCTTTAATTTCTTTATCATATTTCAATGGATTGCTATCTAAATAGTATGATGTTTTTAAAGGAAATGCAGATTTAGCACAAGTAGGGTACAAATGGTTTCTAGAGCACCAAGCATTTATGGAGCTTAGATCTGCCTATAGTAACGAGGCATCAGACAAATTATTAATTTTACAAAAAAATTTTAAATCATCAGCGTATAACAGACACTGAGAGTTTTTTACTTTCGAAGTTATATCGTTAGCAAACAGAATAAAAAGTAACGGACCCAATATGCTTCCCTGAGGAACCCCTGAGGTAGCTACGAACGGTCTGGAAATTTCATTTTCAATACTTACATGGCATGTTCTATTACTCAGGTAAGACCTAAACTATTGCAATAAACTAGAATGAAAACCAAGATTTGCTAATTTTTTATTAAAATATCATGTGAAACTTTGTGAAATGCTTTAGAAAAGTCAGTGTAGATTGAGCCTACTTGACAGCCCATTTGAAAAGATGAAATGTTTCAGGTCAAAGGTCCCAAAAAGTAATCAGTGCACTACTTCTCCTTACTCTTATTCATTTGAAAAAAAAAATTATTCAAATCGGTTGAGAAGCACAGGAGCAAATGGTACCGAAATGTTTTTCGTAAGCTTATTTATATATAGATTTTAATTCAAACACAAATTCAAATAATGAATAACGAATAAAAGTTTTGAATAATTTATTTACAGTTCAAATATAGAATAAAATAAAAAATACTTGATACTGAGTTCTGATTGAAAAATAAAGAATAAATATTTCGTCGGCCTGGTTCTAATACGACGTAAGTCAAAAATTATCTATTGTTCAGGAGGCAAAGAAAACTGTTTATTATTTGTATGTAGTTCATACGATAATTTATTGTTTCAAACGTTCTACCTCCCTTTTTTCATACAAACATTAAAAACAAAAAAAAAAAAGGACATAGATGTAGCTTTGACCAATCTACCTTAACGGCTAATAAACGTTACTTTGACCAATTTTGACATACGTCCTACTAGAATTATCGCGACGATTTCTTGTTATTCGTTATTTGCATTATTTTTTATTGAATAATGCCCTACAATGCCCTGTGCAATGATTTTTAGAGGTTGTTGTTTTTCAATTTCACGAAAATAAAATCAGCAACAACAAAAATATCATATACATAAAAATGTTCAGTTAAGCCCGTTGTGAGTGGTTTTGCTTCTGTTGCTGTAGTTTAGAGTGACCATACTACTGTTGTTGTTGTGCTTAAGTCCCATTTAGTTCATTTAAGTTGTTTCTGTAATTGTTAGCACTGATCTTCTGACCAACTTGGAAAGGTTGTTGTTGTTGTTGTTGTTGTTGTTGTTGTGTCATGCATACCGGCTGCTGCCATCGTTAATGCTCACTCGCTCTTGCTGTTGACCCTCATGTAAGCAATTTTTTTCAGTGCTGCACGTTACTGAAGGTTAATCAGCTGTTGCTGCTGGCAAAGGAAGCAAATTTAACCATTGTTAAAAAATTGTTGATAATGATTGCTGATTGCTTAGCCGGGTTCTTTAGTAAACGATGCAAATTTTCAAAATTTGTGCTAATGAAAAAAAAAATGCTTGGAATCTGCAAATTTTCTGAAAACTTAGCTAAAGTTCAAAGACAACAACATCAATTACAACAACTACGTGCAAACATATTCCTAGCCTCAAATGTATGTTACACTCAGTGTTGCCAGAAAAGGGATTTTTTCCCCGTTTTGCGGCAATTTTCAATGCAAAAGCGAAACCGGATTAACACTCCTAAAAACGGGAAAAACTAGGTTGACCGCGTTTTTGTGCAAAAAGAGTAATTTCGTCACAATATTAACAAACTATGTTAAGAATTTTTTAATATCTGGTTAAGGGTGGTTAAATTTTAACTGCCTATGTTGAATGTGAACCAAACCTAAACGTCAAGTTTTTTCTGCATTTCATTTGACATTTCTCAATTTCAGACTAATTCAATTTGAACCATGGAAAGATATACAATCGATCAACGCTTAAAAGTTATTCAGGCTTATTATGAAAATAGACGTTCAAAACAAAATGCATATCGTGCACTTCGTGATTTTTTCGGTCAATTTAATCGTACAAATGTGCGCCCAATCGGAAAAATCGTGCAAAAATTTGAGCAAACCGGGTCTGTAGGAGATGTGAAGACACCAGTGCATGCTCGTACAGCTCGTACTGCAGAAAATATTGCTGCTGCTCGCGAAAGTGTGGCTGAAGAGGCGTCCACCTCAACTCGTCGTCGTGCCCAACAATAGCACCTCTCACGCTCGTCGTTGATGAACATTATGCATATAGACTTGCATTCAGACGCTTACAAGGTGCAATTGACTCAAGAACTAAAGCCTCTTGACCATTTCAAGCGTCGTCAATGGTCAGAATGGTGGCAAGAAATGGCAACAGTGGATGATCAATTTTCGCAGAAAATCGTCTTCAGTGATGAGGTACGAGGCGCATTTTCACCTCAGTGGATTCGTCAATAAGCAGAATTGCCGTATTTGGGCGAATGATAATCCAAGAGTGATTGTCGGAAAACCAATGCACCCACAAAGAGTGACTGTTTGGTGCGGTTTATGGGCTGGCGGCATCATCGGGCCGTATTTTTTCCAAAATGAGGCCGGCCAGGCAGTTACTGTGAATGGTATTTGCTATCGTGAGATGATAACGAACTCTTTATGGTCTGAATAGGAAGATATGGATGTGGACGATATGTGGTTTCAACAGGACGGTGCCACTTGCCACACAGCTAACGAAACAATGGCAAATGGGCAAATACAACTGAAAACTTGTACAAGATTTAATTTATGGGACGAAAGCGGAGCATTTCGACTTTTCGCATTTGTGGATCCTATCGTTTGGAAAAACAAAACGTACCCTTCATTAATTCCGTTGTGTTCTTATTTATTTAAAAAATCTGAATATATATCGACTTAGAATATAGGTCACTAAAAATATTGATTATGAAATTTAGTTACACAAGATGTGCAAAATTTTTTGGCACCTTAACCTTAGAACTACAAACCCATTTTTTACCTGTAAACTACAAACCGGGGTAAATATCTACCCCATGGGATTTTCTTCGTAAAATCAGTCTGAAAGCACTAATCTGACTCTTAAGTGCATGCAGTTTTTTGTTTTTCAATGATAAAGAACAAATTCAATGTTATTAGGGTTTATTTGGTGAAAAATCGAATAGCTAAAAGTACTCAAAAACGGTCAAACCGTAAATCAACAAACAACAATTTATGACTTTACTTCTAAACAGCCAAATTTCAAATTTTAAACGGGATTTTAAATAGAACATAAGGCTTTAAGAAAAACAATACTAACATGATGTTTTGCTTAAAATGTCTGTTTATTTGAGACTCTGCAAATTAAAAAAAATTTGGAATCTTATATATGGAAAAATTAAATCCTTGACATATTGTTTTTCAAGAATATATTTCGGTTTCTGTTATGCAAAAAATAAAAAAAAAATAAACTTCATATATATCGCCTTTACGGCGATTCAATACCGGGATACACAATCCCAGTGTATGAATACTTTAAATATGAAAATCATCTCCGAAAATTGAATATCTAATGTGTTATTGTAAAAAAAATACGTGAAAGTGTATTTACGTGAAGTAAATTTATTTTAGCAAGAAAAAGAAAAATTACTTACCTAGACAAACCACTAACGGGAAGTACAAGACCTAGCCCTATTGTTAGAACCTTGAATTTAATTATGGTATAAGTCGTCAGTCGATAACGTCATTATCTAACTTAGAAACGTAGTTCGAAGTTTGCCTGAGGTAGATATCTAACCCGGTTTGTAGTTCTAGGGTAAAATATGAAATTTGCAAATACAAAAACTATGTTCCCAAAAATTAAAATAAAAAAATAAATTGATATCTTTAATTTTTTTTCTTCCGCATAGCGGTGCATGCACTGAATGAGCTTTTTCTGCCATAAATTTAAATAAGACTAATATAAGAAAGCTGTTAGACTACCGTACCGTATATGTTATATTACACACTAAAATACCTCTTAAAACTGCATAGGATTAGAAATAAAAAAAGTGTTTGCAGTTACACTCAAGTAATATGTACATGTATTTAATGTGATATATTTTGTAAGGCATATATTTAATTATATTAGTAAGGTTTGTATTGTTATTGTTTCTATTTAAAAAAAAAAAACAATGAACTTTAAAAGAGGGGAAAAAAACGGGAACATGTTAGGGAAAAAACGGGAAAAACCCTTTTGAAATGCATGAACAAAAAGGGAATGATCTCTCTCAAAATCTGGCAACACTGACTACACTCTCAAAGTCAACAGCTGAAAATTCAACGGACTGAAAAGTGGCTGCAGGCCATGCCCGAGAAAATCTTTGCGGAGACCTTGACTCGAAAACATTCAGAGTCAACGAGGGAGATACAAAAACAAAACTTCGACAACGACAACGACAACATATTGAGCGGAAAAAAAAAACATCAGCAATTGCAGTTAATTTTCGACAACATTTATGCAGCAGCAAGCGTGCAGCTGCAGTTTTGGAGATAAATACCTGAAAAAAGCTGGCAACTCATACGTTCAACAAGTTACGCACACATACACACATATTCACACACAAATATAGAAGTGCACGCGAATGCAACTGGCATCGCTTCGTTCCACTTATCAAATGTTAACGCTAGATGGCGTTGCTTGCCAGTTTTTTAAGTTTTTAGTTTTGATTGCAACGAAAAAATTCATGTTTTTTTTAACGCTTGAGTTTTGAAGTCTTATTGGTTTCGGTTGTACTTTAGTTGGTAGGTATTTGTTGGTATTGTTGTTGCAGCACTGTTGCAAATTGACGACCTCCATTTTTATGCTGATTTTTTTTTATTCGTAGCCATGTAAAACGTTCAAAAAATTTTTTACTCGCCACTTGAGTTAGAATTAGAGGCATTGTTTTTGCTGTTATTGTTGTAGTTGTTGTTGTTGTTGTTGTTACAATTGTTATTTATCGCAGTTGCTGTTGTTTCTAATTCTTTTTTTTTGTTTGTTTCGTTGCCGTTGCAATTTGATGCCAATTGAAATTTTTTTCTTACTGTTGACTTTTGTTGCAACTGCCTCTTGTCGCAGTTGCAGTAACATTGTTTTTGTTGTTGTTTTTGCGCCTGCAAATCTACTTTTTTATGGTTTTACCTCGAACTTTATATTCGGTTCGTCGTTGGCTGATAGTGATTATGAGAGCATGTCGTAATTCTCTAAAAATCTGTTACCTTGATTTCTGTGTGGATTTAATATGATTTTTTTGTTGTTGCTTCGGTACTTTGCATTGAATGTCATTCGTACTGTACTGTATATTACTAGATGTAGTATCAAATATTTTGTTTATTGGACTTTTGTTTACACATGTTTGTCTATTTATATATGTATATTATTTTAATATTGGGATCTTCATTTAATTGATTTTTGACAAAAAAAAAACTCAAGCTTTCATTTAAATTGATTTATATAGTACTTAGGGGTCGTTCATAAACTACGTTACCGATTTTTAGCACTTTTTACCCCTTTCTCCCCCTCCATTACTTTTCGTAGTGGATTTCAAAACCTTCTTCATAAAGTAACGTGACGTATGAAATAAATAATTAATTGATTTAAACATATTATATTATTTAACCCAATAGCCCTCAGAACTTTCACTAGTATAACTGACCATATTAATATATAAATATGACTTTATAAATTAAAGGTACAATATAAAAAAATTACACGTAATTATTTATATCATCAATTAAAGCTATTCCATCTTCGATCCAAGAGTCGATGCTTTTAATTACTAAGACTGAGAAGATAGAAGCCTTGTTGCATAGAAGCATTCTTCAAATTTTTCATTAGATTCTGAGTTCACGTGGTTGTTTGTTTTCTTTTATGCTTATAATCAGTGAACCAGCCCTGTTATATTTCACCTTCTGTGAGTGACAAAAAAAACACCTTCATTAGAGTGACGAAGTACCCGGGTACCTTCCCATAATTTATATAGAAAAATACCGTGTAAATGCTTCAATATTCATCTAGATCGATGTTCCGTGAATTTAGCTCTTTAAAACATTTCAAGAATAAATTTGGAAAAATATTTTTTATATTTGTTGGCAGTAATTGTCTTAGGGCGCGTTTATAGTGCTAACTTACGACCAAACCGAGCCGAGCTGAAACTCAAAAATTCATTGGGGCAAAAGAGATGCATGACTTGCGTCAACGCCGTAGATAGGTGTTTCATAAGGGGGGGCTTTAGGTTAGGTTAAAGTGGACTTTTCATATACACACTTAAGCCAATGAGGCCCATTATGATACCATGGGGTTAATTTCCCTACTCAATTTCTATTTGAACTAATATAAGCTGTTTACAAAGCTGTAGATTCTGATGGGTGATGGTGGGACGGGGGTTCGATTCAATCGCTTCATTTGAATCAGTACGACAAATATTTATAAAAGTAATATAACGAAAACAGACATTTTACAAAGAAAAACATATACATAAATAAAGACACCTCACGAAAAAAAATTTTTCGGGGCAGTTCCTCAAAATAATCCTTGGCTTATGTTATTATGATTCATCAAATATTTCGACTCTAGCGATAGCCATCCTTGAGCTGCAATGGTTTGAAATAACTTCTAAGAATTGAGTTTTTTGTCAAAATATTGGCTGGTGTGTTAGTTAGAAAAAGTGAAATGATCTGAAATAATATTTTTGAAAAAGTTCTCCCAATCTGCATCAAAAATTTTTTAAATTTTGCATTTAAATTAAAAAGAATGATGTTTTTCGTGTACTTTTATCATTTTTTTAAAAGTTATTTTCACTAAACTTCAAAAACCTAAATTATTTCTAATGACATCCTGACTGGTCAGAATTGCTGGCCACAATTGCTTAAACTGAAAAAAATTAAACTAAAATCTTATATATTAATAGGCAAACATCAAATGTTGTCGTACTCTTTTTCGATATTAATTTTGGAATAAGGGCAATGAAACTTATATTATTCAAAAGGTGCTGCGCCCTATATGTGCAGAATCATTTTAGATTTTAAATTTATGACCTCTGACCCAAAATATTAACGTTGAAAGTTTGTATTATTTTTAGTAAGGACTCTCAGGGCTAAGAAGAGGTAAAATAGTGAATGAGGTATAAAATGAAAGATCTGGCTGCACATTACTATTACATTTTAGATTGGTGACCTTCGACCTGAAATATGAGCGTAAAAAGAGCATTTATTAAATAAAAGCTAAACTGTAACAGATGGAAGTATATAATGTAAGAAGAAATTTTAGACATTGATAAGGTGTGCAAAAAATACTTCCGACATATCCATCTCTTACGGATACCCTACATTAAGCATATTTTTATGTTAAAAGTGTGAATATATATTGTGATGGTGAAATTTCTTACAAATAGCAAATTATGAAAAATTTCCGTTATTTTGACATGAAAATTATTGTGATAGCTCGAAAACTATGGATGTTTTCAGAACACAGTATTTTTGTATGAAACGTCGTTGGTTCAGAAATATAACGGTATACGAAAGCTTTTTTTGTGATATTTTTCTGAGATAATATGTTAAAAAAAAAATTCCTGTTATAATGACGTCAAAACTATTGAGATGTCTCAAAAAATGTAGATTTTCTCCATACAACGTATTTTCTTGAAGCAGGATAATCGCCTCAGATAGAGAAAAAATGATTGAAATTTTAAGTTTTGATTTTGCAAGCAAATATGTATCTTGGCCATTTTTCAATAGATTTTCATCAAATTTTCATTGGCAGAAAGATCAATTAATTGACTTTATAGAAATAAGAAAAGATTTACCGTTATCTCACCAATTCAATGTTTTATATGGTTTTAAAAATACCATAAATAAAATATTCAGTTTTTGCTCAAAAAATAGACCAAATGTTTTTTGTTGCTGTAATTTTGTTTTCTTATAAAATTTTCTTTTTTCACACTCTTTCATATGACATATTATTTATAAGCAAATATTGCTTCATTTTGACACATAATGCAAAAACAGTTTCTATCATCGAAAAGAATGAGCTACCCCCTATAATTTTTTTTGATGAAAATTAAATTTTTCAAAATATTGTTTCTATATTTTCTACAAATCTCTATAGCGTAAAAAATAATTTTTGTGAAAAAAGTTTTCAAGTGTTTCAAACCACTCTAAAGTTTTATACACAAATCTATGTTTTAAGCCATTTCGTTATATATAAACAGGTGAAACAGTTCTTCCGTGTTTCTGAACCGATTTTGATAATATTTTTAAAATAAATAAAAGTAGGGAGAAGAAGTTCACCGAATAGTTATGTGATTTTTGACGTGAAATATGAGCATTGAAAGAATATTTCTGAAGTAAAACCTAAACTATAAGAAATGGAAGAAGATGGCGTAGGAGAAAATTTTAGATATTAATAAAATGTAGGAAAAACATTTTTCGCTATCTCTTACGGATACCCTACAATAAGCATTTTTTGTAGTACATTTTTTTATTTTACAAATAGTAAATTCTGAAAAATTTTGATATAAAAGTTAGGACGATATCTGGAAAACTGTTGCTTTCTCTCGAAACTTAAGATTTTCTTAGTACAACACATTTTCTTAAGGCAAGGTCAATGTCTCAGAATGAGAAAAACGATTGAAATTTCAGAAAGTTGGTCGAATTTCGACCACAGGCGATACTAGTATTATTTAATAAATAAACACCTATTGAAAAGCTATTGTAAGAAATTTAAAAAAAAGTTATGAAGGTATTTAAATTTTTAAAGTTTTTGTATGGAAATAAAATAAAAATATCAATAATTTTTTTGATACAGATCAGAGATCTGCAACGGATAGCTTTTTTGCGACTCTGAGTGTATCCGAAAAAAATAAGTATAAAAACCTACTCACCCTAAGCGCACGCAACTCGACTCATATTCTCTTCTACGAAGCTAAAATGCGGCGGCTCAAATAAATATGAGTATCCTAAGTCATGAGTCGGATCGGGAAAGATCGGGTTTTTTCGGTACATAAATACTTATGGTTGTTGTCGTCTTGCTGATACTTATCCTACTTGCCGAAATACTCATAATCGACACAAGTAGCCGAATCACTCGGCTCATCTGCCACAGATATGAAAGAGAGCGCAGTAGAGCGCAGCAGTAAATAGTGAGCGAGTTTTTTGTATTTGTTTTGTGCTATTTTTTTCTAAGCATATCTAAATGCTGAATAACAAATATGTTATTCTTGTGTTGCTTTTTGTTTTTATCTTACACAGAGAAATCTGCGCATGAGGTAACGTTGTTGAGGCTTAAAAATAATACGCAGTTTCGATAATATCGTGTCATTCATTTTCTGCAATCAGCAATTATTATTAAATTTGCAAGGTATATTTTTTTATTTTTCTGTAACCTTAAGTTGCCAAATCACATGCGCATACTTTAAATTTAACTTCCACTGCACGTGCTTACGCACAAGAAGCAAACAGACACGTGCGCCGCACAGTGGTTGAGCCCCATACAAAAGTTGTCAATAAATAGAAGGACTCATCGTAAACCAATTAAATTTTGTGTATTATTTGGAATTTGCTTTATTAGAATACACACAAAAATATTTTTAAATCCGCCCTCAATCAAGCCTACCTCCCATACAACACAAATATTTAAAACGCCATATTTTTTTTGTCTTGAACCAATACAAGAACCATTCTGTCAGAAATCTTCAATATAAGTCTATCATTAAAAAAGTCTCTTTTGCCACTCCCACCTCCCATACGAAAATTTCTACTTCACGTGTTTTTACGTATTCCAACTTCAATGAAGCGCAGCATCTAAACTGTTTAAAATAGTGGTTTATAGTATTCCAAGATATTGTTTGTTTGCTTTTTATAAAAACGGAAAAAAATCATCAAAAAAAAGCTTATCGTTTCGTTTTTATTATAAAAAAAAGGAGTAAACCTAATGCTTTTTGCCACAAACTGGCGCTGGTTGTAAATGTGATACTATCAACAGTTAAAAAAGATAATAGCATACATTTTAGCATTGTGATAAAGTGAGCACAGGTCGTGTAGCATAAAAACATGGCTTGCATACATGGAAAAAGCTGTTTGCTAAATTAGTATTGTGGTTAAGCAAAACTTGCGCTTGATTCTCAGCCACTTCAAAATTATGGCAATTTTCAGCAAAAACTAATCAAAATGTGCTATTCCAATTTATAATAACTAAGCAAATATTTGCTTGAATTAAGTTCAAATTTGCTATTCCCATTTATAATAACTTAGCAAATATTTGCTTGAATTAAGTTAAAATTTGATTTTCAGTTTATAATAACTTAGCAAAATCTTGCTTGAATTTTATCAAAATTTTTCTTTTTCCTAAATACAAATTGATTCAAGCAAATTAATTTTCTCCGTGTACGTATTCCAATTCTGTTGTTTAGAATCAAAGAATATATATTTCACTTTCAGCTGATTGAAGATGTTTGAAGAACATTCATTGACAAGGGAATTTAAATGTTTGAATAGTTTTGAAAGCATTTTATTGCGAAATTCATTAAAATGTTTCATAGTAAGATTTAAGATAATGTGAATTAATTTAACTTTATACATATCACATTACTGTTTAACTAATTCAATTTAATTGTAATTATTTAAAAATTATTATTTAATTATTTAATTATTTAAAAAAAATATTTAATATATATTAACATAGCAAATTACTAGACTGAGAAACACACTGTGGAATACTTAATTACTCTGTAAATATATACTAGTATTTCAAAAGAAGAATTATAACATTTTAAACCATTTATCGTATTTAGTAAGTAAATGCTTTCACTATTTACATTAAAACTTTAACGATTTTAAATTAAAAAAATATACCTATATATCAATATGCCGCACTTTCGTAAGAAGTGATCGTTAAATAAAAAAATGCCTAAAAGCATAGTAAAGAAAATGACTATAGAAATAAACCTTGAGACTAAACATACCTATATTTTCTTCGAAACGCATTTACCAAATGTTGTTCAAAGACGCAAAAATCTCTGTCAGTTTTTTTTTTAATCGCTCAAATTAAAGTCCAATAAAAGCATTTCTTTATTTAATATATCGTCGACATCTGAAGATCATTATCTTTTTGAATTATAAAAATATTTTCTGCAAAAAAATAAATTTACGTTTTTTTGTCATATCAACTTTGCATAAGAAATTTATTGCAAAAATAAAAAAAATATTTCAAGAATGCAAAAAACTTTTTCAATAATGCTTTTTATACTTAAAAAAAACCAGAGTGCAATACGTTTTCTCAATTGTCTGTAATAACTCTTGAAAAATATCAATATTTTACGAAATTTTTTCAGCATTTTTACATCAATCCAATTTTAAGGCGTCTACACAGAAAACCTATATACAATATATATATACATATATTTCTGATAAATATTTTGGAATATTTGGAGTTAGAATATTGTTAAGCAACGCAAAGAAAAAAAAAAAAAATCACAAAAAGAGATCATCAGTTTTGATATTTATTTCCAACTTTTATCCACTGTGCGGCGGCATTTTGATTTTGTTTTATTTTTTTTTATGTCCAACAAACCAAAATCACAAGCGTTGTTATTATTTTTCCTCCATAGAGTGCAACAATAAAATACCAAGAACGAGTTTTCGAGAAAAAACAAACAGAAAATGAGAGCTCACATGGCCTGCAGACAAGTACTAACGAAAAGTGCATACGCAAAAAAAAAACTAATTAGCGCTAAGAGACGTTGGCAGAGAAGGAGCAGTACTCAAAGTACACTCAAAATACATTCGAATCGAGCGCCTTTGTAATAAACTGACTCAACGCACTCATTGAAAACGGCTCGAAGTGGATCGGATCATGCCTCTCTCGGATATGAGAATGTACTTATACCCGAAAAAATTCTAATGAGCCGAATGCCTATAAGTATTTTACACATATTATTAAGTATGGATAGAGTTGAGAACAGCACGACACTCGGGTATGATTTGAGTATCCGAATTCTGTCGGATACTCATTGCAGTTCTCTGATACAGATTGGAAGAGATTTTTTTGGCCTATAATTTTTGGTAGTTTGTTTTTTTTAAACTATTACGCCAGACAATATTTTTACACAAAAATCGATTTTTAATGGTTATTTCAAACAATTCCAGCTCACGGATGGCTATCTTTAGAGTCAAAATATTTGGGGAACCATCATAACATAAGTCCAGGTTTATTTTGAAAGACTCGATCAACTTTTTTCTTTTCTATGGAGCATTAGGCGCCTTAATATACATAGTTGTAGATACTGATATAGTTAGTTCATTAATTTATTTTGGAACGCGAAGCCAATTATTCGACAGTTTCGTCGTTTATAGAATTTTCCTTATGAATATTTAATAGCGCTAAGCCATAACATCATTTGAGAACAGAATTTGAGGAGAACATTTTTTAAAGCCACATTGCGATTCTGACACACACCTTAAAAAATCGTGAAACTGACAAATGTACAAATTAAATTCACTTTTACGTTCATTTAATAACACTGTAGGGACGTCAAAAAGACACACGAAGATGACAAGTGGCATTCTCAGTTTTTCCAATCAGATCAAAATCTCGAGATATTTGCGATTGAAATTTAGTCACTTTTAGACCGATTTTTAGTTATATTTTCCTCATTTTTGGAGATCAAAATTTTGACCACCTCTGATTTTGCTTAAACTTTCAGAATTTAATCTACTTATAGAAATACTAATTTGAGTAAAAAAATTTTAAGCTTTTTTTAAAGATTTAATGTTTAACATTCAAATGTGGTCAAAATGGAGAGAAATGCAAAATTGTTTAACCTTTGATAAATCATAGATTTCACAAAGCTAACTTGATTTTCACGTTGGAGGAATTTCTGAAAATATAATAAAAAGTAATTGTCAAAATACTATAAAAAGTTTTTTAAATGAAGGTCAAATGATGGTCAAATAACAAAAATCTGAATATCTCGAGAATTTGATTTGATTTGGAAAAACTGAATATGCCACTAAATTCTATGACCAAAAATTAAGTTAACGTGTCTCAGCGTTTTTTGTGTCTTTTCAAAAATTGAAAATTTACCTACAGTGTAATTTAACGAACAATAAAGCATTGCTTATCATCATTTGAATTTCACAGACAGGCTTAGAATAATTTTGTTCAATGTATATGTATACGTTTTGCAAACGCTAGTACGTAAGCAACAATACGTAGGTAAAACAATTAAGAAAACCATTTATATTTTATTATATTTAACTTAATGCCTGCTTAACAAACTAAGTATGCACATTGAACAATGTTCAATTTATCTTCATGTTATGGTAATTAAATAATTTGAAATATCTGTGCTTTTATATAATATATAAAAAATGTTTAATTGCTAAGGGGGGTTTGAACCCCCTGAATTCCCCAATATCTACGGCGTTGATTTGTGTTCTCTATTGCTACCATGCGATTTTGAGTTTCAGCTCGGATCGGCAAAGCAACAAGTCGCCACTATAAACCCGCCCTTAGGCAGCTCACAGAGTAAGCGCCGAAGCAGGCAGACAGGCGCAGGAAAACTATGTGAACAAGAGAGAACAAAGTGGTTTCTCTCTCGTTTCTTCGCAGTGCACTGCCTGCACCTGTCTGCCTGCTTCGGCGTTTACTCTGCGGACAGCCTTGGTGTTGCTATTTGCAGACATAATAACACAGCTTCTGCATATTTTCTCGCTTTTGTCGATGTTTGTCGTTATTGTCCATGTATCAGAATATTTTTGCAGGCTATCGCTGCTCTACATGACGGTACATGATTGAGTACATGTAGATTTTTGCACATGTAACATTCAGTTGAAATCAATTTCTAAAACTGTTGACATCGAAATTTCTTGTGAAATGAGAATCTAAAATTTAACAAAAAAAAAGTTGAAGAACATGAACAATATGAATACTTCAGCAAGAGCAAGATTTTAACGTTTAAAAAAGTGTCGAATAAGGATTATCGGCTTCTGATACCGAAGTAGATTATGTTCCACTAATAGAACAGACTGCTTCTGAAGCATCGGATATTGAACAAGATGGTGTAATCGAAATAGAGGAGGATCCATATGAATCGGATGATAGTGTTGCAGTAAAGTCAGGAACTTTTACTCTTTCAAAAGATGGAACACAGTGGATACTTGATCCAATTACACAAACAAAAACGGTTTGTCGAAATATTATGTATTTTAGAGGCTATGCAGCAAGCCACACCAAACTATATGCAGCTAAAGAAATTTTCAAAAGGATTTTATCATCTGAAATGTGTGATATAATTTTGCGAGAAACAAAAAGAAAAGAAAGAAAAGTTACTGAAAACAACAGCAATAAAAGAAAATTATCCAGATGCTAAAAAACGACCAAATGGCAAAACATATACTATATACGCCATTCACTGACTCTAAATTAGATGCATATTTTGGTATACTCATTTGTTGTAGTGTAAATAAATCTAATAGGGAGCATCTGACTGAATTGTGGAAACCAATATCATTTGCCTTTTATTCGTGCTTAATTGTCTTAGGACAGATTCAAGCGCTCGCTGCGCTCCATACGGTTTGACAACAATTCTACTCGGCCCATTCGTCTAGCCACAGAAAAAGCTGCTGTTATTTGAAACACATTTCTGTTTCTTTCAAAAACGGTGCAAAAGTTGTTTATGTCGTAAAAACAATAATAACTGAAAATTTCATTTTGTACACTCTTTTATATGACGTATCATTTTTAAGGAAAAACTGTTTCTGTTTGAAAAGAAAAAGAAGAAGAAAAATGTAATAGCACCCCATTTGATTTTTGTAACGATTTGAATTTTTTAATTTTTTAATGTAATTTTTTTAAGTACAATATTAAATCCCAATCTGCGGGGAACAAATTACAACTATTATAAATTTTAACTACTCAAATCATTCAAATAACTTTTTCTTAAAAGACGTATTTTCCTCATTTTATAACACACTCTTGCAAAATTTTTAAAGAAAATTCAAAGAAAAACCGCAAAAATAAAGAATTTTATAAAATATTAACATTCCAAAGTAACAACAGTTTAATTAAATTGAATTTTTTAGTGTTTTTTTCAATTTTTGGTCACGTTACAATATCTTTAAACCCTCCCCCATACCGCTACTTATCGAAGTGCATTTCAAAACCCCTCCCCTCCCCCAAATTGGTAACGTAGTTTATGAACGACCCCTTATTTAGAACTTTTAAAATTTTATTACAGCCAGCGAGCAAAGTTCCCAAGAGTAACACATTTGCAGAATGTTTATGACATCACATCTCGCCAAAAGTTTGACCAATTTGTTTTACTTAACAGTTCGTTGCTTCAAAAGCTTTTTCGGTCTGGAGCCCAATTTTGGAAAATTGAATTAATTAAATAGTCTAAGGAAAATAAGTTTCCAAAGTTTTGCTGTTTTAACTCGTTTTTATCAATTTGATGCTTCCATTTGCTTCTTATTGCCTTTTTATTTTTATTGTAATATAATCGATTTAATAGAGAAAAAAAGTATTTTGTATAACTTTATTTGGTTTACATGGCTTTCAGAGAATGTCATCTTTAAATAAGAAATATGCATTTTCTCGGACAGCCAAGTCGCAATCAAATCGACGGAGCAAGTATCTAAAGTAGCCAAAGAATGCCATGCTGTATTAGGAGAAATGTCAAGCTATTTTAACATTAGCTTAATATGGGTACCTGGGCATAAGAGAATACGTGGAAATGAAAAGCAGACGAACTTGCCAGAAACTGTACATCGGTACACCACATCTAAAGCCAATACAGGATGCACTGAAGCCTCAACATGCAGAACAACAAGACTTATCTTATATTATAAAGCGATCGAGAGTCCTTCTCTCGTTGGGAATACTATAGGTAGCCACGCTAGAGGCCGTTACCACAGTGCACTGCTTAATAGGCAGACATGCCTCTAGATTGGGAGTCATCGCAAATGACTTGTGCAGAAGCTACAGGGTCAAGGAGGAGGAAGAAACCATCTTCCACCTTCTATGTTCCTGTTCCGCGCTCGCTAGAAGAGGGCATAAATATCTAGGGTCGTTCTTCTTTTCCGAGCTTGACTATAATACAAAATATAAATAATGATTTTTCCAGTGAAGAGAACTGACAGAAACTGCGTTATATTAAAATAAAAACTCAAAAAGCAAAAGTTAATTTTAACCATTCCATCACACAAAATTCATACAATCATACAAAATATAAATAATGATTTTTCATAAACAGTGAAGAGAACTGAAAGAAACTGCGTTATATTCAAATAAAAACTGAAAAAACAATAGTTAATTAAAACAATTCCATCACACAAAATTTTGTCAACGATTTGTCAACATAACAGTTTATAGCAGCCCCAAAAGGCGTTGTTATGGCCCCTCCACAATTCAGCTATCAAGACCGCATTCTTCCCACCATTGAAAGTTCTTACAACTTCCAGTGAGGTTGTCAAAACCTTGATAGCAACTCTTAAACTGGAATCTAACAGCACTTATAAAGGGTGATACAATACGAGGTCCCTTTTTCAACTGGGTTGTTTCGACAGCTGTTATGTATCAAATGGCTTGTCTATATGACGTTTTTGTTCAGTATTCAATACGATTCAATCATGAATGGACTTACTCCTCAACAACGTTTATTAATTGTGGAAACTTACTACCAAAATCAGTCATCAGTAAGAGAATGTTATAGAGTTCTTCAACATCATTTTGGTCGTTATGAGCGTCAAAACCATCAAACCATCACCAAATTTTGAATCGATTTTACACTAATGGACATTCATTATTCAACCAGAGTACATAGAGCCCATAATTTTGAGAATATTGCTGCAGTAGCAGAGAGTGTTTGTCAAAACCGTGAACAATCGATTCGTCGCCGATCTCGAATTTTGTCTAAATTTTAAAGTTAGACTCACAGAATGGACCGTTTAAGCTCTTAAGTCGGTAACATTTTAAAGAACTATGCAAAATAACATTCATGGTTTTGGCATGCAGGTGACGAAAACGGCATGTTTAAGTTAAGGTCGAATACTGAATTCCGACGCTGTGTGACATATAACTTAAAAGCTATTCGATATCGCAAATATGGGTTGTGTGGGAGGTGACACGCCTCTTCTTTTTACACCTATAAAATATAATCAGTCAAATGGCACTTGAAAATATTGGTCGAATACCGAATTTCGAGGCTGTGCGACCTATAATTTCAAAGCTATAGCGATTTTATATGAGAAATCCTATGGACGAAAGAGGATCCACTATTTTTATATATCTCGAAAACAGCCGATGTTGTACAAATAAGTTTAAGAACCCGAGCAATGAGTGGCCGAACACATCCTAAAAATTTAAACAACACCATTAGAACGGTTCAGAAGTGATGGAGTAACATACGGACACCATTAGATTTTGATATATATAGATTTCTATATGTGAATAAAATGAGTACATATATATTAGTATATACTATTACTATAAGTAAATTTATCCAACACTATTTCATTCAGATCGGTAAGGTAAATAAACAATTTCATAGATGGTTGGATTTAATAACTGTATCGTAATATATACAGTAAGGTGTCCCAAAAAAATCGTGTTTGATGTCCGCGGCTTTTCTACTTCCATTTGACCTTAGAAACACCCTCTGTGAAGCGCATCTCGATTGGTAAGGTTTTAGAGGTCGCGAATTCATTTTCTAATTTTCCCACACGATTTGTATGGGGAAAAATCCGTTTTGCTGGTAAATTGAATTTAGAGCCATAATCTTTTAAGCAAAATGGTTAAAAAAAAGTGTTCCCTCAAATTTGGTCTATAATGACATATCCAAATTTCATTTTCATCTGATTATTATTTGGTGCTCTGTGGATCACTTTTTAGAGCTACCTATACAAATGAATACTTTTACTTAGAATTATTTCATTAACAATCAATATCTCTTAGAGTACTCTATTTTTATTATTGTTATTGGTCTTAAATTTTAGATAATGATAGTTGGAATGCAGACTGAAGAAAAATTTCATAGGGTTGTTATATGTTTTTGGATTAAAAGTTACTACGAGTAGTTTTTTGTATTTATATTTTTATTTTTTAATCGTTTTGGGCAACCATCAAATAGTAATCCAATGAAAAAGAAATTTAGATATGTCATAACAGACAAAATTTGAGGGAACACGTGTTTTTTTTAACCATTTTGCTTAAAAGATAGTGGCTCTAAATTTAATTTACGATCAAAACTAATTTTTCCTCATACAAATCGTATGGGATATTAGAAAATGAACTCGCGACCTCTAAGCCTTTACCAATTGAGATGCGCTTCGTAGAATGTGTTTCTAAGGTCAAGTGGAAGTATTAAAGCCACGGACATCTGTCAAAATAAAAAACAAAAATATTCTTTTTGGGACACCCTAATATACATATTACTGTAACTATAAAATTATAAATCTATGATAATGTGACAAATTGATATAGTAAAAAAACTGAATGCCGTAAAATGATTTCCGGATTGCATATGAAAACTACACAGAATTATAAAAATTATTTAAATTAGGAAATAATAAACATGAAATAAATTGAATAATTCATTGATATATGTAAAGTGTAGATAATAACTATAGATTTATAAGTTTTTTTTATCATAATAGGTATAATGTAATCATATTCAAAACACTTGTATAATCGAAATTACGATGAATATACACATAAAGCCTGATGCTGGACCCCAAAATAGAAAAGAAAAACAAAATTAGCGACACTAAAAATTTTTATCGCCAGCCAAAACCCAGGCAAGCGACACAAAAACAAAACAAAGCAAAACAAGAAATTAATATTCAGAAACTTAAAAATATGGCAACAACACAAGCGCAATAAAGGTCGGTCCATCGGAGGCGCAGCTCTAGACGGTGAGCTGAGCTAGCTGAATGCGCGCAGCTACGGACCACGACTTGGGATTGGGTGAGTGAGCTGTTTGTGTGGTGGGGTGGTTTGGAGTGGAGTGAAGTGGGGTGGGTTGGCGGGTTATTGAAAAACGAGATTTCAAGGTAAACGCTATTTAACTGGTTGTACTTGAAATTAAATTTCGATTTGGAAAAATCGTTCTGACAGCGCAGTCAAGCACACCGCTTGCAACATGTTTGTATGAGTATCTATGTTTGAATGCGTATCTATGTGTTTGGCTACAATTAAATATTTAAATAATGCAGCTTATAAAATAAGATTTTCTCATGTGTGTGTGTGTGTGTTTATTAAATTAATAGTTTATTAAAGTATTATAAATATAAGATTATGCAGAAGGAGAAAAAAACAGCAACATGCACTTTGTTCTTTTGCACTTAAGTACTTGCAGATACATTTAATTAGCAGCGGCAACAACTTATACAAACTTTTCGTAGCGTATACAAAATTGTATGTGACTGTGTACTAACATATATTTTTAGCACTTTGAACGCTGGTTAGTTTTTTAGTTTTGCATATTTTTGCAATAGAGTCGCAAAAGATCAACACAACAACAACAACAACAACAACAAAAAACCTGGCCTTGATATTTGCACAAAATTATTTATGAAATCAAATACAATTCGCTCAATTCGCAGCTATTTGTTGCATTTTAAATGCATCGCTTAGATACTTGACGCGACTGTGTGCAGCGGCGTCTCTGTCAACGTCGTCGTATCTATGCGATACAGGAAGGAAAGTATTTAAGTTGCACTATTTTTTTTTCTCTAAGCTCAAAATACTTTGCTTGATATTGTTTGTGTTGGTGTGTGTTTATTATTTTTTATTTGAATTTGATTTTCATGAGTTCGTATTTTTGGGCTAGGCTTGAGATGCACGCGAACAGCCAGCCAAAGCCACCAAACACAGATATTTTCTGAATGCTGAGCGGGCTTTTTCGCTTTTGTCATACATTTATTGCGCCTGAGTAATTTTTTGTGCACATTTGTTTATTATTATGTATTCTAAATTAAGTTTTTGTCGATATCTGTTTACAATAAGTTTTGGCGATCTCAAAAAAAAAAATACAACAAACGCAAAATGGCGTCAGTAAAAACGCAGACTAACGTTTTATAAGCTCTACAGTCGGTGATTAACGAATTACGACCGATGAGCGAATTTGAATATTTTTTAAATTATATATTTAAGAAAAGAAAGCAATATAGTAGGAGTTATAAAAAGAAGTCGAATAATTTGTGGATACATATTAACAATATAAAAATCATTATTTTGTTTTTTTACCTTGAGTGATAAATCGTTCTAATTTCACTTTATTTTCTCGAACCGTCTCTATTTGGTAAGGTATAATTTTATTACAATATTTTATCATTACCTTTTTTTAGGCTCAAAAGATTAAAATAGTTGATGTTTTTGCTCAAACTACTATCGGAATATTATACCTCCAAAAATTGTTGATTTTAAGTAGTTCCAGTTATTTTCTTATAAACTTTGAAGCATAAAATTTTCTCGCCATCGCAACATCTATTATATCATTGAATTGAGCAATGTTATATTTGCTATTGAAATGTGAGAATATGGTAAAATTTAATGGCGTTCTTTAATTTTTTTTTTCGGAAAAAATGTTCATGAATTAGTTAAATTTTGTATTTTTTTTAGCTCAGAGGTTTCAAGATTTTGATAAATTTGTATATTTCTATATAATTGAACTAGATCTCTTTGATTAAAATGACAGTTTAAGACTTTTATTAATTTTTAGAGTGTATTCCTTAGGACATTTTTAAAGCACTTTTTGGCCAAAATATTCGTTGTATTTGATATAAATTAATAAAAGTTATTGTTATTCCTACGTAAGTTCCTACGTGTATATTTGTAATGATTTTTGTCTTTATAACAATATCAATTTAAAAATTCTTTATGAAAAAGAAACGTACAATTTATCCTTCCTATTATTTTGCTGTACACATAAGCAATGAACAAAAATTGAAGGAGTGGTGGGATATCTATGAAATTTGATATCTTAAGGTAACATTGAACGTAAAAAAAAGGCTCAATTGAAAACATTTATTGCGAAAAGACAATAAATCATAAGGACTTGAATTTTTTTATGTAAAAAGACAATATTAAAATATAACATTTTTTTTTTGTTATAAATTGTTACCTTTGATGATTTTATAAAGTTAAAATTTGGAGCTTTAAGTCAATTAAGCGTTTTAAGATATTTTGTTCCCAATTTATTTGAAAAAAAAAAAAATACAAAATTCATATTAATAAGGATACTTGTCACTACAACTTATACTATAATTATTAAGTTTGATTTTAATTGGTCCCTTGCTACGAGGATCCAAATGGTTAAAAAATACCGATTTTTTTAAAAACTCGCTATAAAATTTTACAATTGGGTCAAACTTAAAGGCCCATTAAAGTTTTTCGGCGACCTAAAATCATATTTTCTTTGTTTTTATATTTTTTGAATGAAAAATATCATTTTAATATTCTCCGAAAGTTTCATGTCAATTAATTAAAAACTGTTGCCGTTATAAGCACAAACGTCTGAAGAGAAAAAAATGAAAAGTATACATAAAAAACCCGTTTTTCTTGAAAAGGGCTGTTTTAAACCGGTGAACAGCAGTACTCTAAAACTATGCCAAGGACCACTGCCTAATTTTATACACCTGTTAAGCAAGTACAAGTGGTAGAGTGCGGTGGGGTGAAGCGTTTCACTTGTAAAATTTTGACAGCGCGCTTACACATAACCAAGTGTCATACCGTCACGTGTTGCTTTCATTGCCGAACATTTTTTCATGATACAGCGAAGCGTTCAGACGTCAGTGGCTCACAACGAAAGTCGGGCAGGCATTTCTTAGCACTTTCGCATTGATTTCAGAAATGAAAATGTATGAAGAATATTGCAATATATATTTTTTTCAAAACGTTAGTTTTTGGTGAACAAAATTAAACAGGAACATAATTAAAAAATTAGAACATAACGGTGAAACAAATTTAAATCGAAACAAACCTATAAAAACGAGCTCACATTGAAAGTCGGACAAGTAAAGAAAAAAATGCAAATTATGGTCCTTAAACCGTTATTCCTGCTTACAACTTTTTACTACTGTTGGAATAACTTCAGTCAAACGCAAAACTTAAAAGAATAAACATTTTTTGAAAAGTGAATTAATCAACACTGGCAGAAAGGCAGATAACGATAGATTATTATTTGAAAGGAAAATCACGAACAGTGCACGATATAATCAAGCATTATATACAAGATAAGAGAATATGCAATAAAGAACGTACAGTATCTAAAAATAAACTTAGCTCGAAAGATGAAAGGTATTTTTTAAGAAAAATAATAAAAGACCCATTTTTATTTGCACTAAAACTAGAGGTCATGTTAAAACTCAATTTGAAAAAGAGTTTACACTCAGAAACAATTTGAAGAGTTTTGAGAAAAAAATGTTTAAATTGAGGAATAGCACGAAAAAAGCTCTGTATTAGAAAGAAAAATGTAATAGAACGCCCCAATTTCGTGCATGAGCAGATGACCAAAAACTTTCTATTCTGGAGCAAGGTTAATAAAACAGAAAACATTAGGATCTTTAGCACTTTTAAACAATAAACTTTTAGTACAGGTTTTGTTTACCGAAGAGAGTTTATTTCTTTTATATGGTTCAGACGGAAAGTGAAAACCGAAAGGAGAAGTTTGCAATAAAAATTCTAAACATACGATTAAGCATGGTAGAGGATCAGTCATGGTTTAGGGCTGCGTCTGATGTTGGAAAGATTCATTTTATTGAAGGTATAATGGATAAAAATATGTACCTTGACATTCTCATGGCGCAAGTAAAAGAAAGTGCGTGTGCAAGCAAAAGGAATTGCAGACAATTTTTAGTTTTACCAAGACAATGACCTGAAACATACGACGCTCTTGGTAAAGAATTGTGTACTTAATATTTGTCCAAATGTCATAAAAACAACCTCTCAAGGCCCCGATTAAAATGTTATAGAGCATCTATGAGATGAACTTGAACCCTGAGTGCAGTATCAGAGATGGCTAACTAAAGATCCAATCCTAAAAAAAGTATCCTAAGGGAAGAGTGGAATAAGATTGGAGCTGCAGTTTTTAAAAATTTGGTTGCTCCCATTTCAAAAAGGCTGCAGGCAGTCATATAAGAAAAAGGATTGGCAACAAAATATTAAACTATTAGTTTTAGCAT
Organism: Dichetophora obliterata; assembly: GCA_963920525.1. Taxonomy (NCBI): domain Eukaryota; kingdom Metazoa; phylum Arthropoda; class Insecta; order Diptera; family Sciomyzidae; genus Dichetophora; species Dichetophora obliterata. Next base: position 234,978,868 of record OY986435.1, on the reverse strand, counting down.
TGAATTCCTTATCTGCCCGACTTTCAATGTGAGCTCGTTTTTAAAGCTTTGGTTTGATTTAATTTTGTTTTACCGTTATGTTCTAATTTTTTAACTATGTTTCTGTTTAATTTTGCTGACCAATAAAGAACGGTTTGAAAAAAATATTTACTCCAAGTTTCTTCTTACATTTTCATTTCTGAAACCAATGCGAAAGTACTAAGAAATGCCTGCCCGACATTCGTTGTGAGCCACTGTACATTATGTTGCTCTTGCAAAACAGTGGTTAATTTATCGTGTTTTATGCCAATTTCTCAACACAAAATATAAGTAAATACATCAGACGTGTTGGCTTAATGTTGTTCTTTTAAAATATGAAGAGTTTGCGAAATATCACCGAGTGGTTGTGTGATGCCACCAGCCGTGTTTTCAAAATGGCTTGAGTGGGGTGAAGCGTTGCACGCCACAAAATTCGTTTTAATGCGTATTTAGTGTTTTTGTGTCGACTTGTGCATAACCAACGGTTGCACCGCCTTTAGATGCAGCCTTTAGATGCAGCTTTAGATGTTTCGATCGTCGGTCCCTTGAAGCGAGTCATTTTTTAAAAGGCATCTTACCTTGCTGCTATTTAATAGTTTGAAAACTATTAAAAAGCTGCCACATTATTTCATCCAGTTCTAATATGGTGCAATTATTGCATTCAAGAGGTAGAACTGCAATAGATTTTCAGGCATAACATTGTGAATGAAGTATAAGTAGGCTTCTGAACTGTCTTATTTTTTTAATTTAAATCTGCATTAACTTCCTGCGTATTGGATATTGCTTAACTTATGAGTTCTTCCCACAGCTCTTTGAAATAATATTTTTTTTTAATTAGGGAAAATAACCATATTTCAATTGATATCTTTTCAGATTTTAAGTGCGTTTCTTATCTTTTGCTCAAAATCCGGGACTAAGCTCTAAGCAAAAATCAGGACTCGGGACATTAATTGAAAAATTCCATGCCCAAAAATGTTCTTGTTTTGGGGATTCAGTTTTTTCAAAACTTAGTTTGTTGATTCTATTTAAAACAAGGCAATTGTATCAAAGCAGATTCTTAAGCTTTACCCTGTAACGTGGTTTTTTTGTTACGTTCGCTGTAACGTCGTCACTCGTGTCTTGCCCTTATTTTACCTAGATAAATCGTTCCTAGGATCCCACTTTATGACTTTAAAATATGCATTCCATATATTGTAGATCTTAATTAGTTTTTGAAAATAGTGTAAGCTGTTTTCTTAAATAAAAAGCACACTTCACAGTAACTGTTTATTTTTATCATATTTAGAAAAATCATGTAGCATTCAATTATTCTAAAAGCAAACAAACAAGCTCCTTCAATGGTCATTATTGAAAATTGAAAATTTTAAAGGGACTAAAGCAACTGATTTCAAATATGCAAATATACAAACTGGTATTATTTATTTATTTATTTACTTGATTGCTAAAGCTTCACTGGTTTTATAGCAAATTTAAAATTATAAAATAAGATATTTAATACAATTCAAAAATATAGAGTATGATTTTGATTGAAATCATGTATTATTATCAAACTAAAAAGTTTTAATAAATTGCTTAAAGTATATAATTTTATTAAAGTATAAAAAATAACAAAGAAAAAAGTTAAGTCAAAATCGATGATATCAGACAGAAAAGCAGGGTTGCGTTTTCAAGACAAACAAGGTCAAGTTAGCAACAATTTTTGTATACGGCGGAGTCGTGTGACAAACAAGGTCTCATACCCAATAAAACACCACTCCAATAGGTATATATATAATATATATCTTTCTGTCTTCCTGAAGCCGGTGAGATCCTGGCTTGACAGGGTGGTTACTCGACAAACTAGGTCAACTTCACCAAACCAATTTTCATAAAACAAAGAAAACCAGTTGCGAACGCAGGCACCAAGACAAACTAGGTCTTATCGGCCACTCATATTAATATATCACTAATCGATCTAACGTAGTGTTTCAAGAGGTAAAAAGACACCAAGACACCACGGTACCGTCTTAATTTATAAGCCTAAAATTATCCATTTTAGGCTTAGGTCAATTTAGCAATTTAGATTGGTATATTAATGTGTTTACAAATCACCAGATGCATCAGATATATTTTTGAAAGAACTTTACAATGACAAGAATTTTTAACATGATGATTGGTGTTTCTACTCGACGATTAATATGTTTATTTACAAATTAATTATAAAAATATATCTGCTATAAAAATGATCAAAAACAGTTTTTTTCTTTAAAAACTGCCATTTTTAAGAATTATAGGAAAGTAAATAACACGATTATTAATTGTATAGGTAGAATGAAAATTGTTAAGAATATTTTTTAGGACATTATATTTTCTACCAAAAATATCATAAATTTTTCATTTTGCGTCAATAGTAACTAAAGGATATCAAATAGTTTACGATATAGTAAGTCGATTTTGTTGAAAAATGATGCAGAAATCTATTTATCTATCTATACGTATATAAATATAAAAATCAATTGCTGTGAGTTAGTTTCAATAAGCATTTTGTATTTTTTAAGAGAAATGTTAGAATAGCTTTGGAGTTATAAGCTGCAGAGCCTCGGAATTCAGTATTCGACCACAATTCAAACATCCATTCCATTTCACTAATAACATTTTAAGAGCGCTGAACAAGGGGGCGTGGCACCTCCCATACAACCCATATTTCGATATCGAATAGCATTGGACTTATGGACGCACAGCCTCGAAATTCGATATTCGACCAAAATTTATACGTTCCGTTTCACTGATGAAATTGCATGGCGTTGGAAAAGGGGTCTTGGCACCTACCATACAACCCAAATTTCAGAAGTTGAATAGCTATGAAATTCTGTTTTCGACCACAAATTAACCATGCAGTTTCGCTGATAACATTTTATGGGCGTTGGAAAAGGGGGAGTGGCACCTACCTTACAACCTACATTTGAGAAATTCAATAGCTTTTGAGTTAATGGTCGCAATACTCGACCACATATGTAGTTTCACTGATAACATTTTATTGGCATTTAGCAACGGTGCACAGTGGTTTAATCCCATAAATTAGAAGAAGAAATTTTTGAAATCCGCCCATAAACACGCCTACCTCTCATGTAACACAAAAAGCTATATTTTTTCTAATTGTAGTAATATTAAAACAACTCACTCAAGGATCTGAAATATATATGTTGATAAAAAAAAATTTGCCAAGCCCACCTCCCATACTTTTTATGCAATATTTGCATAGCATTAAGATGGAGCAGTCGTATACCAATAAAATTTGGTATATTCCTAAATTAAAATGAACTATATAAGAGCACTTACAAAAAATTTTGCAAATACGCCTACAAATACGCCTACCTGCCATATAACACAAAAATTGAAAACGATATTTTTATTTTTATTGAAGCTATATCAAAACAACTCCATGAAGAATATAAAATATATGTGTTTATTAAAAAAAATTGTCACGCCCACCTCCCATACAAAATTAGCATAGCAACTTAAACTCAGGAACGACATGTCGTAGATCGATTAAATTTTGTATGTAAGTTGCAATTAGCCCTATTAGAGCACATGTTAAAATATTTTTTATTCAATCTAAATTTTACTAAAGCTATGAATTTTTTCCTCCTTGATTAGCTAAGTGCCCTTAAACTAAAGCATGACCACATTTTTTCAAAACCTCACGTCAAACATTATAGAAACTATTTTAAAAACAAATGCTTTTAATTCAATAATAAATCCAATTCATCATCGTGAATATCTAATAATACATCTTTTGGATTAGTTCTAGACTTATTAATAAATGGGTCAGAAGAAGCCAGTAGAAGGTTCATTACATCTTCATTTGTGGATTTTCTACTGCATTTTCTTGAGTGGCTAAGACGATATTGACGATAGTCTTTCATTCAAGCCTCCTGTGCTTCCTCTGTAAGCATTCCTATTGGAAGAACTGCAGGTGATATGATTGAACCACCATGCAATAAATTTTTATGTACAGTAACTGGCATATTATACAAATTATATAATTTCACATATAATTGTGCAGTTTCCATTGAATAACGTTGAAATTTTTCCAGATCAACTGATGCACAACTATTATAAATCGATGTAATAAGTCAGGATCGACACCTACAATATCCGCTGTGACATCAGGGCTCTGAAAAAAATTTTCGTGCAGTATTGCCATCATTCGTTGTCCCGGTTCCTCAGTAATAAAATAATATAATTATATAAATAAATAAAGAAGTTGCCCATCATACCCTGCCTAACAACGTCAATATTAAGGCACAAATCCTTTTTGCATTTTTGTTGAATATTTTTTTTCGTTTCATCTTTTATTGCTTTCGTTTCTTTATTGATCTGCCATAACTGAAAGTTTTTATTGTATGCAATGTGTAAAATACATTCCATAAATTTTAATTTTTATTATTTTTTAATCTATATTTAAATTCCAATTTCGAAAGATACCTCTGCTACTGATTTCGTTTTCAATAATTCTGAATTGTTCATTTCCTAGGTTTGGCTTTGCAAATATAGCATACTGACATTGCCGATGTTTCAGTAACGTTCTTCGCTACTTTGCCATCAATCATTGTAAAGGCTAGAACGTGATTTATTTTACATGTTCTATCTTCAATATTTACAACAGATATATCTAGTTTTGCAATTTCAGTTTTTACTCGTTCAACTTCTTTTGTTGTTACTTCAGCCGTTTCTTTGACAAATTCGAATTGTACGGGTCTGCAAAATTCTTCCAAAGGTCCAAGGAAGGGTTGTCTTTCGGAGTTAAAGAAAATGGAACGATTGATGTAAAAAACATACTTGCATTCGTAATATTTTCATCGGCAAAAATCTGTTTATATTCACTATGACCAGATGAACCGTCACAACCTCACTTAGAAGTAAGAGTGAGATCATTTCCAAATTTTATGAGTTCATCTACAGATTTAGATTCCAGAATTCTTTGGGAGGTGTGATCCAGCAAATCTTGTAATGGGAACATCGAACAATTTTCTTCGGTTCGTATATTTTTTGGATAACATTCCTTCTTTTTTTTTTTAAAAACAATATAATAAGACGGACAAATGTCAAATCCGATTTCTTTACAAGAATTTCGTATAATTTCATATTGATGTTTGGACAATGAGGTATCAAGTATTAGAGCCAGATCAAGTATCTGGAGTGAATTTTCCGCTTACGAGATATTTTTTTTATTAATTTTTTTTAAGCAGCCGATGTTATAATCTCTTTTGGCAATGTATCACAAAGTTCATTAATTTTGTTTCTTTTAGCACGAGAGCTACATTCATCAAAATTTTTTTTTAGTGGGCTACCACGCTATGCATCACTTGAACAAACACGAATCTTCCTCATTCGATGATTTTATTGCAACAACATTGGTCAGCCAAATTTTATTTCATTTTAAAAATAATTCTCTTCTTCGAACACTAGCTTGCCATTTTATGTTAAAACGATTAACAAAATTCTGACTAATACGAAAACACAGATCATCGAACTCTTGTATTTGGAGATTGTATTTGGAAACACACTTTAATATCACGCTTACAATCAATCATTATTTCCGCAATTTCTTTGAATGTTATTTCAAAATTACGCATTTTAATGTTAACTTAAGACTTTGATTCCTACATAATTTAATCGCATAAAACAATATTTTCTAGAATAAAAAACTTATAAATGTCTAAGCCCAGAGAGTAAGAAATATATTCCATTTGACTTTGTAAATAAACCAAATAAACTAAAATTATTTATTTGAATCAAGATTATGAGCTTTAGATCAAGTGAGTTTTCAAGAAGACAACAACAACAACAACAACTCTGTATAGAGTCAATCACTTAGCTGACAAGACAGTCTGTTTCGGAAATCGCTACATATTCCTCATCAGAAGTCTTTGAGTGATTAAGCTGTGATCAACTCACCGTTTAAACTAGCATATGAATGTGTAGATCCTCTAATTCATTCTCATGAATTGTATGGCTGCTAATCATATGACACTTCAAAGCAGTAAGCCATTTTAGATCACCGTCATCAACTCTATCAAGGGTTGCCATCTGTTCTAGTTGCTTCTTCATTTATTTCAATATTCATTGGTGTTCGATTTTTTGTCGAAATGCACCATAGAAATATAACATTTAAGAATTTCCTTTATAATTAACATAAGAAAAAAAAAAAGAAGAAAACAAAAATATTACATATTCTTTTTGACAATGTGTGCAGTACGCATTTGGGTATAAATATGCATTCACTCTTTTGCTCGTTAAAACCAGGCTAGCAGCTATTAGCAGTGAATTTTTTTTTAAATCTTACTAAAAACCTAAAGTTTAAGATTTTTATAGTTAGAAACCGTCGATAAGTGTCGATAACTTAGTTCTGGTCCACCAAACTTTGGAATCTGGGAAAAAAACGTGGCCTTAATAAAATTATTAAAAAAAACACAATAACAAAACAAATATATTTATCATAAACAAAAATGTATTTTAGATACATCACAATTGTATATAAAAAGATTTAAATGAATACAAGCAATAAGGTCGGAGCAGTGCCTACCGGAATACGGCTTAAAACCAGGGCTGTTTTTGAGAGAAAAAATTTTGCCGACATTCACTGTTCGTGCGCAAACATTGAGAAGACTTAATTATATTTTTTTTTTCAAATATGTTATTGAAATATTTCTAAACTTAAATTAAAAAAAAAAACGAACAAAAATTACAAAATGAAAAAAAAAAATTTGCCAAAATACCGCGTTGAAACCACTGAAACCACGGTGCCGCAGCAGCAACGCAGTTAAGCAAGACTCGAGGACTCAGTTTTAAGATTTCAATATTGTGAAATTATCAAGGTAAATTCGACAGATTCACAGCTTTGGCTTTGTCCATTTTACTAAAGCTTGAACATTAAAAGGAGCTGTAAGAACTCATGAAATAGTTTGGAATGTCATATTACATATCGACCGTGAAAGTTGGTTCATAATTAATAAATACTTCTTTGAAATACAGACCCTCCGAAACTGAGAAATAAAACTTGCAGTCAGTGTTGCCATGAAAAAAAATTTTACAGCGTAACTTTTGCACTCTGCTCGTCGGATTTCTCGTCGGATTTGTGAAACTCTGAAAACAAGAACTAAGAAATTTTCAGTCGCAGCTTACAACAAAGAAGACAAATAAGATATTGCATTTTATTAGACGTATGACGCATATTTAAGGTTTATTTATTTAAATAAATAACATTTTTTTCAAAAGTCAATTCAATAATCATTATAGATTATAATCGGTAAAAATGAAATGCATAGAGCTACAATAAATAATTTTTCAATTTTAACTCTATAAATGTAAAGCTTTTGCTTCAAGTAAATTAACAAAAAAATTTTGTTGTTTTAAGCCAGCAAAAACTACAAAAAATTTAAATTTTAGAGAAAAAAAATACGTTTTAAAAAAAATTTAATTTTTTCGAAGTTATATATACATTGCTTTATTAAATTTGTTCATCAATTTCAAGAGTAAAACAGTTATAAGATTTCATACGCAAATAATCTTTTGTATGCAGAGTTCCTTCCATTGTATCTAACTCTTATCTATTGCGAAATTTAGTTTTATTAATATTTATTTTGCTAAATGTTCGCTCAGTGTGGCTGAGGAATTCGGTAAGCTCAACAAATCAAAAATAAATTTTCCCATTATTGGAAATGCAGAAGTACCATCGCATCTTTTTATTTGAAAGTTGCCATCAATTTTATTATACTAATTTTTTTTCTTTTCATATGTGTATGTAAATAAAACTAGTAAGGAATTATCTTCTACTGGGCCGAATTAAAATACCCCCACGGCCGAATTAGAGTATATGTAAAGTCTTAAGCAAACTGTTAAATATATTTAAAGAGATTTTCCCGTTTTGGTTAAGTCACTTTGTATGGGAGGTAGTCGTGGTTTTCATCAGATTTTTACAAATTTAATACTCAAAATAAATATTCAATATTTAAGACACTGTGCGAAATTTGAAGTCATTAAATTGATTTTTGTGGAATTTAAAGAGATCTTACCGTTTTGGTTAAATCACTTTTTATGGGAAGTAGGTGTGGTTTTCATCCGATTTTGCTCATATTCGAACTAGACCTCCATTTTTGTATAAAAAGCTTATATTGTTAAAGCTTATCGTTATGATAACTCAAAAATTACGGCTGCTATCGTGGACACAGACGGATAGACGGACAGACGGACATGGCTAAATCGACTCAGGAGGTGATGCTGATCAGGAATATATATACTTTTCTATACCGGCCACGCCTCCTTATCGGCGTTACAAACGGAGTGACTAAATCAATATATCCCCATTACGTTTTTTAAACTATATGCAAAATCGGACGCCGGATCTACTTTTTCTGAAATCGTAACATTTTGAAGAACTTTGGTCAAATATCGGAACGTCGGATTCAAGTATTAAAATCGTAACATATCCGATATATCGGACCATATGGCAACGCTGCTTGCAGTCATAAAGCCAACTGCCGGAAAGGGGAGAACAACGTCTTCAGCGCCAGCTAGTTTAAAATAAATTTTGGTATAAATAAAAATTAAACAAAAAGTTGGTACAAAAAAGTGAAGAAACTGCTAAAAGTCAAAACGACACAGGTATCTGTAAACCGTCAATTAAGAGCTAATCGGTCTGGAATTCACTCAAATAAAAGATATGATAACAATGCTTATTTCTGTTCATTTAACTCAAAAAACCCAAATTTTGAGATGTGACGGTCTTGCACGAAATGAGCGATATGTGTGTAGCCTGCATCTTATCTAACCGATCGTCTGTGCGACCATCACGTCAAATCAGTCATTCATGAAAAACAAGAACCATGACGAAAATTTAAAAAACTTGATATTTTTTCATTACTTGGCTACTCCCATGTTCTCAAATAAATTAAGAAAAAACCAAAAGCAGCCAACATAAACACCACAAAAAACACCGAGCGGTGACTATTAGAAAAGCAACATCAAAATAACATCCATCATAATCATCGCCAAAGCTGGTGCTGCTGCGTGCCTTTAGAATAGCTTTTTTGGCCTCTGAAAAGCCTCTTCTTTTTCGGAGAAGCTCCTTGCAGCAGCAACAGCAGCTTAAAGATGACTACTACTCATCATGATTCGATTGCCTATCGCGCATCGCCATCACTCTGCGCGTTTCCCCTCTCAGCCACGCCCACTCAGCAACAATTGCTATGTATGCGCGACCCCTGCAGCTGCTGGACTTAGTGTTGCAGTTAGTTGCTTCTTATAGCTTTTTATTTAATTTTTTAGCGTTTCATGGAAATCAACAAAAATTGTCGAATAAAAAGTGGTCAAACAGCTTCTAGTTTCTATCAACTGACTGGCTCAAAGCTAGTAACAGTGTGCATAAGTTCAAAAAATTTGCACAAAACCTCTTCGACTTGATGTACTCTTAAAATGCGGTGTATTTTTGTACTAAAATGCAATGATGACGCTTGGAAATTTTGCTAGCAAGCAGCTATCTGTGCGATCTCTTATCGCCTTCTATTGTTTTTATTTGTGTGTTATTTTTTTATGTTTTTAATTATTTACATCTAGTCGGTGGTCCTGCTGTTATCTTTGTGCTTATGGTATATATATTTAATTTTTTACAATATTAGTTTCTTCGTCTGAAAAAGTTTTAAGGTTTTGCTTTATTTATTATAAAATATATATTCAAAATATGGAATGTGCTGTAACACACCTAATAACAAATCTTCTGTATAAATCGATATAATTTTTTTTTCTTACTCTTAACCCCTTGAGACCGATGAGTACTATATGACGTTTTTTGGTTATTGCTGCTTTAATTACCATAAGTCTAACCATTTCTACATTGAATTTGGTTTAAGAAGACCGGCAGGCTAACAGCTGATTAGCTAGAAGTATTATTTTTTTCGTGCGTTGTTTCTACTGCTCAAGTATTTTGCTTATACCTTGATTAAATTATATAGAATCCTTCCAAATGTAAATGTAAGCTCTGAATTTGGATGTGTTTTATTTAAAAAATATCAAGTTCAGCTTATATTTCCAGTTGTTTTAAAAAATTCACAAAAAAAAATGGGGTCTTAGATGACCCCATCGGTCTCAAGTAAAACTTTTCGCAATATTTTTTCATACAATCGCATTTTGTTCCTTGCAAGCTTTCTTGTGAGGAAAACTAAAATTTCAATATCAATCTATAATATTTATTAAGGTGCCTTGACCTCCATAGAAAAAAAAAGAAGTTGTCGATGCCACCGACTAAAAATTAACCTTGATCTATTTTATGACGATTCCTAAAGTATTTTGGCTTTCACGATTACTGCCAGTAAGCCAAACCATTTTGAAATAACCTCCAAAAATCATGTTTTTCGTAAATATATTGGCTGATGTAATAGTTGTAAAAAATAAACTGTCAGAATTTATAGGTCAGAAACATTTATTTCAATCTGAATAATTTTTTTTTAAATTTTGCAATCGGATTAAAAATTAGGCTGTTTTTCATGCATATTTTTGATAATTTTTTATTTTATTTCCATACAAAGACTTTCAAAATTCAAATAATTTCATAATTTCTATTTTTTTTAATTTCTTGCAATATTTTTTCAGTATGTGTTTATTTTATAATAAATATTTTAGCTTTTATGTGTATCAATTTTAACAATTCTGAATCAGGAATCAGAATCTTTCAAACGATATCTTGATAGTTATTGATATTACAATTAATGCAGTCTTTTAAATTTTATTAAAAATAACTTTAAAAAAATACACGAAAGACAGCATTATCTTTAACTCAATTCCAAAAATTGAAAACTTTCTGATGCAGTCTGGAAGAATTTTTCAATACTATCATTTCTGATCGATTGTTTTTTTTTTAACAACCACGCCAGCCGAAATTTTAACGAGCCGTTTTTCATTATTTTTAGTTGTCAGGTAATTTTTACTAGATCAAGGGCATTTTTAGAGAGTTTTAAGTTATTTTATTTTCGCTTTTTTAAGGTCATTTTACTATAATTTTTAAATATTTTTTTTTTCGTACTAAAAAATGTCAGAATGCAAATTTTTAAACATATTCCTTTAACACTAGAGTCTCTTTAATCAAAAACATTACCCCTCGACAAAGGAATAGCTTTGTTTATGGACTTTGATGAAAAAAAAGCTCTGCGCGTGGTGAATCTTACAAAAGAGTATGTAGAAAAATGAAACAAGTGTTTTGCAAAAACTTAGGATATGCTAGTATCAAATAAATTTTAATTTAGTAATGTTTTATTTTTAAGGCTAAATTTTTTGTTTATTTGTTATGCAATTTTTTGCATTTTTAGGTAATCTTTTGCAGTTTTTAAGGTCATCAAAATCCGAGCCCTGCTCATCGTATATTACAGCTTTAAAAATTCGTAAAAGTTTTGCTTGAGACCGTTGGGTCATGTAAGACCCCATATTATTTATTTATATATTTTTTTTTTAAAAAGATCAAAGAACCAAGGCATGCGCCTTATACAAACATGGTTTGGTCTTTGACCTGAAAGGAAAGGGATAGATTTATTTAGAAGAATTGATTGAACCATACGTGAATTATTGATAAGGCGAAACAACCTTGAAAGACAATTCGAATTGCTTTTAACCGAGGCTAGTGGTATGCCTTAACCTTAGTTGTTCCTGTCCTTTTATTCCACAATTTTCACAATTTAGTTCTGGATTTTTAGTTTTTCCATAACTCTTAAATGTAGGAAAGAATTGGGCGTAACCCGCATATCTGAATGATATGATTTGAAGAGCACGTCAAAAAGAAAAGGAAAGAAGAAAAGAATAAAAGTAACTTATATGCTAGCATATAATAGTATATAGGTAAGAAATAGGAGAGAACTAAAACGAGAGTAGAGAATTGGAAATGATACGCTAGAAAAATTGGGTATTTATTATTTTAGCACTTAATTCTTAACGACTACAAGAACAATAAAGGAAGAGCGCAGAATTATTGGGATTAAAAAAAAAATTAAAAAAAAAATAAAAGTGAAGTGATTTATAAACAAGCCAAACATTTTTTCTTTTATTTTTAACCCAAATATGTTTATTTTAAATTAACTTAAATTTAGCATAGATTAAGATATTGGGAGCCTAGTTATGTGAAGTAAGAATTAAGGGTGGAATTAGGGGCTTAGAATGGCTTTTCTTAAAAATGAGTTTAGACATAGGCGGTGAATAGTACTCGCTGATATTATTGAATTCTCTATAGCATGTATATATCGGCTCATTTCTTGCTTAGACAAAGTGATCGGATCAATAAATCGTATCGTATTCGATATATACTCGCTATTAACAACACCGTCACTGATATCGAAGGTAAGACATGAGCTCAGTAAAGTCCTTCTTAATGAAAGGGGGCATTGAATTCAGAAAACTAAGCCTATATTCTTCATACACTCAAAGTATTTATTAGTAAAATTTCTATGAATGATATTCGTAAAAAAATATTCGTACAATATACAAAGTTTTTGTATCGAAATATCTTTACGACTTCACCCGTAAAGTGTAACTAATTCCTGATGTATTATCTATGAATCTATTCGTTTTTTATACTAATGATATTCGTAAACAAAAATAAAACAATTCGTATTAGTGCATTGTACGAATGATTGTGTACATTAAGGGTGACCTTAGCAATAGGGAGATTTTTGAAAATATATTTTCTTAAGATGGATGGCTGGAAAATGGTTCCTTTTGATTTAAAAACAATAAAAATATCAAATTGCAAGTAATCGGAAATTATTAACCTGACCATCAAAGTGATTTAAATTTAAAATTGAAAAACATATGAATATTTTTTTGACTTAATTAGTTTTTATGATCTATTGAATTACATGAATTAAGATTATTCATGAGAATGAATTAGAGGATCTACACATTCATATGCTAGTTTAAACAGTGAGTTGATCACAGCTTAATCACTCAAAGACTACTGATGAGGAATATGTAGCGATTTCCGAAACAGACTGTCTAGTCAGCTAAGTGATTGACTCTATACAGAGTTGTTGTTGTTGTTGTTGCCTTCTTGAAAACTCACTTGATCTAAAGCTCATAATCTTAATTCATATTTTTTTGACTTTTAACATATTGCTCGATTGTTTGCACATAAAACCTTATTTTGTGCCTAAAACTGTTACGCACTTTGTTTGTTATGCAATTGTCCCTAAAAATGGGATGTAATACTTAACAATCGGATAAAAATTTCTAGAGTTGTGATATTTTACTCTTTGAAAAAATGTCCTTTTTTTCTTGCTGTAGTAAAAAAAAAATCTTTAAAATTCATTTTTGAAAACATTGCAATAAAATGCTGTTGAAATGTTTTCAGAAAAAAACATTTAATTCAAATACAAAAAATTATGAGATTACGTTGAATTACTTGGTCGTTAGGAAATTTTTTACTAGAAGTGTAACATTTTGTATATTTCGAGTTTGGGTATTTTTACGAAAAAAAATCATCAAAAATCCGAAAATGCGGAATTTAAAAAACGACTTAATGGATGACTTTGGCATAGTCTTAAGCTATTTTGTGCAAAAAACTACAAAAACCGAAATTTGGATGAAAAAGTTAAAGCGGTTGAAACTTGATTTTTTTTTTCAAAAATTCTCAATGTTCCTGTTTTTGGCATTTCAAACACAAAAAAAAAAATCATAAAAAACCGATAAAATTGTTCTTCGCATTCAAAATGACTTCAAAAAAATATTTGAGATATTCCTAAAGAAAATTTAATTGCAGGACTGCCAACATATCAGACCATGGTTTTAGGATAAAAAATGTAAAAAAAATCCCAAAAAACAACAAATTTAATTTTTTGCCACTGCCGTTGGTGTCAAAAGTGCTGCTCGATCAAAAAACACTTCCTTATGGAATACAATTTTTAATTGACTTATATTTAATGTAGATTTATTTTGCAACATTGAATCAATTAAAAATTTAGTTCAGCAAATTTTTCCTTAATCTCTTTTAACTTGAATATGGTGGTGTGATCCGATTTGGTCTTCCTTGGTTTTTGATCCGATTTTGGATATGTTGTGCTTGTTGGAATGGTGAAAAAAGTTAATTCACATATTGCGTGAATATTAAAATAGTTTATTTTTGGGATTTTTTAATATTTTCTACTTCAATTTAAGGCTCCGATATGTTGGCAGCCCTGGAATTAATTTTTTTTTAAGGAATATCTAAAATATTTTCTAAATTATTGAAGTAATGTTTAATGCGAAGAATAGTTTTATCGATTTTTAATGAATTTTTTGTGTTCGAAATCCCAAAAACAGGAACTTTGAGAATTTTTGAAAAAAAAAATCAAGTTTCAACCGCTTTAAATTTTTCATCCAAATTTTGGTTTTTGTAGTTTTTTGCACAAAATAGCTTAAGACTATGCCAGAGTCATTCGTTAAGTCGTTTTTTTAAATTCCGCATTTTTGAAGATTTTTTTCGTCAGACTTCTGGTAAAAAATTTCCTAAAGACTAAGTTATTCAACGTAATCACATAATTTTTTGTATTTGAATTATATTTTTTTTTTCAGAAAACCTTTCAACAGCATTTTATTGCAATGTTTTCAAAAATGAATTTTAAATATTTTTTTTTACTACAATAAGAAAAAAAAGATACATTTTTTCAAATATCACAACACTAGCAATTTCTCTCCGATTGTTAAGTTTTACATTTTATTGTTAGGGACAATTAATAATTTGACAATCGAGTAATATGCAAAAAGTCAAAAAAAGGTTCATATGTTTTTCAATTTCAAATTTAAATCGCTTTGATGGTCGGCTAAATAATTTTCGATAACTTACAATTTGATATTTTTATTGTTTTTACATCAAAAGGAACGATTTTTCAGCCATCCATCTTAGGAAAAGTAATTTAGAAAAATAAGGTCAACCTTAGAGTACATATATATAATAATATTTGTAAATTTCTCGTACGAATAACTTCGTAATTTCTTTCATTATATTCGAAGTATTTACTTATGCTTTCGTACTATTTACGAATGAAAAATAATATTAGTAGAAAAAATTCACTCGCAGGTTGACCGTACGAATTATTCGAAGAATGCACGAATTATTAGCTGAATTTAAAAAATTTAAACACGAAATGGTTCAGCCTGGTTTGTCGAACAGCTACAGAATATTAGGAACTGTCCCAGTAGCGGATGGAATATATTCCGAATATATGAAGCATCAATTACCTTGTAATGACCACTACTACGACTATATTATCTTACTATGCATAAAAGGCCTTACATTTAACATTGAATGAGACAGGAGGTAAGTGATCGCCTCCCTTCAGCATTACCTAGAAGTTATGGAGTAACATACTACTTGTATTAAGTTATTCGGATATTTGCAAAATCACTGCATTACTTTTCCTTGTATGCTACATTACAGGTAATGAGGTATGAGTTAATTACTTCTGCTATATGCAGACGCATTACTTTTTGAAAAAAGTAATGCTTCCTTACCAGGTAATTTATTCTGTATTAGTTCTATGGTAGCCACTGGCAAATCCGCTGCTGGGGTGTGATTGTTAATTTGCTGTGCCTACTGGTAGAGGTGCGTGGTTCGTAAGCTAAAGAGCAGAGGTTTAAACCCCAGCTTAGAGAGAATTTTTTTTTTGTTATTGCCTGGTTTGTCTAACAACTACAGAATATTAGGAAATATTAGGAACTGTATACAGTGGCTGTAGCCTACTGGTAGAGTGCGTGGCCCGTAAGCAAAATAGCCGAGGTTTAAACTCCAGCACAGACAAATTTTTTGTTTGTTTGGTTTGTCGAACATCTACATAGTAAAAAATTTGAGGGTAAATTTTATCTTTTTTATAACATTTGTGAAGTATAAACTTTAGTATAAATTTTATACCACTCAAGTACTTTTATACCACTGTAGTATAAATTTTATGCCACTCAATATTATAAAAATAATAAAACAAATATAATTGAAAAATTTCATATGGATATCATGTATTAATCAAAATATATTCTGGTACGAAAGAAAAAAATTCACCGAAATTGGGAAATTTAAAAATATAGTGGTTTCGATTGGTCTGACGAGAAAAATGGTCTGGAAAAATTTATAAGATTTGATGGTATAACTTTTAAAACATTTTTGGTTTGGATTTATATGTATATAAAATAGTATGAAACGTATGCTCTTATTTTTTACTGTGTACAGAATATAAGGAACTATATGATTGTAAAGTGGCTGTAGCCTACTGGTAGAGTATGTAGCCTGTAAGCTAAATAGCTGAGGTTCAAGCTCCAGCTCAGGCAAATTTTTTTGTTTGTTTGGTTTGTTGAACATCTGCAGAATATAAGGAACTTTATGATTGTAAAGTGGCTGTAGCCTACTGGTAGAGTATGTAGGCTGTAAGCTAAATAGCCGAGGTTCAAATCCCGGGTCAGGCAGAATTTTTTTTGTTTTATTTGCATTATTATATTTTATGATAATTTGTAAATGTAACAAATTTATTAGAACAACATACGTTTGTTTTTGTACGAATACGAATACAATATTCGTAATATGTACTTATATACGATGATTCTGCGAATTCTACTCGTAGCTGAAAACTACGAATAAAATTCGTAGAATGGACGCAGTAATTAGTAATATTTACACACAAATATATTTGAGTGTAAGGAGACAGTATATTGTACTCACATTGTTTATACTTTCTGCTAAGCGAAAAAGCAGGAATTGCTTTTGAATAGATTCAAGTCTCTCAATGCGTGATTCAAAAGTAGGATTCCAAATAATGCATCTATATTCAAAAAGAAGGCGCACAAGTGCACAGTATAGTACCTATGTGACCCATAAATTTTTTAACCCTTTTGCACGTCTATTTATAAAAGTTGTTTGCTGGCCCTAGATACAATCTTATCATTATGTAAGTTGAATCCCAAATTTTTGTCCAAGACTACTCGAAGATTAACGTTATGGCTGACTTTTTTAAGTTCAAGGCTATAGAGGAAGTATTTGTCATTTGCTACTTAATTCTTACGGGAGAAGGTTATTACGCAGCATTTGTTAAAATTTAGATAAATCTTATTTTGATTGAACCAGTGCTCAAGAGATGACAGTTTCGACTGTAAGTAAATTATGTAAATCTGATTCCGATTCAGTTACATGGTATATTTTTAGGTTGTCTGCATGCATTAGATGTGGGATATCGCAAAGTATATCAGATAGGTCTGATATAAATATATTGAAGAGAAGTAGACCAAGGAGACTACATTGCGGTATGCCGGATGTATCTAAAATCTAATTGGATAAGGTACCTTGAAATTTTACAAATTGGGACCTGAGATACAAAACTTTTCCAATATCATGATCGTCATAATCGAAAGCTTTGCTAAAGTAGGTGTGAATTGTGTTTACTTAAAAAATCAGAGATTTAAGTGACCTAAACCAGAACTATGACACGAAAACTAAAGATCCTTTCATATAACTAATACGGCGATTGAAAATTTTGAAGCAAAATTTCTCGAAACTGTGAAATTAGACTTAAGTTGTTATTGCTTATCTACACAGACTTATCGAAATCCTATCCAAAAAATTTTACTGCTATTTTCATTTTCAACAGTACAAAATTTTAATGGCATATCGATTACATACATTTTTTTCATTTTGGTGCATAGTGTTACAAGAGTAAGTGAAATGTTTTATGATATCATTTTTTTCAGCCAGTAAATATGAATTTAATTGAAAAGGAAATAAGTGGTAAGAATTTGTCATCTACAGAATTCACAAATAAAGCTGAATAGATGAAAATATTACACTTCGTTGGTAACAACTGTCGAAAATCTGACGCACACACATACATATAGCATAATAGTAATGATACTTCTGGGTGTGGCTCAGTAAAATGTTATAGCACATACATTTTTTGATAAATCCCTACCCAACCTTTTTAGTTTTATTCTTGGAGTCATTAAATGATCATGTATTTCTTCAAAGATATTTCTTTTTCTTGCAATTACTGACTTCATTGCACCCTTAACAGCTTTCGCTGTAAAAATAGAGTGCAATCATTCAATTCACAATTTTGGGAAAATCTATTTTCAAAAGTAAACACTTCAAGTTTGCAATATTTCGTGCAATAAAAAGCTTACATTTTTTGTTGCCCATTTTATTGGGTTAAAAACAATTCATTATCTGTTAAAAAAACTCACAGAAACATGATATTTAGGTCAGAGACGCAGTATCAAATTTTCAAATGATTAACTAAGCAAACAACGAGCAGGCTGAAATTATCAAAATATATACAAAAATAATAACGAAATTTAATTTTTTCCCCTGTAGCTACACGCTTATCTTTATACGAGCGCCCTGATTTGAGCACTCGAAAAGTGTAAAAAAAAAACAAAAAATAATTTGCCATAAAAAATATTTAGTTATAGTTGCATTTGCTGTTGTTGCTTTTTTTCTGCAGTCTTTTTTAGATAAGCGAAATTGAGGTGCAATTTGGAGCAACAGACGCGGGCTCCAAAATGTGTTTGTCATAAAAAGAGTGTGTCTGTGTGTGTGTGTGTGTGTGTGTGTGTATTTGCAGTTTTAATTTTTGTTTGTCGCTGTTCCGAAAAAAAACCCAACAAGACCCCAATTACAACAATGACAAAAATATGAGGCGATTTAAGACGACTGACACTTCGTCAAACACACAGAAAGACAAACAACGAACGCTGAACGAACAAGTACACAAAACTTTTATCTAAAAGCAAACAACTAATGAAAAAATAGTTAGAAGGAAAAATTCAGCTGTTGCTGCTTTAGAAAATATGAAATGCAACCAAATTGCATCGACAATAATTAGGTACGTTGTTGTTTTTGTTGCTGTCAGAGCAGCCACAGCTAGTTCGCTACAACCGAAGTCGTCGATGCAATTTTGTTGTCGTTGTTGTTTTGCTGTTGTGTCCAAATACTTTTTATAATTGTTTACAAATGAAATAGGCACCAGTTGCTGTTTAAAATATAATTTTTAGTTGTTTTTTTGTACTGTTTTTTATATGTGCAAAAAATGCAATAAACGAAAATAGAGAAAACAAAACTTCAATTGAAAAATCAACGAAAATCTATTGACTGTAAGTAAACTGTTCAAATTTAAAAAGAATTTTTAATTTTTTTTTCATACACGAATGTATGTGTGCGTGCATGTGTTGCATTTTGGTTGTGTTTTTTCTTATTTCGTTGTATTTGTGCAAGGGTGATAAGCTCAAGGACAACGCAGCAAGTGTGGCAGTGCCATTCTTGTTGTTGTTGTTGTTGCAGTAGTTGCTGCCGCTGCTGTTGTTGCCTCTGCAATGTTTGCTTAATTGTTAACAACAACTGCGAGCTGCAAAAATTATTGATTTTTGTTATTTATATTGTGCTTGCGTTATTGTTTTTGTTGTTGTTCTAACTTTAAAGGTGTGGCAAAAATGAACCACGAGCGAAATGTTTAACTAAAATGGCTTTTAAAATTTTTGCACTCTTCATTGCGCACAATCAAAACAAAATTAATTTTAGAAGCTTAATTAAATAAAGGTTACGCATACGCCACGCTTAATATTGTTGAGTAGAAATTGGACAGCACTAATTTGAGGTATTTTAAAAGATAAGATCAACACATTGGATATATATTAGATCATATTACTAGTGGCGAAGTTTGATTTTTGAAATTAATGAATTGTCTTTTGAAATTAATTAGCTTAGAAGATTTTAATTTTGGTAGACGTTATTAAAATTGTTGGTTTGGATTTTCAATAATGCAACATTGTATCGCTCAAGAGAAAAGCTTAATCTACGTAAAGAATTTTAATGTTTATTAAACGTAAGTAAATAAATATTCTTATTGTTTTGAAAATTAAATGACTAAATTACTGACTTTAACGGTGACAATAAACAATAAAACATTTTGAGAAAAAGCTTACTATCTATTAGGCAACATTGAAAGTTTAGATTTTGGACCATAGCAAAAAAGCTAAAATGGTCTTATATTAAGGACTTTTGTTTATGACTTGATACATTAAAAAATAACTGCTTCCCTTAAATTAAGAAACTGTGGCATCAAATCATAAGCTTGGGTTTTTCTATGTTCTATAGAGATTTCTACTTAATGTAGAGAATATTTAGATGATTTAACGATCTCACGTCTTGAATTCGTTATAACGTTATCAAAACAGCTTCTTAGTTTTGAACACAAGTTTTTACTTAAATATAAGAACGGAAGGTATAATACAAATTAAATATCCAAAAATTGTATAAAAGCAGAAATAATTTATAGAAGAACTGTATTGATATCTAGTCCGCTTGCCACATTCTACAGCATGATTTCTTAAATTTGGAGAAATATAAGTTACAATACTTGGATATTTCATAGAAATACGTGTAAGTTTTTCTTTTTTTCTGCACCACAAGTGATATATTTTAATGATGCTTTTCTTAGAAAAAAATGCTTAAAAACTACTTACAAAGCGAACGATTCTAAATGAAGTAAACAAAGCGATGATTGGTTAACAACTGCGATGGTCGAATGAATAAGCTGATGCACCTAAGCTCACGCGGCCGAGGTTCAAGTCTCCGGATATTGGTAATTTTTAAATTTAATTTAATGTTAATAATTATAATAAATTCTTACAGAATGCTGTTTAAAATCTTAAAAAATGGTTTTTTTTTTGCAAAAATTTCAAAATTTTTCCAAGGATTCGATGAAAAAATTCTTATTTTCAGAGAAAATATTTGCCTTAGTTATAGCCGATGATAAATAAACGGTAGAAAAACTTACATAAATGTCAAAAATTTCAACATAAATGATTAAATTATTTACTATTTTACACTTCTGGTGTCAATTTAATGTAAAATGTATACTTTATTTTTAGAAAATCGACCATGGCGCTCAATGAAGCCCAATTTTCTAACGATTGGGTGCTATTCTTCTAGATTATCTGGAAATTTTTTCTGAGTGTACTTATCAAAGTTGCTTTAGTCCATTGCACAGCGTAAGATTTCGCTCCCTGGCTAATCAAAATTCAGTAAATTTTGAAGAGATGAAGATATTTGCGTTTGGTTTCTTGTGTTTTGTTGGAAATCAATTTGGTTTTAAAAACAAAAATTAAAATTTTTAGACTACCAAGAGAGAGGGCTCAGAAGAGTTGCACCCAACTTAGCGCAAAAATTAAAATTTGTATCGTGGATTTTTTTTTTTATTGTATCGTATTTAAAGTGCATTAGTATTAGAAATAAAGTGTATTAGTTGTTACCTATTTGCAAGTTTTAATAGTATTAACTATGATTGTATAAGTTTTCTCAACGATTTGGCACTCAATGTATCTTAAAACTACATAAATATATCAAGAACAATATATAAAAGATCCCGCCATAAGTGCACAGAAATGGAAATCTACTGCGCAGCCTATGTCATATGTGAAAATATATCCACACAGAAACAACACACACACAACACACGAAACTACCCAGTAGTTGGCGGCATCATTTCCGAACTTTTCGTGATGATTTCTTAAAGGAAGTTTCCGCATGAGCTGCTGGACTTAAAAAAAACTCATACTAAATATGATGCAAAGTAGCGGTTGTCAGCGCCTATCTTTTTCCACTCTATTACGAAAACTTCAAGATATTCATGATTGTTGTAATTCGCCGAATTGTTCAGAGGCTAAACTGTAGAGTTCACCAACTATAGATGACACTATCGATACTATCCATAATTTCACACTATCGTGACTATCGATAGTTTTGGACTGATTGTCGATGACTTTCGATGGTATTTAAATATTCATTGACACCACTGTTCAGGTGTCATTGCCATTGCTGTCGAGTTCGTTTGATTTTGACAATTTGGTATAATTTTTTTCTGTTTTGTAGAGTGAAAGCTCAGGTGATGTTTTTTATAAATGTATGAGCATTGTGTTGATTTGGAAGGTGATAGTTAGTTAGAGGTTGAAAAGATGAAGTAGTTTCGGTGAAGATTTGTTTTAAATCTGTACAACTCAAAACTGTCGGGAAAAACCCTCGCAGGGAGACTATTCCACAACTTTGCCGTAGGACTAAAGAATGAATTATCATTACAACGTGAGGTTCTGTGTGGAATCAAGGCAATGGTGAAGGAGTGGGCTTGGACAGCTGCCCGAGTGGACCAAGTGGCGTCAGGCCATTACGAAACCAACATTACATCGATTTCCAATAGAGTTGAGAGAGAGGATGAAATATTTTTATCCCCTACCAAATATATCGCACGACGTTGAATTCTGTCCAGAAGCACGTTTCGATTTTAATTCCTTGACGAATTTTTTTCATATTTTTGTCTACTTTTCGTTAACGTAACTTTCTCAATATTTCGATATTGGGTTCGTGCATGATAAATCCCGACGTTTCTGCATTGCGTCTTGCACGAATTTGGAACCTTTATAAGAAATTTTCATTAATGAAATGTGTGGCCAAATCAGCATGTTTCGTCAAGGATTAAGAAAAATCGTACATGATTCATTTGAGATTTCTTCAAGACTAGAACTACTGGGTAAGCAAATGAATCTGATTGGCTTATCGGGAAACAAACGAAAAACAAACAGAAAAACAGTCAAACTGCTCTCAAAATAAATCGAGCAGCATAACTATTTTTCGTGAAAGGGTCAATACGGAAGTTAACACCCCAATAAGATATAAAATGTTTATCAATGATAGTAATGAAAAATATTTCAATTTTTTCTGGACAAGTGTTGTTTTTTGATTTATAATTATTTTATTTAAAAAATCCAAGATTTAAAAAGAAAATGAGAATAATTTCTTAATATTTTTTTTTCATTCAGTTTGACACTCTTTTCCTTTTCACTTCTGACTTCACATGCCCTTGCTCCCAAAGAGAGGGGACATGCGCATGGCGGAATCTTGAATATATAATTCTTGCATATATATATAAAGCTCAAAATAAGTTTAAAATGTATCCAATGTTATGAGAGTTAGAAATTAACCGCAATGTATAGTAGAAATCAGTATAGCTCCCAAACTTAAAACAAAACATCTTAGATTATTTATGGATGGCTTAGTAGGGTTTCCCAAAATCAACGAAAGAAAGTTATGATATTTTACGGTTTCTACGGAATTGCATAAATATTCATTTCAATTAAGCAAAAACAAAATAAATAAAAACTTGACAATATACTCCATGCATACTAGGGTGTCCAAAAAAAAATCGTTCGTGAAGTCCGCGGCTATTCCATTTCCATTTGACCTTAGAAACCCCCTCAGTGAAGCGCATCTCAATTGGTAAAGGTTTAGAGGTCGCGAATTCATTTTCTAATTTTCCTATACGATTTGTATGGGGAAAAATCAGTTTTGCTGGTAAATTGAATTTAGAGCCACTGTGTTTTAAGCAAAATGGTTAAAAACCAGAAAGTGTTCCCTCAAACTTTGTTTGTTATGACTTATACAAATTTCATTTTCATCGGATTATTATTTGGTGGTTGCCCAAAACGATTAAAAAAAAAATATAAAAACAAAAAAAGTTCTTGTTGTAACTTTTAATCCAAAAACATATAACAGCCCTATGAATTTTTTCTTTATTATGCATTCCAACTATTATTATCTAAAATTTAAGACCAATAACAATAATGAAAATGGAGTGCTCGAAGAGCTATTGATTTTTAATGAAAGATAGCTCTAAGAAGTGAACCACAGACCACCAAATAATAATCAGATAAAAATGAAATTTGGATATGTCATAATAGGCAAAATTTTAGGGAACATATATTTTTAAACCATATTGCTTTAAATATAATGGCTTTAAATTCAATGTACCAGCAAAACTGAATTTTCCCCATACAAATCGTATAGAGAGGCTGTTTCTAATGTCAAGGGTGTTTCTAAAGCCGCGGACATCTGTCAAAATAAAAATAACTTATTTTTGGGACACTCTAATGTATACACTAGTTTTTATAATTTTACTTAAAATTGTTCAAAATAATTACTACAAGAAATAATAAACTAACAAACAACATATAACTCTGATTAGTATGTATATGCAAAAATAATGAAAATATAAGCTATTAACTATGTTATCAATATTTAATTAATAATTAATCCAATCCTGCATTTTAATGAAGCATAATGATGTGATAATACAAAACTTAAAAATATATAGGATTATTGAATTTTTATGACTTTTAAAACATCTTTACATTCAGTGTTGGGAACTCGATGATACGACTTGACAGTCTTTTTGTCCATTTTTATTGGAATTCGAAATATACGCAATAGTATAATTATAAATTTAATTTAAAAAAAACACGCACAACACCTTTGATTTTAATATTCTAAAGCATACTTTTGGCCTTTAGAAGAAATTTTTTTAAAGATCATTAAAATCTGATCTGTCAAGATTTTTACTATAAACTCATATTATCAATGTAATATTTAATTCTTTGCTCTGGTATTTAGTACAAAGTAAGTTTCCTTATCTTTGCCGATCCCACTATCTATGCCAATTACCGTCGGATAAGCCTTATTAATATCGCATATAAGGTCCTGTCGAGCGTTTTATGTGAAAGATTGAAGCCCATTGTAAATGAACTCATTGGACCTTATCAGTGTCGCTTCAGACCTGGGAAGTCCACTATCGAACAGATTTTCACGCTACGACATATCTTGGAGACGACTTAAGAAAAATAATTCGATACCCACCATCTTTTTGTCGACTACAAAGCCGCCTTCGAAAGCCCAATAAGGAAGCACCTGTACACCACCATGTCTGAGTTTGGTATTCCTGCAACGACTTTGCAGGATGACACTGAGCAACACCAGCAGCGCAGTTAAAATCGGGAAGGACCTCTCCCCACCATTTGTTACCAAAAGATGTTTCAGATGATTCCTTATCGTGCGATTTTTTCAACCTGATGATGGAGAAGAGCATCCGAGCTGCTGATTTGAGACGTAGTGGCACAATATTCTACAAGAGTGTTTTGCTGCTTGCTAACCTTTGTACTCCTGTTAGGGAGCTAAGATAGCTCTTTTTGTGCACTATTGTCCACCATACAAGAGAGCCGTAGGTAAGAATGGGTCTCACGGTCGCTGTACACATCCAGTTGATTATGTGCGGTCGCAGTTCCCATTTCCTGCCAAAAACTGTCTGATATGCGTAAAGAGCGCATAGTGCTTTTTTCCTTCTTTCTATTGTGTTGTTGTTCCACCTCAACTTGTTGTCAAGGATAATTTCAAGGTATTTAGCTTCCGTGGTAAACTTCAGAGTTACTGCGTTCAGTTTCGGATATGTAAAACTTTCTGTTTTCCTTCTTCTTGTGAACAGAACGAGTTTGGTCTTAGTTAGGCTTACACCAAGTCCATTCGATTCTGCCCATCGCGATAGCTCATTCAATGCCCCAGTCGCTCATGTTCGCTAACTGTTTGCATATTAGGATGGCGACGCCATCGGCAGAAGCTACAACTTTTGTTCCACCAGTTTTGAGTGAAGTGAGAATTTTGTCAACCACAATCAGCCATAGCAGGGGGGATATGACTTCTTCCTGCGGTGTGCCTCTTGTGATCTCTTTCCTTACTACGCCTATTCCCATTTGTGTGCTTATACATCTGCTGTTGAGCATTTTATAAATCCACTGGGTTATTTTACTGATGACTCCTTTGTCTACTAGAGCATTCTTTGTGGAACCTGTATTCAAATTGTTGAATGCGCCTACGATGTCCAAAAAAGTTGCTAAAGTATATTCTTTACGATGAAGGGTTTCTTTTATGACTGAAACCATCTCATGCAGTGCCGTTGCCACTGATTTACATTTCAGGTAGGCATGTTGCACACTGCAAAGATTGGTATTGTTCAAGGATTCTCTTATGCGAAGATCTATTATTCTCTCTAGCGTTTTCATCATGAACGATGAGAGACTAATAGGCTTGTAATCCTTTGACGCTGACCGTAACGGTTTCCTAGATTTAGGAATGAAAAAAGCTAACACTTTTCTCCAAATGTTTGAAACATATTCTGTCTTGAGACAATCGGTGAAGATTGCTATAAGCCATTGCATGATTCTGTGGAGGCCATGTTGCATCATGGCCGGCAGGATTCCATCAAGCCCTGCAGTTTTTTAGGGCTTGAAAGGCCCAATCGACCATTCTGCAGTTGACCTTGTAATAATTTTGAGGAGTTCCTGTAAGGAGTCTGGTATTGTCATTTCCAGGTTGCTGTTAGCTCCGTTTTGCTCCGGTCTTTTACAACCTGGGAAATTAGTTTCCATGAGTAGCAAAAGCACTACTTGGCTGGATGGATTAGTCCAGGATCCGTCGGGCCTTTTGATGTATCCCGGGACCTATGGGCCTTTTGATAGCGTCTTCCGAAGTCTGGCGGCATCACTGGTATCCTAAATGGACTCGCAGAAATTTGTCCAATATGTTCGCTTAGCTATTCTTACTTCTCTTGTATAGGCATTTAACTTGGATTGGTACGTTGTCCAGTCTTGCTCAAGTTTGCTTAACAGGCTTTCTGGTGAAGTTTTCTGACCTGATCGCCTCTTTTTGAGGTCGCTGGTCCACCAACTTGCAATTGTAGGCTTGTGACTTCGAGATGTTGGGCAGAACTTCTTGAAAGCTCGGTTCATTTTTCCCGTTATAAACTCGACTGCATTGTCAATGGATGCGTCGTTCGGGAGATATTCTGTGTCTAGGTCTGCAAAATGTTTGCTAATCTAGACTGAATACCTCTCACAGTTCGTTTTTAATGGATTCCTAATCAAGCTTTAATCAAGCAAATGTTTTTCTTAAAAGCAATTCAGCAAGACTTTGGTCAATTGAAAAAGATTGCTAAATTGAAATCACTTCTCATGTATTTAAGAAAAAGCAAAATTATGCTAAGTTATTATAAGCTCAAATAGCACATTTTTACTAAACTCAAGCAAATATTTGCTAAGTTATAAACTCAAAGAGCAAATTTTTATTAAATTCAAGCAAATTTCTTGCAAACACACGAGCACACGTTTATTCTTAATGAAGAAAATTAGGTGACGATTAGTTAACAACTGCGATGGTCGAATATATAAGCTTAAGCACTTACACTCACGCGGCCGAGGTTCGAGTCTCCGGGTAATGGTAATTATTCAATTTAATTAAATGTTAATAACTATCTCACTTCAAAAACATTCTAGTTTTAAGCAAAAACTATTAAAAATTTGCTATTCCAATTTATAATAACTTAGCAAATATTTGCTTGAAATAAGCAGAAATTTGCTTTTGCAGCTTATAACAACTTAGCAAAATTATGCTTGAATTTAATCAAAATTTTGCTAAGTTATTAAAAACTGGAATAGCAAAATTTTCAGAGATTCAAGCGTAAGTTTTGCTTAACCACAATCCAAATTTAGCAAACAGTTTTCTCCGTGTAGTGCTACTTAATTACTATGCAAATATAAAAAACTTCTTTAAAAATTTGACTTTTTCATTCTTTTTTTTTTTAATATAGTTTTCGTACAAACCGTACTTTACGTCAGTGTTGAAATGCTCATATGGCCTTCGAAACTTAAAACTTTTTGTCGTTGTTGTCATTTTCAGAAAAAGTGTATAAAATTCAGTTTCAATTTTTGGCAAATTAATTAATTTTGAAATTTTTAGTGAAAAATTATGTAAACATTTTGAAGTGCATTTTACGCTAAAGGTGTGCATTTTATAAACAAAAAAATTATAAAGGGTTTTCATGCAAATGGGCAATACCCTTATAAATGGTATAAACCTTATAAGTTTATCAGCCTTATAAATGAACTGTCAAAATTCGTATGAAAAAGCTTTTGCACAAACCAGATAAATTTGCTCTTCGATTTAGGTGAGCAAACGAGGTGGCAAACTTATATGATCAATCAGCTGTTTTCTTTTTTGAAGGAAAAGTTATAATTTGAGCAAAACTAATAAAGATTTAATTCTAAAAATTTCAGAAAACAAGCAAACAATCCGCAAAGCGTCCCTGTTTAAATGGAACGAATCGCTGGCAGATCGCACAGCTGACTTATATGCTGCAAATGCACAATCGACTTTAAGGGCTGTTCATACAACCTGTCTGATAAAAATAACTAATTGCCCAAATTAGAAGCCTGCCACTTTGCATGAAAACCCTTATAGTTTATTTTTTATTAGTATTAGTTTATTAAGTAAAGTAAACCAGAAAGTACCTCATTTCATACACTATAAAGGTGCATTTTGAGAACAAGTTCTAGAGTACAGCTTTAGCTTAGTTAAGTGTATTTTTGGAATAATTCAAGAGTATTTAAAACAACAATTTTCTACTTTTTTATGAATTACACTGTACAACCAATTGAGGGTCCTAGATCGAAAAATGTAAATTTTAAACCACTGTACAAAAAAATTGTAGTGGAGCAAACAGGGATTCGGGCCTTTTTAACAGATAGTTAGAAATAGTTTGATTTTGATTAGGTTGACCCCTGAATATGTATGTTATACTGTGTTATAGAAAAGATCGGTTGAAATTTAGAAAGCATAAAATAAATTAAAAAAATTATCTGTTGCAACAGTTCTTGGAGAATTTGTTATAAATAAATATTTTTATAATAACATTCTGGAACAATAACTAACAAAATATAAAAAAAACTGCTATTGCTAGGCCTGTATGAAAGTGATTTCGAGAGTAGACGAGGTTGAGAAATATCCGAAAACAGCACACCAATTCAATTTTAAGTAGGTACATCCCGTGGTATGAGTTGAAAAAAACAAAAAGCTACAACTGTTAATTAACATACAATAAAATTTAACCTTATAGATTGCAACTAACAATCCTTATTTGGCCCATCATCACGCATTAACTCTAAAACTCTTAGACCAACGTTGACTCACTTCACGTTTTCTGTACGAGTATTGGTCAGTGAACGCCCTTTTAATACAGCCAGTAATGCAGGCACCCAGCTCAGGAGACCCCCCCATGTGCACACATCTGATATCGATTCTGCATGCAGAGTTTTCTGCAACTAACTACTACAATAACTGCAACAATAAAACAGCGCATGTTGCTACTAAAACTGAACCGCAAACATGCTGCATAAACATTGAATTCCGCACAGTGTCAGCGCAGTCACGATGTTACCATTGATCGTGGCCTAGATACGGCCAGCAGCAGCAGCAGCTTCAAAAGCTTGACTACGAACACAGTAACGAGCAAGCTGCTCGTGGCTCAGAGCAAACTTCAACAGCAGCGGCAGCAACGACAGCTACAACAACAAGTCAACTTAACTGATATTGTGAGTAGTAAAATTGTTATGCTTTAATTTCCGTTCAAACGTTTTGCAAACGGTTTTATATTTTTTCATTTATTTTTTCTTTCTTTCAGCTTTATTTTGTTTCGTTCTATGTTATTGTTGTTGACATGCTCGTTGTTGTATTGTTAACTGCTCGCTGCTTTTTGGCCAAACCACTTTTGCGATCGGTTTTGGTTCAGTCTGCAAGATCAAGTGTAAAAATAAAACTGTTATGTTAGACATAATTTTTATATAGTTGTTGTCGTTATTGTTATTGTATTGCTTGTGCTGCTATAAAAATACGTGTTTTGATTTAAGTGACAAGCCGTGCAAGCCAAGTGAATAATAAGACTGCGGAAATTCGATCGTTTACTCATAGAAACTCATGACATTTACAATTTTTGTTTGATTTTTATTAGATTAATTTTAAGTTGATATTAAAGTTGAAATATATTAGTACCTTGAAAAAGCATAGCTTATCATCAAAAAATAATCAAAAAACGAATGCAGTGAGAGTATTTCCAAAAGCTTAATTTTTTAAAAGAATGTAATGAAATGAGAACTTCATTGACAAGTTTTGCTTACAGTGTTCACTGAATCATTGTGAAAAATTAATTATTTATATACATACCAGATGAGTTAAATTTTGTACGGAATTGCAAAAGTTTTTGTGATCCGTGGAGTTAATAGTACTCTAGAGAATGTTCAACTCTAGAAGAAACTCAGATATCCGAAAAATTTAATATTCTTAAAACTAAGACCGCTCAAAGCGAAAACATGTATTTTGTGCAAATTTTATTAGAGTCTTCGGTGTTTTTTAAAGGTTATCTATTTTTCATTTTCTGAAATTGTAAAAATTGTATACTTGAGCCAATTCGCAGAATTGATTTTACTTTTTGCAATTTTGATTCTAAGTGTCGCAACTAAATTTTGATATTTAAAAAACTCAGTTTAATTGAATTACAAATTACATATGGGTAATTATTTTACAAATCGCACAAAATTTGCAAAATATAAAAATTAACATTTTTAAATCGTCTGAAAATTTTTTTAAATTTCCTTTACGTAAAATAAGCTTATATGTGTACCGGGATTTTTCTTGGAAAAATTTTTTTAAAGAATACCATTGGGTCAAAATTGTAGAAAAATGGCAACATTTTGTCAATGTCTTTGTTACTCAAATCACAATCTTGGTTTGTGCTATTCCGATTTTGTTCGTTTCGAGCCGTTAGATAAAAAATATTTTGTTCTTTAATTCTACGGTAAAATTAAGAATAACAGCCGTATTCATAAAAAGTTACAAACCTCTTGTAAACCACACATGCCTAAAATCGTTATTCATAAACGTTCAATAACGAAAATAACCTTTTGTAACAGTTTCACAAATGAGAGCATTTTAAAATATCAACAAACCTTCTGTAAAACTCATACAAAGTCATTTTATATTTTAATGCTCTCAATTGAGAACAATCTTCTCATTTTGTGGCAAACTAAAATGTCAACAAACAAATAAATAAATGAAAATAATTGTGTTTTGTGATCAGTGTTACCATATGCGCAGATAAAACATTTTTTGTCAGTTTTTTGAGAGGGTAGACGGTTTTCCATTTTTTGCCTAAAAAATAATTTTTTTTAATTTTACCCAATTTTTCAAGTTTTTACGATTAAAACAATGCTTACTAGTTTTATGAATCAAATACAGTACACAAAATAAAGTGTATGTAACTACAAAAATATAGGTAACATTTGAAGCTGCTACTACTACTTTTCACGCCCTTTCAAAAATTTATTTATGTGGTAGCGCTATTGCTATTATTGTTGCTTTCGTTGTTTCTGTTCTTTTGTCTCGATTTCCACTCATCAAGTCTTGACGGTCAATATATATATTAGGGCGGGTCGATTTAAAAATCGCCCATTGCTCAGTGAAAATCGTATTCTAGGGATCAAAATAAGAAACTTTGCCCGAGGAACTATAACTCTAAAACGAATTCTAATGCCCCAACTTTTGACTTTTGCCCCTTAGGGTCAAATTTTGAAAAATCCCTCTTTGACCCATTTAGAGTGCCCCAATCGAGTCCAAATGTATGACTGACCCCCACTAACTTTGGAGGGCCGATCCACCCATGCCAGCGGCACACCCCCTGGGGGGTTCCCCATACAAACATTTCAAAAATTCACCATTTTTGGCACTTTACATGAAAAAATCGGCGAAATGGGGTCGAGAACGCTTGTCCTTGACAGGTCTGAAGCTCAGAAAAGAAGACAGATCCAGATATGTATGCCTTCTTCTAGCGAGCATTTAAATACCATAATATTAACTAAAAAAATAATATTCCCACCAGTAAATTTTATTACCCTTCATTATTATTTTACATTAATTTTGAATTATTTTGTAAATGTTAATGAAATTTTTGGGTTTTACTATCTAAAATATTAAACGTATATTATATAAATAGATGTAATGCCATCAATATTTCTATCAAATATTACATCAAAAGTTGTCCTAATCGTGTTGTGCAAATATTTTGATCGCTTATCATTCGCAAATTATATTAATCAAAACGGCATTGTTTAAGGCCTAGAATTTTTATGAAATTGATTTTTTTTTTGATATTTCAAAAGTATAGTCTTTTTGACGTTATTATCACTTCTACAGCCGTTTTAGTAGGTGTCGAGCCACAGTGTTTCGTCTACTTTCATTCTCTTTATACTCATTTATCTCGAAACTACTTTTTTCGGCATGATGTTGTGGAAAAAACAAAAACTATTCAGCCGAATCATCTGAAATTTAAATATGCTATTCATAACAACAGTGGCTATCGCTGGAACTAGAATTAAAGTTTTATTTCACTTAATTTTCAAAAGGGCGTAAACTGCCAATTTTTCATATCATTTTTTCTAGTGCCAGCCATAGCTGTACTCATAGTGATTAGTAATATTCTTGGTTTTTCTTTTTCAGATGTATATAAAAGTCAAAATCTGCAACACCACCCATGCCCCTTTTCCTTGAGAGCGTCTCATTGACCGCCATTTTGAACAAGATCAACAATTTTTTAAATTAAAAAAATAATTTTTTTATGATGAATGAGTGTTGCGATGTGCCTTAAAAGTTTAAATATCGTTGTTCAATATTTTAGCTTTTTAAAAAATCCTAAAAATACCTTAAATTTTCGAGCGCTAGACCACCGGTTTTGCCTTAAGTGCCTATGTCTGAATTCACAATGAAAATCTACACCTAAAACAATTGGCATCTTGTGATAATTTTCAACTCGTAAATGGAACGTTGCTACTTTTGTTGTTTGGATAGCTAATGCACAATACTTTTTACTACGTCTCCAAGGCGAGTTGAGCCTGAGTTGGGCATTCGTCAAGATGACAATATGGCATTTCTAGCTCGATAGTGCTTCCATGCACAGCATTGAGTCGAGTTGGACTTCGGCCGTTCTATTCGCCATTTTTTCTTAGTATAAATGTGTGCGCTCCGAAGGTGCAAAATTTACTAAACATGTTGAGTCTTTGATCAGTATTAGTTTCCGCTACTTTGTGTGTCTTCTGAACGGTTTGTTACATTTTATGTCAGCGCAGTGGCAGAAATAAAATATAATAACAAATAATCAAGAAAACCTCACTCAACAGTTGAGCAACTGTTTCATATTCTGAACGCATCCAATCTAACTAACAAGTTTCGCGGAGTTTCGTGGATTTAACGAAATTCAACTCAACTCGTGTTGCCATGGGAAGCTAATCCCAAGTCAACTCCGACTTAACTCGCCATGGAAACGTAGTATTTGATCGATAATTGTGATCTGCTGCATTATAGCTTCACGCATTCACAATAAAATATGTAGGATAGCTAGTGCACAATCCCTTTAATAAGTTCCTGTCATCTACTGCAACATAGCTTCAGTTAATACTTAATATTGAATGAATCACATCATGACACGAAGGGTCTTGGAGTAGTGGTAAGGGTGTAGAACTCTCAATCGAAAGGGTGCGAGTTCGATTCTCACTGCTTACAAATAAATATTGTTAATTTTATATTCTTTTGTTGTAATAGACGCAAGTTAGAAAACAACAACAATTCTAAGAAAAAGGTATATGGAAAAAAGTGTCGTTTTTGAGATTTCACTCAAGCAAATCACAAAATGAGGCGTAAAAAGCTTCGTTTCAAAAACCTAAAGGATTTGGGTATGGCGAAGCGCATGATTATAAGCGCATAAGGGGTCTGAAGTAGAAAAAAAAAAATCTAAAAAAAATTAAAAAAATTATAAATTGGAAAATTTTCCACTTTAACCTAATGCACTTCTTTAATTATATTTTCTTTTTTCTTGAGGTTTATAAAATAAAATAAGTCATCTGAGTGGCACTGTTCACTTTTTTTTTTAAATACTGCCCAAACTGGAGCGTAAAAGTACACAAAAAGGCCTTTAATATCAATTTTATAAATTTTTTTGGAAAAAGCATAGTTTTGGACTTCTCTAACTGTTGGAAGCAAAAACTTTACAGTGGTTGAGGATTTTGAGGATTTTGAGGATTTTTTATCGCGTATGACATATCATACGTTGTCATTAATGGGTTAAACAGTGCCCTGTGGTAACGGCCACTAGCGTGGCACCCTCTGGTCTTCCCAACGAAAGAAGGGATCTCGATCACTTTGGGTCTAGAGTCAGCAAGATATGCCTTGTTGTTCTGCATGTTGAGAATGCAATTTCGCATAATAAATCGATAATTTTTTTAGCACAAAATTTGTGATTTATTTCATTTTATTTCCAATGATATCAAAATCATAAACATATCTTTAAAAATAACAAAGTTAGTTGTGCCTCAAAAATTTACTTAAAATTTATATAAAATCATTTCCATGGGTAAGTTTTTCCGCTAGAAACAATAGTATAAATCAAAGTCGTGAAATATCAATTAACCCCGTTACTCCTATGGTTATGATAACACGGTGTTACAAAAAATAAATTTTTTCTGTCCTATGAACCAAATGCACATATTCGGAAAGAGGGGGAAAAATAAAAATACACGTGTATCGTCGATTTTCATGTACACGTCAGAATTTTTTTTTTTAAGTTTGAAGTATAAAGCTCGTAGTGGCCTGTGTGGAAGCCTTTGGACCGATTTTTAACCCTTTTTCAGTGATCTAATCGAGCTGATTTTTTGCAGGCAGACTCGTGGAAATGTCTGTAGCAGATCAATCTTTTTAAAAACAATTTTTATCAATTCTCAGATTTTCCCCAATTTTTATTATTTTTGAAAAAAAAATATTTTTTTCACTTTTCTTAGCATAACTTGAAGGGACTCCAAATTTTTAAACTACTAAAGCGTTAGGAAAAAAAAATGTTTTTTGACCCATCCTGCTCGATATAGTTGTAGTTAATCTACTATTGATTGACCTTCTAACACTAAACAGTTTTTGACTTTTACAACACTTACAACTGGTCTAGGGGCCCTCAAACGATACTACATGTCCATCCAACTTCCATCGGACATGTCCATCCGCCTTGATTTCTTGCACACGAACGATACTACATGTGTGATGACTTGACAGGTCGGATGGACATGTAGTATCGTTTGAGGGCCCCTTCTGACAGATGAAATAAGGAATTGCAATATTGTTTTAAGTTCTGTTGTGCGAAAACGTATTTCTATATATTTTATCTGAAAAAAATGCAGTGTTCGACGCGAAATAACTTTTGTTACGTTTGTGGCTTATTCGCACCAAGTAAAAATTTCAAAAATATTACTAAAACAGTGGTGAATTCGTTTCAGAGAATATTTAAGACTGCTTATGTTCCTTACTTGTGGTATACTCCGGAAGTCGAGTGCGACTATTGCTACAGAAATTTGTGCAAGTTTACTGATAGAAGATCAACAATAAAGTACGCTGTACCAACAATTTGGCTACCGCGCACGGAGCACTGCAATGAATTGTGCTACTTTTGTGTAACTTTTGCTCAAACAAAAGGGTACCAATACATTCACCGCAACAAAATTCGCTACGCTAATGTAGAATCGGTAATTCCAGCAGTTCTATACTCACCAGAAGACCGTGTAGCGGCTTCAGTGGAGATTTTTGATAATGTTCCTGAAATAAGCGATGCAGAATCAACAGTTGTACCAAAGCTGCTATCAACTTTTCTTCCATCGAATGCGAGAGTCCACAAGTATCGGAATTTGTGGCAACACCCAGTGAAATTGGGACTGCAATGCCGCATTTTATAACGCAAGCCGACTTCAATGACCTCGTACGAGACGGAAATTTGTCGAGGAGAACAGCAGAACTCTTTGCATCACGCTTTAAGCAGTGGAATATAGTGGCGGCTGATTTTAAAATAACAGCCGCTCGTGATCGAGGTAGCACTATTCCATATAACCAATTTTTTAGATTGCACGAAGATCGGGAAAAACTTGGCTTATTGTTGTGACATTGATTTGCTGTTTGCAAAAATCGGTTACCCACATATTTCAGAGGAGTGGCGACTTTTCATCGATGCATCGGTCGACAGCCTTAAAGTCGTGCTGCTTCATATCGGCAACACACATCCATCTGTCCCGATCGCATATGCCACAAACCTCAAGGAAACATACGAAGGCATGGAATTAATATTACAGTTGATAAAGTACAAAGAGCATAATTGGAAAATATGCTGCGATCTGAAAGTGGTCGGTTTACTCATGGGTGTTAAGCGTGGATTTCCAACCCACCAGTGCTTTTTGTGTACATGGGAAGGTCGAAAAAGAGATGAGCATTACACTGAATTTAAGTGGAAGCCGCGAACATGCTACAAAGTAGGCGTAGAAAGTATAGAGAATCTACCATTGGTGCAGCCGTCTCAAATCATTTTGCCTCCATTACACATTAAGCTCGGTCTCGTATCAAATTTTGTTAAAAAACTGGATCGTGATGGCGAGGCCATTGCAACTTTGCGCAACATTTTCCCGAAATTGAGCGGCGCAATGATTCATGCAGGTATTTTTTTAAGAAGTCATTCAGTAACTTTATGTTTTTTTATGATTTTTTTTTTTTTATTTAAGGTGTTTTCAATGGTCCGCAGATAAAACAAATAATTGCAAGTTCTGAATTTTCATCAAAATTAAATGCTATCGAACAACGTGCATGGAAAGGTACAGTTGCCGTTATTGAGCAGTTTCTTGGCAACAAACGAGCTGCCAATTATAAAAATATTGTCGCAGAAATGATTTCGGCATATGGCGAAATGGGCATTTTAATGTCGCTAAAGATCCATTTTCTTCACAATCATTTAGATTTTTTCCCTGATGATTTAGGAGCTCGTAGCGATGAGCATAGCGAAAGGTTCCATCAGGACATTGCGGCTATTGAAAAGCGCTTTAAAGGAAAAGACATTACGCATATGCTTGGCGAATACTGTTGGTCTATTTGTCGCGATACTGAAGCAAATGCTTACAACCGCAAAAATAAAAGGCCTAAATTTCTTTAAAAACATTAAAATTTTTAATGTAACAATTCTATATTTTTATAAAACAAAAGTAATAAAAAAATTTTTTTTTAACGAACTAAAACCTTAAACAAAAAGATAACCATTAAAAAAAAATATATACTTCAAACTTAAAAAAAAAATTCTGACGTATACATGAAAATCGCCGATACACGTGTATTTTTATTTTTTATCCCCTTTCCGAAAAAGTAAATTTGGTTCATAGGACAGAATGTGTGTAACACGGTGTAATAGACCCCCCTCCCATACGATTTTTTGCTTAACGCGACCTCCTCTTTCACCCCCGTAAATATTCTTACTCTTACACTGAACACCCTGTATGAAGATGTTTTTTCATATATTCGGCAAAATTGATCCACTAATGTCATATGTGTTTTGTTTTTTAAGTACAGGATAAGGGTTAGATCAAGTAAATTTTGAAGAAATTAATACTTTTTAGAACGATGGACTCAGCTAAAGTTTAAAATTAAATCGTAAAATGTACGTAGAACTGAAGTAATTTTTTATAATGTTAATTAAATTGATACTATCTGGATTTTTCCGGACAATTAGTGAACATTTTATAAAAAGTCTATATTTTTCATCGACTCAATTGATATGAACATTTTTCGTATGAACATTTTTCTTAGATTTTAAAGAACTTTTTAGCAAAAAAGACATTAACAAAATTATACATTTAATAGTTAAAAGTACATGACTTTGAAGATATTCTTAACAATTTTGATTAAAGTGGACAATCTGATTTTTCCGGACTCAATGTTTTGCTTAACATAAAATATTTTTGTGTTTCAAAAATTGTAAAATACTTTATTAAAATATGAGCTGATGTGTTATAAAATATACCATACTTTATTAAGTTGAAATCTTTATTTTTTATACTTAAAATAAATAATATTTATCTGACATCTTATTTCTTAATTTTTTAACCTAACCTTATTATGTACCTAACCTACAAAATTTTTTCGAATTTACATCGCGATATAAATCATAATGTTTTGTTTCTATGTGTCGTTATTCCAAAGATTTATAATTTTAGTCATTCAGCTAATACATATGCGATGGCAGCATAGCATGAATCTTCTAAGTTGCACTACTTCTTGCAACAACATCAACAACAAAAACAAAAAAATCAGCAACATCAGCGACCACTTGTTGTGGCATCAAACTTCTTGTTGACTTGAACATAGATGCTGCTGGTGCTGCTGCTTCGCTATTATTATATTATGTAAAATTATTATAACAATAATATTCTGGATGTGGTGCCAGGCAACAACAATGAGTGAGTGTTTTTCGCCCATTTTGGAACAGCAACATCACGAACTAGAATACCAACGTAAGACAGAGCACCAGCAGTAGCAGCACCGCCAGCAATTGCAGCTGAAGAAAAGGCATCTGTTGCATGTGCTATGTTGTTGCTGGTGTTTTTGTTGTAGTATTTTCTTTGCTCGTGGCGTTGATGGCCAACATAATGGCCGCTACTCTGCGCTACACTGGTATACTTTAAGCCATTTATTGCCATTATAGCAGAAACAACAACAACAACAATAGCACTTACTACAACAACATCGACCTTAGCAGCAGCGGCAGCTAAAGTCGATGTAGCATTAAGCGAACCTAAGAAAGAACCTACGAACGAACGAACGAAAGAAAGGATTATTATAATATTTAAAGATGGAGCAACTAACTGCAGGAGTTGAAAATGAAAATTTACAATAACAAAAACAACACAGTCACAAAAGTGGCTGCAAGAACGAACAAAAAAGAGCCATCTGCGCGCACCTGTTGCAATTTTGTTCAAGTCTGTACGTTAGTAAAAGAGGCGCAAGCACGCTGCAACTAGCTATAAAAGTTTTAGTCTAACTTCTTTTTTTTATTCTTTTTCTTTTTTCCGCATTCTAGTGAACTGCTTTTGTTTTTATTATCACGGCAAGCTTATTTTTCCCTACCCAGGCATTTTTGTTTTATTTCTTCAGTTTCGGTGTTCCTGCCATATTAAAGATCAACTTTAGAAAAAAAAACAACAAACAAATAAACTTCTTCAGATATGCTAAGTCTACAAATTTCAACTTATTTTTTCACTATCAAAAAATAAGATGGCTTTAATTAGATTTTTCTGAATCGTTCTTGCTAATTGATTACGAAAATGTTTAACAAAGAAATTACTACTTATTCTAATGGACTTTGGAGAATTGGTAAAAAAAAAAAATGTGGAAAGAGTGTCTAATTTTGAGAACGATGAAAATCAAAAAAACTTACCTAACTTGACAATATCCAAATAAAAAAAGGCCCTATAGTAAAACTATATTAAGATGCTGATATATATTTAACAAACAAATCAATCCACTGAACCCTATGCGAAGATTTTGCGTAAAGTGATAGTTTTGAGTAAGTTTTCGGGTAGAAATTTTTTATTTTTTTAGTTTTTATAATCAATGATCTTGCTAGAGAAGATCAAATTTGTGAAAGGTTTTTCCACAAGAAATGTTATTCTATAGCAAAATTATTATGAAACTTATTTGAGCCGAAAAATAAACTTTCTTTTATAATTTGAGTAGGAAACAATTACTTATAACTGAACAATTTTATATCCACAAATGAATTGTATATGTTACTTTTTCACATTCTTAAATTAGTTAAAAAAAGAATTATGAAATTTTCGCTTTTTGCGAACTTTTGCTAAAGTTTTCGTGTAAAAGTTTTTTTAATCATGTTTTTGAATAAGCAGATCTAAACTATATCACCGATAAGACGGAATTTATTAAATTTGGTTTCCATCAAAAAAACTGTTAAATGCCCCCATAAAGTTTTCATTTTAATTTTATTGTTATATAATTTTGAATAAATTTAGTTCTGCTAGAAATAATTCGCTGGCGATGGCCATGGATATATTACTACTTTGTAAAAATATGACAATTTATGATTGCAATTTATGATTATGATTAGACTACATATACTTTCTAACTGCAATTTATTTAACACCCATAGAAACCAAATTCTCCAAAACAACGATACAATCCAATACCTCACCAATCGTAGAATCACTAATATTAATAAAATAATACTTTTCCTTAAGTCTGTAAAACTATACCATAAAATTTAAAGTTTTTTCACCGTAAAATTAAATAAAGAACATTCTAAACTATTATGTATATACTTTATTATAAAACACTGAACTTGTTAATTCATGTATCTTCTATTAATGTTTTCCTAGCTAAAAATAAGCTAAGAGCCTTAGCAGCCACATTTCTGTATACTTTGCTTGTAATTTATTATATGCTTTAGTGAGTAATAAATAAACAAATCATTGGAAAAGATGTATTTCTGAATGTCGAAAAAGTAATTATTTGGTTTGTTGTTTAACAAAAAAAAGGTTCGTTTTTTAGAGGAAATTCTGTCTGGCAAGTGAGATCAAAATGGTTAATTTCTGAGTCCCAAAAAATAACTTTTCAAAGCTTTTTTTTCAACTCTCTTCCGAAAAAAAGTGCAATTGATGATTCATTTTGAAACAGCCGAAAATGAACTTTTCTACCCGAAAAGGTTCATAAATGAATTTAAAAATGATAGTTTTGACTCACTGGATATTTATAGAACACTAGTATCACCTGTGGCCGGAATTCGACCACCTTTCTGAAATTTCAATCGGTTTTTTCATAATCTGAGGCGATGACCTTGCTTTAAGAAAATGTGTTATACTAAGAAAATCTCAAGTTTTTTTTTTATAGACTGAACCAACGCTCAGGGGATGCCCCCTATAAATGTGTAAGCATTGTGTTGATTCGGAAGATGGGTGATAGTTAGTTGGAGGGTGGATAGATGGAGTAGTGTCGGTAAAGATTTGTTTTAAATTTGCACAGCTCAAAACTGCCGGGAAACACATTCGCAGGGAGACTATTCCACAAATTAACTGTGTGACTAATGGACGAATTATCACGGTAATGCGAGGTTCTATTGGGCATCGATGCAATGGTAAAGGGGTGGGCTTGGACAGCTGCCCGAGTGGACCTGAAAAAAGCACGAGCTGGTGGCGTCAGGCCATCTCCCTTGAACACTTCCCATGGTAATACCTATACAGAAGGCTTGGGCAACCAACATTACGTCGATGCCCAAGAGAGTTGAGAGAGGATGAAATACTTTCATTCCCTATCAAATATATCGCACGACGTTGAATTCGAACCAGAAGCTCCAAATAAGATCTTGAAGCCCCTGCCCAAATGTGCGAATTGTACTCCATTTTCGGTCCAATATATGAGGTGTAAATCGTGCGAAGATCAGCTCAAGTGAAATATTTTTTGCACCATTTTAGAAAACCTAGGCACTTGGCCGCTTCTTTCGACACATCTAAAATATGATCATTCCAAAGAAGATCACATTTGATCGATATGCCCAGAACGTCAAAAGCGGCTGATTCCACAAGATCTACACCATTCATAATGAGAAGAGCTAAGGGGCAATCCACACGCTTGTGGGTTAGCAGACAGCACTGGGTCTTGCATGCATTGAACTCTACTCTATTAGCAAGACCCCATTCGGAGATTTTTTGTAGAACACTAAAGAGTGTGTCATTCATATTTTGCCTTTTTCTCTCAATCTCCATAGAGCTTGGGCGTTTTTTGAATGAATATGAATGAAAAATGCTGCTGTCATCCGCGAACGAATGTATTGGGTTATGCGTCAACGACAGCAGGTCGTTGATAAAAACCAGAAACAAGGTGGGCGATAGGACTGAACCCTGTGGTACTCCTGCGTTGATGGCGTGCTTCTCGGACGAAATACTGTCAACTACGACATGAATCGTTCTGTTCTTGAGGAATCACGTGATCCATTGAGCAAAGCTACTACCAGAACCATATGCAACAAATTTTGACACGAGCGCTTTATGCCACACTCGGTCGAATGCTTTAGAAATATCCAGAGCAACAACCCTGCTCTCGCCGAAAAAGTGAATGCATTTATTGCATTCTTCGGTTAAGAACGTCATAAGATCACCAGTAGAGCGAACCCTACGGAAACCATATTGACGGTCACTGAGCAGTTGGTTGTGCTCCAGATAGTTCAAAACGTTAAAGTTTATTACGCTCTCCATAACTTTGGAAAGCGTAGAGCATATAGCAATGGGTCAGTAGTTTGCAGGGTTCGTGGCATCACCCTTTTTAGGTACCGGCTGGACATTTGCCACCTTCCAATAAGATGGAAATATTCCTGTTCTGTAGGAGATGTTGTAAAGTTTGCGCAACAGCCGAGCCAGCGAAGAAGCACACATTATAAGCAGAATTGGCGGTATGCCGTCAGGACCAGAGGCTTTGTTTACGTTGAGATTTGTAAGGACCCTTTTAACTGCTCTCGTTCGAAAGTATATCTCCTGCATTGCAGAAGATTTACCCACACCAAAGGGCAGTGGCTGATTGCTATTCAAGAGAGTGGAATTTTGCGCAAACAATCTAGCCAATAGGTTCGCTTTAACAGCCGAGTCAGTGAAAATTTGGTCATCTTTTAAAAGAACTGGAATCGATGACGATGTCGGGTTCTTAACTCATTTAACAAATGACCAACAATTTTTGCCCCCTTTGGGGCAGAGAGGAACCTGTTCTCGAATGCGAGTTTCAAATTATCGCAATAATTATTGATATCGAAATAGCCGAATTTTTTTTTAAAATATTGTCTGTGAAAACGTTACCAAAAAAAAACTTTCGTACACAGTTATTTTTCTCCACCAGGGCTTTTCATACAAAAATACATTGTACTGAGAAAAGGTATAGTTTTCGAGATATCGAAATAACTTTAATGGCAAAATAACGCAAATTTTTCAAAATTTACTATTTGTAAGAAATTTCACCATCACAATATATACTCACACTTGTTACATAAGAAAATGCTTATTGTAGGGTATCCGTAAGAGATGACGAACAATTTTCAAGTACTTGTTGTTTGGATATTATCAAAGTCCAAAATTCGCTCTTACATAATCTCTTACAATTGAGCCTTTATTTAATAAATGCTTTTTTTACGCTCATATTTCAGGTCAAAGGTCACCAATCAAAAATGCATCATACTGTACAGCCTGACCTTTCATCTCATGCCTCCTTCACTATTCTACCTCTTGCTAGCCCTGAGATTCCTTACTAAAATTAATTTAAACTTTCAACGTTATTATTTCGGGTCAGAGGTCATTAATTCAAAATCTAACATTATTATTAATACTAATTATTAATAATTAATAATAATTATTACTAATTAATAATAATTATTACTAATTAATAATAATTAATAGTAATTAATAATAATTTATAAGATGTAGCTGACGAAATTGCTTAAAACATAGATTTGTGTATATAACTTTGGAGTGGTTTGAAATATTTGAACATTTTTTTCACAGAAATTATTTCTTGAGCTGTAGAACTTCTTTAGAACTTAAAAAATGTAAAAACAACATTTTGAAAAATTACATTTTTATAAAAAAAAATCATAGTATATTATGAATTTCGTGATAGAAACTGTTTATTGAATTATGTGTCAAAATGAGGCAATTTTTGCAAATAAATGAAATGCGATATGAAAGAGTGTGAAAAAAGAAAATGCAATAAGAAAAAGAAAATTACAACAAAAAAAAAGTTTGTCTTTTTTTTTGAGCAAAATCTAAATATTTTAGAGGTTTTTTTAAAACCATATAAAACATTGAATTGGGATAACGGTTAAAAATGGCTGAGATATTTGCTTGCAAAGGCAGAACTTGAAATTTCAATAGTTTTTTTCTCATTCTGTGGCGGTGATGGCCTTGCTTCAAGGAAATACGTTGAACTAAGAAGATATAAATTTTTCGAGACATCTTAATAATTTTAATGTCATTTTAAGGGATTTTTTAACATACCATCCATGGAAAACATTACCAAGAAAGCTTTCGTATACCGTTATATTCCTCTACCAACGACTTTTCATATAAAAATATATTTTACTGAGAACATCTACAGTTTTCGAGATATAGCTATAATTTTTATGTCAAAATAACGGAAATTTTTTAGAATTTACTATTAGTAAGAAATATTTTTTGCACATCTTATCAATGTCTAAAATTCCCTCTTACATTATATTCTTCCATCTTTTACAGTTTAGCTTTTATAAAATAAATGCTCTTTTTGCGCTCATATTTCAGGTCGAAGGTCACCAATCTAAAATGTAATTGTAATGTG
The DNA here is from genome assembly GCA_963920525.1 of Dichetophora obliterata. Lineage (NCBI taxonomy): Eukaryota > Metazoa > Arthropoda > Insecta > Diptera > Sciomyzidae > Dichetophora > Dichetophora obliterata. The sequence continues at coordinate 234,934,917 of OY986435.1, read as the reverse complement.
CAGCCAGACCTTTCAGTTGGTACCTCATTCACCATTCTACCTCTGCCTAGCCCTGAGACTCCTTACTAAAAATAATACAAACTTTCAACGTTAATATTTCGGGTCAGTGGTCATAAATTTAAAATCTAACATGGTTCGGCACATCTATGGTGCAGTACCTTTCGAACGATATAAGTTTCATTGCCCTCATTCCAAAATTAATATCGAAAAAGTGTACGACATTTGATGTTTGCCTATTAATATATAAGATGATAAAAAATATTGTTCTTAATACCCAGGTGCAAAATTTTTAACCATTTTTAACCATTTATGGTTTTAAGGTCATTTTGCATAGTTCGTTTTTAGGTTATTAGGTTGTATGTTTACTAGGGATTTTGCAGATGCGGATCTGTAAAGAGCCTTGCTCGCGGATGCGGATGCAGATGTTTTCAATTTAATTTAGAATATATTTTTTATAATTATTAGTACCTATATATTTATATAAAAACCTTTTGAAGGTATAAAATAAAAAACCCATAACAAAAAATTTAAAGCAAATACCAATTAAATTAATAGAATAACTTAAAAACTTAGTATAAATAATAAATTTCAAAGACTTTACAAGTTGCTAAACTCGACTAGGCTAACTAAAAGCAGAACTTTAATTATTAAAATTATTTTAAAAATTATGTTAATATTTAAAATAAATAAAGAGTAAATTGTATTTAGACAATACAATAGAGTGAAGTTGATGCTATATAAAAAAATATTATTCGTCATGCGAATGTCAAATTTTTGCGTATACTTTAAGCTCCGGCACATCCCTAATTCATACATATTAAAGGGTTTTTGTTTTGTAATTTTGATTTAGAATATTTTAAATTATTTGTTAAGCTATTTTTAGTTTTATTTCAATGTATTCAGAAAGTTAAATTGAGTATTAAAAAAGAATTTCGGGTATGAATCTTAAGTCCAGCAATACATGAAAATTTTTTTGAAAATCAAAATTTTGAAACATCGATAAATTACTTAAGAAGCATATTGGAAATACGCTGGAAAACTTTAAAGTGAAATTCGAAGCCGTTTGAAAGTTGAAAGCTTTGAAAGTTTCAAAGCTACAGTTGGCTTTATAATGTAACTCTAGCTGATTTCAACCAATCAAATCAATGTTTGGCACTCATATACCTTAGAATATGTGCAAAAATGTGCCAGAGAGTGATTTTGAAAAAATAAATTTAAGTTTTCTGTTCAAAAAAATTTACGATTTTCTTTGTTTTTAACACCATTTTCGAAAATCGGGCTTTGGCATTTTCAAGAGAATGTAACGTAGATATATAAAAATGTTTCGTATTGCTTCATATGAATAACGTCAACGCTAGGATGCACACCAATTCGGAGATCTGTCTTTACATTCCACACTATAACTATATAAGCATATACATACAATTTTTTGACGTATTATTACGCCTTACAGCGCAGTTTGTATGAGGGCCATTTTTACAAATTTTTCAAGCACATTTAAGAAGTTTAGCTTACACTTTGGGGTATACCTGCAGCCTTTAATATTCATCGTACAAGGAACAAATATAAGCCAAAACTTTAGTAAGAGTACGAATAAAACGAATATCTCACTATGGATTTGGTCACTTTTTTAATAAAGTTACTATACAGCAAAATCTAAGAAGAAAAAAATTCATACATTCAAGTATGAGAAATACACAAGCTTTGTGTATTGTTGTTGTTCGTTTGGTTCGAAATCGTGTAGTTTTTGTTGTTGTTGTTGTTGTTTTTATTAATATATAAGTTAAATGTACATACATAAATGCACATAAGATGCTTTCGTTTTTTGTCGATTGCTTTGTGGTAGTTTATTTTCAGCAAGATAACTACAATAGGCAATACAGATCCGTATAGCTACAGAGTCAGTATGTATTACTACTACGCAGGTTTGCGCATGCGTTACTAAGCATTATTATTCATAAAAATGAGCAAGAACAACAAATTCCTCACTAAAAATATCAAACGAAAAAGTATTATACAAAACAAATTTGTTTTTAAATAATTTACATTTGGGTCATTATTTTACAAGCCGTACAAATTTTAACAAAAAATGACCGACCCATTTTTGATTTGCATGAAATTTTTTTTAAGGGTTCTATATTGAAAAAAGAGAGACACGTGTTCGAGGTTTTTTTGTTTTAAAATAGAGGGCGTTAAAAGTTTGAGATTTTCGTGTTTTTTGCTTTGGAGACTAATTTTCAAAAAATCATAACTTCGGTTCTGTTTAAGCTAGGCACTTATTTTGAAGGTAAAAAAGTGAACTTTAAGAAAAAAATAGTTTCAAAAAAATTTATGAAAAATTTCATATTGTTATACGCAATTTAAGTTTTTTAATAAATTTTAACCAATCTTACCCACCACTTATCGTGTATATATATATATATATATATAGTATGTTTTATATTTTTAATTGAACAATATCATTTATTAATAAATGAGGCTTTATAGAAAATTGGGTCAAACTTCAATAAACAATTACATTATTTCAGCAAATAAAGTGATAGTTTAATTTTTTATTTAAAGTGAGTTTTTCTTCAAAATGAAAAAAGTTGTCTCTAGCTTAAACAGAACCGATGTTATGAGTTTTTAAAAATAAGTCTCCAAGGCAAAAATCACGAAAATCTCAAACTTTTAACGCCCTCTATTTAAAAAAAAAACCAAACCTCGAACACGGGTCTCTTTCCCGTAAAAAAATTTCATGCTTATCAAAAATGTGGCGGTCAGAATGGTATTCGGTTTGTGTGTGACCGTAAGGAATGACCCATTTAGAAGATGAAATGCCTTAAAATAGTTTTGAAAGATATAAATAAAAAAAAATCATAATTTTTCTCTATTACTGTATAAAAAGGAATTCTACGTCTATACTTACGATACCATCGAAACTGTGACTTTTTAAAAAAAAAAATGTTTAACCTTGAATTCATGTTTTGCTGGCCTTAACGCTGTTTTACTAATATATTAAGTGGGGAAATTTTTCAAACATGCAACTATCTTTTAAATATTTAAATTACAAGCTTTCAATCCTTATCACAAGCAATACAACTAAATATTCATTGGGAAATTCTCTATGTCTAGTATGTACCGTTGAGCGGTGCAAGAGTAAGAAATAAGCAATCCATTCACTGCCACAACAACAAAATACAAGTAGAAAGAACCGTACAATATTTCCCATGTATGCTACACTGAAACCCATTAATACGGCTACACTGAAGTGTAGTTTCCCAGTGGTAAATGGACACATGACGTAACCAATTATTTCTTAAATACAATGTAGCTGCGGGGCCTCCAAAGTCTGTTTACAATTCTCAATTACATTTGTTTGGACATGGCCGCTTAAACACTGATGACATCTACTTTACACAGTAAGCGACAATGTGAGTAGGTATGCAAATAATGGGAGAGAACAAAAAAATGACTCACGAAATTGGAGAGAACACAAATAAATTGAACGAAAATGCTCTCTACTTCAAAAACACAATGAAAATGAAAGAGAAAACACCGAAAAGAAGCAAACAGAAGTGAATGATAGCACAAATTATTTACGCAATAATTTTTACAATTTAATGAACGAATTTATTAGCTTTTCAGAGCACTTCAGAGTTAATGTTAAATAATTATTTATTTTTTGTATAAAAATTTGTTCTGGTTTAAACATAAAGATTAATAGTTCTCACAAACACACTTCACTGCAAAACTTCTTGCTAGAAAACACGATGTTGCTACACAGACGAATAAAGTCAAACTGTTATTTTGATAATGAAAAGAAAATTATATGAGAACAAGTTTTCGTTTCCGATTGCAGTTCTGCATTACAATGTCATCACCGACAAATTTTTACAAGCTGATTATAAAATGCAACTCTGAGCTTATAATGAGAGCGAGCAGAGAGTGAGAGAGCAGCCAAACTTACACTACAAGTGATGGGCAAACTTGATGCTTTTTGGTATCAATATACCTCGATACTCGATGGTTTTTACTCGATAGTTTTCTAAGAACGAACATAATTTCGCAATCGATTCGATAAAATTAAATTTTTTTCAGAAATGTATGAACAAAAAAATTTCGCAAGGTATGATTTGGCACATTAATTCATTTGATCAATAGAGCATTGATAAACTTCATAAAATCAAACTGGTAAACAGAAACTTTTTTTAACACAAAAAGTTAAAAGGTCATCCTATAAATTTAATCTGGAAAAGTTGATAGTTGCGTAAGTTTTGAAAGTTCACTAGGTATGAAAGATAGGCTTGGGTAGTTCAAGAACGAACTAGTTCAAATTAACTATTCGCACTCATGAACTAGTTCGTTGATTCTCGCTCTTTTAGTTCGTTCAATCGATTTTGCAGCGAGTCAGATCGAAATTAATGAGAAAAAAATTTATTCAACAATGTCAAGTTTGAGTCATTTTGATAATTTTTCACTAATAAACGGTAAAATTTTTTTTTGTGGCAAATATTGTGTTGAATGGCCTATGCAATATTTTTAATTAAATTTCTTCTATATCCACAGTTAATGATTGATTCATTCATGTTAGTTTGTTTCATTTTATAAACCTGATCTTGAACGAGTTAACAAAACGAACTAAAAGACCTATTGAACTAAAAGATATAACGAGCTAATATACCTAACGATCTAAAACACCAAACGAACTATAAGACCTAACGAACTAACAACATGAACGAGAGCACGGAACGAGCTAAAAGAGCGAACGAACTAAATGAACTATATGAACGAACTAGTTCATTAAACTCAATTAAACTAAAAAGAGAGTTCTTTTAGTGAACTAAAATGCCCAAGCCTAATGAAAGATTAAAGCCAACGTCAATGATCAGTTCTGAGTTTTTAACTCGAATTTTATGCATAGCAGCCGATTCAGCAAACGACTTCAGTAATTTTTTTTTCTTCAAATTGTTGCTATAGCAATCACGTTGGTCATATAGTTGTTTTTACAAAAGTTTTCTTACAAAACGCAACGCTTTGAGATTTATTAAGACCTGCTATGCAACATTTTTTCTGCCCTTTTTGGAAATTCTGCCGACTTGAGAAAAAAAAAATAGTTGAATCGTGTTCTTTTCTAGAAAATATTGACTTCAAAAGAAGAAAAAATTCAGATTTCAACAAAAATGTCAGAAAAAATGCAACATTTTTTCGAGAAACGAAAACGCCATTACTTGTATTCTTATGGAAACTGTTAGCTTTTGGGCACATCTTATCTTTTGGTTAGTATTTCAGATTTTTATTATAGTCTAATTTATAAATTCTGAAGCAAATTTTCGAAAAATTTCAGTTACTTTTAGCCTCCATTCTAAACATACCTTCTTCATATTACAAAAAAACGTTTTATATCATGACAAATGTGGTCACTTTTGAAGAAAAAAGTAGCAGTAGCTCAAGAGATACATCTATCTAATAGCTTTTTACGTAATGCAAGTAGTTAAGTGCTATACATATAGACAAGCGCTGAGATTGAGCTTTATGAATGAACTTCAATTCATTCCAAGGTAACTAAACCGGTTCATTAATGGTTCACGTTGCAGCGATCGTGTAGTAATGAAAAGTGCAACAGCAACAACAGCAGCTACAACTACAACAACAGCAACAAGTACGTCTACAACGATGAACAGCAAACGGCTTAGTGCGCGCCAACATATGCAAAAATGGTGGCACATTTAATGCAGCAACAGCAGCAGCAGCAACAACTGGTTGCTCCAATGCATGAATGAATGAATGAATGAGTGAAACTGTTGATGCAACAACATTAGAGCGCTGTACAACTATGTTGTTGTTAAATAGTATTGTTTGTATTTTGTTGGCGTTTATTTGTGGTGCTGTTGTCATCGAATAGTTTTCTATGCAAATAAGTTTCATGAAGATAACTGCTTGCATATCTTTCTGTTGTCATTGGTTTCAAATATGCCATTAATTTATTCCATCTTGCATCTTTACTTTTGTCTCTCATGTATCTATCATTTTGTCTTGCCATACGGCCACTTTGAATCGATATTTTTAATTTCATATTCTTATAACTATTTATGTTTAGTTAGTATTAAAATTGCTTGGTTTTCAATTAGATATGATTTTTACTGTATACATAAAAAGTCGACATTACAGCATATAATGTACATTCGAGTAGCTACAAAATGTTTGCATCTTTCATCTATACTGTTGCAAGCATATGTATGCCGCGGCAGCCTGTTGCATGCTTGTATTTAATGCCGCACACCCCCATTTCCACGGATCCAATTCTTTTATATACATCTTCCATGTTTAGAGTAAGTATATCTGTATATATTTTCGACTTATTCTGCCTCAACTTAAACTTTGCTGTTTTTCTTCCGCTTCCAAAGTATATCACAATTTTATTTTTATTTTGCTAAAACGCGCAAGTGTGAGTCCAATGCCAACAAGGTGCATTTGGCCACCACTTTTCTACTCATGCTCCGTTTTTACCAATAAAAAATATAACGAAACAACAAAATTTCCCCAAAATACCCACCAAGCTCCAAGCGCTTTTGTCCCATTTTGCTCCTACAGTACTAGCATCGGCACCTCCCATCTGTTTCCTTGAACTTACTCACACCCACACTGACTCCTACTTATTGCCCCTTTCTACCAGAAATCAACGTAGTGTCGCTACGTTTATCTAACGGCTTCAGTGTCGCTGCACTTTCATATTTCTCACCCCCCCCCCTACCCTTTTCCACCCTACTTATTTAATAGATTTTTTGCTGCTACTTCATTTTTACACATTTTCTTATGTTTCGTTGGCACTTTTTTTTTACTTTTTCTCTTTGCTGTTGTTTTTGTAAATCTAGATCGTTGCAGTTTTTTCGCAAAATAAAAGTTTGCCAGAGTCGGGGCAGACAGCAAACGATGGTATGCGGACCATCATACATACATTCATATAATATTATGTATAAAACAAGACACTATACACACATACACACATGTATTAAAAGTAGAAAGTCAAATTCATCAAAACATATGACAGCCAACCTCATCGCCACTCTGCTCGCCCTCAGTTAACCCAAATGATGACAGCAGTAGTTAGTTGTTTAGGGTGGCAACACTGTCTACACACACACACACACGCGCGCGCGCACACACAATCACACGCAATAACACAATGCAACTTTTTGTTTGCCTCGAAATGCACGCAAACTGCAAAAATTAAACTAAATCGTAAACATTTGAGCTAGTTTTTTGTTGTAGAAGGTTTTCTCTTAATTTTTTTCATTCAATTTAACCGAAAATACATATTTGTCATACTGCAGCTAATTGAAATCATACGACATTCAACTGCGAAATATGAGTCAAGAAAAGCTAACATTTTTATAACGAACACTGTAGTTTTTGAATGACTGCTCCTACACATTGTTTTGGTTAAATTGGATTTTTAATATAAACTAATTTTGTGGATAAAATAGGAATTATTAATGGCCTTAAAACAAAAACTTTTTAATGCGTTTTCCGAATGCTAAAAAATTCAATTTTGTAACGTAATTCAATCCCTGTTATAATATTTGAACAAAAAAAGAAATTCACTTTTTACCTAAGTTTCATTAAATAAATCGTTATTAAATCATATTGCTTACAGTTAAATTACAGCCACACATGGAACAGACAGCAGCTATCCCAATCCAATAATTCGACTTTTGAAAAAATCATGTTACTAAGTATAAAGCAAGTACATCGGAAAACAAACGAAATAAGAAAAGCCTACGAAGGAAAAAATAGTGTTCTGCGATTTTCTTAGATGCAGCTCAGACATTTGATAGAGTCTGGCAGGAAGAATTGATATACAAAATAAAACTTTTATTACCTTAAACTTTTTTATGGGCTACTGCCATAAAATTCTAGAACCATACCTAAGTAAAATAAAGTTTGGGTAAAATGAAAAGAATTTATTACACATAATTTTCTAATTTCAGCAGGTATTAGTCAAGGCAATGTCTTTGGTCCATTTTTAACACAAATATCTGATATATACAGTGGATATACCAACTACTAACCGATTAGTCACTTCAACATTTGCTTATGATACAGCTTTTTTGAGAACACATTCAAATTCTAAAATTGTATTCAAAAAACCTAATTTAACATTTAGTTATGCTGGAAACATGTTTGAGAAAAGTACGCACGCTATTCCTATTCCTCAAGTGAATAACGTTACAAGCAGTTAACTTGGCGAAATCATATTGAGCCCAACAAAATCCAAATGAAGCTAAAAGCTCTTAAGCTAAACTGGCTACTTAACCTTAACTCAAGGCTTCGATTGAAACATAAAGTACATACTGTTATACAATTCTGCTATTAAACCGATTTGGAATTTGGGAGCGCAGCTTTGAGTAAAGCAAGTAGAGCTTATAGAGCGCTCACAATCAAAAATGCTACAAGCAATCGCTAATGCACTTTAGTTGATAAAGAATGAATACATCCACAAAGATTTAAATGTTCCTTTAGTAACATTTTAGCATTGTATTCGATCAAAAACATAAAGAACGACTTCAAAAAGATCCGAATTTTTCGGTAAAAAAGCTTGCTCATACTACTTTTGAAAGACTGGATTTTCCGTCGTGTTAAACATAAATGAACTCTTGATAAAACAAAAATTATTATCCTGGGTCCAGACCAATTCCGTCTCGCCTGGCTTACGAGAGCACTACTCTAGTCTGTTCACATATTAATATACAGATTGCAAGACAGAATAGGGGTATTCACGGGTTGAACATCAATATTGCAACTTTAGTGTTGCAACTCTGTTAATATGATATTAATATGCAAATAAATTCAAATATATACAAACTTAACCTTTTTAAGGTTTTAGCCAGGCGGCAACTATGTTTTGAAAACAACCAAAATATTAATCAGCTATTGAGCATCACTGATTAAAGCGTAATCGCGAATAACGTTGTAAATGACATTTTTTTAAAAGCTTTTTTTTCGCGGATACCCGTTAGAATTACTCTCTTATACTATATAAAACAAAAGTGAGTAAAAAAAATTCAGGTTCGGGCATTTTTAACGCATGTTAAAATGCCAGTCAGTGGAAGCACTTTGCACGTGCTTGTAAAATGAATAAAAGTGAGCAATCGAACTTGTTGCGCAAGAGCCTTGATTGCTCAAAACGCAAAATAAATTTCGGAAATTGGAAAGATTTCAACAATAGTGGTCAGTCTTATATTTCCAGAAATGGAAAACCATAAAAAAATAAAAATGCTCCTGTGAAGGTAATTTGGAAGAACGTTGTAAGTGCACTGTTGTTTAATATTTTTTTTATTTGGCTTATGGACTTGCTCATGTAATTTTTGCTGTGTGAAATTTAATTTAGAGCAAATTCAACAGTACTACTTCGACTTGTATAAACGTAATTACAATGAAAAGTCAGTTTATCTAGCCAATTTAATAGGAGTTAAAGAACCTCAAAGGAGACGAGTAGAAGAGGGTACATCTTGCCGCAATACAACAGTGAACTACTTTTTGTTGGGTTCGAATGGAAAAAGAGAGCGGGTATGTAAGAAAATGTTTGGCCACACGTTCCAGATAACTAAACGCAGAATTCAAATATTAGTTGAACAATTACAAAATGGGAACAATGTTTCCGATCTGCGAGGAAAACATACAAACGTCCACACAAAATTGTCAACGCTGAGAAACAGAGTGTCATGGAACACATAGCAAGCTTTCCAAGCCAAGAAAGTCACTACGGTCGTTCAACATCGAAAAACATTGTTTAAGTCCTGATTTAAATCTACTCAAAACGTTTAACTTATACAAGATCAAATATCCCGATTCTTCGATAAGCTACAATACGTACAGATATATTTTTCATACTGAGTTTCAAATTAGTTTGTGATTTCCGAGAAGCGACACATGTAAAACCTGCTATAAGTTTTTTGTTGATATGATAGCAGCCGAAAATACAGAAAAACTGCAGTCTATACAAAATTTAGCCGAACTTCATCACAAAAAGGCAGAAAAGGCTTATTTGCAACTTCAAGATGATTCTTATTCAGCCAAAAATACTAATAATACTGTAGTTATTTGTATTGACTTGCAGCAAGTAATTTTCACTCCTATTCTTATACACTCTGACGTTTACTACCAACGTCAATATTCAAATTACAATTTTGCAATTCATAATATGGGACAGAACACTGCCAAAATGTACGGTGCTGCTGAAATTGCGTCATGTTTATTAAAATACATTTCGTCTAATTATAACATTCTACAACTTGGAAAAGTAAGAAAACTAGTTCTTTGGTCTGATAGATGTGTTGGTCGAAACAACAACTGGACAATGATTGGTCTGTGCCAACATTTTATAAAACTAAGATATTTCACCGAAGTTAATCAGAAGTTCTTAACTCCAGGACACAGGTTTTTGCCAAGCGATCGTGATCGAGACCCTTGTCGAAAAAAAAGAAGACAGCCCAACTATACGTGCCTGATGATAGTTGGCCATCGAATCCATCATTAAGGTATATCAAATGCTTCAGCAGGATTTTAAAAATATGTATGTTCTCGCTGAAAGTTTCAATAAGAATAGGTGCAAAATAACTGAAAGTAGTTGGCTGCAAATTACTAGCGACGATCCAGAAGCATTAAGACTAAGGCAGAGTCAAAGTATCTCAGAAGCTTGGGTTTGTTACAGCCTGCAACCCAAGAAACGTGGCCGACAAACCAAACCCAGTTCATCAGCATCATTCGAGTTGCAGCGTCTTCGAAACGAATCAATAGAACTTAGTGAAGAAAAGAAGAAAAATCTTCTAGCAATGGCATCTTTTCTGCCCGAAGAATACGCCGAATTTTATAAAACCTTGTGCTATTAGAAAGGTCGATACTTGTTTTTCGTGTAATATTATTTTAATTTTTTATGGAGATAATTTTTTTTTCATTTTTTTTAATTGATTTCGAGTTAATTTTTATAAGACGTCCATATTAGGAGTGAATATAGTTATTTTTTTATTTAAATACATATGTGCAATTAGTTTCTTGATAATACTGTAAAAAATGTAAAATTATAATTTAAATAAATGCATACTAGAGATTTTGTTTTTATTGTTTTTCAATTAAACACAAAAGAGTTTTTTGTTTTAGCTGTCGTTTTTATTAGTGGAAAAAAATGTTAAGCACCATAAGTCAATATTCTTTGCTTAGTGGAAAAACGTTTTATCATCCATTCAGTATTGGATATAAAACGTTATTCCACTGTAATAACTTTTAAACGGTAAGTTTAGAAGTAGTTAAATCTTTTATTTCAATTTTTTATATTTTATGTTTAGTAAAGTTTTATTAAATCAAAGTATTTAACAAAAAAAAAAAAGAGCAATAAATAAACGCCTGCAATGTTTTAAACGTTTTTTACTCTAGTGAAAAATTACAATTTTGTCGTTTACAACGTTATTCGCGAGAACGCTTCAATTCGTGTATGTTCATTCTCTCAATAGTTTTGATTAGTGCATTTTTCAAAAAAAGCTGCAAAATTGCTTTCAATGTGTTTGTGGTTGGAATGATGCGAAAATTCGCAGTCTTGCATTTTTATATCGTTGCAACTGCGTTTTGCATCAACCTGTGATACCCCTAATATGTTTAGCCAGAGCAAAACCTCGTCCGTTTTGCCTGCCACATGTTGGCGCTAGGCCTCGTCCGCCCTGCTTTTCATATGGGAGCATATCCCTGCAAACTTATATATTTGTTTTGCCAAGAAAGTTACCCGGAGCAAGACATCATCCACCTTGCCTGGAAGGTTTAACACATGATTTAATTATTATAGAGCCTGTCTACTCTGACCTCACTCAACCGACTCACCGAATGTCAAATCAAAGTGAGTCTATTTCTAATGCTCAAATTCACTTTATTCACCTTCTCACTTCCTCATCTCTTCGGTAGAAGTCAAAGTGAGTCGGTTGAGTGAGGCCAGTGTAGACCAGCATATAGGTTGTCCATTCGTTTGACAACACCCGTAAATATGTAAACAAAAATGTATTCTCTCTCAAATATAAACGACAACCAGAGTTTTGTTGTCTTCTCAGAAAAAAGTTATGTTTCAGTGTTTTGTTGTGAATTTTTTAAAAAACAGTAGTTATTATATATATTGCAGCAAATATTATTAAAATATTTATTAAATTAAATTTATTAAAATTATTAAAATTTGCAGCATTAAAGTGTCAAAAATATATTTTATATTTAAAGCCTACAGTTTTATCTTTCATTTAATATATAGAAATCCATACTCATTTTTTGAATTCACTCTAAGCTTAATATATTTGTTGCGATGATCAACTTTTTAATTTAATAAAATGGAAGCTGTTGACCAAAACTAATCAGCTAAAAGTTTAAAATTTTTTCCATTGCGTAAATTAGAACGGCAAGTTTAAAAGTTTTAACGAGTAGAAATCAAGATAAAGTTGTCATTTCTGTAACCAACTGTGTATTCAGCTAGTGATAGATTAAAACGAAATTTAGTATATCACATTAAAGTAGTCATCAAATATATGATAAAAACGTAAGGAAAAGTTTTTAAGTTATCTCTGATACTTGCAATCTTCAAATAAAGACGATTTTGTCATTCGTGACAATTTATGTCATTCCTGTAACACCTAAATAAATGCTTACAAATCAATTTCATTATGCTCAAAATCAGCTCTCGATCTAAGGGCTTTTTCAGCCATGTATACTTATATAAATTCTGGCGTCCGCTTAAAAGCCTTCAGTCTGCAGGCTTACTTATTGTAGCTTTAGTTTTATTTTTGAATTTAAGCAAAATGCTACGAAAACTTTCAATTTATCTTTAAAAACATGTTTTAAATTAAATTTATTCCAAAACTGACTCTTCTTTTACTAATTGTAAGTTCAAAGATAAAAAATAAAACAAATATTCATAAGATTTACAATTGTTTTGTGCTGTACAATATTTTGTACAATACAATACAATGTTTTGTACAATAAAACACTGTCATTAACTTTTTTAAAAACTCAATAAAATTTTCAATCAAAACAATCAAGTATTAGAAAACGCAGTAGAAAAAGCAGTAGTGAAATGTATCTTTGGGCATTTAGTACTACGAAAAAGTATGATATTTAGGCAACTGAGCTATATTTTGTCATTAAAAAATTACTCTTTTGCTGTCCTCTTCAATTTTACGGGTGTATATCTTCCTTCTTGTGAAAAAACGTCAAACGAATGGACAACCTATAGTAATTAAATCATGGTTTTACATATATGTCAGAATTATAAGAAAATGAAAGCCTATATTTTTATTGTTTCATATATAAAGGGTGACTTTTTGCTATTCGTTTTTTAAGTGTACATTTTTTGACACCTCACGCGGGATTTGTATCATGTGGTATAGCCCAAAGTGATCATTAAGGTTTGTCATTTAACCATGAATGGACTTAAAAACGAACAGTTCTTGACTCAGAAGTCCCTGGTTCGAATCCGGGCTCGGTCATGGTTCTTTTTACTTTCTTTGTTCTTTCCTACATTTAAGAATTATGGAAAACTAAAAATCCACAGCTAAATTGTGGAAAATGTGGAATTAAAGGACAGGCACACAACTAAGGGCTGGAAATGCTTGCCGAGTTTAAAGCATAACACTAGCCTCGGTTAAAAGCAATTCAAATTGTCGTTCACGTTTGTCTCGCCTAATCAATAATTTCCGTATGGTTTCAATGAATTCCTCTAAATAATCTATCATTTTCATTTCAGGCCAAAGACCAAACCTTCTTTGATCTTTTTAAAAAAAAATCATTGAATTTTACTATCAAAATTCGTGCTCTGTGAGAAATGTGTTTTGCAAATTACGTATATTTTATGGTCATCATAATCGACTCACCGATTAGGCTATTTCAGCTATTGTGACCCAATTTCACACCAGTTTCACTTTATTGGACATTAATCAACCAACCCGTATGCGAAGAGTGCGTACCGAGGAAAATATTTCTTCTGTAACGGCCAGTGTCAATGAAGATCGCGAAATGTCAATTCGCGAAGATTTTACGTAAGGACCTCGGTATGAAACCATACAAAATACAGCTGGTGCAAGAACTGAAGCCGGGTGACCTACCAAAATGTCATTTGTTTGGTGTATGGGACGTAGAAAAGTTGGATGAATATCCTTTTTTTTAGCGAAAAATTGTCTTCAGCGACGAAGCTCATTTTTTGCTCAATGGATACGTCAACAAACACAATTGCCGAATTTGGTCTGAAGAGCAGCTCAAGAGCTGTCAAGGCATCCTGAAAAGTGCACTGTTTGGTACGGTTTGTGGGCGGGTGGCATCATTAGACCGAACTGTTCTAAAAATAATAAAAATAGTAACGCTACAGTCAATGGAGAAAGGTAGCGTGCGATGATTACCGACTTTTTTTTTGCCGAAAATGGAAGAATTTGGCTTGGTTGACATGTGGGTTTAACAAGATGGTGCCATATGCTACACGGCAAGCAATACCATGGACATTTTGAGAGGTGAGTGTGGTGAACAATTGATCTAACGTTTCGGAGCATATCATTGGCCGCAAAGATCATTCGATTCGACCACACTAGACTATTTTTTGTAGGGCTACGTTAAGTCTCTTGTGTACAGGGACAAGCAAGCAACAATGAAGCCCTGGAAGACAAAATAACAGCTGCCATTGGTAAGATACGGGCCTAAATTAGCTTAGGGATGAACCACCTCAGGCTTAGCCGCGCGCAACTTTTACATGAAATTATCTTTAGAAAGTAAATGGCAGGCTTTGATGTACAACTCCAAATAAATATTTCACTCACTATTTGGTCATTCCACTGTAACGGTCAGGACATTTTTCCTAATTTTTGAGTATTTTTTCGCTATACATTTGGCTACTAGCTACAATTATCAAAAATTAAAATGAAATGTTTTTATATATGGCAACCAAAGAAAATGTTAAACTCATTTTCGAATCAGAGTGATGGTCGGGGCACGCACAAACGCACTTATACTAAGTTTACATTGGGCCAAATGAGTCATTTCAGCTCATTCAGCCAAATGATAAACGAACTAATCTCATTGCCATACAAATTCTGAGTTGCAATTCAACTCATTAGAAACACATTTATGTGATTGGATACGTTCTTGAAACTTACTACAAACTATTTCGAACGCATTCAATGGAGAACGGATAAAAAACACCTAAAACACTAAAAGCAAAGAAAAACGTCAAACAGCAAATAAAAAACAACAATAAACAACTAACTAGTTTTCAAACGAAATGAGATACTTTCGCAAAAAAAAAACCAATGTTAGCACTTTTGAATGACTCATTTCAAATAACTCATTTCATGAGAAGATAAAACATTGAAATTCAGTCAAACCATAGGTCTAATTTTGTTTTATGAAAGACCTGAGAAGTGCTGGAATAGTTTAATGTAAGAAGAAACTCGTAAAAAATAGCCATATTTTGAACATGAATTTGTAAAGCTTGTGATGGTTGGAAAAAAAAGTAATGACGGTCGGGACAAATAAGAAAACCATACAAATAAGTGCAAACCAACTTGAAGTTTTCTTCAAAACTTTTATTCATGATCAATATTCATGTAGTAAAAACCATTAAAACTAAACATTAACCCTCTGTGGCCACAGGGGTGCAAATTGGGTCGTCCTAAAATTTCAAATTTCTCTTTCTCATTAAACACGCTCTTTAGCGATCTCTGCATTGTACGACAATTATGTCTGTGTATTATTGAAAGCGTCGATGTAATAATGTAATTTAATGGTCTAACTGCTTATGAAATGTAAGAATTTCTACGAAAATTCTACCCCAAACGTATACAAATGTCGTTACAAAAAATACACTCATACAAAATTAACGTACAAGCAAAAAAGGGAAACCACATTTGCAATCCTTTGATTCACGTTATTGGAGATAGGAATGGCCACAGAGGGCTTATTTAAAAAAATTCCAAATTAAAATTATCACAGCAAAAAAAATCTAAAAAATGGGTTAGGGATTCTATTGATCTAGCGTTGCATGCCTGTCGACACACATGTCCATTTTGCTGGACGTCTTAATCTCTTGAAACCATTGGTTTGAGTTATGACACAAAATCTTGCAAACATTTGGAAAAACCATGAAGATGTGTTTTTTATGCCTTATAATGTTCAAGGCGATTATTTGGCAAACCCTTCTCTACATTTCGTCAGAAGAAATTATATTAAACTGGAAGCTATAATCGAAAAGAGGCTAACTTTTCGAAACTCCTTGGAAAATCGTCTCTATTTAGGGTTAACGTTCACCCAGTTTTGGATTTTATGCGATCCCTGAGGCGTGTTGTACAGTATATATATGTATGTTTTTAAGAAAAGATCTTACGAGCAAGGTATCATGGAAAACGGGGTGATGCTGATCAAGAGTATATACGCTTTAAATTTCATACCACGCCTCCTTATGGGCGATACAAACGGATAGACAGAAATAACGTACTCATTCAAAATTTATATAGTTCGCGTTGAGGTATAAAAATATAGATAATTAAAAAAAAAACTTGTTAAATTCTGTTTTTAATTTCTGATAAATAGGAAATTTCTTGTACAATTTTTATTTGGACATGCTCACAGAGTGGTCAGTGTTGGGCAAAACTATCTTTAAAAAAAGACAGGAAGTGACGGTAACATTAAAATGTCAAAGGCTTGAAGGAAATCTGGTGGATGGCTTGTGCATTATGTGTTTTAATTATCATTTGTGTATATTAGTATGAATGTTTTGTGTGCGCCATATTTTTGACGTTTTTTACTAGATGTTGTTGCTGTTGTCATTTTTCATGTGCTTCCTTGTCTCGTGGGTTTTTTTCACAAAAATGTTCATGCTACAATTAGTTTTTGTTGTTACGATTTTTTCATTAAGTTGCTGCAATTTTTACTATGAAAAAGGTTTGATGTTGTATTATTACAACCTTTGCCCCCCCCCCCCCCCTTTCCATTACTGCCACCGACCACAAAACAAGGCATTTATTTCGGCTTGCTGTCATTGAAGTCGCACTACAACAATGCTATTTTTGTTGGTCCAGCTAAAAATTGATATCAAAAATATAGCGCTAATGCACACTGTTATGACTATCCTTCGTCGACCTACCTCATGAACATGCCACTTTAACGCCCACCTACTGTCATTATAGTTGTTGTTCTTTGTTTTTATTTCAAGCTGTTGAACGCAATTTTTGTTGCATTTGGCATTTTTGTGTCATTGTTTGTCCGGAATGTGTGGGTAGTTTGCGGGAAAGAAGGCAGAAGTTGATTTGGTCTTTGGTCGCAAGGTTCAAATTATCGCTAGCTTGCGTGGCACTTGTGCAAGCATAGATTTTTATATTTTTGGTATTTTATTGATTTTTTACTATTTTCTCTATTCACTGTTCGCACTGCTGAAAAAATAAAGCAGTACAGAACCACAACAACTACAATTATTATTATGGACACTTCAAAAATGAAATAAAAAATCCATTAGTAAAACTTTCGTTTGAAATTGGAAACGTAAGCTTGGATTAATTAAAAAAAATTAAAATGATAAACGTGCAAATATGTGCAAAGAGGTCCGCAGAAAGGATGGGTGGGGTTTTTCCCCCAGGGACGGTGTTTTAAGGGGCCCCGAGTGGTGGGTAAGGAAAGTAACAAAAGGCTGATTTGTAGTTGAGGGAGAGAAGGGTTTTTTTACGAAAAGTATTCCGTTTTGAATGTACCGTCCTTACGGAATTATCATCACCGATTTAGGTGATAGTTTACATAGAGCATCACTGACGAAAATAAAAATTTTGTTTTGGAGGAATAAAGTTTGACGTTATTTTTGGCGGAGTTACAGAAATTTACGAAAATTCATATCCATTATTAGAAAGGTAATTAAAAGGACTTTAATTAAAAAATAATTTTGTAAAGCTTACGTGGTTGGGGGTTTCCATGCCCCGCAGTAATGTAATTAATTTTGATGTACGGGTGTGAGAAACACCATTTAAAAAACTTAAATAAATGTTTTCTTAGAGCTGGCAAAATTAACTTCTAAACAATATAGTGTTGGGACTAAACTAGGTTAATGGGGACTCAATGGGTTAATGAGATATTGTAATTTTAATAAGTAATTACAAATATTTTTTTGACTAACATACAAATTTCTCAACTATATTTAAAATTTGAACTACCGCTGGAAAGGTAATTGAACGGACTTAAGTCCAAAAATAGTTTTTGGCAAATTTTGGTGGTTGGGGGATTCCACCCTTTGCGTTGAGGTAATGAATTTCGAAGAAGGGTTCGAAGAACACCTTTTAAGAACTCAAAATATTTTTTTTCTTAAAGCTGCCAAAATTACTTTTTACAAAATACAATGCTTTAATTCTTATGTTATGTTATGTTATGTTATGTTATGTTATGTTATGTTATGTTATGTTATGTTATGTTATGTTATGTTATGTTATGTTATGTTATGTTATGTTATGTTATGTTATGTTATGTTATGTTATGTTATGTTATGTTATGTTATGTTATGTTATGTTATGTTATGTTATGTTATGTTATGTTATGTTATGTTATGTTATGTTATGTTATGTTATGTTATGTTATGTTATGTTATGTTATGTTGTGTTATGTTATGTTATGTTATGTTATGTTATGTTATGTTATGTTATGTTATGTTATGTTGTGTTATGTTATGTTATGTTATGTTATGTTATGTTATGTTATGTTATGTTATGTTATGTTATGTTATGTTATGTTATGTTATGTTATGTTATGTTATGTTATGTTATGTTATGTTGTGTTATGTTATGTTATGTTATGTTATGTTATGTTATGTTATGTTATGTTATGTTATGTTATGTTATGTTATGTTATGTTATGTTATGTTAAGTTATGTTATGTTATGTTATGTTATGTTATGTTATGTTATGTTATGTTATGTTATGTTATGTTATGTTATGTTATGTTATGTTATGTTATGTTATGTTATGTTATGTTATGTTATGTTATGTTATGTTATGTTATGTTATGTTATGTTATGTTATGTTATGTTATGTTATGTTATGTTATGTTATGTTATGTTATGTTATGTTATGTTATGTTATGTTATGTTATGTTATGTTATGTTATGTTATGTTATGTTATGTTATGTTATGTTATGTTATGTTATGTTATGTTATGTTATGTTATGTTATGTTATGTTATGTTATGTTATGTTATGTTATGTTATGTTATGTTATGTTATGTTATGTTATGTTATGTTATGTTATGTTATGTTATGTTATGTTATGTTATGTTATGTTATGTTATGTTATGTTATGTTATGTTATGTTATGTTATGTTATGTTATGTTATGTTATGTTATGTTATGTTATGTTATGTTATGTTATGTTATGTTATGTTATGTTATGTTATGTTATGTTATGTTATGTTATGTTATGTTATGTTATGTTATGTTATGTTATGTTATGTTATGTTATGTTATGTTATGTTATGTTAAAACAAGAAAGTTTAATATACCTTCAACCCTTTTTTACACTGTAGATTACAATGTAAATTAGAGATATCCTAAGCAAAATGTGTAAAAAAATTTTACAATGCATTATATCCATATCAGCATTGGACAAAAATAGAAGGAGTTGTCAGACTTTAATGAAACTTGGCTACTAAATGCATCATGGTGCGTTGATTTCAAAAAGGTATTCACTTTTGATTTATCACTTACAGTTTTTTGTAAATCGTACTTATGCGGCTGTTTTTTACTAAATCTTACAATGGCTTGCTTAGCACTAAAACTGTCGCTTTTTAACACTTTTTTCTCTTCTAAGAAGAGAGTATGCATTTAAAACAGCCCTTACTTAAAGTATAACAATTTTTTAATAAAATACATGAACAAATTTAAAAAAATTATTTTAAATTAATAATTTTTTTTAATTATTGGAATCACTTTCATATTCATCTAATGTGATAGTTTCGGAATAAGAGTTTAAAAATGTATTTAAACTATCATTGGATATTACATGAGATATAACATTAGTTTCATGTTGAATTAAATAATAATTTACATACTTCACAAAGTCCAAAATTATTTTAAATTAAATTTTACCCAAATAGATTTTCAATTTGTGAAAGAAAGAAGAAAAATATTCTGTAACCAAAAAATTAAAAATTAAGAAAGCATTTAATTTAGACACTTTTTTAAAAATTAAAATAAAAAAAGATCGGAAAAGTAGGAGAAGATTTTTCTTTTATCTATTAATATATAGATCAAACTTAATTGTTATGAAATAAAATAACAAATAATTTCATGACGTTTTTTTCCCCCATTGAAATTTGAGAATTTCTCAAATTTTCATCTTAAAAAACTTAAAGTATAAAAATGAATTACAAATAAAAATTTTGAAAAATTTTTAAAACAAATAAATTTGAAAATAGCACAAAATGTTAGCTTTCCAAAAAGTATAAATTAGTTTAATAAAATTTTGAAATGTATTTTTAAGCATTAATTTATTAAACTACTCAAAAACAAAAATACACAACCAATTTATTTTGAATAAAAATCACTCATTTTGAACTACTCTGGAGCCCAAACCAATAATTTTTATGACATTGTTTTACAGATATATCTTAGTTGAACTTCTACCTTTAAAAGGATACCAAAAACTTTGAATTCGGAGCAAGTAATTTTTTTTTATTTTTTGTCCACTACTCGGAACACTGTGCGACATATGGAAAATTTAGGGCTTTTTCCAAAACTTTGAAAAATCGTGTAAGTGTAAAAACTTTTAAATCAGCGCTGGGCGCCCCATAGCTCACTGAGCGATCTATGAGCTTAACTTTTCACATGTACACAAAGCTCACAACAGAAGATAATATAATTCAGTCGTTCGCTGACAGTGATGCTGTGAGGACCTATGTCGAAAATTTTATGTACACTCTTAAAAAAACAACTTTTTGGTTTGTAGATTTATAATTCTTATGCATATATTTTATTTTATTTTATTAAGGTTTAATATAATTCATACATATCGCCTATTAAGATTCTTTGCATTATTTTTTTCATATTATTTGTATTCATTAATTTTTTGATACTTAATTTTTTGAGGTTTTGTTTATAATTTTAATGATTCGTATATATTAGGATTTAATAATATTAAAACAAAAACAAAACTTCTAAAAAACAATGTTTGACTCTGAATCGCGATGCGATTTCTGTTCTGCAGAGAACCTTTCTTGCAAAGCATAATGTGCAATTTGCCACTGAAAGCAAACTAATATAATTTATTTGGTATAATTCAAGAATAGCGACAACTCTCTTTTTTAATATTTTTTATTGTATTATATGGATTTTTGCCTCCTAAATCTAAATCTTTAAAAATTTCAGGCTGCTCGCAATTGATTAAGAAGTTATAGGCCTCCAAGGTTGGAAAAATAGCCTACAAATCTTGCTGTTTTTAATTGTTCCGCATAAGGCTTTTTCCACACTTGGTCAACGCAACTCCAACTCAAGTTGCTAGCCTGTGTATTTATACCAGAACCTTCAGATTAAGCAACTTGCACGCAACAAGTTCTCGACACGTTCTCAACCTGTTCAACGCAACGCGGCTTTCCGCAATTTTCATCGGCGACGTGTTGCATCAGTTTGTTTGTTTTGTGAATTCAAGTATTTGTAGTGCAATAGGCTTTATATTAATCAAGGTGAATAAGCTAATTAATTAGTTCCTAATAGAGTCTAAATGAAGAAGAAATAGTTTGCAAGATGAATGAGCAAGTGTTAAATATTAAATCAGTGCAAGAACTCGAAAAACATGAGTTTTATATAATAACAATTATTATATGTTGCATGACTTTTGAAGCAAGTCTGAAAGCATTCGGTTTATAGTTGCATTGCTTTTCAACTTTTTCGCTGTTGCGTTGAAGTTGTGTTGGAATTGCGTTGACCAAGTGTGGAAAAGGCCTAATGGATATCAAAAGAAAGGTAAAGCTAGAACCTATTCAACGAATTATCAAACATGAAAATCCATGCATAACTTTAAAAGATATAGGCTATTCTTATATTTACAATTTATCTTAAAAACTTGTGGTTTCTCTTTTACGAAAGCACTACACCAAAAATGGTTATATTTAAAAAAGTTATGCATGGATTTGTATACTTGATACCTTGTTGAATAGATACGTCCATTACCTTTCCAGTAATGTCTGTTAAGCATAGTTTTGTTGAAAAATTTCAAGATTTGTAGTCAATTTTTTCCAATTTTGGAGGCCTATAGCTTCTAAGCCCATTGCCAGCGGCCTGAAATTTTTTCAGATTTGGATTTAGGGTGTCAAAATCCATATAATTAGCAAGAAAAGTCAAAAATTAGAGTTGTCGCTATTATTTAAATATTCCATTTATAAAAATGCTGGAGCAATAATGACATATACAACGTTTATCCGGCACGTCAAAGCGCATTCTCTTACATCGTTTTGACTCAGTACAGTTTAATGTAGTGTGTTTGTACGCAAGCACTAAATCGACTTCATTGAAAGCGATTGTGGGAGCGTATTGAAAATTTGACAACTCCAATAAGCAACTCAAATAAAATTTGACAATTAAAGCACAAAAGCTTATTTTCGAAACGGTTTAAAAAATTCTTGTTTATGCGCACTTTCTAAGCGACTTGAAAATTTAAATACCGATTTGATATTTGAAATTCAATTTATGCAAAGGTTCGAATCAAATCAACTTCGTTCAAATCGACTTGAAGCTTCGGATAAACATGTTAATAGAAGAAATAGTGAGCAAAACCAATGACTAAAAATAAAAAATAAACATATATTACACTATGTGATAATTGTGACAACTATTTCGCTCAGTGTGCGCTATTCGAGAGCGCACCAATACTTACAAGACAAAATAAAATGTGACTGTGTTAGAATGCCCAGCCCTGTTTTAAATGTTTGCCCACAAAACCGTGCCAGAGAGAAATAATTTCAATAAACATACACTCTAACAAAAATTCACGAGAAGTAACTACAATAATTGCTGGCAACTGATTGCCTACATTTATTGTCGTTCAATCCCATAGAGCAAAATTATAAATACTTATCGTTACAAATGTGTGAATCCTCTCACCTACAATTATGTCTTTCGCTCTCTTGCAAAAACTCTCTTCTAAAATTATTTCTTCCAATCTTGTCTGCGCTTATAAAAAAAGCTAGAACAGCGTGAAGTCTCTCAAGTAAGTTTTGAACATGGCAACAAGAACTCTGTATAGAGTCAATAACTCAGCAGAAGGCGCTACTCTTTCCTACATCAGTAGGCTTGAGTAATTAAGCTGTGACCAATCTACTGTTTAAGTTGTATATAATTTGACACTTGTTCGAATAAATTCTTTGAAATCATATGACGTTAAAGCAGAGGTGTTTATTTAAGGGCAAGCGTAGAATACCGCAGCTGGCGCGTTTTTAGGCCTATCTGAGCGAAAACACGCTGAAATAGTGTGAAAATTAGAGAAAATATACATATTTTAATACTCTCTGAGCGAAAATACGCTGAAATGGCGTGAAAGTAGAAAATTTACATATTTTAGAATTCTCTGGAATACGCTGGAATAGCGTGAAAAATAGAGAAATATACATATTTTAAGACTCTCTGAGCGAAAACACGCTCAAATAGCGTGAATAGTAGAGTAAATATACGTATTTTGGAAAAAGGCGCTGATTTTCAGACAAAATTGAAAAAACTCGCTGCATAGCGCGCTTTTTTTACAAAATCGCCAAGTTTCACAACATTTATTGTAGAGATTTTTCAATCAGGTTTTAGAGCGTACAATTATATTAAATAAAAACAACTCAAATTTATTAAAAAGTACCAAAAGAAAAAAGAAGTAAGAGTACAATATAAAAAAATACTATAGAAATCGGGTGTTCCCCGAAATTTGTAAACATAAGCCAGTGGTCGGCAAAAAGTTCAAGTCCGTAACACATATGTGTGAGCATAAGCCGATCATATTTGAATACAGCATACAAATTGTTGGTGAATTAATTTTTTTAATTTATTTAAGTTATTTTATTTATGTGTGTTTATATAATTTAGTGTACCGTAAAGCAGGTCTGCATGTCGTCATTAAGAACACGTTTGCAATTTTTAATTTATTCAAAAACAGCAGAGTTAAACAAATTAATTTACAAGCACCTCACATAAATCGGTTTTTATGATATACATTAGGGCGGGTCGATTTATTTTTCGACAATTTCCCTATGATTTCCGTATTCTATGGGTTATTCCATGAAAATTTGCCAAAGGAACCATACCTCTCTATCGTTAAAATCGAGTCCCCTACTTTTTGTTGGTAGATTTTTTCCCAAATTGACGTTCGTATGGAATATTACCTACACGTTCACATCCATAACTCAAAAACTATCGATCGGGTTTAATCGCCAGTAGGCGCGTTGGAAAGGTGAGCTCATTTTGATCAATTTACAAAAAAAAAATCTCCAACATTGGTCCAACGGTTCAAAAGTTACGGGCATTTTTGTCCAAATTTTGGAGCATTTTTCCATTTTTTTCATGATTTTGTCCAAGAATATTGCTTTCATGGCCATGATGATCCACAAATTCCTTTACACATTCAAGGAACGGAAAGACATGTCCAATTGCTGGCTGCCACTGCTAAACGAGTTGCAGGAAAGAATGTAGAAGGCGCTATGGCGACGACACTAGAGAGCCGTACGAAAACACCAAGACTTCAAAGCAAACAAGACTTTCAGAAAAAATAATGTTTTTTTCACATTTTGTCTTTTACTACACAATTGAATATTTTTTTTTTTTGATAAAAGGTCGATAGATACTTTATTATCTCTTAATTTGAATTTTTGTAGAAAAAAAAATAAAAAGGGAAAAAAAATCAAAAAGTTGGTTTTATGTGTTATTTTGATTTAGCAATATCGCATGAATTAATCAACCGAATTCGATAAATTTGGGCTTAAACTCTTCGTTTTGAATTGTTAATTGAATTAAATAATGGATTGAGCCAAAAAAATGGCCATGAAAGTAATATTCTTGCACAAAATCATGAAAAAATGGAAAAATGGTCCAAAATTTGGACAAAAATGCCCGTAACTTTTGAACTTTTTACCAACAAAAAGTAGAGGACTCGATTTTAACGATAGAGGTATGGTTCCTTCGGCAAATTTTCATGGAATAACCCATAGAACGCAAAACCATAGGGAAATTGGTGAATTTTTTCACTCCCTACAAATCGACCCGCCCTAATATACATATATCCAAATTTGAGGGTGGACTCAAAAAACCGAGTACGCAGTTATTTAATGTTTTACCAGATCTACACGGAGAAAAAAGTTTGCTAAATATGTATTATGGTTAAGCACTTGATTTTCAGCCACTTCAATATTATGCTAGATTTTAGCAAAAACTAATCAAAATTTGCTATTCCAGTTTACAATAACTAAGCAAATTTTTGATTAAATTCAAGAAAAACTTTGCTAAGTTATTATAAACAGCAAAAGCAAATTTCTACTTAATTCAAGCATATACATATATGCTAAGTTATTATAAATTGGAACAGCAATTTTTGATTAGTTTTTGCTGAAATCTAGCATATTTTTGAAGTGAAATAATTATTAACATTAAATTCAATTGAAAATTTACCACCATCTGGAGATTTGAAACTTGGCCGCGTGAGTGTCAGTGCAAGTCGAATGGGCTTATCATTCGACTATCGCAGTTGCGAAGCAATCGTTGTCTAATCTTCTTCATTAAGAATAAACGTGTGCTCGTGTGTTAAGAAGAATGAATTAAGTGAAAATTTGCTATTTGAGTTTATAACAACTTAGTAAATATTTGCATGAGTTAAGTAAAAATTTGCTATTTGAGCATATAATAACTTAGCAAAATTTTGCTTGAATTTAATAAAAATTTTAGCTTTTTCCTAGATACATGAGGAGTAATTTCAATTTAGCATTTTTTTCTAAAATCACACAGTAATTGAGCAATGTTTTGCTGAATTTCTTTTAAGCAAAATATTTGCTTGTTTCAAGCAAAATAATTACTCTGTGTACAACCTCCACTATGTCATATGACGTGTTTTAGAATTTTGTTCATTTCGTTATAGCATGTAATTTATATTCTCGGTTTTTGTTATATTTTGAGACAATTGTATTATTTAGTGTAGCAATACTTTCAGATTTTAAGAAACGAAATTGACTTTGAATTCGCGTTTATTAACCTTGAATGAGATATAATTAAAGTTTTTTATCTGTTTTTTCTCAAAGTAAAATTATATGGAAAAACTTTGTTTAGTTTTTTACACCTTTCAGAAAGCCTAACTTAAAAAATTAATTCTTCGGCATCCTGTTGGTCTATTGATGAATTATGTCGGTCAGTGCACAAAGGAGCTGTATCATTTTTCTATAAACAGCAAAAAAAGAAAGTATCGAGATTGCTCCTCAAGTTTTGTTTTTTGCAACGAGAAATGCCAGATCGTGCCACTGTGCGTTGGCGTAAGCTCTCACTAAGATAAAGTTACAATAAGGAACATTTATAGCAGTATTTCCAAGATACTTCTCTCAAGTATACTTTTTTGGCAATTACAATGACTCCAGCATATGACTATTTCTTATAATTTACAGTGTTTCCGTGCTCGATTTTCAAAGAAAAAAAGTGATACAAGTTTAAACATTTTTTTAATGAGCTAGACTAACTGTCAAGTAATTTTGAAAAACAAATTCTTTTGCTGGAAACAGGTCTTTTAGGACAAAATTTTTAACTATGAAATTACTTTATTAAAATTTTTGTTAAAAAAAATTAGTTCCTATTTCAACAAAATTAGATAAAAAAATCAGCCTGCCTTCCCAAAATTACAGTAATAATAATATTTTTCCAGCAATGCAAAAATGCAATTAAAATACCACTAATTCTTTTAAAAATTAAAAGAATTTAGGTTTTCAATTCAACTTTGCCTTGTACCTACAGTAGACCACCCATATGTGCAAAAGTGTTATTTTCTTCGCTCCCCACGCATTTTCGTGGAGAACAAAACTAAAAAATAAGATCTGCAAAAAAAAACTGGGTGCGTTTAGTGGTAAAATGCCAGTCGCATTTGACTTAAAGCCTCAAAAACACACTTTAAAAAAGTTCAAAATTTTTTTGATCTGTAACTCTTTTAAATAAGTGTTTAAAGTAGTTCGTGATTGGGATTTTAAATTTAAGAATAACCTAGCCAATAACAACAATATATAAACTTTTGACCAACTTGTATTATTTATGGTAAAATCAACGTTTAAAGACAAAATTTTTGAAATTCTTTAAGCCCCTTTTTTGCAAAAACGGTTACCATTATGGTTTTCGTACGGATAAAATTATGTGCTTTATTTCATTATAGAGATAATTAAGTAAAGTTTAAATAAAATTTTTTTTTAAGCAAAAAAAAGCGCCAATAACGCGGTTCAAAGTAATAATATGTAAAACAATAATTAAAAACATTAATACAAAAAAAAAAATTATATAATTCAATTATAGTTAATAATATAAATAAAGCACAAATAATATTTATTATGTTTTAAGTTAAAGCATTGGCAACACATTTAAGAACAAAGAACATACAACAAATATCTTAAAGCTAATTTTTCATTTTTACAACTGGAATTTTGTTTTGGGTAATTTTTATCAAAATATTGTAAAAATGTTGTCTTAGAAAAATTGTTGGATGGAAAATTTGTATAATATTTCTCCATTGCATGCAGGATAAACTCTTTCTGCTCTTCTTGGTGAGTTAAAATGGCATTAAAACGTGAAATTAATGCTACGCCACGTTCTGCAATATCATTAACGACTAATAATTTTTTAACAATAAATTTTGCAGCAAGATAATCTTCATTTTCCTCCCAAGTGGCTATTTTCCATTTTCACAATTTATTTGATATAGTTGCGAACGCCAAACACTATCACTACATGATACAAAGAACTACAGGTAATGTATTCCCGGCGCAACGAAAAAAATTTACTGCGCACCTCGTCATTGATGCTCGTCAAATGTGACACATGATGAATATATTCAAAAGCAAATGTCAAAAAGAGACGAAGATAGCGAAATGAAAATGAACAAACAGTCAAATCTTTGTCGAGCACATCAAGCAACGTAGCTGCTTTTTGTGTAAAGCGGTAAAAAGGGGAAAAACACCCCTACAAAATATGCAAATTTTTTTCACAAACAGTACTAAAAAATATATTTACTTTATTTTGGACATGTGCTTTATTTAACAATATATATTTCATTTCAGTAAAACAAGTTTTCTTAAGAAAATGTCGACATTTTAAAATGTTTACACCCTATGAATAAATTGTGGTTACGTTGCTACCAATGAGCACCTTCTACGTCACAGCAAAGATGGCAGACATGCGCAATACTTCATCTGCAGTTCTCTGTATCATGCTGTCACTATTTAAACTGTTAAAATGTCAACAAAAATGACAAGTGGATTTTACGTTAGCAACGGAGCATATTTAGGTTCAAAATGTTTTAGAAAAACTGTACGACTAGAAATACTGAAGGTCTTTGGATAAGCTGAGCATGCAGTTATTCTTTACTTGGCTTGAGAATGAATTTATTTAGATGTTCACATAATTTCGAGACTTTGTCGCAAAATTTTTTTAAATAATGTTTTATATATTCTTACTTTGAACCGCGTTTTCGGCGCTAAAAATAAATATTTTTTATAAAAAAATTTTTCGTATAAACTTTACTTAATTATCTCTATTACGAAATAAAGCACATAATTTTATACGTACGAAAACCATAATGGCAACCGTTTTTGCAAAAAAAGTGCTCAAAAAATTTCGAAAATCTTGTCGTTAATCGTTGATTTTACCACAAATAATACAAGTTGGTCAAAAGTTTATACACTGTTGTTATTGGCTAGGTTATTCTTTAATTGAAGGTCCCAATCATCAACTACTTTAAACACTTTTTAAAAGAGTTACAGATCAAAAATATTTTGAACTTTTTAAAAGTGTGTTTTTGAGGCTTTAAGTCAAATGCGACTGGCATTTACCACTAGACGCACCCAGTTTTTTTAGCAGATCTTATTTTTTAGTCAAGTTCTCTACGAAAATGTGCGGGGAGCGAAGAAAGTAACACTTTTGCACATTCCATATATTTGATGGGTGCTCTAACCTACAGCTATAAAGAAAGACCATAAGGAACTTTTTTTTCAAAATCGTCCTCATCAGTTGAAAACAGTTCATTGCTGTAGTTACTAGAAAAAAATCATAAATGCTAAAAATGTGAATGAAATGCATTCGTACGACAATCATTATTATTTTAAAAATCTTTATGGAGCTTGAACTCTGAAATCAGCCCCGAAATTTTTGTCATAAAACCATCTTATAGCTAGAACTTACAGAGGACGTCACTCGCCTGGCACGCAAGTGCAAAAAACGCGCCCAACAACAACAGCAATTCGCAGTTTCAGCTGCACACGCGCATAAAATGGACACAAAAAGCACAAGATATGGAAATTGAAAATGAAAACTTTCGGCGCGGATCATAAACGGTGCAACCGATGAAATTTACTGCGACAGCAACAGCCTGCAAACATGCTGCAACAATTGTTATATGTAGCATGAGATACGACGATGCAACAAGCAGCTTTCAATGCAACTTTGCTGGCTGGCGCAGCAACGTTGGTGAAAATGTAGGAAAACAAAATCAGAAACAAGTTATTGGAACAGGTTCATGACCTTGACCATCATCATCATCGCAACAACAACAACAACAAGAACGACAACGGCAATAATAAAACAGCAGCACGGGTTGAGTGCATATTCTCAAAGGTGCTGCTCATAAGGCTGCTGAAGAGGAATAAAAGGAGAAAGAAGAAGAAGAAAACGCATCTGCAATGCAACAGCGGTCAAGCCTGGCTGATGAAAAGTTTCTGCCGTTGTTGCATCGACAAAATGCAATAAAAGAAATTAAATCCATTTCATTGTTGTTGTCAGCAGACGACAGTAATTTTAATGGTAATAGTAGCAGCAACAACAACACCATCGGCGCATATAACAAACTCATTCATTGCTTGAACAAGCAAATCGCTGAATTGCATTCAGCTAAACAAAGCTAGTTCTTCACAAATCGCTGTCGTTTCTTTGACGCCTCGTCACAGTGAGTCAGTCAGGCTGTGAGTCTCATTTTCCTGAACTAAGAAAATAAGAAAGAAAAAAAATATTAAATAGGTTTTGCGATTATGTCGGAAAACGTGTGAAGTGGTAGTCTCGTTCAATGACTCATACTTGTTCGAAATGCGATGCACTTCAATTTTTAATCCGAACAATTATCAATTTCACATTAAAAACTTTTACTTTAAAAAGCTTTGTTGCTTTTCCTGAATAAATTGTTCTAAATACTTATTGTTATTATCACAATCAATGCATGCAAAAGGTTACAAATCTATTTATTTAAGTTTATGGAATGTCTTAGCTGCAATAAATGTAATCAAACATTTCAGCTACATACTTTAGCCATTTACTGCGACGCATTACAAATAAGTAACAAACCAAATTAGTTGCTTAATATCAACTTCATGATTCAGTGACATCAAATAAAAAATTTTTGCATGACAGCCATAAGATACAGAATATGATTTTCAAACAACTGCATTTTAGTTACTTATATCAGTGGCCTCAAGGCATAACAGCTTATCTTGCAAAGTTTTTGCAACTGTTCAGGAGAGCATTTTGAAGTTAGAATCAAGAAGAGTAAATTAATTTTTTAGATTTCATTGTAAGAATACCTCAAATGTATGTTTGTAAATCTAATCGAAATTGAAAATATATGACCTTTTTGAAACTTTTTAAGTTATAGAAAAAAAAAGCTAACAAGTGCTATTAGTACCAGAGATGGGCATTATTCAAATACATTTTTAACTATATAATTATTTGAATAAATAAATTATTCGAATAATTTATTAGTGCACAACTTTTTATTCACGTTATTTAGATAAATAGTAAAGTTGTACTGAAAAACTTTGTTGGACCAAGTTTTTTAATAAAGCAAACCGGAATTTGTAGGCAGTTTGAATTTTTCCTTGAACAAAAAAACTGTGAAAAAATCTCGGTGCCAAACGAGAATCTTCTATATTACCCAAATACAACTTCCCAAGATACATTTGATACCTATATACTGGATGTGGCGCTTACGCTACTTTATGGGAATTATTTTAGATACGCTTCCGGTGGGAATAAGAGCGTATTGGCTACGTGCATTAAATGCTTGCCAAAAATCGTGAAACTAAAAGGTTCACCGACATCAACGTCTAAGGGCGCGTTTTAGTGGTGACTTGTTGCTTTGCCGAGCCGAACTGAAAGCGCGTTTAGCTGAAAGCAGCTGGTAGTGCGTATAGTGCGCGCTTACCGCCGCTGACTTGTTGCATATGGCTTTTGACTACTTTGTGATATTTGTTTATATTACATTTCTTTTTTGTTTATTTTTGCAATCGAAGCATCAAAAAAGTCACGTGATTTCGTGTGTGCTTTTGGATTTCCTCAAACCAGCGGACAACAATTGAAGCGACAAAGTTGCTTTAAGTCACTTTAAGTCGCTGACTTGTTTCAGCTGGTTTTTGACTATTTTGATTTTTTTTTTTTTACATATAACGCTTTTTTGTTTATTTTTGCAATCGAAGCATCAAACAAGTCACGTGATTTCGTGTGTGCTTCTTGTTTTCCTCAAACCAGCTGATGAAAATGCAAAAATCTATGCTGGAACTCACTTTAAGCCACAGTAAGTTTCTTTAACTCACTTGGTGTTACTTGTTTCGACTTTTTTGCAGTTGTTGTGTGCTGTTTTTGTGGCCTTATTGCTTCGTTTTTATTTCGAATTGTTTTTTAACAGAACAGGAAAAATAAAAACAAAAAAAAATAGTGGGGAAAATGTCAAAACAGCGGCTTATTAAAAGGCTTCCGAAAAACTAACCGAAAAACGAAAAACTTTACAGGGTCAATCATTGGACAGCAATCATTTATATGTATTAGTAAATATTTGTTTGAATGCATAGCACAGACCCAGTGGGCATTTTAGCTAGCGATACGCAAAAGAATGCATGCTAGTAGTGCTCTTATTGGCGTCAACATACCTTCCATGATCGCTGCATCGATGAGTGCTTCTGTAAGGCCCACCTTTTGAAGGTTTGGAGTCTTTTCCTGTTATTTTATATAAAAAAATTTTAAAAAAAATTTTTAAAAAATTATATATGATCAGATCAATTAAAAAAATCAAATCTTAAAGAAAAAATAAAAAAAAAATAATTTTTTTTTTGTCCGAGTTGGGACGCGAACCCAGGTCTCCGAAATCTAACACTTTGCATATCACATTATATGAAAACTTTTATATGGAAAAATTCCAAGTCTTTTCTATTATTTTTCTATGTAGAAATTTACAAAAAAATTCCAAAAAAGTTTTTAAATGGACAGAAAAATTTGTAAAAAAATTTAGATTTAAAAAAAAAACAAAAACAAATTTTTTTTGGCCGAGCTGGGTTGCGAACCCGCGCTCCCGAAAACTTACTTTCATTTGTAATCATGCAAAATAAGCTGAAGTTTATTAACAACTGAGGTGGACGAGTGGGTAAGATGCCAGACCGCCAGCTGAGAGGACGCTGGTTCAAATCTGGAGTTTGTCAAAAGTTTTTTTATTTCAAGTTAATATTTATATTGCTTTTCTTTCTAATGTACATTCTAAAGAAGGGCTTTTAGCAGGCTTCTTTAGAGTCGCGAGATCGGAAGGCCTAGAAAATTTTCTCGTTTCATATAAAAAAGCCTATGGGCTTGGAAACGAGCACGGAAGAGTTAAGAAATCCATATGATGGCTAGAAGCGCTTCAAAGACCTGATTTTGCCCACTGGGGGGGGACTCGTTGATGGCTTCATTGACCAACATCTTATTATTTTGATATTTTGCGTACACATAAGACAGATTGATGATGGCAAATGATTGATTTTTGCACAGCAAATTTAGAAGGAAACATAAGCTACTGATCGCTAATTTTGATTTTTTTCGTCCACTTGCATACCACGAAAAAACGAAGAAAAGGCGCAACAGACAAAACATAAAAAAAGTATGTATGTATTTTATCGGAGTTTTCCTTGTTGCTCTACCTATTGTATATTATTTAATGAAAATAATAAGTAAGCATCGTGTAAAATAAAACGTAACACATGCGAACCATGCGAGCGAGAAAGCAACAATCGGCACTCTGAATACCAGCACACAAGTCGCTTTAAGCTGCTTGTTCGGCTGGCACTTTACGCACTTTGAGCATATTTCATATGATTGTATGTGCAGCGATTTTCAGCTTTCCCTCTCGGTTTGGCTCGGCAAAGCAACAAGTCGCCACTATAAATGCGTTCTTACTATTTAAGCCATTTAAAAAGACGGCATTGCGTGGAATTCATAGAAGAGTACTAGAGATATGTAAAGCAGAAGAAAACTTAAAAGCGAATTATAAGAGGTTCATCAATCCGAGTGTTTAACGGAATATCGCAAAATTGAATGGAATTAAAGTAATATATTCACTCAATGATACAATGATAAACGATTTAAGCTATGGATATATTGTATCGTAAAATAACTGACATTCACAATGAACAAATTCAAGAGATTTAAGCAATTAAAGCAATGTGAAGTTAAATATATTTGCACTGCGATCGATATTTGTTTAAGCAGCGCGACCGTTAGGCGACTAAAGTGGCAAAACTACCCTTTTTCAGATAGAGACTTTTTTTAAATTGTGTTTATTTGCCATTTTTTGTAACAGTGTACGACTTTTCCCCCTTTTTTCAAAACTACACATAAAAATCCGACAAAACATGAGGCCGAAACCACAAAACATTCTGCAAATTTTTCAGAAGAAGAAATAATAAATATAAAAAAAAAATATTTCGTAATTTTAAAAGAAACTTGCAGATGAAATATTTTCCAGAATGGATTTTAATAATAAAACTCTTTTTTTTACGATATTTACCCCCAAAACATAAAAAGTCAAATAAGCAGTAACTACTTTGACCTATTGGCAGGGTCTAGTCACATGGTAAGAGAACCAGAGTCATTCATAGAAGAATTTCAATTATTAGAATATAAATCGAAAGATATTGTACATACAATTTTTTTTTAATACAAGATATTGGAGTATTTTGGCATTAGATATGAAGTAGTAGTAGTAGTAGTAGTAGTAGTAACATTTATTATATCTTTTTCATTAAAATACACAACATAACTTAAACAGGCAAACAATTCATTAATTACATTACATAAGAAGTTGTAGTTTAGAATGAAAAAGATCTGCAATCTATAGTTCACAAGGAACTAGAGACGATTGCAGTTACATAAGTAAACAATTGAATAATTAAACATAATCGTATATTTATTATAACGCGAGTCTTAAAAATAATATAAATGAATATATGTTTCATTATCATTCATGACAAAAAAAAAAACCAAGTCAAATGAAGACATTAAATACTTTTACCTATTGGCACAGTTCAGTCATATGATAAGTGAACCAGAGTCATTCATAGAAGAATTTGAACAATTAGATATCCAAAGATATAACAAATTAAATTTTTTTTTTAATTTCAGATATAAAATTTTTGTCATTAGATAGTATGTCTTCAAAATAATTTAAACGTAAAAATTTTTAAGCACATATAAAAGCTTGTAACTCAAATTTTTACTTTACTTCACAGCAGTCAGTGCTTGTGCCATAAGAATTTTTTCAAAAACGGCTCTTATGAAAAATAAATTATAAAACAAATTAAAGGTCGAAACTTGAGAATCTATGCTTTCAGTGTTAAATTTAAAAGATAGAAAGTCATTAGAAGTATGGGATGCAAGTTCTAATCTCGTGAACAAATTTAAAAATATTGCTTCAAATAAATAAATTACCTTCCCCAAAGGTAAACAAAATTTTTGGCCGGAAAATGAACTTAAAACGGCAGACAGGTAGTCTGTTTATTGGAATAGAAATGAAATTATTTTGGACCAATTTTGGCAGGGCAGGGCGGGAATTGTACCAAAACCAGCCAGTTGACTGCGACTGAACAAAACAGCAGACTGGCTAACAGAGGCTATAAAAATGTATAAGAGAGCATGCAAATGGCGTTCAGTGGCAGCCAGTTGGCAGGAATGTACAGAGCAGAATAGAGGCAGGCAGTGGCAAGCAATTGGATGGGACATTAATATGGCATCGAATAGCAGAATAGTGGATTCCTGGTTTCGTAATTTTATTCCAAATAATATCCAAATAAAATAAAAATCCTTTTATAAATATAATTGAGTTAATATTATTTTCCTTTTATAGAGTAACAGAGTTAAGAAGAGAGTTAAAAATCGTGGAACACAAATAGTTTAAAGTCGGTTAAAAAGATAAAATTAATAGAAATTAAGAGTAACAAAGTTTAAATAAAAATCAATAATGTAGGTTTCATAACAAAAAGATAAAACGAATTTAAAAAAAAAAGAAATAGTTGCAATCGAAGATGGTGGATGGCGGAATGCTTGAAGTTAATGCATTTTGCAGAGTTATGATTCCTGACATGAGCTTACGACTTCAGCAGTTTTCTGAATGTAGTTTTATGTTAAAACAGTAAGCATTAAAATTAAACAACTTACGACACGTTTTGTCTTTGGGATACTTTTACCATGGTATCCCGATCGCAGCCCGCTTAAAAACGTGTTAAGAATTTTTGTCATCTCCCTTCTCCCTAATGGTTTTTGCTCCTTGCCTTCTTCGATTTTTTCGTTTGACCTCTTTATTAGGTCATTAGCACATAGTGTAAATTCTTCCGACATTGTACTGGCTAGTCACCTTTTAAATGAGTTTCTTGCAAGTTTTGCTGATCTCTATGATCTGAAGTTTCTTACCATCAACATCCATCAACTAATTCACTTACCTGATGTAGTTCGAGATCACGGACCGCTGTGGGTCACTGCCTGTATTTCACTAGAAAGTTTTAATGGTGAAATATTAAGTTGCGTTCATGGCTCTCGATTTGCAGAAAAACAAATTGCAAGAACGCTACAAAACTTCTTCGCTATGCCAACAATAGTTCAAAATCTGGAGCCAAGTACAATAAAAAACTATTGCCAAAAACAACTTATGAAAGGTCGAAGAGTAAACGTAACCGATACAATTGATGTAGCAATTAATGTAGTTGGTAAATGCTCCATTGTTACTAGTGTTCCTCATTATATAAAACAAGTTCTTTATGCAAATAATATAATTCCACGAAATTTCATTTTTTTTAAAAGAATTAAAATTGGAAATTTAGTTTTTACAAATTCGGACTACCAAAGATCTGGCACCACGTCATCGTCTTGTGTTTTATGTGTTGATGACAGATCAAATTGTAACATTGGAGTTATTAAAAAATTCATAAAAATTCCACGTTGTTCAAAAACGCTTTGTACCTTTAATTGTAAACATGAGTCAGATTTTTATGAAATAATTACCAAATGTACTAAAAATCATTCAATACTAACGGCGATATCAAATATTGAAGTCACTCATGTACACAATGTATCAAACAAATTAATTTTGCATTACATGCAAATGATGTTTTTTATGTTTGTGCTCCACCAAATATGATTGAAAATGAATAAAGCACCTTTACTTATTTAAATTTTATAAATTTTTAATTTACGGTTATTTCTGCAAATTTTCAGCAAATTGTAACTTTTCGAATGAATTGTAACTGCCAAAGTAACATGTTACATCCGATGTGAAAATGTTTTAAAAAATTTCAATACAAAGCCAGTAAAAAGTTAGAGCTTTACATAATAAAAGCGTCTTCCAGTATAAGACGAGATGATTCTGTTGTCTAGAAAGCAAAACATTTTGAAGCTGCTATACCATTTCAATTGGATGCCAATACAATGCCTGTTTTTTAATAGAGTTCATGTGTCTGCCAGTATAAGGCGAAAGCATTCTGTTCTGTAGAAAACAAAACTTTTAAGCCTGCCCAAATATTTCAGTTCAATGCCAAAATAATGATTTAATTCAACAGAGTTCATATGCCTACCGTTATAGTGCGTAGGAAGGCTGCTGCTGAAAAAACAAAAATGTTTGAGCTGCTTGAACTTTTCAGTTGCCTTCCAATACAATGCCGAATTTCGACACACTGCCTTCTACTGACTTTTCCATGCCTTCATGCTGCTACTTTCTGGCAGCCTTTTTTGATAAAAAGTAAGCTGGTTGCCACCACATTTCAACATACTGCCAGAACTCTGCTCATTTGCCACAATTATGCTAGTATAATGCCATTTCCCTGTCGAATATTTTGTCTGGGGTTAGTTACAAAACCAAACCGGTTTGTCCACAGACTTAGTGCACAACTTCACTCGTGATGAGGGGAGTAAAAAATTGTGGGGTGAAGAGTACATTCGTTTCAAATAATCTTTCCACGAAATTATTCGCTAGTTCTTGAATGATTATATTATAAACGATTTTTATGTAAATTTGATTTTAAATTTATTTTGTGAAATAAAGTCGTGTTACTTAAACTTTTCAAAATTTGGATTTTTTAGATTTTCTTTATGTGTATATTAGGGCGGGTCGATTTGTAGGGAGTGAAAAAATTCACCAATTTCCCTATGATTTCCGTATTCTATGGGTTATTCCATGAAAATTTGCCGAAGGAACCATACCTCTATCGTTAACATCGAGTCCCCTACTTTTTGTTGGTAGATTTTTTCCCAAATTGACGTTCGTATGAAATATTACCTACACGTTCACATCCATAACTCAAAAACTATCGATCGGGTTTAATCGTATTTTTTCACAGGGTGCACACATAACAAACAAACATAACACAGGGTGTGCACCCTGTGAAAAAATATGCCAATAATGTAAAGCGCAAATCAGTCCAGTCGTAACGTAAGGTTCGTAAGCTTCGTAAGTCAAAAAAATTGAGCCAAAAAATGGCCATGAAAGTAATATTCTTGGACAAAATCATGAAAAAAATGGAAAAATGCTCCAAAATTTGGACAAAAATTCCCGTAACTTCTGAACCGTTGGACCAATGTTGGAGATTTTTTTTGTAAATTGATTAAAATGAGCTCACCTTTCTAATAGTTTTTGAGTTATGGATGTGAACGTGTAGGTAATATTTCATACGAACGTCAATTTGGGAAAAAATCTACCAACAAAAAGTAGGGGACTCGATTTTAACGATAGAGGTATGGTTCCTTTGGCAAATTTTCATGGAATAACCCATAGAATACGGAAATCATAGGGAAATTGTCGAAAAATAAATCGACCCGCCCTAATGTATATATATTTTAATTTGTATTTTTTATGTTAATCAAGTTTTTATATACTAATATACACCTTTGTTTGTTTTTGTTAGTTGTTTTTTTTTATTTTTAACATTGTTAATGTCTTTTAATCTTTAAATTTCTACCTTTAAATAGAGATAAAAAAATATTTATTATCCGAATAAAGACTTTCGAATAATTGAAATTATTTATTATTTACAAGTAATAAAAAAAATTTTTTTTTATTCTTATTTGTTATCTGTATACAAATAAGAGATAAAACTTCATGGCCATAACTAAGGATATGTTGGTTTTCAAAAATGCATTCAAACAAAAATGCATGTAAAGGGTGGTTAAATTTTAAGGGCCGATGTTGAATGTGAACCACACCTAAACTTCAATTTTTTTTTCTGCATTTCATTTGACATTTCTCAATTTCAGACTAATTCAATTTGAACCATGGAAAGATACACAATCGAGCAACGCGTAAAAGATATTCAGGTTTATTATGAAAATCGGAAAAATCGTGCAAAAATTTGAGCGGTTATCGAAAAACCAATGCACCCACAAAGAGTGACTGTTTGGTGCGGTTTATGGGCTGGCGGCATCATCGGGCCGTATTTTTTCCAAAATTAGACCGGTCAAGCAGTTACTGTGAATGGTGTTCGCTACCGTGAGATGATAACGAATTTTTTATGGCCCGAATTGGAAGATATGGATGTGGACGATATATGGTTTCAACAGGACGGTGCCACGTGCCACACAGCTAACGAAACAATGACTCTTTTGCGCGACAAATTCAAATGCCGTGTTATCTCACGTCGTGGCGATGTCAATTGGCCACCAAGATCATGTCATTTGACTCCATTGGACTTCTTTTTTTGGGGTTATTTGAAAAAAAGGTGTACGTCAATAAACCAGCAACAATTCAATAGCTAAAGGATGAGATTATACGGCACAATAATGGCATAGAACCTCAATTATGCCTCAGCGTCATCGAAAATTGTAACCATCGAATGGAGGTGTGCCGCCGAGGTCGCGGCGGTCATTTGGCCGATATTTTGTTCCACACATAATAGAACCGTACCATTCTTATCATAATAAAAAGAAATGGTAAGCATTTCCTAAATAATTTGTGTTTTATTCAAAATCAACATCGTCCCTTTAAATTTAACCACCCCTTACAAATCAGCATTTACTTACATATGCAAATAGTTTAAAACAAGCTTCTGAATTAGAGACACGCGGGATGTTACAAAATCTTATTTGTGTTTTTAAAGATCGATAGCTTATTTTCACTTTTAACACAACAGTTGAAAGTCTTTACAGTTTGTTAGTGTTTTTTCACGTGTTTTAATTGTTTTTGAGTTTGTTCGTGTTTTAATTTCAAAACTCAAATAACCACTTCGAGGCACCCGTTTGCAGTCGAAAGAAGACGTAAAAGAGAATTTGTGGCGAGAAGTTGAATTCAGAAAATGCGTTTAAAAATGGTTTGAAAAATAGATTGTTCGTTAGCATAAGTGCATTATTTCAAAAGCGACCTTCCTTAAAGATGATACAACAAATTTGGACAAATAATTAATATCTTGTTTTTTTTATTAAATTCCGTTACTTTTCTGACAGAATTTATATCTATATGTAATTATTACATGAAGTTAAAAAAACAACAATCACTTAGCTGACTAGACAGTCTGTTTCAGAAATCGCTACATTTCCTCTTCAGTAGTCTTTTAGTGATTAAGCTGTGATCAACTCACTGTTGAAAGTTGCATATGATTTCACACATTTTAAATTCATTCATTTGAATTATATAGAACAAATTGAACGTTCAAATTGGCTACTTATAGATAGAGAGTGGTTGCTGCTGTTGTTGCCTTTTTAAGAACTTACTTGTTCTATTATGCTATCTCTTACGGATATCCTACAATAAGCATTTTTTTATGTAACATGTGTGAATATATATATATATTGTGATGATGAAGTTTCTTGCAAATAGAAAATTTTGAAAAATTTTTACATCAAACTTATCTCGAAAACTGTAAGGGAGCTTTGTCTACGATGCAGCCATCACTTTTCATGTATACTTGAAGAAAAAATACGCGTTGTTTGTGTTCCTGCCAAACATAGTGGAAAAAATTTCAGAAAAAAGTTTTTTCATCATTTTTTGCAGTGATCATTTTGTCATAATTTTTTGCACTATAGAAACAGCAAGTATATGCATTGTTTGTTTTTGTTTATCTTTGAGATTTTAAAGTGATTTCTTTTGAAATGCAATGAAAAAATAAATTTTTGATGCTATATCAAAATGTCCATGAATTTATAATGTGGGACTTCACATGTCTTCCAATGTGGGACCCACTTTGTTGCATATCCCAATGTGGGACTGTGCGTGCATAAAACATGCACAAGTTGATGATGAAGAATTGCGTTCGTGAAATTGTGACTAGCAATTTTGGGTTTTCACTTCAATTAATTTACGCTTTTTGAGGTTTTATTGAATGTATGATAGAGTTCCACATAGGAATATGCAACTCGAAGTCGAAATAAGTCGAAAATCGACTTTAGCTTGATAATTTTCGACTTTCTAATCTTAAAAAAAGTCGATAGTCGACTTTTACTTTCGACTTTTTCCATTTTATGTGAAACAAAAATTTGTCATTACTCTGAAACAGTGATGCCAGTCAAAAGTTATTTTGCATTATGAG
Organism: Dichetophora obliterata; assembly: GCA_963920525.1. Lineage (NCBI taxonomy): Eukaryota > Metazoa > Arthropoda > Insecta > Diptera > Sciomyzidae > Dichetophora > Dichetophora obliterata. Next base: position 234,893,907 of record OY986435.1, on the reverse strand, counting down.
GAATTTTTCAATCGTCTTTTGACCTCAAAGGAAAAATGGGAAACATTTTGCTTGGTAGTAAAAAAAGAAATTTTCTAATCGAAAAATAACAAAAAAAAAATTTGAAAAGAGACAAACAAATTGATAAAAAATTCCTTCATAATACTGAAACTTTATATTTTCAGACAATTTTAAAAGTCACAACTTAAATCAATTCAAGGGCTTATTGCTTCACTATTTTTTTTATCTCATTTAATTTTTATATGCTAAATTTGAGCAATAATGGCTTTATTTTGTGGATAAGCAATTGTAAATTTATTTAAAAAGAAGTTTTTATAATATTTTTTCTTAACATGAAGTCGGAAAGTTAAAAAATCTTTAAACCTTTATTTCTTGTCGAGACCTTTTTGTGTGTTGATAGTTTTGTCAAGTAGCTTTTGATATCATTTTAGAATGAGAAATGCTTATAATTGTAAATGAATTTGCAATCAATCACCAGAATAAGTCAATACATATAATAAGTATATTTTGATGTATGTATTTTAGGGCGGGTCGATTTAAAAATCGCCCATTGCTCAGTGAAAATCGTATTCTAGGGATCAAAATAAGAAACTTTGTCCGAGGAACTATACCTCTAAAACGAATTCTAATGCCCCAACTTTTGACTTTTGTCCCGTAGGTTCAAATTTCGAAAAATCCCTTTTTGACCCATTTAGAGTGCCCCAATTGAGTTCAAATGTATCACCGACCCCCACTAACTTTGGAGGGCCGATCCACCCATGCCAACGGCACACCCCCTGGAACCCCCTGGGAGGTTCCCCATACAAATATGGGTGGATCGGCACTGGACTTTTAAAGGTTCAGAAAGTACATGAGTTGACTTTTATAATTATAACTGCTGAAAAAGTCGAAGTCGACTTTTGCTGGCAGTTGAATATCCTAGTCCCACATTAGAAGGCAAACATTTTTTGAGCCAATTTTAAGCCTTTCAGCTTAAATACAATGAGATTTTCCAACAAAGCTATAAACTCTATTATACAAAAATATAGTCATTTAAAATGCCAATCCAATGTTATATTTGGAACTCGAAAATATTCTCATAGTGAAAATATATGATAAAAAACAAAAATGGTCCCACTATAAATAAGTCTCCGTTAGATTTTCTTAGTTCAATCAATTTTTGTATGAAAAGACGTTGATTGAAAAAAAAACGGTATACGAAGCTTTTTAGGTAATATTTTTTACGAATAGTATGTGCAAAATTGTATTTCCATCAAAGTTTTTGCGATATTTCGAAAAATTTAGATTATCTCAGTACAATGCATATCCTTGAGATAAGGTCATCGACTCAGAACGAAAAAAAACGGTTGAAATTTTGTGTACTGATTTTGCAAGCAAATATCTCTGCCATTTTTCGAATCGATTTTCATCAAATTTTCTTTGCCTGAATTCAACTAAATGACTTTGAAGAAATAAGAAAAGATTTACCGTTACCTCAACAATTCAATATTTTAAATTGTTTTAAGAAAAAAACGATTAAAATATTAAAATATTGCTTAAAATATAAGTAAAACAAAAAATAAATTTTGACAAAATAATAAATAAAACTAAAAATATTTTTTTTCAAAATAATTTTTTGTTGAAATTTTTTTTATTTTACCGCATTCTTTCCATATGATATATTTATCTACAAAAATTACTTCATTTTGACACATAATTTAATAAACAGTTTCTATTATTGAAAATTATTGAGCTATGATTTAATTGATGAAAATTATTTTTTACAAAATTTTTTTTTTATATTTTTTATAAATTTCTACAGCTTAAAAATTAATTTCATTGACAAAAATTTTTAAATATTTCCAACTACTCCAAAGTTATCTACTACCCCAACAACAATCAGTTCGTATACCCGAACAATTTTTTAACATTAACACTTTCAACTTTTATTTATATTAAAAAAACAATAATGGTTCTCATCTAAGCATGTAACTGACCCGTAAACATTGTAAACCTTTTGAACTTACATGCGCGTAAACTAGCTGCCAAAATTTGTATGGGCGTGAGTTTACATCATTTCCGAGCCTATTTTGTGGTGTAAACTAGCATGTAAATCTACGTGTGTGAATGAGGGTTGCTTTTGACGCTAATCATTACATATTTAAAGTAGTTGGAGTAAATATGAACACGTTTTATTTATTTGTCTATGTTAATGAAGGTTTTCAATGCTTTTTGTTTTTGTAAAAGCTGTTTATTTTGCATTTGCAACGATGGAACAAGATCGTGAACTGCCCTATAATGTTGTCGTAGCCGCAGCCGCCATTTTGTCGACATTTACGCTATTTACACTTTATCGCTCATCAAAAGTTTAAATGCTATACATGTTTGCATGTTTACATGCTTAGATGAGAACCCTTAATGTTTTTGATACAGAAAAGTTTGGTGTATCCTTAAAGCTTGAAATGGCATTTCTGAAGCAAAGGTCATAGTGAAAGCTTTTTGCTGAGCTAAGATTTTTTGCTGTTTGTGTATAAAGATATGGAAAAAGCTCAAAGTGTTTATAGTGCAAGCTGACTCCGAGCTTAAAGCTATTTTTTTAATGGTTTTCAGAGCTTATCTCCATCTCGCTTGCTCACATGAGCAGAAAGCACGCATTAGAAACACCAATAAGCTCAAGCCAAAGATTATATAGTGTAAAAATGTGCCACGTAGAACATGTAAAAGTTACAAATATTTTTCAGATCAATACGTAAGCTTTTGTGAGCGGATGAAAAAAGCTTTCTTGAGAAAAGTTTCCAATCTTTGCATGCATAAATCTTTATATACCATTTCTATTGCTTTTCAATATTATGCTCACATTTGCTCACAATGTCGCTTACTTATTCTCTTGTACTCAAAAGCTTTAAGGATTTATGATAAATCCACATTCAAATTTTACTGTGCCACTTGCTTGTATGGTGATGGCACATCTTTCTATTATATTATCTGTGCTCAACGTTTACTATGATCAAAAAAAGCTCGACAAAGCTACTTTAACCCTTCGTGGGACCCTAAGGTCCGTAGGGACTTTTTCAATTTTGAATCGCAAATTACTCCTATTTTGGCCACTACCACCCCCTCCCAAAGTTACCATGTATTCCTGGAACATTTAGTTCTGCGTCTTTTACGGGTTCGATCATTAAAATCGGACCAGTGGTTACCGAGATCTAAGGATTTACTTTTACTGCCTACGAGAAAGGTCCCTAAAGTCCCCTGGGACATAGTATGAAAATTAAGCAAATTAACGGTATTACTTCGTGGAATTCATTGTTTTATGGCTCAAAATTGCAGCTGCGTTTAGTTTCAAGGTAAAATAAATATTTTTACTAATTGGGTTTTCCAAGAAATGAGCTTTTTTCATCCCTGATGCATTTGTCTTATACCTGCGTGCCTACCTGAATGTTGGGAAAAAAAAGGTATATAAACCAGTTGCTTCAAGAATATTCAACAGTTGTGTACTAACTTTTGAATTGAATTGAGCTAAAGAAAAATGTGCGAAGCAAATATCAATATAAATGAAATACTAAATGAACAAAGTTGTGATTTCGATGATGAAATAAGTGATCCATCGTTACAAATAAATGAAGAAGCCTTTGATTGCGAAAGTGGAGCCACTATTGAATACTGGGACGAAGATACAAGTGACGATGCTGATGAAACGCCGCCAAATCAAGAAACAACTTCAGATGACTATTATGTTGGCAAAAATGGTATGAAATGGAAGAAAGCGCCGCCACCAACTTCACGTGTAAGATCGCACAATATCTTCACCATGAGAAGTCGAGGAATAGGACCAATAATGACTTCGGATGATCCATTGAGCATATTCAAAACAATTTTTACCGAGGAAATGTCACACATAATCGTAAGAGAAACTAACCGAAAAGCCAAACAAACTATTGAAGCGTGGAATGAAGCTAATCCAACACTACCCAAAGAATGGCAACCACTGACACCCAAGGAGTTTGATGCGTCCCTGGCAATGCTTATAGCTTCTGGCCTATATAAGTCAAACAATGAACCAGCTTACTGCCTGTTTGATACAAATCATTCACCAATCTTCAGAGCTGTAATGTCATTCAAAAGATTCAAACTGCTATTGAGGTACATACGATTTGACAATGTGAACACACGCATGGAAAGGTCACAGAGCAGCAAAACGGCAGCAATTGATGATATTTGGCTCATGCTGCAAGCTAATTTGGCAAGTCGGTACGAACCACATGATGCTCTAACAGTAGATGAACAACTGTTTCCATATAGAGGACGGACATCATTTACACAGTACATTCCATCAAAGCCTGCAAAATATGGGATAAAGGTGTGGTGGATATGTGATGTAAAAACCAAATATCCGCTCAAAGGTATCATATACTCTGGAAAAGCACCAGGACAGGAGCGTGAAACCCAGCTGGGTTACAAAGTGACAATGAAGCTCGCGCAGAAATACTTATTTACTGGCCGCATTGTGTATGCAGACAACTTCTTTTCGTCTCTTGAATTGGCTGAAAACTTGATTACCCAAAGAACAGCATATGTTGGTACCTTACGCACAAATAAAGCTTGTATTCCCAGTGAGTTTAGGAAGAATCGCAATCGCCCAATTGATAGTACATTGTTCGGCTACCATGACAACAACGTTGCGCTATGATCATATGTGCCGAAGAAAAATAAAGCAGTGGTACTCATTTCAACAGCACATTATACAAACGACGTCGAAGGAGCACATAAAAAACCAATGGCCATTGTGGATTACAACAAAAATAAAGCTGGAGTGGACACGATGGACCAAATGCTAGGTACATACACGTGTAAAAGAGGTACTAAACGCTGGCCACTGGGCATGTTTTATAATATTGTGGACGTTGCTGCATTGGCGTCATTTATCGCCTATAATGACCTCAATCCGAGCCAGAAAAGTGACAGGAGGCGGTCGTTCTTATACAAATTAGTTCAGCTGTTGGCTACTCCCGAAATCGAAGAAAGGGCGCTCAATAATCGTATAACCCGCTACCCCCATATCAAGAGAGCTATGATGGACTACAACGTCATACCACTAGAAGAGAGCATTACAAGCGAAGCACCACCAATCCAACACAGGAATCAACGGAAAACTTGCTATTTATGTCAACAACACAACAACAGGCAACGTAAAACAAGATTTGCACGCTGCGATTGCAGGAAGTTTGTTTGTATGGAGCATTCAGAGCAGATGCACCGTTGCATGCCGTGCAAAACGTCCAGGATTCAGCGAGCAGAACAATAAAATAATATTAGATTAAGACTATATCTCAATAAAAATAATTAATATTTAATTTAAAACCAAAATTTGCCCGTGTACAATCATTTTAGCGCATTATATAGACAATTTTCATATTATGTCCCAGCGGACCTTAGGGACCTTTGACGTATAATTTACTTAGGGTCCCACGAAGGGTTAAGAATCAGCTTCAGCCAAAGCGCTGACTATGAGCGCGGCCTTAAAAATTACATTTCAAGCTATAAAAATACTTTGTTGTATCGCAAACATTGATTTCTTAATATAAATAAAAATTTAAAGAGTTAATATTAAAAAATGTTCAGGTGTACGAACTGATTGTTGTTGGGGTAGTGTAAATAGGCGTATGCGAAACAGTTAAAACCATTTTCTCCCGTATTTCTCAACCGATTTTGATAATTTTATTTTTTAAATGAATTAGAGTAGAGGAAAGTAGTGCATGGAATATTTATTATAAAAATTCACCTGCTTTAAACAGGGATTCCAAATTTTTAAGAAAAACTTAAGTTGTTGGCATTAATTTTGTATCGAATCAACAGAGAATATATTTAAAAATGTTGAATTTCGGTCACTAGCGAACTTTAGTACAAATAAAAAGTCAATATTTTTATACCACCACTCATACTGCGTAAGGAGTATAGTAACTATGTACCTCCGTTTGTAGTGCCGATAAGGAGGCATGACAGGCATAAAGTAAATATATTCTTGATCAGCATCACTAAATCGATGCTATTTAGTTAAATAAGAAAATCATAGCAAATTAGTTTTAACCAATAACCATGCACTCGATATTTGAAATTTAAAAAAAAAAAAAATTGAAAACTCCGCTAAACTCCCATACAAATTAACGTCACCCAAAATTAATGTTTAAACTCAATATTGTACACATAAGCTTTGATAATAAAAATGTACCCAGAGTTTCAAATGTGAAATGTTTGAATAAAATTTCGAATATACTGAAATACGGCTGTGGGTATTAAAACTTCGTTCCAGTCAAAGATAATTCCTTACTAGTTTCTTTAATTATATGATGATTATGAAATAGTTATGATTATGAAATTAAATTATTATATAAATTATTAAAAATATTTATTTAAGCATTTTTGCATAATTTTGCATATGAAAATTTAAACTTACCAAATTTTTCAGTGTTTAAGTAAAGGAGTGAACGTCTGTGAACGTGTCTCAAGAAGATTTCTTAAAAGCAAGAAAGCTGGAGCAATTCTGAATCATGACCATTTTCTCATAGAAGCTATTTTCTCGTACATAACTGAAGATGCAAAAACGAAGAAAATCAAAATGTTCTACTACGAATGAAATCGTTTTTTCTCGATGTGATAAATAATTTACACTAAAAAATATAGTTCAGCTCTTGCAAAATATGAGCTAAAAAATTATAAACTCAAACGAATTGATGTCAATTCAAAACAAATGCAGTTTATTAAAAAAGTTGTTAAAGCATGTTTTTTTTTTTTTGCTTTTATCACAGTCGTGCACTTGTTTTAGCCACAATGAATGCCACACGAGCCACAAGTTGATGCGTAGAATATTTTGCACTGTCTTTTATCATTTCAGTTTTTTTTGCGTTTTAATATATTGTTTTTGTTTTGCTTTTAAATTCACATTTGCTTAAAAGAATCAGGAAATAAAACATCTCTATTAAAAAAAATTCAATTATAATTTTAATTTTTAAAATTTTCCAAACGGCAACAAGCGCTTTTGACAAGGACACCCAACGTCAAGGAGACGTTGTTAAATAATTTATTATTTTTTTAAAATTGGTGCAAGAAATCTAAAACATTTCCGCAGTTGAAATAAAAAGGACAATTGAATAAAACTTCACGCTTTGGAAAAAATTTGTAAATATTTTTAACTTTTAATTTTTAGTCTCTTAGATTTAGATTTTTAGTCTTTATATTTATTTGAACCAAGAATTTCTGTATCGCACATTAAAAAAAACTGAATAAAATTTGTTAAAACTGTTAGCTTAGTTCAAGAAAAATTGCCAATCAAAAAGTATTACAACGTAAAATTGTTTAACCTGTTCTATGTTTATTTTACTGTTTATTTACCAAAGGGCGTCCATTAATTACGTGAGGTGTTTAGGGGGGGGGCGGGGGTTAAGCTGAATCTCAGTAACTCTCACGTGGGGGAGAGGGGGGTTCTCGCAAAGATAGTATTTATATTAATAAATTCAATACAATGAAGCATAAATTAACATATTTACACTGAAAACACTCATTTTTAACAATCTCACGTGAGATTAGGGGGGGGAGGGGGTCGAGTCAAATCTCACGATATCTCACTAGAAGGAGGGGGCGCACAGTGTAACGCCTTCATACAACGGATGGACAAAAATAGAAGGAGTTCACGTAGAATAATGAAATTTGGCAGAAGCAACTTTTTGAATAAAATAAATATCTAGACGAAATTTGGTTCAAATCGGACAAGTAAGACGCCCACCTCCCATATAACTGATATCGGTAATCACTACCTCCCATAAAAATTATCCTAGATCAATAAAATTTAGCATACATAACTGTTTTATATTGAAGAAAAGTTGGTATAAAAAAATTAAAATCCCTTATAGCTGTAATTGATAATCTGAAAATTTCCCAAAGAAATCATCCTATATCAATAAAATTAGGCACAAATAACTGTTTTATAACGTAAAAAAGTTGGTGGTAAAAAAGAACCAATTCGATTCACTAACACGCATACCTCTCATATAATTGAAATCGGTAATCTGAAATATTTCCCAAAGAAATTATCCCAGATCTATAAAATTGAGCACACAAAACTATTTTATACCGTAGAAAAGTAGGTGGAAAAAAACCCAGTCAATCCACTAACACGCCCACCTGCCATATAACCGAATTCGGTAACCTGGTATATTCTCCTAATACACACAGAAAAATTTTGCATAGCAAAATCATTGTGATGCATAGTTGATTTCATTTCACATGATTTCATATTTCGTGGTGACAGCAACATTAAAACCATTGTGATTTCATGTAAAATCATGTAAAAAAAACACGCACGCACACGTCCATGGTGTGTATGTGTTGGTTTGCAGAGTAAAATCATTATGATTTCATGTAAAATCATTATGAAATCCATTAAAATCATTATTGCATCATGTATAAAGTTAATCAACATGATTTCATGTAGAATCATTATGATTTCATGTAGAATCATTATGACATCATGTAGAATTATTATGGAATCTAGTAAAATCATTATTGCATCATGTAAAAAAAAATTGTTAGCGTGCTTAAGAAGTTTTGTTAAGTTCTGGTGAATTTTTGCATATCACAAGTTTAATCGCGAGTTGCTGTGAAGAAGTGCTAGTATAGGTAGATGAAGCAGAAGGTAATGTGGTGTTCTTCGAAAATATTATTATCCATGAAGATAACTATGAGGCTGAGCTCGACGAATTATTAAAACAATTTAATTTGTCGGAAGTGAAACATTACTTGAAATGTAAGTATCGCCAAAATATAATTAATGATGAGTTCCTAAATGCATTTATGCAATGCATGAGTGTGTTTAATTTTGAATTGGTGCAAAATTTAGTTACGAAAACAATGTAACTCTGATAACAGTTTTGGTTAAAAAGCTTCGAACCAATTCAAAATAAAACACACTGATGCATTGCATAAATGCTTTTAGGAATTCAGCCTAATTCTAAAAAAGTTATTACAACAGAAATGTGCACGGTTAAAGAAGAGGGCTCCCGTGGCCTTTTAGCTACAACAGCAACAACAGTAACATATATTACTAGTGTAGTTACAGTTTTTTTCTTGCCCAGTGACAGCATCGCGATTTGCATTATCACAGTTTTCCATCGCCAAAGTATGTCGGTACATTGCTTGTCAAATTCAACGAAACATCCATCCAACGACAAAACGCCGAGCCATGGCGATATAACTTTTTAGATTTATTAACGAAAAGGACTAACAACAATATTCAAGCACTGAAAGCTCATATCACTGGGTACAATGGCGTCGGAAGCGGGGGGCAAGGGGGGCAAGGTGGGCAGTTGCCCCCACTTTTTTAGCTAGATAAACAATTTAAAAGGAAAAGTTATTCAAAATATCAGTTTATTTACAACGATAATATTTTTGTATTATATATTTTCCTCTTCTTTCTCTCTTCTTCATGTTTCATGTGAAGAAATTTTGGTGAACTTTTTTTGCACCACCATTTGTACTGCCCCCCCATTTGTACAGCCCCCCAGATGAAATTCGCTTCCGACGCGCTTGACTGGGTAACTCTCAAAGCAGGTAAAATTTTCAGTGTGAACGGTTCAAGTCCTCAATTTTTAGGCTACAAAAGAAAACCACTTGTGTACATTTTTAACTTACGTGTATTTTGTTTTTGTAAAGTGCGCAAGTCCTCAACTGCACTGGGAAGTGCACGATTCGCAAATACCCCTAATTTCAAAATGTTATTTTTTTTTAGAACCTTTAATTGACTACGAAAGCTTAAGGTATTTATCTAAGGAAGATATACAGGAAGCTATACCACCCATTGCACTTCGTGCACGTTTCAGAGAAAAGTTATTTAGTTGGAGAAAAAATTAGGTATGTTTATATTAGACTCTGAGGTATGTTTATATTAGAAGAAATAAAGTTTTATAATTAAACGTCATAAATTTCTTTTATATTTAAGAGGTTAGGACTCAGCTGGATTTCATGATTTTATAATGATTCAACAAGACCATCATAACTATTTTACATGATGTCATAATGAATCAACATGATTATAATAATGATTTCACATGATTTCATAATGATTCAAAATGATTATCATAATGATTTTACATGACTTCATAATGATTCAACATGACCATCATAATGATTTTACATGATTTCATAATGAATCAAAATAATGACCATCATAATGATTTTACATGATTTCATAATGTTTCAACATGAAAATTTGTTGCGATTCTTACATGAAAATCACAATAATTTTGTAAAATCATTGGGGAAACATGTAAACTCATTATGTTTCTAGTTGATTTTACAATGTTTTTTTTTTCTGTGTGTAGGAAGTAAAGATTTTGTTTGCAAAAATGTTAGCCCACCAATTCTTCTTTTTAAAAGATTTTATTTAGCTCATTTAAAATTACTTTTAGTAGGATATATATGCACATCCAAATAAACATATTTAAAAAAAAAAAAGTATAGCAGTGAGAGGACTGCCGAACGAAGCGAAAACCTATATATAAAATATTAGTATTCCCTGTAAGACGTTGTCCTGCCACGGACCGCCTTACTGCTATATAAGAATTTTCATGCTAATAAGGGGTTTCAGACTATCCTACATGTAGGATGGATTTGATAGATCGGACGGACATGTAGGATGTGCGAAAGCTCATACTGCAGCCCGTCCTACTTGTAGGATGGAATCAAAAAGTTTTATAAGTTCCGCTCTGATCTTGTTCTTCTCTGTGCGTCCTTGTTTATAGATTTCCTTGGTAATTGTTGTTGGCGCAGTTAGCCGGAAATTTTTTGTAGACGTTGTGAATTCTAATCGTGTAGCTATAGTCGGCATATGAAATTAGAATTATTTTTGTTAAGAGCTTATAACAATTTATTAAATTTTTTATATATTACTGAAACTATTTATTTTAAGGAAAAGTGTTAGCATATCAAAAATACATATAATTAAAGTAATTTATTTAAATTATTTCATTATTGAATTAATATAAAAAACTAAAGCTTATTTATATCTATTTATATCATAACACTACCACAATATACATGTTCACCATATCTATATTGCGTTGTGTATTAAAAATAAAATATTCTAAAATTAAGAAACATCTATAGCTTATAAATTATATATAATTCATATAAGAAATTAAAGCTAAACAATTTTAAAAAATAGAATGCTTAGGATAAGCAGACTTTAGTTATTCAATTACTACTGAAAATATTTATTATTTCGCAGGTTTAATACGTAATTGTTATTATATAAATATACATAAATATTCTTTAAATTTCCTCAATGAGCTAAATTGTTCATATATATGAACTATATATATATATGTAAATATATATATATATATATACATGTATTTCCGATACAGTAACACTTTTACTAAAAACAAATAGTTTTACCAATATTATATATACTCTTTTATTCATATGTATAAACTGTTTTCTAAATTAGTTCGATGTCATATGCTGACTGTAGCTACAAATAAACATCCACAAAAAATTAAACCTTACTGTACAACAATAACTGCTTATCAAATTTACAACAACAACGCAAAGAGAATTACAAGATCCCAGCAGTTGCTCAGCGTTAGAGGGGATGAACCGAATTGGCGGCGTAAAATATACAGCACTTTGCATGCTATATTTCTGTTTGCCTGCTGTTTCGTTAATTTTTTTAATTTTTTAACAGTTTTTTTAAGTTTACAATATTACAAGTTTACGAAATATGTTGCAAGTACAAGCTCTCGAATTAAATATGTCGCAAATTGATAAAATGTAAATAAAATAAAATAATTGCGCTAAATATTTGCGCTAAAACACGACCGAAATATCAAAATTTGTAATTGTCAAAATTTCATCGTCCATTTGACACAGCAAAAAAGACAATTTTATTTCAACACACACAAAGTTTATACAACTTGATATTTTCTATCCTACCACGACTGATTGACTAACTGCCATAGTTGACAACTCTGAATATAAAATGCCGCAGTGGTGAAAATAAAAAGCCACTGACAAATACAACATGTGTGAAAATTGTCAAACTTTGTTTGACGATATGTAATAAAATAAGAGCATGCATGTAATTATTTGAATGTTCAACATATGCCTTTATCACAACTTAAAGATTAAAATGTTAAAACACTCAATCCATACATTATTTTCCTTGTTTGCAAACGAAGTTCCAGCAGAAAAAAGATGAAAAAGAAGAAGATGGATCCATTTTTAAATCTCACCATGAATAGCAGCTGTTTGAGTAAAAGCAAATTTTTCAAAAATGTTGACAAATACAACAACTGAAGAAATTGCCAAACTTTAAAGGCATATATATATAAATATAAACTTAATTAATAATAAGTTTTGGTTACAAACATTGCAACCTAACTTAAGTATTTATATACTAACAAACAGATAATATGCATTAATTTCAGGAGTTGCCAAGTGATTTCTTTGTGAGCTTGCGGCCGAATGAGGAATTCCTTGGAAAAATACGATGATGCAAACGAATGATTTACCCTCTGCCAAAATCGTTCAACGCGCCTAAAGAAGTTTTCACTTAAAAAAAACCGTTAGAAATAGTAGCAAAAAAAGTTAATCTAATCTGCATCAAAAAATATTAAATTTTTCAGTGGGACAAATTATAATTTTTTATATTAATTTAACTAAAATTCAAATAACTACATGTTTTATGCGATTTTGGTTTTCGAGATACCGTTGCAAAGGTATTGTCTGTTTCTTTTGCAGAATTGCTAAAATTGATTACTATTAAAACTAATATTTTAAAAAATATTTATATTGCAAAAAAACTTATGAGTGAAATCAGGAAATCACGATTATAACTACACGCATAACGTTAGAGACATGAACTTTGGTACATATTATTTTTATATCAATAGGGTGTTTGGGATTTGAAATGGGCGGAATCGGTCATTGACCACGCCTACCGCCCATATAGTATATATTCATAAAATTCCAGAACTTTCAACCATTATCTTATACATATTTCAATAATTTTTAGTGTAAGTCAATATTAAGTATAAGTGTCATTCATCGTACCAAAAATGGGCGTGATCCGCCTACTTTTACAGAAGTCCCCTCTATAACCGCTCCTTTAGAATGCATACAAAACGCTACAACATTTCACTCTTACTCTAATATATTTTGATGTTATTCGACATTTTACTAAAGTATTACTAAAAGTATTATTAAGTAACAGCCAATACCTTTGCAACGGTATCTCAAAAACGAAATTTGCATAAAAAAATGAAGTTATTTGAATTTTAGTGTAATTAATATATAAAAGTTAAAAACAAACCATGAAAATCCGCATTATATTTTGTCCCACTAAAAAAATTTAATATTTTTTGATGCAGATTGCGTGAACTTTTTTATTACTACTATTTTTGATGGTTTTTTATTTTTAGTTACCATACCAGCCAATATTTTTACAAAAAAATTGATTTTTAGAGGTTCGGTCAAACCATTCCAGCTCACGGATGGCTAACGCTAAAGTCGAAATATTTGGGGATTCATCATAATAGAGGAACTTCGGGTATTATGGTATAGGAGGATAATGTGGTATAGGCTAATATCTCCGATTCCGCTAAACTTATTTTTACGCAATCTTGCTTAAATTTGTGTAAACTAATAAAAAAGAGAATAGAGTTCAAGAAAATCAACGAAACCTAACACGTTTTCGATCAGTTAAAAAAAAAACATATGAAGGCGTTTGATCGACTTTTTTTTTGTTCCAAAGTCAGTGAATTTTTTTAAAGGAAAACAACGAGTTATTTATTATTGTGTTTTTTCCGCATTTAAGGTAAGTGTTAGGCTTTGATTAATTTGCGATAAATTTTGTTAGTTCTCAACACTATTCAATTTAAAATTTTTTATACCTGATCGTATCAAATCGGCTTTTGTGGTATACATCTTGGCGGCTCATATGGTATTATGATTATGCATGTGAAAGCATAATTAAAAAATTTTTTTTAATACTTCTTAACTTGCGCATGAGCAAAACTCTTTATTTTAAGTTTCAACGATACCTAATGTAATGAGTTTATTAAGCAACCCTGTTGCCATTCTTTTTTCATTACTTTTTCTTACTTATTGAGTTATAAACGTTTTCTTTTGTTGAATTTGAAAGATGTAATTCTAATAAATTTATAAATTAAAAACCCCTCAAAACAGTCCATATATATAAAATAAATTTTTTTTTTTAAGATTTTTCAAAACCAATTCACTCAAAAATAGTACACCACATTAAACCTATGTTATGTACCACAATACCCTCCAAATTTTTGGGAAGGAGGTTTTTGGGTTTTCTCAAACTTTTCCTAATAACTTTTTAATGGGTTATCATAAGATTCTTATTCTATGCTATTTTGTTACCAATACTTCAAGCATCCAAACAAATAACATTTGACAAAGAACACACTCATAGTTTTTTCACAAATCGCAGAATACAAATATCTATACCACAATACCCGAAGTTCCTCTATAAACCAAGGATTATTTTCAGCATTAGTGCCGAAAAAGTTTTTTTCGTGAAATGCCTTACTATATACAGTCATGTGAAAATAAATAGGGACACCTATATTTTTATATTTGAAGCTGCATGAATTATATACAAGGTGCCCCAGATATAGCATTAATTCCCGCGGCTGGTGATTCTTATTGATAAGGCGAGTATAGCACTTTATGGAGTTTTCTCCCACATTGTAAAACTTTCAAGATACAGGGTGTTTTACGGTTTTGGTACGTGTTTAGTATTATTGATATAGAATCTATATTACTCACCATAAAATAAAAAATAATATTTTCTATTTTAGAAAAAAATATCAACTTTTTCATCAGTATATCAACCACTTTCGTGTGATGTGCTGTAGCGGAGTTAAAATTTTGAGATTATCCAACGAAATATCAACAAATTTTGTATCTTTTCTTTTAGCGGAGCTGTTATCATCCAAAGTTAGAATTTAAAAAAGAACTGTTGATTAAGTGTATTTTAACATGAAAAACAAAGATTTTAAATTTTGTCGATTACAGCTCCGCTAAAACAAAAGATACAAAATTTGTTGATATTTCGTTTGATAATCTCAAAATTTTAGCTCCGCTGTAGCACATGACACGAAAGTGGTTGATATATAGATAAAAAAGCTGATATTTTTTCTAAAATACAAAATATTATTTTTTATTTTATGGTGAGTAGTTTAGATTCTAGATCAATAATTCTAAACACGTACGAAAACCGTAAAACACCCTTTATCTTGAAAGTTTTACAATGTGGGAGGAAACTCCATAAAGTTTTACACTCGCCTTATCAGGAGGAACCACCACCCGAGGGAATTAATGCTATATCTGCTGCACCTTGTATGTAATTCATGCAGCTTTAAATAAAAAATACAGGTGTCCCTATTTATTTTCACATGACTGTATGTACCTGTTTATATATTTATTCATACTTTTGAATTAAAAAAAAAAGACATTATTTAAATAATGCATATAATAGGTATGTTTCCAAACTCGATTTAAGTAACTTCATGCTGTTATAACTGATGCATGTTGAAAAAAGAAATAAGTCAGATAATGTCTATGCGGGGAACATTTCAAGAATAGCGATTTTTAGGTACTAAGTCCAAATCTGATAAATTTCATGCCGCTCGCAATTGTTTCATGAGTTAAAGGCCTCCAAAACTGGAAAAAATTGTCTAAATATTTTGCTGGTTGTATTCATTTAAAAAAAAAATATTTGGAATTTTTTGTATTCTTATTTGAAAAGACGAAAACTTGGGGCTAAATAGTTGTTAATGCTATTTTATTTATGGATAAAAGAGACCCCACATTATTTAATTTACTAAATTGCTAAGAATATTTTTTGAGAAAAAATGTTTTAAATAACATGAAAAAAAAATTAAATTTGAAAATATTTCGGGCATGATACAAGAAAGATGTTTACCCCATCTTTGAAATATCTATAATTTTCTTATGCGTACAAGCGTGTGTCAACCAGCGTATCGACATAACAAAATTAGTAACAAAAAATCTCAGAAAATAGAATTATATAGGTTAAATTTTCCTTGTGTGCATTCTAGAATCCTTTATGTTTTTGCCCCCCTCCCCCCTAGAACAAATTCTGTGGTTGCCCTTGGTTTAATACAAAATATCTAATATAATATCAGCAATAGACATATGTTTTGTATTTTTATAAACATGTCAACTTCAAAATGTACTTGCTTTTAATTGTTACTTTGAGATTATGTAATAAATTGCAGAATATTTCATCAAAAATTGCATTCATATAAATAGAAAAAAGACCCATTAGATGAAACCATTCGTTTTTTTTAATAACCAGAAGTGTGTTTTCAGTAACCATGGGTTTTTCTGTTAACAACAAGGATTTTTACATCAACATTGATTTTTTTCGAATTTGAAAAGGTACTATTTTCATATTAACATGAACTATTTTCATTTAACCTGATGATCTTGTTATCAGGAAGATACGAGATTTTAAAGATGACAAAACACACTTTTTTGTATACTTTTGCCTTTTTATATTAACAACATTCTTGTAGATTTCAGAACTTAAAACATTTTGAATTTAACAACATTGTAGTATTAAAAGGTAATCTTGTTGGAGTCAAAAATATCTTTAATGTTACAACGTATTTTTTTTTTTTTTTTTGGGTGCATACATATGTATGTATAAATAATTATTTAACCAAAATTCGTTCTGTCATAAAAACTTGCAACTGGTTATGCTTTCGCACGCATAACCAATGTCAGTTTTTGTTGTTGTCGTTGTTACTGTGTTTTGTTAAGTGCCTTTGAGGAAGGGGGTGGTTGTGGCATTATGCGCAACGTTGTGTTATAACAAGCATGCAATATTTGATGTGTGCGTTTTGGTTTTTGTTTTATTTTTAATTGTTTTTGTTTTTGTTTTATTTTTTTTTATTTTGTATTTTTTTGGTTTTGTGTGTTTTTAAGAGCCATTTTGTTGCTGTTTATATAAGACACTCACACAAGCAGACAGGCTAAATTGACAATTAAAAGCCATATCAGTGCTGGTATTAGTGTTACAGCGCCGCTATTATGTGTATGTGTAATAATAACGTCATCTAAAATGTCATTTTGGAACCACAAATATTCTACCCAATTTGGTGATTGATGACAAATAATTCAAAAAAATTCTTACTTTTAAAAATAATTAAGTAAAACCAACACTAATCTAGGCTACTTGAGACGAAGAGTGCAAATTGAAGCATTTAAATGAGTGAATGCAGCAGAGAGAGAGAGAGGGAGAGCGAGGGAGAGTTTAGATGCACCGAGTGCGCGAGTGAAAAAGCATGCACAGCAGAACTTTTTTACATTTGCATTTGTGTGCGTGCTCTTTTATTTTTATTAAAAAAAAAAAATTAAAAAATGTTTACTAATTCATTGGTCACTTTGTCAGTTTCGCTGTTAAAGTTAAACTAGCTAAACACTATTGTGTGCTGTACATTATTTAGGTTTGAGCATATTTTGATTATTGGCAAAACAGTTTTGAGGATATTGTAATGGCAAACAGTAGATTTTCACAAAACTTTTCATTTATTTTATTAAAATTTAACTCTTTTTTTCACTTTTATTGTATGCATCCCACAACTAACCGCCGCCTCACACTCTATAAAACATCCCCTCCCGACCCACTTCAGGACGGTACCACGCACTCTCGTGACTCTCTTCAGACGGCATTGAGTGTGTCGTCATCAGCATTTGTCGCCGTTTTTTTTTTTGTTTTAAACATTATTTTTCACATTTTTTTTTTTTTTTTTTTTGTTAAGTTTACACTTTACAGCAATTTCACCTTTTTTAAAAAAATAAACATTTATTTTTGGCTAAACTTTTTTTTGCTCGTTTAGGCATTTATAATATTTAAACACTTTGCAATAAATGTATTTTGCTTTTTCTTAGTTTTTCTTTAGTTTTTGCAGTATACTGTTTATACTTTTTTGTTTTTGTTTTATCTTTTGATGTTTGTTGTGTTTTTTGTTTATATTTCAAAACGCACGTAAACGCTGATGTCAAAAAACAAGAAGAAGCTGCCAGCAGTGGCCATAAAAAAATTTACACCGCGTCCACTGTCACCATGGACCGACGAACTACAGGCTACAGGCTACAACAGCAATCGGACGTGCGAGCGAGCTAGCGAGCACAAAAGCGCAAGCGAACCTAACCAATATAAAAGTTCCTATATGTGCAGCGAGCAAACGATGCTACTCGGTCTAAGTCAGAGCCGTTGTCTCCGTCTCCGTCGTTTATGTCGGCGTCGTCGACGCTATCGTCGTGGTTGGAGACGTCGTGATATCGCTCAATAAAAAAAAATTGCCAAAGTGTTGTCCAAAATGCAACAACAACAATGTTAAATATGCTCCTGTGTAATTCATTCTGATAGTAAAACTTTTTGAGATTCTTGGCAAAAATAAAAAAAAAAATTAAGAGAAAAATTGCAAGTTGTGCTCTTTTAAATCATGTAAGAGCGAGAGAGAGAGTGAAGGGGTCTGAGTGTGAGTTTTGAAAACCAACAGTAGAGCAAACCGCGACCCACGACCCACGACAAGAAAATGCCACCGGAATCTAAACAGGCTCGGCTCTGTTGAGGAAGGGTTGCACGTTTGCCGGTTAAATGGATAACCTTCATTCATGCAACTTTGGAAGACAGCGATGCCGCCGAAGTTAGGCAAGGTAAGTGGGCATCCACCCATCCACCCACCTATCCACCTTCTACCCAAAACCAACCGCCCACCACCGCCCATTAAAGAAAACGCACAAGTGAAATTATGAATAAACCGAAGAGAGACAAAGAGGCATTATGGCAAGGAAAATATAAAAATGTGTCGTGCAGCTCAGCAACAACAAAAATAAAACTGCACATATTCACTCCGACGACAAGAAAAAGCGCGCGCTAAAGCTGAGCTACAAATGCATTTTTCTGACATGCAACCGAAAAGGGAGAAAAATTAAGCAAAAAGTCTTTTATTTACTCAGCGACAAGAGCAGCAACAATAAATGCGAGCGAAGAGAGACACTGACAAATATTGCATTAATTTTGAAAAAAATTTAAAAAAAAACACAACAATGCATTTAATATTACAGTAGTGTGCAAAAGTGCTCAATCACGCACACACACACACACACATAGCCGCAAACGCACTCACACACACACTAATGCAAGCTTGGCAGAACTTTTTTACAAAATGTTCTCAGCACTTATAAAAACTTGGCGTTTTGCTCCCTTGCAATTGTTGCTGTTGTTGTTGTTATGCATTGCAATTAATGCATTTTTTGAGCTACTCACAACAGCGCCAAAAAATGTGCTCAACTGTGGCGTAGCAACAACTACAACAAAATGCACAAAAAACACAACAAATGTTTTTCATTCACTTTTTTAGTGGTTTTCTCTGTTTTGGGTTAAACAAGAAAGAAAAAAAAAACAAGAGAAAAGAGTGAGTTGTTGTTGTTCTTGCTGCTGTGGCAAAATGCACTTTTGTTATACGCAGCTGATAAATGCACCGAAAAATACACAGCAACAACAACAGTATGGAAACAAATTTATTACAACAACAACTTGACTGACGTACATATTGTAGCTCAAAGTGCTCGACGAGTGCAACTGACGGCAACGACGACGACAACAAACTGAACTGACGATGACATTCGCTGCAAAATGCATTTTTGACTGGCTTCTTTTTTAAGTTGTGCATTTTGCTGTTTTTCTTGTTGTTGTTGTGGATGATGAATGTCAAAAACAGAAACACAAAAAATAAATGGCAAAATAATAAAAAGCACGCAAATATAATATATAACAACAAGCAGCCAACAACAATAATAACTGCCCGTAGATATGTAAAGTGCAATTATGTATGTAAGTGTGTGCGTATGATTTTGTTTTCGTGACTGAGTGCGTTTAAATGTATTGGCGAAAACTGACTATTGTGGGTGTGGGTTTCGGCGGAGCCAACTGATGGAGTCCGTTGAACGTTGGTTGTCGTTTTGGTGGCGGGCAGCTGAGAGGCAAGTGAAGGTTTTTTGTGTGCCACACAATTAAGTCAATTGCAATAAAAAGCTACAACAACAGCATTTCGAAAACTCAAGTATCCAAAAAACAAAATGCAGGCAACAAAAACAGCTATGACCACAGTTCGAATAAAAATGCATTTAGGTAGATAAATTTTTTTGGTCCGAAGTAGGATGTGTGCGTAAATGTTTGGGATACCTTTGCAAAATGTTGCCTGATGTCTGGCCTGATGTCTGGCCTGCTGTCAATGGAGCAGTGGGTTTTCGACACGAGCATAATTCAAGGACGTTAGCCGTTTTGTAATTCTTTGGCCCATTTTCGAGAAATTTGAGTGTCAAGATCAAGTACATGCTAATACAGTGTTCGTTGGAATTTTTTTTATTAGCTTTAGCGGCTTCTTAAGGTTAAACGTTAACAATTACCTGGGAAATAATTTTGCAGAACAGTTTAACCCTTAAAACCTTACTCTAATTAAAAAAGCCGGTGTTTCGCATAAAAACTTTGTTTTAACAAAAGATTAAGCTTTTTTTTTTGTGGCGGCCGTAACCTAGTGGGTAGAGTGCGTGGGCCTAGGCTAAGGAACCGCGGTAGCTCGGGTTCAATTCCCAGCTCAGAATGTTTTTTCAATTGAATTAATTTTTCCGTCATCTCTCTGCAGACAATGGCGAACCACAGAGTGAAAAAACTGCGATGTAAAGCTTCTTAGGATCATAAGCCGTTTGAAGTTGGCATTAAAAGTCGTAGGTCCAGTTCTGGAAAATTTGGGATCAAACATTTAATAACACACGCACAACACAATTGTTCAATAGAAAGAAGCTCGGTCAAAGTTCTTTCTAGCTAGGGCTGAAATGGCCAATTTATTTTATACATACAAGGGCGGATTTAGGGAGGGGATAGAGGGGCTGCAGCCCCCGGCACCGAGCAGGCAGGGTCTTCGCATTGCCTGATTATTTGACTTTTGTAATGCATTTTTCGATCCAGGACCAAAATTTCCAAACTGGCGTCACGGACGATTTGTACGAATAAATTATAAGAAATGGAATGAAAAAGGTTTCATTTTTAAAAATTTTTTTATATTTGCGTAGTAAGTAGCACAATTTTAAGTACGTTACAAAAAAAGGAAGTGATGTCTGACTTGGATTACAAAAGTTGCAAAACTCTCTGAATTGGCCAAGACTTTTTGTAAAAAACTTTTTTTAAAAGGTTTTAAAATAAGATAATTTTATTTTTGAAGTGATCAAATTAAAAAAATCTTTTCTGGTTTTTTTTTATAAGGCTTTTTGATCTGGCGTTACGTTACTGGCGTTACGTAAAATTTCCATTGTAGTTTAATTGGGTATTTAAGTAATTAGGTAGTTAAGTAATTATAATTAAGTAATTAAAACCAAATTTAATATATTGTCCTTTCCCTGCCTCAACCATTTTCTCATTATCTCTAGCGAATGCCTTCCATTTTTACTAAAACAAAAAAGCTTACGAAACATTTACGAAACATTTCACTCCAGGTAGAGCTAAATCTTATCGATTGGACATAAATTTTTTCCATGCTATCAGTTAATGATCAGTTGAATTTCTTACAACTTAATGGCAACACTTTGTTTGAAAAATACGTCCCACTTAAGACTAAAGTACTCAAAAATAATGCTAGGCCCTGGTTTTCAAATTCGATTAAAAGTCTAATCAAAAAACGTGATGTAGCATACAGCAAATGGAAACGTCTTAGGGCCAGTTTTTCAGTGCGAGCTTAAACTCTAGTCAAATTAATCTGAGGTTAACTCAGCAAAATTGGACGTTTAAACTTGGTTTAGGCAAAAAGAAACACATTATATGATAATTTAAATCAATTTAACTTGAACGAATGCCAAAATATCTAGTTAATCCGAGTTTAAACGTCCAAATTTGGTGAGTTAACCTCTGTTTAATTTGGCTAAAGTTTAAACTCGCACTCAAAAATTGGCCCTTAGAATACCAGAACGATATACTATTTTCCGAACATATAGAAAAGATGTAGTCAGGGCGGTGAAGGTTGCCCAGTTAACATACTATGAAACTAAATTTAGTTCGGCAATAGATTGCAAAAACAAGTGGAGCATAATTCGGCAAATCGGAGTTGGTGGAACTTCTCCGCCAATTGATACCATCGTAAATGTTGAGGATCTAAATAATAAGTTTATTGATATTCCCATGCCGTTGCCAAATGGTAACTCCAACCGTTACCTTCAAAGAACAAATAGCTGAAACTCATCTGTTTGCTTCCAACGTGTTGGAGATGCCGAGATAGTGTGAAGTTGCTTAGAAATCAAATCTATGCTGTCGGTTTCGATGGAATTCATCCAAAGTTTTTCAAAGCACTTCTACCCTTACTGCTATCATTTATAAAACACACATAGACAATCAGGTTTCCGACCAAAACACAGTTGCGTAGCTGCTCTACTAGACGTGTCCGATGAAATACGAAATAATCTTGATCGAAATTAAGTTACTTTTTTGATTCTCCTCGATCACTCGAAAGCTTTCGACACGGTCGATCACCAAATTTGATGTTCAAAATTGTCCTACATGTTTAATTTTTCCGCAACTGCCACTCGACTAATGAGTTCATACCTTGCTAATAGAATACAAGCAGTGAATATCGGCTGCGCGACCTCAAGTTTTTTAAGTGTGAACCGTGGCGTACCTCAGGGTTCTATAATGGGTCCGCACTTATGCTCAGTTTACATAAATGACTTACCCTCTATTTTGCACAGTTGTGGCATACAAATGTACGCTGATGATGTGCAATTGTATACTAGCTGTCGCAAGTCTGATGTTCACTATTGTGTGGCAAGTTTGAATGAAAATTTACGCAAAATTCATGATTGGGCTTCAGCTAATGGCTTATGCCTCAATCCAAACAAGTCAAAATGTTTAGTTATAGCTAGGAAACATAATTTCACTTCAATGCTACCTGAAGTCATACTAAACGGATCATGTATTGAGGTCGTGAAGTCGGCAAAAAATTTGGGCATTACTTTCAACAGTACCTTGGATTGGACAAATCATGTCAATATTACAGTAGGAAAAATCTTCGGTATGATCCGCAACCTGTGGGCTACACAATATTTCACCTCCTTTAACATTGGAATGCTACTGGCAAAAACGTATCTCGTTTCCACCGCACTATATGGATCTGAAATTTTCGCATACTGTGACTCTGCAAGTAAGCGCAAGCTGAACGTTGCTTATAACAACATCGCTCGTTAAGTTTTCGGACTTAAACGAACTAACCGCATATCACAGTATGCAAAACAAATATTCGGTTTGACTTTTGACCATGTCCTGAACGTGAAGGCATTAGTCTTCTCTTATCGAATTCGTAACAGATTTGCGGAGTGAATTTTCAAATTTTGAGAATAGTCTATGAACCTGAGTCGATTTGTTTGCAAAGACCACAGATAACTTATCATATAGATGTACATCCTAGAACAAAAAAGCGGCCGAAAAGTTTTTCAAATTTTGCCTCCAATGCTAAAGCTCTTTCCTCTGAAGCTAAAGCTCTTGTCTCCAATGTCACAAACACAAGCACACGAGACACTTTCATGTACACACATATTGCAGTTGAGAAGAAGTTTTGCAACTGGGGCAAAAGGCAAAAGTCAATTGCCCTTAAAAGACTGGTCCCGTAACAGCTCAAATGAACAGTTATCACAGGAAAGGTCTGATATAACTCGTCACGGAACAGGTTTTTTGTGCCTTTTACTGGACAGACTTCATTTTACTCGGCACGGGACCGATTTTGAATGATAAAAGCGGAGACAGATCTATTAAAACTCAAACCTGTATTCGTATTGTGTGAAAATTCAAAGTTGAAAAGAAAAAAATTGGCACATGTCACAGAATAAATATTTAACAAAGTTATGGGCAAAATCGACCGATTCTTTAATTTTTGTGATTTCATTAATTTTCCTCCTCCTTTGTTATTTGAATCTTTAAATTTCATGCAAATTTTAATAAATTTTATTTCAGTCCCAGAAAAGTGAGTTTTAGAGTTAAATACTTCAGCTTCTGGCGTTGCATCTCGTGCACCAAATGACCTATTACAAGTCAGCCACTGGCACTAAGTGAATAACCCAAAGCCATGGCAGCCCCGTTAACATTTAATATGGCCATGTCCAAGCCAAATCCATAGGCACAGGCCAAAGTTTGTGCACCAAAAGCTTCGTTAATATCAATAAGATCGATGCATTTCAGCTACTTGCCAGACACCTTCAGAACATTTTGTCAAAACGTCTACATACGAGTAGGCAACCGGGGTTTAAGATTATATTTCTTAAGAGCCTACTCGGAGGCAAGTATAACAGAGGCAGCGCCATTTCAAATAGTCAAAGCATTGCCAAAGGTCACCATGCCGTTCTTCTTGAACAACGAAGGCAATTTATCCAAGCACTCGGCTGTTGTATTTGGTCTGGCATTTTCATCGACAGCGAATTCAAATTCCTGTTGACCCTTTTTCCAGTGCACGTTCAGATTTTATATTTATCTGCCAAATTCTCGGCGGTAAGGGACATTGGCTGCTCGCAACACGAATTGATAAAACCTGTCCAATGGCTATCCTCTAAATTATAACATTATCTTGTACGCGCAATAAATGGCGTTAGCGAAAACACTAAACAAAAAATTAAAACTTTTCAAAAGTTTGATTATTAATCAGTGCATTTAAACAAAAAATTTGATGTCGTTGAACACAAGGTATTAATTTTTGAACTAAGCAAAATTTTCATCGGATATCATTTTTTATAACTATTGTTTATATTTAAATTAATTAATTTGAAAGAATTGCAATTGACTTATCAAGAAAAAATACTTAACAAAAAACTAAAAACTTCTCATAAGATTGATTATTAATCAGTTCATTTAAACAAAAAACGATGTCGTTGAACACAAGTTGTTGAAGAGAAGCACTGTCAGCTCCTATGTTCGTTATCTTGTGAAAAAAGTGAAAGAAACTGGCATCTTCATCGATACACCAAGGCGTGAAAAGCCAAAAGCAGTTCGTACACCCGAGATTTTGCCGAGATATTGCTGCTGTGGCAGAAAGTGTGCGTGAAGCGCCATCAACATCAATTCACCGTCGTTCTCAACAATTGAACATTTCGAATAAATCATTGAGACGAATTTTGCATAAAGACCTTGGTATGACGTCATACAAAGTCCAACTGGATCAGGAGTTGAAGCCAACTGACCATCCAATGCGTTTTCGCTTCGCTAAGTGGGCCTGCGATCGACTTACAGAAGATGCCGATTTTGCCAAAAAAATCATCTTTTCAGATGAAGCTCATTTTGATCTTGGCGGGTATGTAAACAAGCAAAATTGTCGCATTTGGGGCACAGAAAACCCGCACGCATACATTGAAAAGCCGCTGGTCCAGAGGCGTTTTGGTCCAGAGGCATAATTGGGCCATTTTTCTTCGAAAATGAGCAAGGAGTGGCCGTTACTCTAATGGCGATCGTTATCGGGCCATGTTGAACGAATTTTTGTTCACAGAAATAGAAAAGGAGGATATTGGCAACATTTGGTTTCAACAGGACGGCGCTACGTGCCACACAGCCGAAGCTACACTCGATGTTTTGCGTCCTGTTTTTGAAGATCGCACTATCAGCCGCAGAGCTGATGTCGTTTGGCCACCTCGGAGCTGCGATTTGACACCGTTGGACTATTATTTGTGGGGTGCCCTCAAAGATAAGTGTTACGCCGACAAGCCAGAGACAATTGTCGCTTTAAAGGAGAATATTCGTGAAGCCATTGGTGAAATACAGCTGCACACAATCGATAATGTGCTTAATAATTGGACCGATCGTGTAGGCTACTGCATGGCCAGCCGAGGCAACCATTTGAATAAAATTATTTTTATATTAACCGGAAGAATTGTACTTTCAAATAAAAAAAGAAATTTGAAAAAATATTTAGTAGTTTTTTTTTATAGAATTTTCAAAAAAAAAAAAGTTATTTGGCGGACCCTTTATATTAGCTACAGGCCACACGTTGAAAAGAAAATAAATAAAAGACTAACTTTGGAACGAAAAAGAATACAACAGAACAGAGAAAGGGCTTTCTAAAGTGTAGTCAAGCCCAATTTCTTTTTACTTTAAACATTTTATTGGAAATCTATTGAAACATACTAAAATAAATTTTAAAAATACTCTAGTTTAACGATAGAACTGAAAACTTTGTTCAAAGGGTAGACCGGGGAGGAAACAAATTATTTTGTTCGTTAAAGAGAAAGAATTAGTGCTCATTTTTGTGCGGTTCATCCCGAATCCCAATATATTTCAAATTTGCAAAGCTTACCGAAAATTGAAAATAAGTTGAAAAAAAAGGTTTTGTGCTTTTATTTATTGTAAACTATTTAAAGTAGACATTAATGAATTTTGAATGAACAAAAATGAATTTTTTGAAATGAAAAAGTAGAAAAAAACAAGTACAGACTTAAAAAATAGGAAAATTCTAGATATGAATAGAAATAAAAATATTAAATTTGAATCGATAAAAGATTATTTTCGCATCTCTGGCCGAAAAAGTGCACTGTGCACTGTTAATAGCACAGTGCAACACAAATTTTCGGGGCTGAACCAAACCAATCTCAAACGATAGTATTTGACATCAATAACAAAAGCATAAGTCGCTTTTTGCTCTACTACGACACAAATTATTTTTAGAGTGGTTTTAAATTTCAATTTTTTTGGTCAAAATAAAATTAAAAAATATAAAAAACATATGTTAAACTTAACAGAGGGTGGTTCCTGTCTTTGATAGCCTATATTAAAATTTTCCTGGGAATATTTTTAGTAACTCTTTAACCCCTGGAAAAAACCCAAATGAGTCAACTTTGGAGGGAGGTCAAAGGTTAAAACTTTCCAAAAAAATATTCTCCAGAAAATTTCACTAGGGGTCACCCAAGACAAGTAACCTCTACGGGTTAAAGGTTTCACATAAAAACGGACCGAAAAGATAATACATTTATTTTTAAGCAACTATTGCATCGTGCGATAATAATGTCTGCATTTATTTATTTATTTATTTATTTATTTATTTCCGTCTATGGATAAATTATCCTTACAGACAATAACAAATCAGGATATAAAATAGGAACAAAATTATAAACTGTTTAACAATAGAGTAATAGTAGTTTTAAAGGCATTTTTAGGCATAGGAAAAGCAATTAAGTTATTATTATATCTACATTCTGTTTATAGCTATAAGTACTCTATTAATAAATTAATGACATAATTGGTTCTATGGCAATTAATATAAAAATAATCATAGTTACGAAGCATTCTTTGTGGAATATTAAACGATAATAATTCAAGTAACTTCTCACAGATGATGTTTCCGTTGATCGAATCGTAAATGATCTTAATACTGTGCAATAACCTTCTAGCTTCAAGAGAAGACAGACCAATAAGCAGGCAACGCGTTCTATAGGACGGAAGAGGATCCGAAAAACTACTCAAGGCGTACTCAAGGCTAGATCTTACGAGGGACGAATATAAATTTTTAAATGTGTATGGGTCAGAGAAGCCGGTACTATTTCGCTTAACAAACGCTAATAGGGAATATGCTTTGGGGATAATATGGTTTAAATGACAGCTAAAACTAAGGCCTGAATCAAAAATAACGCCTAGATCACGAATTTCGGATAACCTTACAAGCTTAGTATTATCTAAGGTATAATCAAACGATATAGGAGAATTTATCTTATAATAAGAAACAACAAAGCATTTTAATAGGTTAAGTGACAATTGGTTTAGAATAAACCAAGAAAAAACGTTTACGAGATCAGCCTGAAGACGATAAGCATCCCATTGATTTTTAACCTTATGAAAGACTTTCAAGTCATCTGCATAAAGTAAAAATTGGGCATTATTAAAACATTTGGAAACATCATTTATAAAAATGACAAAAAGTAATGGTCCAAGAATGCTACCCTGAGGAACCCCTGAAGTTGATAAAAAAGAAAGTGATTTACGTTTTCAATGGCTACATATGAAACTCTATTTGAAAGGTAAGATTCCAACCAAGAAAGAAATGTAGAATGGAAGCCAATCTTGGCGAGCTTGAGTAGTAAAATTTCATGTGATAGTTTATCAAAGGCTTTGGATATGTCGGAGTAAATGACATCCAACTGGTCCCGCTTTTCAATTGTGGTGATGCAATAATTTGTGAATACACTAAGATTTGTTGTAGTTGACCTACCAGAAACAAAGCCATGTTGATTGGGACAAATAACATTTTTTAATGCAAAGTACATTTTATCTTTTACTATTTTCTCAAAGAGCTTGGAACTATTAGTTAACTTAGAGATAGGTCTGTAATTTAGGACGTCATGTTTATTGCCGGATTTAAAAACTGGGGTTATGAGAGAAAATTTATATTTATCAATGAAAACACCTGCTTTAAGGGATTTGTTAAAAATTATGCATAGAGGTAAAGATAAAGATTGCACACAATTTTTTAGCAAAAAAGGACTAAAACCGTCTAAGTCACTTTTTGCGGAGTTATTGAGATTACCAATAGCAGTTTCAACATCAGAAAGAGTAACCATAAGACTACCAAGATTTATACACGATTCAACATTATCAACAACATGTGAGGTGATCGGATCAGGATTTCTGACAAAATTTGATTTGAAATAATTTGCAAACAATTATTACAAATAGTAATAAATTTGTAATATTAATAAACGGTCCGGCATAACGGTATAAAGCTATAATTATATTCGTAATACCTTACAAGTAATAGTAACAAATTACGTAAGTTGTATTAAGTTGGCTTAGCTTAGAAATTCAATTAAGTGGGAATTGAGAAATTTTATTAAAATTGTAAAAGTGAAAGTGTTGTGGTCTTTTTTCGAAAAATTTTATTTTCAATGGAGTTCTGCGGAAACTTAAAGAAATTTTGTTATATCTTTGGTCATTTCACACCATCCCGAAGCAGTCAAGGTCATTCCAATTAGGAACTTATTATAGCGTTTTCATCAGGTATCCTTGCCATTTGAAATTCGGTAATTCTAAATTAAACCTTTCTTACAATCAACACTTTTGTACCAGATGGGATTATTTCCATTTTTACAGATACAGAGGAAAGAAAACACCAGATGCAGTTCTGGCTGAAATTTCTTGGTGGTCCAAAACAACATTTGAAGAAATTATTAAAAGCGGGAGTGAAGACGGATTTCAAGAAATATATATAAACCTCTCTAAAGTATATGATATTTCATGCCATAATAGTGACAGAGTGATATGGATACTATTTAAAAAAATCTTTAAAATTACCTAACATGAAAATAAATGTATTATCTTTTCGGTTCATTTTTTTATGTGAAAGCTTTAACTCGTAGATGTTACTTGTCTTGGGTGACCCCTAGTGAAATTTTCTGGAAAATATTTTCATTTTAACCTGTGACCTCCCTCCAAAGTTGACTGATAGGCTCTTTTCCAAAAAAATGGTCAAATTGACCTATACTGGCAGGAGCTTGGGGGTTAAAATGTTCCGAAAAAATATCTTCCGGAAAATTTCAATTTAAGCTTCCGAAGACAAGAACCACCCTGAATTAAGTTTAACATATAATTTTTCATATTGTTTAATTCCATTTTTGACCAAAAAAGTCATATTTAAAACCACTGTAAAATATATATGTGACTTAGTGGAGCAAAAAGGCACCTTGGCTTTTCTTATTGATGCAAAATACTATCGTTTCAGATTGGTTTGGTTCACCCCCGAGATAATGACCCTCATTTTTTGTCATAGTGTAATTGACGAATGTAAAAAAATATCAACGAACTACAAAGCGTATTGAGAAAGGACCTCATATGAGACAACCAGCCCCACAAATTAGCCATTACGGCTATTCTCTTCTTCCTGGTGCACATTTTAAATTATTTTGCAGTTTTTGTCTTGGAAAAATTGCCATCATTAACTTTTCATTAAGATGCATTTTGAAAATTTTGTGTCTCAAAGAACTAGTTGTGTTGTAAAAAAAAGCTTAGTATAATCACGTAGCATACAGCTCTAAAAATTTGTCATCAGTCTCTCGTTTCGATGCGAAAATTTCAGTAATCCTTTTTTTAAACACTTTTAAATTTTTATAAAGAACTTTTAACGAATACTAGTCAAACTGCTAGTCGTATCTTTGAGATGAAAAAAAACTTCATGCATTGCATAGCTTGTCAGTCCAGTACTTCAAGGACTTTATTGGGTTACTTGCACTGCTGCAGCGATAAGAATCTACAGTTGCTTAAACCACAATCGTAACACAGAGAACCCGATGACAATCACACAATTAATTATATCTGCTGCATTCAGTGGTGAACAAAGCCATGAATCCACCCTTTTTGAAAAAAATTATTTTTATATAAAAGTGCATCTCGTCTGCATTTTCAAAAAAAAAAACAAAAAACTGCATATGTCAAAAAAAAGGCAACACAAAAAAAAAGTACTGCATGCAACCCAAAATTAATGCATTTTTTTCTACACACAAAAAACTCTGAATCAGACACAAAAAGCACAAAAAACCCAACAATTCGCAATTGCCTAAAAGCAAGAGGGAATAAATTAAAAACAACAAGAAGTTATAAAATGCATTCTAAATCTTAAAGATGCATTCAGCCTACAGACGCAGCGAAGGACGATGTTGTTTTTTGTGCACTTTTTGTTCGTTTTTAGTAGCTTTGTTTTGAAGCCGGCTTCGTTGATGCATTTTTTTAACTTTCAAAGGCAGTGAGTGAAGGTGAGTAGAGTTGAATAGAGTTGAGTTTGTTTGAGTGATTGTGGTGAAGGCAGGTCAAAGCGCTCAAAATGCATTCGTGCTCACCACTTTGTATCTGTGTGGTTGCACCTTGTGCTAGTGTTGGTGGGGATGCATTCTCCTCGCTAACGCACACAAGCTCGGCTTACAAGCTGCGGAGCGGAGTAAAACAGGCGAGCTTGAATGATTACACTAGGTTTTTTCTCCAAATGTTCAAGGCGTGAGTATTCTCTCTTTGCCTGGTGTTGTTGTTGTTCCGAGGCTCTCCGATTTTTTTTTTATTGGTTTTTTGCATAAAAATGCAATGCAGTCGCACTCAAACTTGTCGGTGCTTTCATGGTTTGTGCCCAGCGTTGCATTGAACTTAATGCAATTTTTGTGAAAAATTCGACTTTGTCACTCTTTCACGTGTTCTCTTGGATTCCCTCTCCATCTGAATGCCTGTCTGTCTGTCTGTCTATTCGAGCTTGAATGAGTTCTCTCTGTCGCACACTCTTCAAAACTCGACTTCTTTCCTAGGCATTCAAGCGCGAATTGAGAGCAAGGTTCAGCTTGAAGCTAATTTTTTGTTGTTTTTTTTTTTTAAATACTGAGTTTTCTGTACATTTTTGCTACCGCTGTTCATGGTCTGAGTTTGTGTGATGGTTTTCATTATGCATCGATGAAAATGCTGAAAATTATACTCAAGGTTAATGCGGGCCAATAAAAACCAGCTATAAGCAAAAGCAGCTGATCTTTAATGTTAGCCAGTGGCTTTGACTTTTAGAAAAACATTACGCGCCAAGCTTTATGAGCTTAAATTAAACTTGTAGCTTTTCGGAAATTTCAAACTTAAGATGTGCTTGGCACATCTAGCAAATAAATGTATCTCTCCGCACACAGGATGTCTTCAATCAGCTCTGTTCTAACCTGTCTTTTCCAGAAATCATTATCTTCTGCCATCAGCTATCAAAATTTTGCAATTTATTGCAATCACAAAGTAGCGGAAATTCTCCTCTTGCTCACCTTAAGTTTTACATCCGCTCTGTTATCTACTTGTTCCGTAAATGTGTTTAACTTCCTGTTATCATGACTTCAACAACAAGCTCAGAAGAGAGTAGCTCAGTGGAAAAAGCTGCTTTATAGCCCAATGTTTTCCACCGAATACTGTTCTTGCCAAACTTCTTTCTAAAAGTATGTTGTTGTTGTTCTTATTGTTGCTATTGCACAATCTCACGCTACAACTTAAGCTTCCGTTTCGAGCATCCTAAGCAAATACATCAATTAAGCCATGAGGCGTTGTAGTGACCAATTTAGTGGGCTTGGCCTAGAATCGGCCGGAAGTGATTAAAGTGCGCTAAATGCTTTAGTTTGACACTTCAGCATAGCGTATAATAGATGTTTTTAATTAGATTCTAATGGACAAGTTGTATGAATCAAATTATTTGTAAATAAATAAATTAATTAAAACTAATAATTATTGAATAGGGTTTGTATAAAATAGTGCTGCAGTCCAAACGTGTATAAAAAGGACAAGCTAAAAAAATTGTTGCGTAAAGTTGACACATAAAAGTAACCCACATGCAGGGCGGGCCTTAACCACTTAGGCATCCCGAACGAGGTATGCATTTGGCGCCCTTTTATATATCATTATAAATAAAACAAACTAATTTTCAATTGTGCACTCAAAAAAATTTGCTTCCCTTAAATTAAGAAACTGTAGCTTCAATTCATAAGCAAGGATTTTTCTACATTCTATAGAGGTTTCTCCTTAATGGAGGGAATTTTTACAAGATTCAACAACCTTGCGTCTTGATTTCGTTGCAATGTTATCAAAACAGCTTCTTAGTTTTGAAGACAAGTTTTTACTTAACCCTTCGTTGCATGGGATTGCACATAAGCAATGTTGACTTCAAAGAGATGCAGCGTGTGTTAACATTCATAACAGGACATATTTTATTAGTTGTTGCCTTATTTTGTCATATTGTTGATTTAGTTTGTCCAAAATATTGATTGGAACAAGGTCTTTCTTACACGTAGACAAAATAAGTGAATATTTTTAATAACTACACAAGAAATATCACACTTTCTTTAAGCTCAATAATTTGTTGAATTTCATAAAATTAATGGATTAGTTGCAAATATCATGCATTTGAGACATTTTAAAGTTACTTTACAGATATGAGGCTATATTGCAGATATGCAATTTCAGTCATTAAAGTTTAATTAAAGCTGAAAACTTTTGTAGGGCGCTACTGACGATAAAATTCAAAAAGTGTTTGATTCATGGGAAGTGAAGAGGAAGCATTCATTTATCATTCCGCTGCATAAATCCGGAAATAGGTCTTTAATTGATAACTACCGTGGCATCGCAAAATTAAGCGCTTTGCCTAAACTTTTAGAGGCAATTGTTACATCACGACTATCGCATAGCGTTAAATCTTTAATGTCTCCTTTCCAACATGGATTCCTTTCTGGAAAATCCACTGTTACAACCTTCTCGAATTTACATCAAAAACTATAGAAAACTTTGGAAAAGGCATGCAGACTGATGTTATTTACACGGATTTTAGCAAAGCTTTTGACGTTGTAAATCAAAAACTATTGATCTTAAAATTTCATTTTGTTGGATTTCCTACACCGTTGGTAAGCTGGATTGAATCTTACTTAAGCAATAGAACACAATCTGTTCCTTTTAAGCTCAAGAAATCACACGAGTTTCCTGTTACTTCAGGAGTACCTCAAGGAAGTCATCTTGGGCCCCTTCTGTTTCTACTTTTTACAAACAATTTGCCATCTGTTCTAATGCATTCTAGCATCTTAATGTTTGCTGACGACGTCAAACTCTTCCTTTCTTTTAAAAATGATAATGACGCTGTATTTTTGCAAGCCGACATTGATCATCTTCATAACTGGTGCAAAACGAACCGTATGAATCTCAACATGAAGAAATGCAAGCATATGTCCTTCTCGCGCAAACGACCAATTAAATGTACCTTCAAAATTTGTGGCTATCCATTGGAGTCCTTAGATATTTTCAATAATCTTGGAGTTACAATGGATCCTAAACTACGCTTTAATATTCATGTAAATAAAATAATAAATAGAGCTCATAGTACTTTAGGATTTATTTAACGTTGGGCAAAAGAGTTTAATGATCCATTCATAACGAAAACCTTATTCACTTCCCTAGTGCGGCCTATCTTAGAAAACGCTTCAGTTGTTTGGTGCCCACGATACGGTTGTTACATAGACGACATTGAATCAGTGCAGAAACAATTTCTTTTGTTTTGCTTAAGCCATCTTTATTGTAATACTGATTTTCACTTACCTCCTTATGAATATCGGTTACAACTCTTAAATCTTCCTTCTTTCAAAAATCGAAGAATAATGATAAATGCTTGTTGGATTATGAAACTTTTACATGGATATGTCAACAGTCCATATTTATTGAGTAAAATATATTTTAATATTCCTCTTCGTCCTAGATCTTTTGAGTTACTCCACATGAACTTTTGTAGAACTAATTATTTGCAAAATGAGCCTCTTAGAAGCGCTTGCGGTGATTTTAATTTTGTATCTGCATTTGTTGACGGTTCCATGGTGTCTTGGTGTCTTTTTACCTCTTGAAACACTACGTTAGATCGATTTGTAATATATTAATATGAGTGGCCGATAAGACCTAGTTTTTCTTGGTGCCTGCGTTCGTAACTGGTTTTCTTTATTTTATGAAAATTGGTTTGGTGAAGTTGACCTAGTTTGTCGAGTAACCACCCTGTCAAGCCTGGACCTCACCGGCTTCAGGAAGACAGAACGATATATATTATATATTTACCTATTGGAGGGGTATTTTATTGGGTATGAGACCTTGTTTGTCACACGACTCCGCTGATGTACGGATACAAAAATTGTTGCTAACTTGACCTTGTTTGTCTTGAAAACGCAACCCTGTTTTGATGTCTGATATTATCGATTTTAACTTAACTTTTTTTTTTTGTTATTTTTTATACTTTAATAAAATTATATACTTTAAGCAATTTATTAAAACTTTTTAGTTTGTTAATAATACATGATTTCAATCTAAATCATACTTTTTATTAATGAATTGTATTAAATATCTTATTTTATAATTTTAAATTTGCTATAAAACCTGTTAAGGTTTAGCAATCAAATAAATAAATAAATAAATAAAAAATGAAGATGATAACGTAGACGTCAGGATGAATCGTACATAAAGTTCATATGAAAAACATCCTGAAGATAGGATCACCTGGACACCTGTTTCAGGAAACACTCCAATACAGGAGACGATGTTAGTCAATCAATTTAAAAAAATTTTGATCGGCTTTTTAAAGTTCGATTATTAGTAAACACTTTTCAGAAACAATTCAAGTCGAATCAATATGAAAATTGCCTCTTCGTTGACGAACAGTTGGGCTCCACAAAATATTAGTTATTATACAACACTATGATAATTATTATACAATACTAAAACTAAAGACTCAACTAGTCAAAAGGGGAATACATTCATTGGGTACAATTCGTTGGAATAAATTTCCGAACTCAAAACAAACGAGTGTTTCTACATTAATGAAGAAACATCGAGGAGTGTCTGTGGAATATGTAGCCTTCCAGAATGATTTTGAAGTATCTTTGGTTTCAAAGAGAGGTAATAAAGTTGTTAATTTGATGTCAAACTACTGTCGTAAAATTCCTAAGATCATAGCTGAACGACTTGATAACAAATTTTGTAAAAACATATCCATTGAGTGTCCAAATATTGTTTCGCAATACGACAAATTAATGACGGAGTTATTTGTTAAACTCATTTATTGGACGCTACAAGATAAAAATATGCTCAATAAAGTGGTGTATGAGATTTGTTATCATTTGATAGATACCACATTAGTAAATACATGGCTATTGCACAAGCTTGTGGAAAAAAAGCTGTAATAATGGCAACAAAACAATAGACAATTTTCGTTTGCAAGTGGCAGCAATCTTAGCAAAGTAGGAAAGCTATACACGAAACGTGGAAGACCTTCCGAGTTATCAAAAAACCTTGAACAAAAGACTTAACATCAGAGAAGTTTCTCACAGCCTCAAACCGGAGTTCGGTTAGATCATTTTAATCACTGCCCACAATGGGACAACAAAATTTTTACGTGTCAATTACTGGGGTGCAATGAAAACACTCATGTGAGCTGCTCAAATGTAGCAATAGACTATGTTTTAACCCATTAGTGCATAGACGAAACTATAAAAGTCAGGAATGTAAAATTTTCTGAACAGTGTTATTTTCAGCTAAATAAGAAAATGAAACTACTCCCATCGATCGGAAAATTTATTTTCCTGCTTTTCCAGACCGTCCTTTTTAAAGGACGCTGTGCATAGAATACCATACCATAGAATACCATTCATCTAAAGAAAAATACATTTAAAAAAAATTTTAAAAGTTTTTTATATGAAGTTTTTCAAATTAGGGATCAGTATTACATACATATTATTGAAAAATAAATTGTTTTTTATTCGTTTTGCGGTATTGTTGCATTGTGGTAAGCCATAAAGCAGTCTTTTGGATGGAGTGGACGTTGGCATTTTACACAAATTAATTTTGATTTTAGGCTACAATGACCACAACGACGTTGATTAGGAATGAAGTTAACCCAATGTTGATACCCATCATATCTAGCATCATCGCTGACAATAGTTGCTTTGGATCCAGAGTGTTTCTTTGCCTCTCCATACATTTCCTACAGGGCATTGGCCAAATTTCTGCGAAAATTTAACAAATTGACACATTTTGGATCGTTTAGACGTACCATTTACGTTGTCGCATTCGTGTTCTGTATACAGAAATCATCTGATCCAACAAATCCACACCACCCATACCTTTAGGTTAGGTTAAGTTAGGTAACGGTGGCTGAGCCGATAGACGACTCGTACACTTAGGCCAATGCAGGCCCGTTGTGATACCACATGATCTCTTTAAAAAAAACCTAATAGAGATTTCCCTCCTCAAACCAGTTCGAGCGGATAATGAAATTGAGTATATGCTTGATTTCCAGGCATGAGACTTCGGCAAGTCCGTTTAAAAAGGGAAGGCCCAGAGTTGCCATTCTCCTTTTAGCTAGAGCCGGACATTCACAGAGGAGGTGCTGAACGCTTTCTACCTCCTCCTTACATCTGCAGCTTTTGCAGAAATCGTTCGATGCAACTCCCAACCGAAGGGCATGCGCTCCGATCAGGCAGTGACCCGTTAGGAATCGTACTATTTTCGTACCCATACCTTTATTTGAAATCATTTCTGGTTGGCGAATACTTATCTTTGCTTTTTTTTTTTTTGACCAACGAAGGCATGTGGTTTCATTCACGGTATCGAAAGTAGTTGCCATTGTTACTGTTTGATTATCTTTCCAAACACATATCAAAACTCCGGAATTGTCATCATAACGAAAGTCATAAGAACTACGGATATCGTGTTTCATATCTTTTTTGGTTTTGACGGTGCAGTTTCCTGTTCTTTTTTCATTACAGTTCCAGTTGCCTTTATACCTTTGCCAATAACCTTTCCTGGACAAATGCGACATTAGTTTGTGCGAAGTAAAAAAGCGATGAAAATATATTTTGTGGCCTCTGTTCGGGAACAAATTAATTTTTGTGATTAATTCCATTACAACTAATCCACCCATTTCAAAAGAAGGAAAAGAATTGTTAGGATTTCTTCCGGTGTATATTATAAAATTCAATAAATAGCCTCCACTGCTATAAATAGCCCAAACTTTAAAGCCAAAGCTAATCGGCTTACTTATCTTTACATACTTATCTTAAAAAATGGCAAAGCTTTTGTTGTGCATAAATATTTTTTTCTTGAACGATTGTGTAAATCAATTCGTCTGTGAAGAAAAACTGAAAGAAATTTAGTGGACTCTTACGTTGTTGTGCTTCATCAGAAACTTCAGTGGGACTGCAAGATTGCTCGATCCCTTTCGTTGGGGCTAACACACTTTTCCGCCAAACAGGTTTCAAATTAGGTTGAGAAAATAAGAGTTCAGGTTGTTGTTCTGCACTGTTATATGCCTCCGACCTCTGTGATGATGATTTTGAATTAGCTCCTCCAACGAGGAATTTTTTACCAGACAGCCGCTTTCTTTTTGATGGTGGTTCCGAAATAAGGTCAGAATCACAGTCCGAATCAGAATCATCTTCGTTTGCAGCAATATGATGCAACTCTGCTTCAGTATTCATCAAATGACAACCGACATGATTAAGAGCAGATATATTGCTCCAATCTCATCATAATCTGACGGCGCGGAATCGCAATCTGATTCGGCCAGTGGTACCTCTCTTGGAGGTAAAATACAAATATTTGTGTCAAAGGTAGCAGTTCCAACTTCTTCTTCATCACATTCCTCAAAAATATCCAAAATCTCATGAAGTTTCAATTTATTTCTAAATAAATACAAGTAAAGTTATGTGCAACACTTTTCTACAAAATGAATAGATGAATGGTGTTCTATGCACGGTGGCCTTTATAAAGGTCGAAAAAAGTTTTTGGAAAAAAATGACACAAATTCAGGTGTTACCGGAATACAAAGTTTATTTGATAAACGTTGCCAAATGGTTAATAATAAAAAATGCTTTTTCACACAATACCAATCACCATTTTTAAAAAATTTCAAAATTTACCTTCCAGCCATATTTGAACTTTTTTCTGATAAGAAATTTTCACTTTGATGCTTGATAAAATCTGACTTGAGAAAACTTTGAGAAAACAGCTGATTTTTTATTTTAATACAACGCTATTTCTATGCAAATAGCCAAACTTTTTGGCAGGGATGCCAATTGAGTTTTAATTATTGAAGTTTTTCTTACCGGCCTTTTTAAAGGCCGCTACACACTAATGGGTTAATCAAGTTAGAAAATGCTTTAAACGATTTCATTAATGGATAATGTTTCATGTATCTAATAAATTGCAATGAGCTTCAAATTTTAAAACAAAAATCCTTACAGATCATTTTGATATTTTATAAATTTTTTACTATCCTGTGTTTAAAATTGTCTTAGTTATAAATGAAGGTGCATTTTAATTCTTTATTTTTATGAAATTTATAAAACATTCGAAATTATCTCTTAGCTTAAGTTATTAAAAGCATTTCCTGCTTCTTTATGTATAACAAAATGAAGGCTGAACGTGGTGCAAGACACGGTAAGCAATGCATTTTTCCTTATCAAAAAATATTGTTGCTCGTTTCTCTCACAACGTTCAGCCTTCGCTTCGTTTTATATAAAGATGCAGTTAATTTCACTTCACACATGTAAAATAAAAAGTAATATTTAAACCATCATACAGTCCTTTTTATTGCTCTTCTGCATGAAATTGCATAAATGCAATGTTGCGTAACTTCGTTCCTATACATAGCAGAGCATCCAAATTTTGTTTGTACATTTTCTAAACCACTCCAATCACAAATAATAGCACAAACATTTTTTATACACAGGGGAAAAAAAGTCATGTAACGAAGGGTTAAATATAAAATATGATCAAACTTAAACTTCCAAAAATTGTATAAAAGCAGAAATAATTTTAAGAAAAACTGAGAAATTGATATCAAGTCCGCTTGCAACATTCAACAGCAGGATTTCTTAAATTTGGAGAAATGAAAGTTACAATACATGGATATTTCATAGAAATCCATGTAAGTTTTTCTTTTTTTGTACACCACAAGTGATTTATTTTAAGGATGCTTTTGTTATATTTCTAGAAAAAATGCTTTAAAATTACTTACAAAACGAACGATTCTTAATGGAGCCAATTTAGCGACGATTGCTTTACAACTGCGATGGTCGAATGGATAAGCCCATGCACTTACACTCACTCGGCCGAGGTTCAAGACTCCAGATAGTGGTAATTTTTCAATTTAATTTAATGTTTATAATAACTATAATAATCAAAAAAATATATCACACTAAAAAAATTTCACTTTCACAACAAAAGTTTATTAAATCTAATCAATCAAAAAATTTAAAACTTAATTTTTAAGTATCCAACGAGCATATAATTTAGAGTAAATATATTTTATACATAAATATTCTATGGTTGCATGAGATTAATAGGGGCTTTCGCATGGTCCAACATATTGGACTACATGTAGTACCATGCGTAAGCTAAAACGACAGTCGGTCCAACATGTTCGATGAAAATAAAAAATGTTTGATTTTTTCTGGCGATCGTTCGACACGTTGGACGTGTGAATGCATGTTGGTCAAACTTAGTGCATTTTTTTATTTAAATTATCAGCGAGTAAACAGCAACGAAGCGAAAAAAATGTTAGAGAAAAATAAGTGAAAAACGTTCGAAACAATGAATTTTGGTTGTAGTTAATTAAAATTTATTAAAGTTTCTCTGAAATATGTAAAATTACTGCTCAATTGTAAGAGCATATACAAATTGCTTAGCTATTAAGCAGATGCCTTCTGCTTAAGAGTTTGCAATTAATGATGTTGTTTCACAAGTTGGATCGTTCGAACGCTTAATCAAATTGTCCCGTTAGTTTCCCATCCAACTTATCGTACAACATGTCGTTCAATATGTTCGACCATGCGAAACTCCCTTATATTGTATGAATTTTTTTTTTGTACAAAAATTAACAAAAATCGTGACTTAGTTACATATATAAAAATAAATAGTTTAAAATTCTTAAAGCTTCAAAACTTTAAATTTTAAAGCTAAGAAGCACTGGGTGGCCAAATTAATAGGGACAACCTTTAAAATGTGAATTTATCGTTATATAATTAATCACAAAATTACACAAAAGCTTGTTTTGTTGTACAACAATAAAAATTCAAAATTGCATTATTAACTAGCTTTCATTTGACATGGCTTTTATTAGCAAACGTTGTCCCAGTTTAACAAAAATTTCTTATCTTTTCTGTCATAAAAAAACAACGCTATCTGTCATTTTTTGACGAATTTCATTTTCTTCAAAATGTTTTTATATATTTTACAGAATTTCCTTAAATTAAGAAACTGTGGCTTCAATTCATAGGCATGGGTTTTTCTATATTCTATAGAGGTTTTTCCTTAATTAAGTGATTTGATGACCTCACGTCTTGCCGTTGTTGCAACGGAATCAAAACAGCTTCTTAGTTTTGAAAACAAGTTTTTACTTAAATATAGGTGATGAAGGTATGAAAAAGTTAAATTTCCAAAAATCGTATACAAGCAGAAATAATTTGAAGAAAAACTGTACTGATATTAAGTCCGCTTGCAATATTCTACAGCATGATTTCTTAAATTTGGATAAATATAAGTTACAATACTTGGATATTTAATAGAAATACATCTAATTTTTTCTTTTTTAAATACGCTCTTCTTATATTTCTAGAAAAAATGCTTTAAAATTACTTACGAAACGAACGATTCTTAATGGAGCCAATTTAGCGACGATTGCTTTAAAACTGCGATGGTCGAATGGATAAGCCCATGCACTTACACTCACTCGGCCGAGGTTCAAGACTCCGGATAGTGATAATTTTTCAATTTAATTTAATGTTAATAATAATAATAATAATGTTTGCAGTTTTTCGTCAGTATAAAAATCATAACTCCCACAGGATGCTGTTTAAAATCTTAAAAACGGGTTGTTTTTTATTGCAAAAAAATTCAAACTTTTTCCAGGGATTTGATGAAACATTTCTCATTTTCAGAGAAAATTTTTATGTTAGCTTAAGCCGATGATTAATATACAGTAGAAAATTTGTTTATTTTCCAAGAAAATTTTTCTCGTAGTTATGGCCGATGATAAATAAATGGTAGAAAAACTTACTCAATTGTAATAAAATTTCAACACAATTGCGCTAAGTTTCTTCAATTTAGCGAAATAGTTTGTAAATAATTGGATAATTTTCCTAAACTATTTCATACTTTTGGTGTCAATTTAACTAAAATTATA
This sequence comes from Dichetophora obliterata, assembly GCA_963920525.1. Classification (NCBI taxonomy): domain Eukaryota; kingdom Metazoa; phylum Arthropoda; class Insecta; order Diptera; family Sciomyzidae; genus Dichetophora; species Dichetophora obliterata. The sequence goes on along the minus strand of OY986435.1, from coordinate 234,852,106 downwards.
TGCTTCATTTTTAGAAAAATCGGCAATGGCGCTAATTGAAGCCTGATTTTTTAACGATTCGGTGCTATTTTTCTAGATTTTTTTGGAAATTGTTTGCGGGGTGAACCACATTTATTATTTAATTAATAAAAAACTACAAACATTTTTTTGTTATTATAAATTATAACATACTTTACCCATTCAATATCTAAACAATGTGCTTACGTTCCTACTTTATTGTGTGTTAGTTAATCACGAAACATTTAATGAAAAACAGAAAATAAAAATCAGCTAAAATCTTATTTTCCTAACTTTTATGTCAGAAAATGCTCTTATAAGACTATCAAAATCTAGGTTTTCTGCAAACTGATTTTCAATGGATAAGCGAGGCCAAACAAGTTAATCTTTTTATCAACTTTAGCTTAGAAAAACTGCGTTCGCCACTTGCAACGGTCACGGGTATTGTAAATAGAATACGCAGCAGTATCCAGGTGTTGGGATATAACTCTTGAAGATTGCGTTTTTTGATAAAGTTTAATATTTTGATAGGTGTTGCCTGCATGTCCTCGGGATAGTGCTGCAGACTTTAAATTTAATCGCACAACAAATCTCCATCAATATCAGACTCAAGAGAGTATTCCTGGTTGGAAGGCTGTTTTCGGACCCTTTTTGAAAAACTACGCATTTGAAAACGCAAAGAGTTATTTAAGTTATGGTTTTTTATTGTATAAAGAACATATTAAATTAAATAAAATTTTTTTTTGTACGAGGGCTGTTCAAAAAGTTGTCGGCCTTCAAAGTTGAGCGTCGAAAAAAAAGTTTGGCCCGAATAACTCGACTTCGGATCATCTGAAATGAAAAAAGTAAACGGCGTAAGATTAAGTATAGTATAGATTAAGTCCTTATCTCAATGTAATAGATGTAATTCTAGTCCTTATCTCAATCATTATTTTTAGATTATTTTTCACAAAATGGCGGTCATTGAAAAATGAAAAACCTCAATCATAATTTTTAGATTATTTTTCACAAAATGGCGGTCATTGAAAAATGAAAAACCTATTTTGGGTCTTTTTTTGTAGTTTAGTGTAAAAAAATAGTAAAATATTTTTTGAATTTGTGATTGAGATAAAGACTAGAATGGTGATAATTCTGCGTCGATTGCACTTCGTTTCATCAAAATCAGTTTAGAACTACGGGAGCAATCTGGGCCGCAAGCTCGAAAAACGTGGTTTAGAGATAAACGCGTTTAAGTTTGAAGTTATTTTTGTGCATAAAAAAAATTGAAATGAAAAATTTGAGCATGCAGTTTTAGAAATTCAACAATTCTGCATCGATTTCACTTGGTTACATCAAAATCAGTTTAGTAGAACCGGAGAAAAGTGATTACGAAGTTCAAAAGCGTGATTTTGAAAAAACTCAAAGAAAATTTTAGGCAATAAAACATTTTTTTCGTGAAATACTTACATATATCAATCTGCAATACCAGCCCCATAAAGAGCTCTTTCTTCTTCTTTAAAAAATGAGGACTCAGCGGCTCTTTGTGCTCTTCGGGCAGTTCTACCTTCTTTTGATGCGGCCAGAGCTCTGGCTTCGGACCTTTTCAAACGTTCTTCGTTCCGAGACATGGCGAAATCATATGAGACGTTGTCAATCAGGATGCCCATTAGGTTCATTATTTGAAGTATTGTCAAAAAACCTTATTTAAATATTAAAAATTTTATTTATTTATTTATATATTTATTTATTTATTTATAAGCACCGATAACATGTGTGGATATAAATCAACAAATTTTTTAATGTTAAACACTTAAACAAAATCTTGAACAAAAATTAATTAATTAAATACATTGAGATCAAAACCAGTTTTTAAAAAACGATTATAAGAATTTAAAACTAAAAATTCAAAATAAAATAACTTTAAATCAAGAGAGAAAAATAACATTAAAAAGAAATGAATTAGGTAAGAAATCGAATGAAAAGAGATAAATGAAGAAAAATAATAGAATAGCGAATCAAGTAAAAAAAGATAAAAGTTTTGGTTAGAAGGAAGACAAATAATCTGATAATTTAGATTTAAATATGGTTGTATTGCAAATACGCTGTAGATACGGTGGGAGTGAGTTCCAAAGACGTATGGAATTAACAAAGAACTGACGTTCGGACACTAAGCAGGCATGTTTTGGTTGGACTAGGTTGTTTCCGCGCTGAGATCTTAAAAATTTTAGTTCACTATATAAGTAAACTGGCTCTTTGATAAAAATAATTTTGTGCAGAAAGACTAACTCCCTCAAGTTCAAAACGCTGTCAAAAGTCAAATTGAATATTTTTTTTGCATACTGGGATATACGGTCGGTTCGTTTAAGCCCGAAGACAACGAGCCATGTTGTTATAGGAAACGTTCAACTTGCGCTTACTAGCAGCATCACAGTATGCAAAAATTTCGGATCCGTACAATAAGGTGGGGACAAGATACGTTTTAGCTAATAACATTCTTATGTTAAAGGGGGTGAAAAACTGTGTGGACCATAGGTTACGGAGCATACCATAAACTTTTCCTACAGTGATGTTGACATGATTCGTCCATTCTAAAGTGCTGCTGAAGGTAATACCCAAATTTTTTGCCGTTTTTACAACTTCAATACATGACCCATTTATAGTAACATCCGGAAAGGGCAAAGAAGAGTTATGTTTTCTGGTTATAATTAAACATTTTGACTTATTTGGGTTTATGCTTAAGCCATTAGCGGAAGCCCAATCGTAAATTTTACACAGATTAGCATTCAGACTATCAACACACGTGGTAATATCACATTTGCGACAGCTAGTATACAGTTGTACATCATCAGCGTACATTTGTATACCACAATTTTGCAACACAGTTGGTAAGTCGTTTATATAAACCGAAAATAAAAGAGGGCCCATTACAGAGCCTTGAGGAACGCCACGGATTACAGGTAAGAAATTAGAAGTAACGCAGCTTATATTTACGGCTTGTGATCTGTTTGTGAGATATGAGCTCATTAGTCGAGTTGCAGTGGCGGAAAAATTAAACACATTTAATTATTTCGAACATAAAATTTGGTGATCAACCGTGTCGAAAGCTTTCGAATGATCTAGCAAAACCAAGAAAGTGATTTCATTGCGATCGAGGTTATTTCGAATTTCATCGCTGACGTCAAGTAGAGCAGTCATGCAACTGCGCTTAGGTCGGAATCCTGACTGTCTGTCAGTTAGCAGTTTATTGTCCAAAAGAAATTTGTTTATTTGGTTGTAAATCAGCGTTTCAAAAACTTTTGATAGATATGGTAAAATTGCTATGGGGCGGAATTCATTACCAGTTTTAGGGATGGGAATAATTTTTGCTTTTTTCCAAACAGCAAGGAATTCTGATTTCGTTATGATGATATTGAAAATGTTCATAATGAAAGGGGTTAGAGTAGGAAGAAGTAACTTAAAAAACCTGGGATGTATTTCATCGAAACCGACGGCATTAGATTTAATCTCTAAGCAACTTCGCAGTACTTCTGTATATTCAAAGCATTGAAAATTAAAAGCTGAGTACGAGTTGATAGATCTCTGAAAGATGCGACAACAGTTGACACTGGGCGCTGGCATAGGTATATCTATAAATTTGTTATTTAGAGCTTCGACGTCTTCGCTAGTGTCTGTAGGCGAAAAATTTCTACCAACTCCAATTTGCCGAATAATATTCCACTTCGTTTTGCTGTCTATGGCAGAGCTAAATTTAGATTCATAATATGCTAACTTGGCAATTTTCACCGCCTTGACTACATTGTTTCTGCATATTCGGAAAATATTTTAATGCTCGGGTGTTTTGAGACGTTTCCATTTATTATACGCTGCGTCACGTTTTTTCATTAAAGTTTTAAGGGTACTGGAAAACCAGGGCCTTAGATAGTGCTTTACAACCTTAGTTTTAAGAGGAACATGTTTTTCAAATAGTGAATTGACGTTACGTTGTAGGAAATCTAACTTATCATTTACTGATAGCATACGATAAATTACTCTCCAGTCGACGTGATTGAGCTCTGTCTGAAGAGAGCTAAAATCTATATTTGTAAAATCTCGGTATGTTATTTTTTGCTCTGGTATTGGCAGCTGAAAATTATAGCAAAGAAAAATCAGGTCATGCTTGGAAAAAACAGAAGCAGATAACTGGTCATAAAGTAAGACTTTATCATTGTCACTGACAAAAAAGAGGTCTAGCAGCGAATTTCTATTTTTGGAAAAGTGTGTGGGTGTGGTGCAGTTTGGCGACGTAAGACCAAGTGCACACATGTCATCAGATAAATGAGTTTCAACCAATAAATCACAATTAAAATCGCCACAAATTATGATGTCAGCATAGGAGCTAACCACCGATTCAATTTTCAACATTAAGTTTTCTGTATGGACATAACGATTTGGCCTATAAACTATGCCGACAAGTAGTTTTTTGGATTCATAGATTATGTCAACAAATAGGAATTCAATATTATCTTTAGAGTTTGATTTACTGATAAAGTTGCATGTAATACTATCTTTAACAAAAATTGCAACCCCACCGGCATGAAACTCTCGATCCGCACGAAATGATCTATAACCCTTTTCACTAAAGACACTATCTTGAACAAAAGGCTGAAACCATGTTTTAGATATACAAATTATATCCATGTTTGCGTTTTCAAAAGTGTACCGAAACTCATCAATTTTAATATGCGAGGACATAATATGTTGTTAGTTCAGAGATAACTTTATCTGCACCCTTGCCGCCAATGCCTCTATTCTCTTTTTTGGCCTTGCGGAGTCTGGTGCCCATTTTTTTTGCACGTACGATATAAATTCTTTTTTTTTTCGACGATTGGGTCGCCATCGTACGGATCGTCGTCTATAATAGCTTTGAATGTTTTTAAGTCGCCATCGCCGATATACTTGCAGTATTTACCGCCATTCTTTTGGACTGATATGGTGAACATTTCCTTTATCGCATCCACCTCCATTTTCCCAGAGCTTCTTTGACGGTTGGCACGGCATTCCTCTTCGTGGTCTTCAATCCAAATTTCATATGCCAGTGGGTCTTCTTCTTTCTTAGCTTCCCAATACTTGCAACTGTTGCATACGCTGGACTTTACAACAGAGTCGACTATTTTTTTACTGTATTTACCGATCAACGTTGTAGCGCCGTATAGTGAAAAAAGACACGTTTTTCCAAGTTCTATCACCTGATTCGGTAAACATTGTTGGGTCGCACTGTGGATCGGCTGTGACCATGACATCTTTCTCTTCTTTCGCGGCTTTTGAAAGAGTGTATCCATAGATCGCACTTGCAGCTGTATGAAAGTTATCCAGGGCAGTGTAGTATAACGAGTTACCCACACCTCTGCCGATATCCATGAGGCCACAAAACGTATTAATGCCTTTTGGCCCAATGCCTAAAAGTCTCATGGCAAAAATCAAGCGCCGGTTCATCAAATATGATTTGCCAACCAAAGACGACGAAAAAATGTAGGTAGTGGTCGGGCAAGTGCAAGTCACTTATATCTCGTAGTAAAATTTTAAATATTTATTGGTAATAAATAAAGATTTCATTCCGGGATCCCGAATATTTTGGGATTATTTGATTCGAGTCCCGGGATTATTGAAAACAATTTTTTTAATAGCTAATAAAATTTTTCAAGCTACTATCACAAATATCCCTCTTTCAACGGTCAATGATCGAACTAACAAGCGTTGAGGCGGAGCGGTCTTATATGCAATAAATAAAGGTCTAAGTTAGGGGATAACACCATGAATGCTTTAATTTGTTAAAGATCGTATTATGATCAAAATAAGGAATAATTTTGCTAGTCTCTAAATAGAAAAGGTGTTGTATATGTTTTTTACTTAAATGTATTGACTTTTTTATTTTAATTCAAAAGTACTTTAGCATATAATTAAAGGCAGGTTTTAGATGTTTTCTAAAAAATTTTATTACATACACAAAAAATTTAAATTGCATGTTAATTTACATCATCAGCGTCTCCAGATCGTCTGAAACTAAAATGCTTTCGAAAAAGACTCTTGAATGCACATCTTTTACTAAAATAGAAAATTAAGAAAATGTCAAAAAGTGGCAAAAATTGACATTATTTTTGGCCATATTGTTGCGTGTAAAACCTAGTCAAATTTTCCAAAAAATTTAATACAAACGTATTAAAAAAAGCATTAAAATCGGTCGATTAGTTTGTTTGCAGTAATGTAGACAGTTCTGAAAAAGTATTTATCAAGGAAAACGTATTTGAAGCTACTCTGCTTAGTTAAATTTGCTTTGGCGCACCAGGTTTTAAGCGCTGTATTATAAGCGGAATTTGTTTATTAAAGGATAATTGAACAATAATCAATCCAAAAAAAAATAAATTTTCAAAAAATTGTTGTTTAAGTAGTGATTTACACCACATATATGTATTTGCACATGTATTACAAAAACTACGCTATAAATTACTGAGGATATATGATTGTCAAAATTTATGTTAAGGGTTTTTTGTTGTCGTTGAATTGGTACAAATTGTACAGGATTGTCCATATTCGAAGCGCCTATTTTATTTTTAAATAAACCAAAGAAACCACAAATTTTTGTCTGTTCGTCATAAATATCATTTAATTGGGTTCAAGTAAATTTGCTTACATTATTTCTTGAATATGATATCTCGTAAATGGTCGCCATTGGCCTCTACGACATATTGTGCCCGTTTTGCAGCATTTTCCATGGTTTTCTTCAACATTTCGATGGGAATGGCGGTTATTTCTTGACGGATGTTGGTTTTCAGCTCTTCTAGGGTCTTTGGCTTGTTGACGTAATTCTTTGATTTCAAATAACCCCACAAAAAGAAGTCTGGGGTGTTAAATCCGGTGATCTTGGCGGCCAATCGAAATTACCATTTTTTGACATCAAACGGCCAGGGAACAATTGCTTCAAAAAATCGATTGTAGTGCGGCTTTTGTGTGGTGGCGCGCCGTCTTGTTGAAACCAGTAGTGCCTGATACGCTTTCGACGAACGATTGGCAAGAAAAGATTGTTTATCATATCGCGATAACGCTCCTGATTGACAGTAACTCTGTGGCCATTATCATCTTCGAAAAAGAACGGCCCAATGAGCATTTTAGCACAAACGCCGCACCAAACAGTGACTTTTGCATCGTGAAGAGGTACCTCTTGAATCTCTTGTAGATTTTCAGTGGCATAAATACGGCAATTTTGTTTGTTTACCGTTCCGTTCAACTGAAAATGAGCTTCATCGCTCATTTTTTGAAAGCACGTTGAGTTTTCACTATTGACTTGTTTTGTTGAATGTAAATTTCAACAATTTTAGAGCGTTCGCGTGGCGTGTACTGTTCCATTGTAAACATTTGCTTGGAATGACGCTTCAAACTCGGTATGTCATTAGTCGATTTGGCATCACTGCGGAAAGTTACAGTGTTGGCAGATGGGCGCTTCGAATATGGACAACCCTGTACTTCTTTGTTTTATCAATTTGATACAGAATATGAACTATACTAGAATAGAAGTGCATGTGTTGCACACCGGAATCGAAAAAACTCCAAAAATTGACATCCCTAGTATTAAACCTTCTTTTGATGCGACCTAACACAAAAAGGGTAAACAAACTCAAAACTGCTTTCCCAAAATATTTGATTTTACTACTGCACAAAGCGAGTACCTTATATTTTAAAAAGGATTTTGAATTTTTTTTGTTTCAGACGTTCCAGAGCTAAGATATGTCTTATGGCGTTTTCGTTTCTCGTAAAAATTCGAAATTTTTTTGCCCTTTTTGGAAATTTTGCCCTCTTGAGAAAAAAAAATAGTGACCTCTAAATTTGAATCGTGTTCTTTTCTCGAAAATGTTGATCTTAAAAAAAGAAAAAATTCAGAGTTCTCAAAAATGTCTGAAATTGGGCAAAAAAATCCTAAATTTTTTTGAGAAACGAAAATGCCATTAGTTTTAAACAGGGTTGCCTTCAGTTGGACCTATCTTTGCCATATCTTCGTTAAAAAATAAAAACAAAATTTTTTTTGGTATGCTACAATATGTACTTATTAATGTATAAAATGAACAGATTGTCTAAATAAATGTTTCGATAAAAAAAATCTTCAAAATAAACACAAAAGAACCAGACTGCACCCTTAAATTTGTCCGTTTTTTCTAAGTTCATTCACTCTAGGAGGCTTTCAGAACACAAAACAAAATGGCCTTTTAGACTTGACTAAATGGGCTATCAAAGTTTTTTTTATTTGCTAAGGAACTTACTAGTAAAAGAAAACGAAGGTAGGAAAGTAAACAATGAGCCAAATACGTGTTGCAACTCTCGCCTGTCTCAGAGCAGTGGTCTCTCTTTCGGCCTAGTTAGAAAGGAATTCGACAAGACAGAGAACAAAATAACAAGTCGTGGTATTTCTACAAGATAAGTTCATAAAAGTTGATCGATGAATTTAATTTTTCTTTATATCGTTAGAAAATTGTATTCAAATTAAGTGGTTAAGTTAATTGGCGATCGCAGCGCCCTGTACAACCCGGCGCCCCGGGTGGTTGCCCAGTCACCCACCCCTAAAGCAGCTTCTGCCGACAGGTTTGTCTAACAATTCGAAAGAACTATCTACAATAAAGAATTTTCAGTTTCCAGAACAAGTACATAGCACTATGATAAAGCATCATGATACAAAGAACTACAGATAAAGTATTGCGCATGTCCGCCATCTTTGCTGTGACGTGCAAGGTGCTCCTTGGTTGAAACGTAGTCACAATTTATTCATAGGGGGTCGTCCATAAACTACGTTACTGATTTTCCAGTTTTTTTACCCCCCTCCCCCTGCGTTACTTTTCGTAGTGCTTTTCAAAACCCCTCCCCCATAAAGTAACGTGAAATATGAAATTAATTCATTCGAATGATTATATATTTTGACTAGCTCTGACAATTTTCACTAGTATTAGTGACTAGTATGACTTGATACATTAAAGGAAATATTGGAAATAATTAATAATTAATTAATTAATTAATCAATAATTAATATCATCTGTAAAAGCTATTCCATCTGCGATCCAAGATTCGATGCTCTCAATCACTGGGATAGAAGAAGCTGGTAGCTTTGTTGAGGATTCTTCAAAATAGAATTTTTCATCGGATTCTATGTCGACCCATTCAGGTGAATCCTCATTTCTTACGCAAAGAAATTCACCTGGTCTTTGACAGAGTACCCTTAAAGGCTGCACCCGAGCTGCACCAAGTTCTGTGTTTTTGTGTAAATTCTTTCTGAAAATTGATTTAATTAAATAGTATTTTTTATTCCGATTTATTGTAAATGATATAATACAAACTTATGACAATTTATAGAAGTTTTAAAAACGAAATACAAGGCGCAGGTAGGACACGACCTTGAACCAATTTCTTCATTCTGAGAAGGACAGTACGTGTCATACGGTATCTTCTTTGATCAAGAACATTCAGGCCTTAACGTCAAAGCCTGTCGCAAAAGCAAAGACCCAAATTTTTCAGACGTGTGCTGAGATGGTGAAGGAATACCAAAAGGTTCCTGTGTCGACGGAAAAGGTGGTGGAAGAAATCGTTGAAACAAAAGTTAACCATCAATTTAGACGATCAAACATAAACATGTAAGGTTAAAAATTTTTGAACTGATTGTGTTATTAATTAGAGGTTTTTCGTCGATTTTTTTAATTTTTGGTAACGTAACAATATCTAAACACCTCCCCCCCTACCGTTACTTATCATAGTGCATTTCATAACCCCTCCCCCTCCCCTAAATTGGTAACGTAGTTTATGGACGACCCCTAGGGTATAAAAATTTTAAAATGCCTACATTTTCTTATGAAAACTTGTTTTGCTGAAATAAAATAAATATTGTTATTGTGTTAAGCACATGTCCAAAATAAAGTAAATATATTTTTTAGTACTGTTTGTGAAGAAAAATTTGCATATTTTGTAGGGGTGCTTTTTCCCCTTTTTGCCGATTTTCACAAAAAGCGGCTACGTTGCTTGATGTGCTTGACAGAATTTTGACTGTTTGTTCGTTTTCATTTTGCTATCTTCGTCACTTTTCTACATTTTCTTTTGAATGTATTCATCAAGTGTCACATTTGACGAGCACCAATGACGAGGTGCGCAGTAAATTTTGTTTGTTGCGCCGGGAATACTTTACCTGTAGCTCTTTGTATCATGATAAAGCATATAGATAAGGAAGCAATGAAGTGACTATTTATGACTATTTTAACTTGTGATCATGGTGCTATTCATATTCATCTTTAATTCATATTCATGGCACAGCAGCGCATGCAACGCAGATAAGCAGCTAGCACACAGCTAAATAAATGGTGATTATGCAAAGCATAGTCACATGGTCAAAATAAAACAATAAAAAAGAAGAATACAACGATTTTATTTTAATAAATTAACCGCACTTGATCAAACAATTTTACAACTTCACATCTGTTTTGCCAAAACGTCAAATACATAGAAGAATACACAGATATTAAAATGAAATAGATCTTCCATGTTTATCTATGTAGTCAGAGATGCATTTCTGTTTTTATCTGAGCATTGCCATGCGTTGCCATGTTGTGCATAATCAGATACACACAAATCCTATTGAACAGATTTCGATGTGACGCTTGTTAAGCCATGCACTGCTATGCCATGCGAGGCTAACTGGACCATAGGCCTTTTGTAAGTCTGAACTTGATACCTATAGAACCTTTTAAGAAAGCCTCATCAGAATCACATAAGTTAGATATGAAAATTTCCTGAGGCAGGCGCGTACCCCTGCCCTACACCATCGCTACGCCCATAGAAGCGATATTGTTGTACATAACACTTTAGTTCTCAATATACATATATTTTTTTCAAAAAAATTCTTTAGTATTTTACGAGGGTATGCATTGCTTAAAAATTTATAGGAAAATTTAAACATCTATTTGAGCAGATGAACCGAAAAGAACACAACGATTGCTTGTATATAAAAAATATTTTTAAAATATTTAAGCCATATATTAGCCAGAAATATGCTTGCTTAAGTATGTGTTTAAAGTTTAATGCTAAAAATGGATACATCAATTCCAACAAGAACAACAGCATCACATATCAACGCACCGCACCCCACCACTTAGTTCCATGCGCCTACGGCCCCGCCCTCTCATTGAAAGCCCTTGCTAGCAATAAACCAGAAGAACAAAGGCGAAAAATAAATACAAACTCTAACACACAAATATAAAAGTATAAAACATAATTCAACGCACATATACGCGGCTTAATTGTAAAGAATGCAGATTTTCATTTTTAATGCGTTGACAAAAACTGACAAAATAAAAGAAATGCAAAAGTGTAAAAAAATATTTTTTTAATAAAATTTTGCCAACGGCAGATTTATGGTGAACTAAGCGAACAAACGCACTTTTGTGCAGCTTGTCAGCAGAGTTTTTGCGTAAGACGTGTGGTGACGCGAGCTCTAAATAGGTCTTCCGCAATTTTTACACTGAGTACGCAATTTTTGCCCGAAGGCTGTTTCACTTTTAACACCATGCCTTAGCTTCGCACTTTGCACCAACGCATTTTCATTATTATTGTAATACAGTTTTTTTTTTAATTTATATTTTTTGATTTACTCATCGGATCGGATTTGCTTGGTAAGCTAAAAAAGCCATTTTTTTTAATCTTTTGTTTGCAACTGCTAGCTGTAGTAATAATACTGTTGGCAACAGGACGACAATGCAGGCTGCCAAAGCGAATTCTTGTTGATTTAAATAATAAAAAAAAATTTTAGAAAAAATTTGATGATGGTTTGTGGAAAAACGGTTTTAAACCGAACGGTGTATCTAAGCAATGATTTATCTGTTAGAAGCCAATTGCTGAGATGTATTTACTTCATATAGAGATTATCCGAACCAATTTGATGTGTTGCGAGTGTGAGACGTGTACCCAGAAAAAATTTCGGGGGGTTCTTTAATTTTTTTTTTATATAGACTTATTCCAATTTATCTTACGTGAAATAGCCTTTATATCATAACTAGTGTCTGACCGAAACCGGAATTTTGGCAGAAACCGAATATTGGGTCATTTTATAAGATTCGGCCGAAACCGAAACCGAAACTGGTTATTAATATGAAAATGTAAGTTTTTACAAATATTTATTTTTATTAAAAGGAAATAAAAGTACTTTCATACACATAAGAAAAAAAAAATTTAATATAAAAAAGTATTATTTGAATATTGAGGTTTATAATAATTAATGGAAGTTTACTATAACAACAAATGAGATATTTTTTATTACAAAAGTATTGCATACCTTATATTTTCCGTACACACTCAAAATAGTATGCACCTACAATGTTAATTTTCATAGAACTGCAAAACAAAGTATTTTTGTTTTTTCTTAAAGGCTTAGCATTATAAAAATAGAAATAATTTGTTTTCTTTTTCTTTATTCCAAACACACAGAATTCGTTCGGAAGTTTATTATCAGATTTTGGCTTCATTACCTATAAAACTTTAATATTAATTGCATTAGAGATGATAAATCGAAAATGATAGTATCGAAAGCATAAAATTTACCAAAATGTTTTGAGTAAACACGATAAATCAAATTATAGACGAATTCATAATTTTTCTTTTGTACAATGCATTGAAAAAATTTTTATTAAACCAAACTTATATATTTGAATTAAATGACTGAAGAAATTTTTACCAAAAGTTTTTTTATCGAAACTAGCCAAAACTGACAAAAAAGGGCCGTAACCGAAACCGAATATTCGGTCGAACACTGATCATAATATCTAGTCTTCATTTATTTCGGGCTGGTGCATTTAAAATTTTTTCCGTGGTCACAAATTTAACCCATTGAGACTTTCTACTCCAGTTTTACTTCTCATGTTCTTTTTTTTTTGAGTCTTCGAAGTGACGAAAATGAGCGTTCGCTTGAAGCGGCTGAAACCGGCAACGTTGCACCAATCTTTAGGAATCGGCTTATTGATGGATACATCATTGCATCGAAAAAGGATTCGATAAACTTTATAGGTCTATTTGTTTGATTTAAGGAGTGCCTACAAATATGGGATACAAAATATTGGCCAAAATCAATATATGTATACACTGAAAAAATCATGATGTTTTAAAATTTAACTTACTGGCTTTAATATCAATGCTTTCTTTTCATATAAAATTTAAATAACTTTTTCAAGCACTTTGCTCACCACAATTTGTAATAAATTTTTTTTTTTTTTTTGAATTTTCAAAATTATCTGTTAACGGCAAATATGAAATAGTTTAAACTAAAATCAGCGCATTTTAAGTGTTTATACGTGCGTTGCCATATAAAAACCACAGGGTGATTCGGGTTAAACAAATTTCGTCATAGTAAAAACAAATTTTTTTCAATATTTCGTCCATTTTATATTCAAATTTTGTTCTTAGTTTGGTTTATTGTTTAGAAAACTAAGTCCGGAGTTTGAGATTTTTAGATTTTTTTTCGTGGACCAACAACCATGCGAAAATGTCAGGTCTTTTTTTAAGAGCAAAATATGAAATTTTTGAAAAAAATTGCAATAATTTAAAACTTTAATACAATGCCAGCAACAGGCGCTATAATTAAATTTTTCATTTTCATTTCTTTACGTTTCACTATCTTTCCAAAGATATAAAATGAAAGTGTGTTCTTCAAGGGTTCAGAAGTTATGGCGTAAAATGTAAGGTGATAATGAATTTATAATACAAATTGAACTAGCGTTAATATTTATTGTAATATAAGATTATATTACATAGAGATTTGCAAATTTTTTTCTTTAATAATATTGAAAACAATTTTCTAAAGCACATTTCTAAAGATGCATTTAAAAACAAATAAAAACTTTATTTTTTAATAAACTTTTAAGTTAAACAACTTTAAATTTAAATAAACAAAAATTTTAAAATAGAAACTTAACGTTTTTGCGGCTCTACAAAACAAAATATAAAACAAGTTTTTTAAATATGAAAGTTTAAAGTTTTTTTTGTATAATTTTTCCTTATTATTTCTTTGCAATAACAAAAAATAGCTTATTAAGATTTAACCCTTTCGGGACGGAGTTTTATTTTGAAAACCGTGATATTTTTCGTGGAAGTTTTTGCATATTCTAACAGATATGTCAAAAAAAATATGTTCTGCATACTCAGAAATCCTGAAATCGCCCTTTTATCCTGGGACATATAATCCCAATAAGCATTTTTCGTGGGACATATGATCCCAGTAAGCATTTTCCGTGGGACATATGATCCCAATAATAATAAAAAAATAACCAAAGTATTACAATATTAGTACATTTCAATGGAAATTAATTTTTATTAGTTTTATTTATTGCTTTATATTATTGTAGTAATATAATTAGGAATTTAATTTGTGGAAGGGTCCAAAACATTGGTAGCACAAAGCGTTGTTACAGCCTGAGCATATCATCTTTGTGCGCTTCTCGATACCAAGTGAAGTACAGCGAACGCAGCGACAACGTTTTTCTTGTTCCACTGGCAAGTGATCTCCAACATTGAGACTGTCAGTTTTTGGACGCTTGGGTGTTCTTCCCCCCTGGCGACGTCGCATTTTCTCTCGTCTTTTAATTCCTTCGGAAATCATGCCTTCAGCAAGAGGGACCAGGAAATCTTTCAATGATATTTTTTGTTTCTTTTATTCGGTATACGCAATCCACGAATTTACCACGCAAACCATTAGTAGTTTGTAGAAAACTTTCTTCCATCATTTTTGAGACTTGCGGTTAAAGTTATAAACGGCCGTTTTCTGGTCGGCTAAGTCGACTCCTCCCATATAAATGTTATAGTCGCTGATACTTTTAGGACACTTGATTTTCTTCTTTGATCCGTCTTTTTGCTTTCCTTCAATGTCTACAAGCGATGGCGCATGGCAATTGGAAACTAAAAGAACTTCTTTCGAATCCATCCATCGAGCAACCAGAATACCACTAGATTTAGTTTGAAGTTGGCTTTCTCCTCTCTTCAACTTTCCGATAAATTTAGGTATATTCTTTCTGTTTTGCATGTATGTTCCAAGTGCGGGAAATGCAATGGTTTCCAATAAATTTATTGAAGTAAAGAAGCGGTCAAAGGGCAAACATACATTTTTCTCACGAATAGAAGAAACCAATTTTGATACGACCCTCTCTCCAAGAGTGCTGATGTTGGACTGCACAGCATTTTCTTCCTTTCCAGTATAAACATTCAAATCGTAACTGTATCCTGTCTTCGAGTCACATCGCATCCAAAGTTTTATTCCACGTTTTATTGGTTTCATGGGCATATATTGCTTCATACTTGATCTGCCTTTGAATTTTACCATACATTCGTCAATAGACTGGAAACAACTCTCACTGCTAGCAGCAGCAAATGTGTATTTTAGACAGTTCACAACATCGGAGATGTAATAGTCTTTGCCAACGTTAGTGGGCTTTTCACAATCATTGAAATATAGCTTTGATGCCAGTAATAAAAAGCGATCTCGTGACATACAGTTTTTTATAACTGAATTACCCATTGATGGATTTTTGCTCCAATAGTCCTTCAGAGATGGCACCTTGTTATAATGCATAATCAATGAAACTCCCAGAAATACAAGGATTTCATTCTGATCGGTTAAGTTTCGCTTTGACTGCGCACGATGGTTCAAAGTTATTAGACGCTGATTAGTGCATTCAGCAATTCGAATGCACAAACTGTAGGGAAATATCTTGGAAAACACCTTATACTCGTTGCACTCATCAGTGAGATGAAGAAGTATTTTGCAATCTCGTTCAGTAGGGAATTCGTATTTTGGATTGAAATCCTGACGGCCATCGGTGGTAAAATTTACCCACTGGACAACTGGCTGTGACTCGTCATCTTTTTCGTCGTGTTCACAGGGCACATTGGGATTATCGTCAGCTTCGGCAGATTCGGTGTCATCGGAAATCTCAGTCAAATATTCACTTCCAGAATCATCAAAATCAACATCAGAATCCGACTCTTCGCATACAATACGCACAAGTTCCTCAAGGGTTTGCTTCTTTTTTGCCATCTAAAATGTGTATTGGGACAATTAATCCCACAAAAAAAACGTATTGGGACTATATATCCCAATTTTACGAAATTAGCTATAACTTACCTTATATTGTCATAAAACACCACCAACCAAGTAAGTTTAAAAAACGAACACTTTTTTTATACAAAACAATACAATTCTATGAAATTAATATTCTTTAGCAACAGCTTTCAGCTAATTATCGATCACAACTGCTCAAATTTCATAGATGTTGTGAAATTCATTGTCAGCTGGTGTGAGTACGCTGACATGTGCCGTTATGTTTTTGTTTACATTTCATAATGGACACTTAAATCTGTTTTCGGGACTATTTACATAAGCAATTGCGTTGAAAATAGAGAAAATACGGAAGTTTAACTATTGGTGGGACGTATAGTCCCAGTAGTCCCGAAAGGGTTAATCAAAAAAATTATGTGCAGTTGAGTCATTGACCAGACAGTTTAGATCCAGCTGAGAAAAAATCCGATATTACATTTGATTTTTCCAACATATTTTTGAATTGGTTTAAATAAAATAAAAACTAATTCATTATTTTAATACTTAAAATATTTTAATATTTCAAGCCGCAATAAAACGTAAATTTAATCGAATGGAATTAAAATTTGGTAGTCGCGTTTTCAATAATAAAGATTTTGTCTTAAATTTTATTTAAATGTTTTTAAACTGTAAATGTTTACTATAAAAGTATTTTTAAAAAAATTGTTTTGAAAAAACATTTTAAAAAATAATTCGTTTAACATAAACACAGTTTCGTTAAATTTTAACACATATTTCCATCAGTGTAAGTAAAGAAATTTTAAGTCTCTATTTATATATTATAGTCTCTTCGCAATCAATTTTTGAAATTGAGTCTTTTTATTTTTTTTTTTCCAATGTGCAATGTTATCTAAGGATCTTTATTGTGACCATAAACACACAATGGCTAGCATGTTGAGATAAGAGTTGCTCTCGGTGCTCGTTAAAATTCTTCCATTTCGGGGGAGGGGGGGGGGTTAACCCTCAAAAGACCCTGCGTACGCGCCTGGCGAGTGCTGAAGAAAAAACGGCAAAATATTATTCAATAAGCTTATCACATAAGGATATAGTCTAGTGCTGCGGCCTAATTTTTTAAGGTTTTTTGGGAATTTTTTTAAGTGAAACTTCTAAGGCGGCGTTTTGCCGATAGTAAAATTTTTCGAGTCTCGGTACGAAAAGTTTTCTAAATTCGTCATGATTCGATCCTCGTCACAAACACACTTTCTGACTCTGCAGTTACGATTGAGATAGACTTTGTATTTGTAATTGTATTTTTTGTGATGTTTGTATTGAAACACCGAATTTGTTTGTAGAGGTGTAGGTGTGTACGAGATGGTTTAGGAAAAATGTTTGCTACGCCCCCTTTTACCGCCCACAAATCAATAAAAATTTTATATTGCGGGCGGTTTGAATCATACAAGACTTTAATATGGTAATTTTGTGTGTATAGTTACTGTCCGCAACTGTACTAAAAATGGGTGTTCACGCCCCCTTTTTCCGCCCACTATCAGTGAAAATGCTGTATTTCAGGCAGTTTTGGTCGTATACAAATTGGTAATTTAGTTTGTATGACTACTTTCGGGAACTGTACTATAAATAGGCATGAAGCTATAAAGCAAGCTCACTTTTTGATAAATCACTAAAATTTACTTTTGGGCCGATTGCTTTGATATTTTTGCAGCCAATATGTTTCGAGTACGAGATTCTATATTTCTGACGATTTTGATCGTATTAGACTAAAATGTAATAATTTAGTTCATAAGCTTACTCTCGGCAAAAATGAGCATGGTAACCTTATAGTTACGCCCACTTTTTAAAGGATAAGAGTAGAGTGAAGCAAAGTACGCCACGTATAACCTGAATTAAACTGAAATTTTGGCAGACGGTTTGTTTCGAGTACGAAATGGTTTAAGAGAAAAAGCCCTCCGCACCTCTTTTACCGCCCACAAATTAATAAAAATGCTATATTTCGAACGCTTTTGGTAACATCAGACTAAAATCTAGTAATTTAGTTCATATTTTTTGGTGTGTTGTAAGTAGTGTCCGACCAAATATTCGGTTTCGGTTACTGCCAGTTTCGGCCGTTCTTGTCAATATGGCCGAATTGAGACCGAATAGCCGAAACAAGCTGAAACTGACAAATAGGGCCGAAACTGGCTAGTTTGGAATAGCCAAAACTAGCCGAAACTTTTGGCAAAAATTTCTTGCATCAGTCATTTAATTCAAATATGTAAGCTTGGTTTAATAAAAATATTTACAACGCATAGTACATAACAAAAATTATGAAAAATTCGTCGATAATTTGATTTACCGTGTTAACACAAAACATTTTGGTGAATTTTATGCGTTCGATACTATCATTTTCGATTTTATCATCTCTAATGTAATTAATATTAAAGTTTTATAGGTACTGAAGTCAAAAGTTGTTAATAGACTTCCGAACGAATTCTGTGTGTGTGGAATAAAGGAAAAGAAAACGAAATATTTTTATTTTTATAATATTAAACCTTTGAAAAAAACAAAAATACTTTGTTTTGTAGTTCTATGAAAATGTACATTGTATGGAATACTTTTGTAATAAAAAATAAAATAAAAAATGATCTCACATATTGTTATAGTAAACTTCAATTAAGCATTATAAACTTCAATATTCAAATAATACTTTTTTATATTAAATTTTTTTCTTATATGTATGAAAGTACTTTTGTTTCCTTTTAATAAAAAAAAATTATTTGTAAAAACTTAAATTTTCAAACACAAATAAGGAAAGTGATTTTTTACTTGGAGTGCGAAGTTTGCAAAACTCTCTGAATTGGGCAAGATTTTTTGTATTCAACTATTTTTAGAAGGAGTTAGAAGAAGTTTTTTCAACTTAAGTTTATTTTCCAAGTGATTAAATTAAAAAATCTTCTGCTTTTTTTTAGGCTTTTTTAACTAGTGATACGTTACTGGCGTAACGTTACTTCAATTTCCATTGTAGTTGAATTTGGTAGTTAAGTAATAAGGTAATTGTTATTTAGTAATTGAAAAAAAAAAATTTAATAAATTGTCCATTCCTTGACTGAACCATTATCTTTAGCCAATGCCTTCCATTTTTACTAAAACAAAAAGATTTTGATTGTACACAAATTTTGTCTAAAAAAAATGTTTAATTTCTGTTTACATAATCTTTTGAGAGCTCCAAAACATCGATAGTTCGTCATTTTCGGAAAAATATTTTTTTTAAAACGCCTATAAAATATGTATATTTATGGTACTCCCATGATTTTAGCTGCTTGGAAAGGTATTGAGTCTTTCCAGTATCATATAGTCTAGTTTGGTTTGTAAAAATTTTGTTGATGCTATTTTTGAAGCAATATTGTTGTGTGTATTTCATTCCTTAGAACAAGAGTTTTCGTAAGTCCTGAACTTTGTACTGGAGCACCCTCTGGTATAGACACTTTACTGAAAAACGGTTGCCAGAATTTGATTTTGAGTACCCAAAACTTCATATATACAAAGAATTGTTAAAATCGAACAGTAATTGTGACCATTAACTAATAACACTGGCTTACAAATAACAAAAAGTTATCCATTTGAAATGTAAAATCGATCGGTTATTTCAAATCGATTGGTTATTTCGAGATATTTCCCACTGTAATTTTTTTAAAAAAAATTTTGTCCTACTTGATATCATATATCTCCAGAACCAGAAACAATAAAAAATTTAATGATATATCAAATAAAAGCTAGAAAAATTACCTACAAACATTGCTAAAATTATTTTTTGATTCAATGTTTAGTTTCCTCGAAATAAACTAAAGTTTTTAGGATTTTTCAAGTTTTTCAGAAAAATTTACAAAAAAGAAAAATGAAAAATGAATAATAGCAAATTTTGCTAAGAATTCAAAATATTTCGCTAGTTTAACTTATTAAGTTATTATATACATACAGTAAGTTATGTTTATAACGAACTTCAAGGGACCGATAATTTTGTTCGTTATAAGCGATAGATCGTTATAAGCAATATTGTATTTTTTTGCTATTAATTAAATTTTTTCTTAGTTTTATATAAAAAAATCAAAAAATATACAAGCAATTAAAATGTTACTATTTTGTATAAATTTCAGCCGGGACCTTAATTTTTGTTCGTTATAATCGATAGTTCGCAATAAGCGATGTCGTTATAAACATAACTTACTGTACTTATTTTTACTTAAAGCCTGTACTTTTCCAAAAAACTAAGATAGCGTTGAAGAAAATCTATTGAGAAAAGGAAAAGTTGTGTTTAATTGAACGAAAGCACCCAAATTGAGTGATTGTCTATTTATGCATTTCGTCTTATTTTATTGTCATATAAATAAATAACAACTAAAGTTTGTTGTTTTATAATGGCTTTTAATTTTTAAGTATATTTTTTTTTATTTAAATTTTTTTACATGTTATATGTATTTTTTATTTTTTCTTTATTTATTTTGTTTTTATTGATTTTTTAATGAATTACATTGTTTTTATATATTTTTCTCGACTCTACTAATTCGAAAGATTTCCGATTGTTTTCACGTGTTTAATTGGGACAAGTAGGATACGAAACATCATCAGAATGAGGAACTGGCAATGGAATGGTCTTGACAGTGGAGCATATCACTCATTTTTTTCTTCCAACACCAGTCACTTTACTTGATAAAAATAGCAATCGCTTAGGTTGCAAAACGGTCGTCTCCATATCATCGGAACATCAAATTTCATGTGTCGTTTTTGCCAGAGCTCCATTCAGACAATATTAATTGGCACAATTGACACAAAATACTTGGCGTCCATGGTTCATCAATATTCTCAGCCGCAATACCAAAATAATGAAGATATGACGTTTGCAGTAAATTCGTAAAATTGAGTCGATTTTTTCGAAAGTAAATTCAACGCACACGTAATAGAAAATATTTTGATCGTTCTTACACTATGATTCTCGCAGTCTTTTACTCATTTTATTTTGTAGTTTATTTTAATTTTTGTCATTTTCTTTGTTTCGTTACAAATTGTGCGCTTCTTTTGTTGCCACGTTTTTTTGCTACAATTCTAGAATGTTATTGATTCCATTTCTTTAATACAACTCGCCAGCGTTGCAGACATGGAACAATAAAACCATGTAGGCTCACGACTAACTGTGCTCTCCTTCTCATAGTCATTGGTGTAAAAATCCGTCGTTTGGCTTTGACAGTTTTGGCGGTCGCGCTCTCAGTCGTGTGCCTACCTGGTTTTATTGTAGCATGCAAACAAATGTATTTCGTTTAGTTTGAAAAGTATCAGCGGTTGTACTCTCAGTCATGAGCCTATCTTGATTTCATTGTACCATGCAAACTAATGTATTCCGTTTCATTTTGATAGTATCGGCTGTTGCACTCGCAGTCATGAACCTACCTGGTTTTACTGTACCATGCAAACTAATGTATTCCGTTTCGTTTTAGCAGTATCAGTGGTTGCACTCTTAGTCGTGATTCTACCTGGTTTTATTGTACCAAGCAATCTAATGTATTTCGTTTCGGCGGTCGCGCTCCTAGTCGTGAGCCTGGTTTAGTTGTAACATGTTTGTTTGTATCTTTTGTGTTCTTTCTCGAAACACCTGACACTAATGCCTGATAAACAGTTAAAAGATTAAAAAAAATATTATTATTTAACCTATAACAACTTCTACTTCTTATGTATTTATGTGGCAATAAAATAAGGCGAAATGCATAAACATAAGTAGACAATCACTTAATTTGGGTACTTTTGTTCAATTAAACACTATTTTTCCTTTTCTCAATAGATTTTCTTCAACAGTATCTTTTCTTTTTTTTTTTTTTTTTTGAAAAAGTACAGACTTTCAGTAAAAGATATCAAAACTAACAAAATATATTGATTTCTATAAAAAATTTCCAATTCGTTTTTTTTTTATTTTTCTGAAAAATCTTAAAAAATTTAATCTATTTCGCCGAAACTAACAGTTGAATGAAAACAGGTTGTAAACATTGTTTGTAATGAATTTTATTAGTTTTAATTTGGTATATTATCTGTTTGATTATTGTTGTTAGTTCTGGAGATATATGGTATTAGGTGGAAGTGAACTTTTTTTTAAAAAAAGCTACAGAGGGCAATAACTCGAAAACGGAGGGACAGAAAGAAAGAGATTTTCGAAAGTACCGACCCATTTTACATTAGAAATGGATAGTGGCATTCATTGTATATACCGGCTGTAAGCCAATGTAATTAAGCTGAAAAAAGCTCTTTGAATATTGATTTCTCCTGTTTTATTTACTTGTGACACTCAGTGTTGGTTAAGCCACACTATACGAAAAACCAATGGAAAGAAGAGCTCAATACCTTTCCAATAAGCTACAATTCATGTGAATACCAAAAAAATACATATTTTATAGGCGTTTAAAAACCCTCTCTCCGAAAATGAAGAAATATCGATTTTTTGGAGTCCCAAAATAGTTTGTAAGAAAAAAATTTGGAAATTTGTGTACGATCTGAAGAAATCATTGTATGCATTCTGAAAAAAAAGTTACACATATTTTTTAACAAAAAAAGGGTTTATGAGAACCAAAACCACTCCATGAGGATTTGTCCGATCCAGAAAAAAAAATTAAGCCGAAATAGTTTTTAAGAGTCCCTCTTACTTTTGAGTCGGTGTCCGGCGAAATCTTAGTTTCTGTCCCGCTTAATTTGTATTTGTATTTGTATTTGTATTTATTTATAAGACATTAGTACAAATAAGAACTAAGTTCTTTTACAGTACAACAAGTAAAAATACCTATAAATAAGTTAAGATAATAAACAAATTGTTTAGAAATAACAACAAATGAATAACAGTGACTATAAATAAGATAATGAATTACATTAGATAATGATTAAGAGATTAATAATAATAAAATCAAAATAAAAAATATTGTATCAATAAAGATAAGAATAATAATATGAATGAAGAAAAAGATTATGTAAAGATAAAAGAGAAAGGATAGAAAAATAAATTAAGTTGAAGAAGTTAAGAAGTTGAGAAGTGAGTAAAAATAGATTGCCTAAAATTTTCCGCCCGTTCGATTTCTCTTAAGTTACGTGGTAACGCATTCCACAGTCTTATGGCATTAATGAAAAAAAGATTGGAAGAAGTTAGAGAGCCATGTCTTGGAACTATAAGTATCTTGCATCTTCTAGACAAACTGAACTGCAGTTTTTCATATAGGTAATAAGGAGTTTTACTATGTATTATTTTATGAAGGTAGATACAGTTTCTAGCATTTAAATAATCAACCAAACTGCACCCAAGTAATGCATTTCTGAAGTGAGAGAGGTGGTCAAACTTTTTTAAAGCTCAAAAATAGCTGATGGCTTTTAAATTTTATGATTTTGGAAATTTTTGCATTTATCTGTATTTTACTGTACTATTAAAAAAAGCCATTCAACAAAACTGTGAAAAATTCGGACACTATTCGAAAATCTACTAGTATTTTAATTCTGAAAGATTTGCTTAAAGTTTTTCATTAACCCATTCCAGTCGGATGGGGTAAAATTTCCCCCCATTATAAATAGGTATTTTTTCTTATGGCGTTCTAGACTAAATGCTTGCAGCTTTTTGTTTGATATTTATAAGTAAAAGAGAAGAAACAGGACTTTAATTCGTGAAATTTGGGTATCAATTAGAGCATTCATCTGTGTATTATGAATGATTTTCCTAATATTTGTGAAATTTCGTTCCATCGTTATCTCGGATTTTCAAACAGACATTTTTTTTCTTTTAACGTTCTAGACCAAATGGTTTTAGTGTTTTGTTTGAAATTTTGTGAAGTGAGAGAGAATGAATTCGTTAAATTTTGGTATCAAACGAAATGTTTACCTGTGTAATATGAATGATTTACCTGAAGGGGGTAAAATTTTTTCATTATCTCAGATGTTCGGTCAGAAAGAGACCTAAATTTAATTTTATTTCTATTCTATGTATGTTTTGCTAACATATGTAAATTTGGATAAAATCGACCGACGGGAATAATGTGCATACTGGAACGGATTAATTAAAAAATGTATCAAAAAATTTCATTATAATTCGACTATTGCCAAGCAAATTTTTTACATATTTTTAAAAACCTTAAAAAAATATATTTATTACGATAACTACAAAAAATTATATAAGCACAGGAATTCATACATTACATGTTAATCAAAAACTTTTTTCTCCAAGAACTTTCTGCCACATTTATGGATGATATTTAATGACTGTATGCTTGTTTCATAAATAAGTTTTTAATTGTTTTTGAAAATGACTGCAAATTGGCTAAATAGTTCAATAACAAATAATAAAGTAATTAACTTTAAAAAAAATAGTTTCTCTTGTATGTAATATAATAATGTTTAAATAATTATCATAAAATTGCTTGCTAACATTAATATATAATGAGTTTAATTTATATCAACGCAAAATGCAGTCTTTTTAAATAAGCTATTCCAAAATGTTGTTACGTATCGTGTTGCTCGTGCTTCTTCTAGCGTGCAATGAAGCTTCTGTGAGTAGAATTTTGAATAAATCCAAAACTTGTATACGAAATAAATAACATTGATTATTTGCTATCTTTAGCGTCCCTTCGATATTCTCTTTGTCCGCACCAACTGCACCGTGTTGAACTACGACTATGCGTCCTCTTTTAAGTGTCCCATCGTACAGTTGCCCGGAAAAAGTGGCAACTACATGAATGTGAAGCTGGTTATTAAGCGCGATATACACAAGTTGCTGTTACACTTTCGGTTTATAGTGCCACGCCCCATGAGCAACCTAAGCTATGAACTTTTCAATTTCAAGACCGATGGCTGTCATCTAAACGAATTAAGCACAAAGAATAGTTTACTGAAAGCGGTGCTTAAGAAGCTTGTGCAAAATGGTAATTTTAAGCGTTGCCCCATGAGATCGGTAAGTACAAGCTAAGAGCAGTTGCATGTTTCTTTTTCCTATGTTTTTTTCATTATCGAACTTTCAACAGAATCGCACATTTCAAGCAGAACGATTCTCACTCAATCCAGATCATTTTCCGCCCTATACTCCCGATATGAACTTTACTGTGGAACTGGATTTTATTGTCGAAAATTCAAAACCGATGGTAACAATTGGTGTAGATTCTACAATTGTTCGAAAGAAGAATAAATCTTAGAAATGTTTTTCGAAATAAGAAAAAAATATGCTTTAATATGCTTTTTTCTCTACCAATATGCCTTTTAATACATAGCAATAATTGAATAAATAATGGAAAAAATTAAAAATAAGTTCGAATCTGTTTGAAATATATAAAACATAAATTAAATAAAATGTAAATAAAAATAAAAAATTGTATGATGAGCTCAAATTAAAAATGTACATCGAGCAAAATGTAGTTAAATAGAGTTAAAAATAAAAAGTATTAATTGAAGTCGAACTTGAACTTCAAGATTTTTTGGTATGAGTTTCATTTATGATCAGGCTTACGGGGGGGGGGGGGGGGCGGAGAAGAGTGGTTAAGCATTTGTGACGAAATAAGTAAGACATGGCCGGTAGTGCGTTACGTCATAAAAAATATTTTGGTTTCAAAAATTTATTTAATATTTTTAATATTATTCCCGGGCTTTGACGGTTAAAATACTGATTGGTAAACATTCCGAAGCTGTGATGGCCAAAAACTGGTTACAGTATGCTTTAAGTATGCTACGAGGTTAGTTGTAGCAGTTAGTAGCCCCTTGGCATGTGCCAGGTAGACTGATTGGGATGACCTTTCGGTGTGGTTTGTGTTGGCTATGGCTTATGCCCATATCGCGGCCAGAGCTACCTAGTTTAATGTGGTTTGCATTCTCAAGCCGGATGGCGTGCCCTTTCTACGGAAGAAGTGTCAAGATGAGCCTCAACCTCCACCAAGTGTTAGGACATGTCATTACAACATGAAGCTAGTTTGGTATTATTGGCTCTAATCACGTAACTTTTAAAATGACTATCGTTTGAACGATACTATCCCATATTCAACTACTATAGCACCAAGCAATCGTTCCGACGATATCATTTGACAGTTGTTTGCCATTCATGAAGCTAGCAAAACGATATAGTCTAGACGATATATAAAATTAAAGGTTATGTGATGTTAAAGTATCGTTGGCACGATATCATCAAACGATTCTCATCAAACGTGATGAGAGCTCAGTATAATAGTTTTGACGTTCTGTCAAAACTAAGATAAGTTAAGCTGTGTTCAGTTATTCGACTATTACATGAGTATTTGTTTTAATTTATTGTACCACACGCAGAGAAATAACATAGTTGCAACAACCATGTTTTAAGTGCATCATATATATGATTCGGATTATGATTGTTGCTAACATGTTCTTAAGCATATAATATATTCTTTGATCATGATGTAATGATTACAACAACTTTATTTAGAAAAGGAACTTTTTTGTAGGAACCAAAACATTATTGAAACAATCATTATTCTCTTATTGGGTTGAAAATAGAGTGATTGCAACAACTATATTATGAATTTATTTTTAGGATCCAGGGAATATTATTGAAACAATAATTTGTCTAATTCTATAATAATTCTATAATAATAAAATAATTTCTGACTAATGCCATTCATAAACATGGTACATTAAGTGCATTGCCTAAAAATAGCAATTTGTGTGATAAACAAAATATATATATTTACTGAAATATATTTACTGTAAACAGATATATGTTTGCTACAATTAAAGTCCAAAGTGTCACTTTTCTGCGTGCTGTTTTTAGGATAAGGCGATTTAAAATAAAACACAATAATTGAACAGTTGACAAATGAAACGGCACATAGCCAGGAATCGACAAAATTTATTGTGTCTGAATGAAGTGAAAGTTTTTCCTGCAAACTGTTCAGACACAATAAATTCTTTCGATTTTTGGTGATGTTCTGCTTCGTTTGCCCACAATCAAAAAATAGTTCAGACAAACATTCAAAATTCTAATATGTTTGTCCCTATAGTAATATTCACATTTATCATGATGGACAGAACTACAACATTTTTGTTGCAACTAATAGTTGAGGCAATCACAGTATGTTGACGATTTCAATAATGCTATGATTTCAACTATTAGGTTATTTTTGGTACGATTATTAGTAAATAATGACTTTATTAAGACAAAAATTTGTGTTTGCAGAAAAAGTACAATAATTTTAGTAAAAAAATTATTATTGCAGTAATAACAATACAGTTCAGCTACTACAGCTTTTTCGCACTTTCTCCACATTAGACTATCTTAAGAACCAACTTAATATCATTGAAATATCTCAACGATATACATAGATAAAAGTGGTCAAAAACAATCCAAAGTGAGAAAAATGTACCCACCATAATATGGGTTGGGTTCAGGGACAACACAAGACATAACAACTAACCATGCGTTAACATAGATCTAATCATACATAAGCTTTAAATCTACTTTTGAGTTGACCTTTCGATAAGTTAACATAAAAAAGCTACAGTTGTTAACAAAGGCACTCATACGATTTAAAGGAGCAGTAGCCATATAATTTGTGCTACTAAAAGGTAAGTAAATTAAATTGTTAGCGTTTCTACTGCTTCTACGGTTAGTGTTAAAATTTATAAGAGTTAGGAGTTCCGGTGAATCGAAAACACCAGTTATGAGTTGGTGTAAGTAGACAATATCAGCAGACTTCCTTCTCTCATTTAAGGATTGCATTTTTAATAGTTTTAAACGATACTCATAAGGAGGAAGATTTAAAGTGTCAGTTCCACTTAGGCTCCTTAGAGCAAACCGAACAAAACTTTTTTAAATTCTTTCTATTCGTTCAACATGTAAATTGCAACTTGGCGACCAAACTTGACTTGCATACTCCAAGTGAGGAATCATGTCTCAACGATATCTTTTCTTTGCGTGCAGAGCCTGAAAATAACTCTTAAAAGCTTTATTTTTTAAGTTAAGTCTGACTGTGAACATTTTTATTTTTATTTAATTAAAAAAGTTAAAAATTTCTTTAAACTTTTATTATAAAAATATAAGTTAAGAGTTGACTTTTATTTTTAAATATGAAATATTCCTTCTTTTTAAACTTTGAAACTTAAAAATAAAATTGAAGAGTCTTCAAAGACTTTTATTTTCCAAAAATTTTTTATAAGTCTTTGAATACTTTTATTTTAAGAAATTATTTTTAAAATGTCTTTTGAGACTTTTATTTTATATAAGTCTTCATAAAGGTCCTGCAATAAAAAAACTGCAAAAGAAATTCAAAATGTGTTTATTTATTGGTTAACAACAGCAACCAATTCATTTCACCGTTCAATTTTGTTAATCTTGTGACTATTCTAAAGATTTATATTCAAAAAATTAATAACATACAATATTTTTTTTTAAAAAACTTTTATAAAATTAAAGTCTCAAAAGACTCTTAAAATCAACTTTTTACTTTTATTTAGTCTTTAAAGATTTTAAAAATGATTGTTATAATTTTAAAGTCTTCAAAGACTCTTAATCTTGGTTTTATTTTATAAAAGTTAAAAATAACTCTAAAAATAAGATTTATTAAGTGGGAGTTAAAAATAAAAGTTATAAATAACTCTAATTTGATAACTCTTGCTTTCGGCTATCAATGATAACTTTTATATGATAAAAGTATGTTAAGACTCTTATTTCAGAGACTTTTTGGAAAAAAATCATAATAGTTTTAGCCTCTGATTTTAACAAGTACCTTTGAACCCTCGAAGAGTTGTTGGCCAACGCAATATTTCGGTTTTCCGAATGATTACACTTGATACGCATAAACTTTGATAATTATATTGGACTCTGAGCTTAAAACTTGATATGATAGGATGAAAACCACGCCCATTATCGTTTGACCATAAAATGATAGATATTGACGATGTTTGTAATGCGATTCAACGGTATTTGTAATTGTATTGTCAAAACAAGGTATACCTTCGCGAAAATCAATTTTTTTTTCGTAAGGGTAAAAGTGTGACTGATCTGTGGCTATATGTGAAGAATGTTGTGATGATAAGTAGTTCCAAGTATGTCTTGAGGTTATTTATAGATTTAAGGGGGCTTTTGACTATCTATGCTGGGTTTGGGTGTTGAAAAGACTGAATGTGGTTTGGTATCGAGATGGTTACCTGTGCGGGAGTTATTTTTTTGAAAGGCGTGCATGTGTCATTGTTGTAAGCCAATGTATTGTTTGAGGCTGTCCACAGGGGTATATATATGGTCCATTCTTTTGAAACCTCATGATGGATCCTTTGTTGCGGCAGCTACGACAACTGTATGCATGCTTTGACTGTTCAACCGTGTCTTGGTATAAGGTCAGTCTCGTAATTAGCTGGAGTCTAAGGCAACTGCGACCATGAGCATGGTGTGTCATTGCGGGATGGGTATTGGTGTGACTGTGACCACGCACAAGACAGTGAAGATGATACTTAAAGACAGGTTATCGTCTAATCGACATCAATGTGTGAGAGGGCAAGCCGTCGATTTGCGTCTTAAGTCAAGTATTTGGGGATAACCATGCTTAAACGCATGTGTTTTGCTGCCCATATTGTGGCATCAAAGAGTCGGCGGTCAGACTGGAGTATGGAAAAACAACTTCATTCCACCAAGGATTGATTACTGCAAACCACTGCTTTTCTTTGATGGAAACTACGGCTATGTTCACGGTTAACAATCTTGGACTAAATTTTAAACTTTTTTGGATTACATTAGGACAACACAAAAAAAAATAACTTTTTAACTCAAGGAAAAGTTTAAAATTTTTCAATCCAATAAAGATTAGTTTTCAATCCACAAAAAGTTTAAAAAAAGCACAATATGTATCAACTTAAAATAAAAAACTTTTCTGACCAGCTCATGATTTGGACACACGTCCTCTGTTATGCTGGTCCAACGCCTTATCTTGTTACCTTGTTAAGAAAGTTACGCTTATTTTCCTTCATAACGAATGCAAGTAAGCTTGCAGTAAGTAAGCAAGTGAGCAGAAACATGGGTTGGAGACCTAACAATATTAAATTAAAATAAAAAAAATATTCTAACCAGTTCGTGATTTGAACAAACGGCCTCTGATATGCTGGTCCAATACCTCATTCACTCGTCCAACTCAGTTGTTAACATAGTTTCGCCTATTTTGCATCAGAACGAATGCAAATAAATTCTTTTCAGGAACGTAAACCCACGAGACCCAGCTGAATTAAATTAATGTTTGGATTAAAAAATAGTACTTTTTGGATTAAAAATTCCTTTAAACCAAAATTTAGATTAAAAAGTAGTCCACATACATATATCTTCTGATCATCACCTGAATATGTATTAACCCCCCGTCAAACACATATTCTGAAACCTTCGAACAAACACATATGCCTGGCCAGACCCCTATACGTTTTATGCATTTTTATGGCAAAAAGGGTACCGTAACTTTGAATTTCTAAGTATGCTCGTTTATTATTTTTGTCTTTAGACTTTTTTTTGATTTGTTGATATATGTAGCTACCTAATTCTGTATATGTAGCTACTGTAAAGTGTAACCATCGATAAGCAGCTATTTCCATACCGTGGGTGCACAAAATTCACCTCTGAAACGCATGATGTTGTGCTGGCGGAATCGCACTGTAGCGGGTTCAGCTGTACTCCACTTGGTACCATCTTTTCCAAGCAAAAAACCGTCTGCAGCTTGAGTTGGTGCATTCTCACTTTCTTCTTCGAATTTATCATCGCTGTCGAATATTTCATTTGCTTCAATTTCCTATACATATTCAATGTCCAAGGTGTCATCTTCGGGTACAAAATCTGTGTTTTCACCGCTTTGGTTTTCAAATAAATCTAGTTCTTCGTCTACTTCTGCGTGAAGTGCGAAATCACGCTATAACGCTGATGATAGTTGTTGTTGGAAATTAACAGTAAGGCTGCTTGTATGCAAGCGCGTATTGTACACAAATTCTAAATACTCTGCCATAGCAATAGTAATAATTTTACTTAATTTTCCGCACAAAAAATTTATATTTCGGACTGTCGATGTTGTTCAGCATTCAATAATAAACTAACTGAACTCAAAACCAAAATCACAAACGAAATAAAGAAATAAGAGAAAACTGAACACAAAAACTACCTGGAAGCAAACATCTGCATAGAATTCACATAAAAACAACCCAAAATATCTGCAATTTGGTCAATGCAATACAATCTGCATTTTATTTGCAGAAAAATAACCCAAAATGTGTATAACAATAATTTATTTCATACAAATTCTATATGGGTCTGGCCAGGCATATGCGTTTGTTCGAGGGGGACTTTTTTTGTAGTTTTCTTCGTGTTGGAACGATATTTTAGAATTTTTTTTTAAAAATAGAAAGCCAACAATATTTTAGAACAACAAAAGAAACTAGAAGTATGGTTAATTAACGCTCAAAAGTGAAATATGCCTGGCCAGAACCATATGTTTATCCAAGGGTTAAATACAATTAAATATATTATGTGTAATTTGTTTAGTTAAAAGACAAAAAATATTGAATATTTTGTACATAGTAATTTGAGATGAGAATATTTTCTTGTTTTATACTTTTTTGAGCGTGCTTTTTAGCAGTCGGGTTTAAGTTTTTTGAACTCATTTTTTATTAACTTTTTTTTTAATGAAGAACTTAAAAAAATTCCCAAAGTGTGTTAAAAGGTAAGATGTATATGAGCTTTAACAGAAATCTTAGAAAATAGTACGAATATTCGAAAAGCAGCTAAATTATTGGTCTACGTTGCGTGTCATTGTATATGTACGTAAAAAAAAACGAAACGAAAATATGACATAAAATTTTAAAACAATAAAACATTAAGTGAATAAGAAGAATGGTTATAATGAGTTATTTGAAAATTTTGGAAATGTTAAATGTCTGAAAGTCAACTCTTTTTTTGTATATTAGCATTTCTTTTACCTCTGAGGACAAATGATTGAAAGTTCAATTTAAATATTGCAAAAGTCATATACATATAAACATTATCGAGACTTACAAGGTTATAATTTAGAACTTTAGGTCAAGTACTTTATGAAACAAGGCAACAACTCTGTAGCAAGGCAACAACTCTGGCTAGAGTCAATCACAAATCAGACTACACAGCCTGTTTCGAAAATAGCTGCATATCCTCTTGAGTGATTCAGCTCATATGATTTGCAACATGTTTGAATAAACTCATCAGGATAAGACGCTGAAAAACAAGTGGATCTTATTTTGGTCAAGCCTTTAATTTTATTAGAGTTGTGTATGTACCAAAGATGCTCTTATCTCTTTTCACGATCCCCTATCTTCAGGCGCGTACCAAGAAAAAATTTCAGGGGGGTTTTAAATTTTTTTTTATATATAAACTTATTCCAATTTTTTTATGTTATACTAGCTGATATACCCAGTGTTACTCGAGAGTCATTTATATAAACATTTTAATACACACTTTTCGATTAAATGTTTTTGCAAATTTTGAAATTTTGTAAAAGCGTGTTGAATTTAAGTTTGAGACCACTATAAAAATATTAGTTAAAAAATTTACCAAGCTTTTTTAACGAAGAAATAATTTTATCACTGTTTTTTCACAATCAAATACTGTTTTTAAGTTCTAAGGCTGTGTGCGAATTGATCTAAATGCAACCTTAACTAAATTGGGCCGATAAGGCAGTGCTTCCTAAATAATTTAGGAAATTATCGAGCTACCTAAATGCTTCCTAAATTAGGAAGCACTGTCTTATCGACACTATTTAGTTTAGGTCACATTTAGATCAATTCGCACACAGCCTAAACTGAATTTACTGGTTACTGGTAAGTATGTTACTTGCACTTCGCTAATGAAAATCAAATTTATACAAATCTTCCTACAATTTTTTAGTAGTTTTTCTAGTTGGAAAATAACAATTGGTGATAGTTTATGCAATTTCTTAAATCTTCGGAATTCCTTTTTTATACAAAAAATTGTACACTCGTTTTTTAATGTAAATTAGCAAAAAGGTGTAAGTTAAGAAAGCAGTCGCTTTTTAATTTTTATTATAGTATATACAGCAACCTGTAACAATATTATCGACAATAACAGTTGATGGACATAAATCCAGCTGCAAGAACAGTGCAAGAAGTGCTATTATGTTCTTTGCTGCAAGTATACGCTGTGTGCGAAAAGAACTAAATTTAGTAACAGTTACCGACTTTTCTAAAATATTGGAATCGTATCGGTAATGCAGTACTTATTTCTAATTTATAATATTTTCCAGCATATTTTTCAGCATATTTTCGGTTCGAACGCAATTGAACCGAAAAATTTGTTTAATGCAGCCCAGCTTACAACCATGATTAGAGAAATAAAATGTTAAAATTTCGCTGTCATTTATATGTCGGTACATTTAATTGGCGTGGAAATTTGACTTTCAACAATATTGTTCAAATAACACATTAAACATGAAAAAATTAACTTTTACAGCATTCTTATTCACAGTCATCTTTTCGATGATATAGTGATATACATAGAACATTTAAAGTACCATTGATAAAGAACTGAGTGACAACGGTGAAACAATAGTGAGAAAAATGACAAAATCACAACAAAACAAATTTAACAGGAGGGGGCGGGGAGGCAAAAAAGTAAGTAGATTACTATAAGCAAGATTTTATACAAACCAAAATGTTTATAATTACTCTAGACACACAATTTCATTCTTAGAGATAAATGAGGACGCTCAAATTATATAGAGAATTTTAAAACAAAACTCAGTTTTATTAAAAGTCTGGTATGAAAAATAGATTTTAAGCCATAACTTTTGATTGGAAGAGATATTGGGGTTATTTTTTCACAGAGATTATTTGTGAGACTTGACTTTTTTGTAAAAAATATAAAAACAACATTTTGGAAAAAATAAACTTTGCGAAAAAAATCCTTGTTGTTTTGATGACAAAAACAGTAAAATAATTTTTGCGCTTAGCTGGAAGAAATTTTGCAAATAAATGCTGTGTCATATATGTGGTAGCCAGATGTGCAATTTAATTGATTTTATTTTTACAACAACAACAATTTTTGAGTAATTTTTTGAGTAAAAATTCAATATTTTGGACCTTTTTTGACATAATCATAAAAGATATATACACTGACTTAACGGTACAGTTCAACCTGTTTTTGTGAAGTGATTCTATTGAACTTTTGAACAAAAAAAATTTGAATAAAATATATTAATGTACAGCGGAGATATTTGCATCGAAAAACCAAACTTTGATTTTCATGTCGTTTTTTTCTCATTCTTAGGTACCGATGTTTTATGAAAAAGTCGTTGTACTGAAAATTTCTTAAATTTTGAAGATATGTGAATGTTTTTGATGTCAAAATAACAAAAAAAATTTAAAATTAAATAAACAAAAATCTTCGATCGTAAAAAGTTTTATAATAACAAAATTACCGTTAGTTGAAAATTTTCAGAGGGGGCGTGGCAAAAACTAAGTATGTAACATTTTAAGTTGGGATGTACTTAATATGTATACCTAGTATGAGCAAAATCCGTTGAGCCGTTTAGATTTGTATAAAGGCCAAACAAACAAACAAACAGAAAATGAGTTTTATTACTATTGATAATATATGTAGTATAATAATATGGACATAAAAACTTTACAGGTCGATTTGTCTGATTCAAGCAGTGCCTACAAATATGGGGTACAAAATGTTTGTCAAAATCATTATAACACTGAAAAAATAATCACGTTTTTAAATTCAACAAAATGCCTTCAATATCAATGCATGATTTTTCATACAAAATTTAATGACATTTTACTGTTTTTCTTAAAAAACAACTTTTTCCTTGCGGGAAGAAAGTCATCCTTTTTTTTCTTAACATTTTTTTTGGGAGATCTTTTGAGACCTCTTAGAATACGTTCTAAATTTTTCAATACGCCCTATCCTACATGTCTTATGTCTGGAGAAAGTTGCAACAGCTGACTTATCTTGGAAAATTTTACACAAAACGCTTTTTTGTTAGTAATGTGAAAAAAAATAGTATTTTTCAAAATTTTGCTACTACTAGCCCTTAGCTCATCACGTAAAATGTTTAAAAATGCTTCTTTAATTCTTTTGTTTGACTTTTTGCGTGTGTGAAAATATATAAACTTTGCGTATATTTAAAAGATTGCAAAGACGGGATGTAAACAAACTCAGATTGCCTTCAACTTTTTGAACTGTAAAAATGCATTCGAAGAAAGAAAATTAAACACTAAACAATTATATTAAGACTGTATAAAAACAACAACAAAAAATATCGAAAAAAGAAAGCGAAATAAAATCTTGAACTACGAATTGAAGAGCTGAAACCGTCGAATTATCTGAATGTAAACAGCAGACGATAAAGTATTGCGACGATGGGCAGCGCCTACCTCAACGTGAATGAGTGTAACGTATCGCTGCAGTTTTCTTTGGCATTTCGTCTTTCTTTTTGTTGTTATTGCTGCTCTGTCGTATCAACAATTGCTACGAGTTCCATGCCTGATTCCGTGAGGCCTTGAGCCTCAAAAATTAAGTC
The DNA here is from genome assembly GCA_963920525.1 of Dichetophora obliterata. Classification (NCBI taxonomy): domain Eukaryota; kingdom Metazoa; phylum Arthropoda; class Insecta; order Diptera; family Sciomyzidae; genus Dichetophora; species Dichetophora obliterata. Next base: position 234,816,493 of record OY986435.1, on the reverse strand, counting down.
CGAAATAAAGTCAATTCTTAAACAATTCTTTTGAATCGCACAACAACGACAGCGATGACTTTGCCGATGACAACACAAAATTGTAATTTAAATACAAAAATATTTATGATGAAACGCATTTTAGCGAAAAAAATTATGGCTTTCGGTATAATAAATGTTACTCTTTTATGTTTATATTTTGTTCTGTGTGTTGTAATAATGTATATTTGCAATAATGCGAAGAGAGAATAAATTTTAAAATTACTTTATGAACGTGATAAGAGTATATCTAAAATTGTTTTGAAATGTGTACAATTAGGGTGACCTTAGCAATAAAAAATTTCTTGTTACAAATTTCCTTGAGATGGATTACTTGAAAATTGTGATGCAGGTAATATTGTGATAATTTTTAAATTTGCTATTTCTCCAAAACTATTTGTCTCAGTGTAACTATAATTTCAATATGGGTAGCGTAAGGCGCTAAAGAAAAATAAAAATTACTCTCTTCTATGTACGTTAACGGTTCTTCTTGAAAAAAAAACTTTTAGCAGCGCTACGTGCAAGACTTAAAAATTATTGTAGTGAAAACTGTGCACTCTATGTAAGTACTTATTTTTTTTATTTTTTTTTTTATAAAATTTAAGGAAAGAATTAAAAATTTATATAAATAATTTTTACCTAGCAACTTTCAGCGCTTGTATTTGCAGATCCCTTGTCAATATTTTTTTTTGCAGCTAAGTTGACTTTTGAATAAAAAAAAAGTATATTCAGAAAGATGATCCAATAGGGATTCTAATAAAATATCTACTTGGCGAAAATCTAAAATTTCAAATTTATCACGATATTACCTAACCTCATTTCACACTCAGAAGAAATTTCCAGAAAATCCGGAAAAATAGAACCCAATTGTTAGAAAATCGGGCTTAATTTAGCGCCATGACCGATTTTCAAAAAATAAGTTTATATTTTTCGTTAAATTGACACCAGAAGTGGGAAACATTTTAAGAAAACTATTCAGTCATTTACGAACTATTTCATTGAAAAAACTTTGCGCAATCTTGTTACATTTTAGTAAGTTTTTCTTCCGTTTATTTATCATCGGCTATAACTAAGAGAAACACTTTTTTTGGATTCGACCGGAGGTATGAAATCTTCCAAAGATACGTATACCCGTCCTATACGCATGCACTATTTACATTCTAAAATCTGCCCAAATCAGCCGGGACAGACAGAATGCACCTACGTTCTAAAACATACCCCCTATTGGCAATTAGGATTTTCCACTAAGCACATTAATTGGTTTTTCAGCGGAATTTAAAAATTGAATACATATAAAACGCGTATTTAAGTATACTTGATTCTATATAAAAAAGCAACATCGAATTAAATAATAGTAATTATCAATTTAAGGTACCCGAAAAACAATCAAAAACACTTAACTCATTTTAACTGGTTTGCGGCCATTGTCCAACCCAAGGACCTACGTGGAAATGAGATAAATCTCAAATTCGCCAAATTAAAATCCCAATTAGTTGGATATGCATTTGGGCCAACGCAGGCATAAACTTGTATGGAAAAGAGATATACTCTGGCACAGCAATCCAGGTGATAGTGTGAGTTTAGTCAAATTTCAAATCAGGATACCACGTCAGCACGTAAATCCCAATTCGATTAAAAATTAAATTATTGAATAATTAAAAAGTAAGTTTAAAAAACGATTCATATTTGATGGTGCTTACTTTATAAAACAAAATATCGAGACAAAAAAGAGGAACAGAAACAATCTCAATTACCAATATTATATTGTTATAAAACTGCGTTAGGTATAATAGGATGAAGTTAAATTGATTTAATTATTTAAATGTAATATAATTTTCCGTTTTAAGACGTCTACCGAATCAGAAAAATTAATCATGTTGAAGTTATCATTGAAATCACTGCACATACATCGTAAAGGTTCATGAAGAGCGTAATTAGAACTGCACTGACTCAACTTGAAAAACAGAAAATGTCTAGTTCCTCTCCTTGGGATGCTAAAATTTAGAGCTGAGATGAGATACTCCGAATTAATCTCGCCACGAAGTAATTTATACAGAAACATGACATTAAGCATCATTCTTCTGCTTCTTAGGGAAGGTAGTAAAATAATTTTACTACCTTCCAACGACTATGACGTGAAGCAAAAAGTAAAACCTGTTTTTGAACGGATTCTATGGCGTCGATGTAAACATTATATTGTGGGTTCCATACAACTGATGCATATTCAAAAATTGGCCTTACGAGAGAGGTATATAATAATTTAGTAGTAAAGGGATCACTAAATTCTTTAGCCCATCTTTTAATGAAACCAAGGACTCCTCTTGCCTTATTTATCACCATATTAACGTGGAGATTGAAGCAAAGTTTTGAATCCATAATAACACCAAGATCGAGAAAACTGGAAACTATTTCTAAGTTAGTGTTATTTATAGTGTAATTTATGTTACTAGCAGATCTTCGCGAGAATGTCATTTGCTTACATTTTTTTAAGTTGAGATTTAATATATTTAAGCTACACCAGTCCACAAGTCTATTTAGATCAGATTGTAAAAGATGTCGTTCTTCGGTGATTTGTAACAAAGAAAAAGTTTCACGTCGTCAACGTACATTAAGACGTTACAGTGTTTTATTACCGAAGGAAGATCATTAATGAATAGTAAAAACAAAACCGGTCCAATATGACTGCCCTGAGGAACACCAGAAGTGACCAAAATACTTTTTGAAAGAGAATTCTTATATAAAACCTTTTGAGTACGTCTAGATAAATACGAATTTGTCCAATTTAATAATGTGACAGGAAACCCAATAAGGTGGAGTTTTTTCAAAAGAAGATTATGATTAACACTGTCGAAAGCTTTGCTAAAGTCCCTATAAATAACATCAGACTGCAGTGCCAAAGTAAAACCATTTAAAACACGCGTAGTAAATTCTAAGAGGTTTGTTGTAGTGGACTTATACCTGTGACACATTGGCAGACTTAAACTTGTTTAAATAGCTTTTCTAATTTAATTTTCTGCTAAACTATGTTTAGAATTCGTTTAGTCAAAACTAGTTTCCGAAAGTCGTTTATCGCAGCTAAACGAGTCTTATCAGCTGATTTTGATATTCTTCTTTCTACACTTTCGTTGATAACTACTGTGCTCTCACTCAAGCACACACGCTGAAATTTTACGATTATAGTGTTGTTCACTCGCTCTTTGATATTTTTTGTAATTTTTTTAAACTAATTAAGAAAAATATTAAATGTGTCATCCCAAATGGGGATATATTTTAAACTACAAAAGATAACCAAGATTACCTATGCCACTGTGTCAAAGCTATTACCCTTCAGAAAACCATGTTTAAAGACAGAAATGGTGGAAGACACGGAGTGGGTTAATTGATCAGCTATGATTTTCTCAAATAACTTAGGGGTTGCACTTAATTTTGTAATTCCTGAATAGTTAGAAACATCTATCTTTGAGCCAGATTTATGAAGGGGTATATTATAAGAATTCTTCCATATAATAGGAAAATAACCACTATGCAAGGAAATATTAAAAATGTTTGCTAGAGGAGTACAGGTTTGTAGCACATTGCTTTAAAATACAGCTTGGAGTTTTATCAGGGCCGGTAGTAAAAGAAGATTTTACTTGTCGAAGATAACACATGACAATATTTGGGTCTATTACAGGAGTTTCAAAAGAGTTAACTGGCGGAAGAAAAGGATACACAGTGCTAGTATTAAATGGTATATCGGAATAAGTTGATTTAAAGAAGTTTGCAAACATGTTAGAAATCACATTGTCACAAGATGATTCTTCCTGATTGAATTTCATAAGGGGTGGAAAACTGGAGGCTTTACGTTTTGAGTTAACAAAACTATAGAAAAGTTTTGGATCATCTTTAAATTGAGATTTTATGTTAATTATATAAGCAGAATAGCATTGTTTATTTAATAGTTGATATCTTTAACGACAAGAAGAATAGGAAGCAAAGTCTAAACTAGATCCAGATATTTTATATTTTTTAAATAAACGATTTTTTAAATTTTTAAGTGCCTTAAGATCAGGGTGGATTTAAAGGTTTGGAGAAACACCTTTTTTTTGGGACGGACAATAAGAAACACCTTTGCAGAGTATCATTGAAAAACTGTACAGAAGATTCGACGTCATAATATGAATATGATATTCCGCTAGTTAAAATTGGAGGCCAATCAGTCTGCGAGAGTAAAGAATTAAGTTTTACATAGTCCGTTTTCTTAAAATTATAAACTTTTTTATTTCGTGCATCAGAAGTTACTTTATCTTCTCTTAAAATAATAAATTTTCCACCATTTATTAACCAATAGGAAAGTTTCTACAGTTTATTAATCATCGGCTGTAGCTACGAGAAACATTTTCTATGAAAATGAGAAATTCTTCATCGAATCCCAGGAAAAATTCTGGAATTTTTGAAAAATAAATAAAGCGTAAAAAAACAATTTAATAAATAAGCTTTTATTTAAAAAAAAAAAACGTGAACTAAAAAGAAAAAATAAATTAAGGCGACATTTGTCACATATGTATATTAGGGTGTCCCAAAAAAAAATCGTGTTTGATGTCCATTTGACCTAAGAAACACCCTCTGTGAAGCGCATCTCAATTGGTAAAGGCTTAGAGGCCGCGAATTAATTTTCTACTTTTCCCACACGATTTGTACGATACGAGCAACAATCCGCTTTATCAGCCGAATTAGTAAAGATTTGGTCATCTTTTAAAAGAGTTGGAATCGATGACAATGTCTGATTCTTTACTCTTTTAACAAATGTCCAACAGTTTTTGCTCACTTCGGTGGAAAGTCTTTTGTTATTAGTATTCTTGTGGGAACACCAGTTCTGAATGGCTTCCCTTATTAGACATGACTGCAATCCTTAAAGTCTCATTAAACCATGAGTGATCTTTTGGTTTAATGTTTCTCATCTTATTGGCAATTAAAGACCGCATACCCTATAAAATATTTCTTGTACAATGACAGTGCGGAGTTCTCTTTTATATCAGCAAAGCATAATTTCCAATTGAAGTTGTTATAAAAACTATTTAAGTCAGTTCAATTTGCATTTCCATAAAACCATGCAGTCCTCTTCGAAACGTGATCATGTCGATCACAAAGATCATGTAAATAAAAATTATTATTTATTTTTGGTGCAAAACTTGAATTTTGTTTATCTTCTTGCAATAATATTTCAAGAAAACTTTTTAAATGCACAAAAATTTTCGAACACAAAACTTAAAGTAGTTACATTTTAAATAAGATGCGATATTGTTCTGTCGTCTTTTAGATTTTTCTGCTATCATAATAATTCCGCCCTTTAAATACACTCAACAAAGCATTTAAAAAATGTTTCAATTCATTACCCTAATTTTTTATTCAATAATATTTTATATTAAGTCAGAAAGACCAAAAATGCATTAATTGAATTACGTTATTCATTGATTTTTTTTAAATTCCCACCAATGACATGCCCATATTAAAATAATACTTTCTGTAACCCAAAACGTAATCGATTGCACGAGCGTTCTGCAATATTTTATTCATTGCCTGTAAGCGAAGTTTTTGCTAGTTAGTTTTTCTTAAACATTTGGCCTTCCAAAAATTTACAAAACTCGTCAAACTAGTTTATTGATTTATATTGAGTTTGATTGATTTATATTGAGCTAGGGCCTCACGGGCCTAGGCCTAAATTCAGTACTGGTCTTGAGTTTGTCTAAATTTACAAGTTAGTCTATTTTATCGCTAACTCCGATCGGTGTCCAAACTCAATTCTAAGAAAATGAGGCCCCATACCATATGATGCTCTCTTCGGCATGATGTTTTTGGACTTTCGGCTATGAAAACTTATTTGTAATCTCATGTAATTCAAGACTCTAAAGCTTCTTTTCTACGATCGACATTTCGTTCTCTTTTTCGGTTTTATATGGAAGAGCTGTGCTATTTTAATTTTTCAAATTGCAAACTTTGTTAAAAATTGTCCTCAAGAAAATCAATGTTTTGATTATTTTAGGCATATTTTTTTACTTTTTCGAATAATGAATACTTTTATCGAGCACTGCAATTTTTCTGTATAAGTAAGTAGCGCTAAGCGCAAGCGCAAAACTATTTCAAAACACACTTAAAGTATACCATTTTCACCCCTTGAGTTAATTATTTGGAGTGAAGTGTGCTTATTCGATGACCAACCCAAAACTTTCCTTCTTAAGCTTAAGTAAAAACAAAAGTTATAATTTTTGGATTTTCCGTAACTATGAATTCAAAATTAATTTCTTGCATTATAGAAATAAACTTAGCTGGGAGATTAGATGGCTGTAGATGCCGAAAAGGACCCACAGAATAATTTTTCATTTCTTTAAAAGTTTTTTTCCAAGCTACTAAGTTAATAGCAAAAAAGTTCTTAGAACAAAAAACTTGCTATCGAAAATATTCACTGAGTGAAAAAACAAGCATATAAAATCAAAAATAAAAACTTAAACTTCATAATCATTGAGTAAATATTGTCAGCGGCAAATAAATTAATAAATTCAGCAAATAAAGGCAGCAACAAGTGGCTGGAGTGTAGCGCGACGCTCAGTAGAGTCAAGAGTGGTCGACTAGACAGACGCAGGGCAGGGCCGCAGTGAAGGGTGGACCAGCTGCTGGTGAAGAACCCAGAATGCGTTGAGGTAGGCAAAGTCTGGAATAATGTAAATGAAAAAGAAAAACACGAACCACACACATAAGAACTTTAAGAAAAACAAAAAATTCGCAAGGCACAACAACAAGAAAGAACAGTAACGCATTTCGTAGAGTGCAACAAACTTTCGCCACCAGTCCATGTCGAGTCACTGCTTAAGCAAGCTTTGCTAAAAGCGATAATTTTTTAAAAATATTTGCTTCTTTTTTCGTAGTGTTCTTATTAAAAAATGTTTTCAAGATAAACATTTGTACATTTTCAACAGCGTTATTCAAAATAAACAAAAAAAAAAACTAAAGAAAGCAAAAAATTCAGCAAATAAAAAAAGAATTTTAAATTTTATCACATAGGAATGTGTCAACAAAATGCACTGATATTTGTTGTAATATTTTTTTAACACTTTATCAAAGTGTCGTGAGCAAAAGAGATGCCAAATTGTTGAAGCTTTATGGAAGCGCCCCTTGATTCTCCAAAGTGGATAAGGCCATTTTAGCTACTTTTATCAGTCTTCGAACTCAAGCTAACAAGTTTTTCTAAGTAGACACGTGTATAGGCGTTATAAAAGTCTACATCTGAATCATTTTTTGTACGAGTATACTTTTTAAATTACTTTAAAATTAGCAATTTACTAACATAAAGCGTAATAAATCTACTAAATATATGTGTTTGGCATAATTCTTGTGTTTACACACATATAATAAGATTTTTGTAGAAAACTTAAACCTTTTAGCGACTTTTTTGATTGGTCTTTTTTACTTTATTAAAAAACTTACCAAAATGCCCTCAAACGTAGCCGTACTAGGTTAATATATTCCATACAAATGTCCTTTAGAAATTTCACTATATATCTCTTTAGTCTTTAATCTTTTGACATACTCTTTTTAATTTTTGAACATCTCTTTTGTCTACAGCTATGAAGGCGTATAGTTATCTTAAGGGGTATGAATCAGAGAACTGCACAAGTCTACTTCAAGTTCAAGACTTTTCAAGAACTTGAAATCAAGTATGTATCCAAATTTGAAAAAGCAAGCTTTAGCCTTCTTGCAAAAATACCAAACAGACACAAGTTATATCCCTGCTTGCTCGTGGGCTTGAAAGTTGAAAAGCTTGAAACGATCGGTAAAAGCTTGTTAGCTCGCAAGTATCCAATTAATTGAATTTAAAGCAAGTATCCAAAAAACTTAATGAGCTTGTGTAGGAAAGCTTAAGCGTATTAGGACTTTTTAAGATTTTCTGAACTCCTTTCTAAGACTCTTTAAAATACATATTATGAGGTGACAACCTTATTATTAAAATATGACATAATTTTGAAATTCTGACACCGGATTCGGATTCAGCGACCCCTTTTTACCTAGTGTGCGCCAGCACCGAATTCGTAAAAATTGAAAAAATATTTGGGTGGCAATCCTTTCCACCAAATTAAATTTTAAGATTCTGAATTCAAATTCGAAATCAGCGACTCAATAACACTGTTAAATGATCTTTAAAACTCTTAAAAATATATTTTACTAAGTGGCAATACTGTGGTAAAAATTTAGGTGGCAACCCTAACCTCCATCTTAAATTTTAAAACTGTGACATTAGATCCGAAAACAAATCCGTTGTCGGAGTTTCAAAATTACAAGAATTTGCAAAAATACAAAAAAAAATCTTGGTGGCAACTCTATCCGCCTTCTTGAATTTAAAATATTGACATTGATTCCGAAATCAGCTACCCCCTAAAACTGCCAAACACGGAGTCCACAGAACCTTTAAAAGTCTTAATACGCTTAAGCTTTTCCTACACAAGCTCATTGAAGTTTTGGATACTTGCTGTACTTGGATACTTGCCTTCAATTTCAAGCTTTTTTAGCTTTTTGCCGAAGGCATCAAGTTTTCCTTTACTTGGGACATCGAGCCGTTCGCTTGTAAGCTAGCTTACTTGCAAGTCGCAAGTTGTCGTGGGCTTATCATATTCAAGTTCAAGTTATACTTGATTGAAAATTATCAAACTCAAGCTTGCTTATTTTAAGCAAGTACTTGAAATCAAGGTGCGTAAGGCAATCAAAATTACGCTCCCGCTCTACTGAGTTATCTTTGCTATGAGTTTAGCATTTTAAAATATTCAAAGCGTATGCGGATAAAATATTCACTCTTCTTTGAACTCCTCAACTGCTTTCCTCGTTCGTGAGTTTGTATGTTGAGAAATTTTAAGAGAGCGACTTCGTTTTGATGAGGTATGTTGAGTTTTCATCGCTCGTGAGTTTTGAAACGAAAAAATATTAAATAGCTGGCTTTCATTTAATGCGAAACTTTAGTTAAACACTAAGTATTTTTCTTAATAATATTTTTAAAAAAATTGTTGATATTGTAACATATTTTATGAAATAATAAGAAAATAAAATAAATAAACCATAAAGGAACATTTAAAAAATTTATTAAGTACTTAAATATTTCATTTAAAAAAAATCGAAAAAATCGTGCCTCAAAAAAGCCAAAAAACGAATGCTATGAAAGCGAGAAGAAGAAGTTTTTATCACTCTGAATATTTAACATCAGGTTAAAGGGAATCTGGCTAATCTTTATAATGTAACACGTCTGAAAAGCCAGCAAAATCTTTGTGAAATCGCTTCAAGTCGACTCAAACCTTCACGTGGTGTTTCCTGGGCAACGTCAAAACTGACTGGATATGCACTTGGAATGTCCGAACCCTTAATTGGGAAGGTGCCTCTATCCAACTGACTGATGTCTTGGAAAGATACAAAGCTGATATCACTGTTATCCAAGAAATGCGATGGAAGGGACAGGGTTGCATTCGGCATGCACCCTGTGATATCTACTACAGCGGCCATGCGGAGAAGCACGAGTTTGGATGCGGATTTGTAGTTGGCAAGAGACTACGGCCCCACGACTTGCAATTCACACCTGTGAACGAAAGGCTTGCCATAATGCGCATCAAGGTTAAATTTTTAAATATAAGCCTAATATGTGTGCAAGCTCCGACAGAAGACAAGGACGATGAGACCAAGGAAATTTTCTACGAGCGCTGCCCCCGTCATGACGTAAAAATCGTGCTCAGTGACTTCAACGCTAAGGTGGGCAAGGAAAATATATTTGGTCCAACAGTCGGAAATTTAGCTTCCGACTCCTCCGACTTCCAATCCTCCGATAACGGATTGAGGCTGACTGACTTCGCCGCAGCACGAAACATGGTCGTAAGTAGCACTAGATTCAAGCATCTCAATATTTATAAAGCCACCTGGATGTCCCCTGATCAAAAAACCAAAAATCAAATTGATCACGTTTTTGATCGACGGAAGGCACTCTTCCAGTGTATTGGATATACGCACGAAACATTGACTCGGATCACTATCTTGTTGCAGCCAATATCCGTACACGTCTGTGCGCAGCTAAGAATACATGCAACCCTACACAGAGAAAGCTAGACGTCGACAAGCTGCAATCAAAACAGACAGCCGATGCTTTCGCCACTCGACTCTCACTCCTGCTTGAAAGCACTCCTCCAATCGATGATATATGCGTGCAGTCGACACACATTTCCAACTCCATGCGTGCGCCTGCTGAATAGGTGATTGGCTACCAACGCCCTCGCAGAAACCAGTGGTACGACCAGGAGTGTCGCGACGCCACTGTAGAGAAAGACGCCGCCTACAAAGCCACTCTGCAGTCGGTTGTAACGCGTGCTACTAAGGAGCGATACAAAGAAAAGAGGAGGGAAGAGAGACTTTTTTCAGGCGGAAAAAAGAGAAGCAGAAGATCGCGAACAGGAGAAGATGGAGATGTATGCTGACAGGAATGAGGCCCGAAAATTTTTCGAAAAAATAAGACGCCTTGCCGATGGTTTTTAAAACCGGGACCTCTTCCTGCAAGGAATTCTAGTGACAGATGTCCAGAGTACACTAACGTTATGGAGGGAACACTGCTCTAAGCTTCTAAATGGCGACGATAACAACAATCCCGCCAATAGAGATGATATTCCGGAAACCCCAATTTTGGATGACAGCGTCGAGGTTCCGCTGCCCGGCTATCATGAAGTTCTGACAGCTATAGCTCGGCTTAAAAATAACAAAGCCGCGGGAGCTGATGGCTTACCTGCTGAGCTGTTTAAGAACTGAGGCGAAGTTATACTTAAATGCATTCACGAGCTTCTATGCAGAATATGGTCGGAAGAATGCATTCCGAATGATTGAAATCTCAGTGTGCTCTGCCCAATCCACAAGAAAGGCGATCCCACTATCTGTGCCAACTTCCGTGGGATAAGCCTTCTTAATATCGCATATAAGGTCCTGTCGAGCGTTTTATGTGAAAGATTGAAGCCCATTGCAAACGAACTGATCGGACGTTATCGGTGTGGCTTCAGACCTGGAAAGTCCACCATCGACCAGATTTTCACGCTACGACAAATCTTGGAGAAGACTCAAGAAAAACAAGTCGACACCCACCATCTTTTTGTCAACTACAAAGCCGCCTTCGACAGCCCAATAAGGAAGCACCTGTACTCCACCATATCTGAATTTGGTATTCCTGCAAAACTAATACGACTTTGCAGGATGACACTGAGCAACACAAGCAGCGCAGTTAAAATCGGGAAGGAACTCTCCCCACCATTTATTACCAAACGAGGTTTCAGACAAGGTGATTCCTTATCGTGCGACTTTTTCAACCTAATGATGGAAAAGATCATCCGAGCTGCTGATCTGAGACGTAGTGGCACAATATTCTACAAGAGTGTTATGCTGCTTGCGTATGCTGATGACATCGATATCATTGGCCATAATACGCGTGAAATCAGTGCAGCATTTTCCAGATTAGAAAGAGAGTCAAGTCGAATGGGTCTGTCAGTGAATGCAGATAAGACGAAATACTTGGTGTCAACAAGCAAATAGTCCCAGCGTCTTGGAACCCACGTTACAGGTGACAATACCTTCTTCGAGATTGTGAAGGACTTCGTTTATCTGGGATGCAGCAGAAACTCAACCAACGACATCAGCATTGAGATAAAACGAAGAATAACTCTTGCCAACAGGTGTTACTTTGGGCTCAGTAGGCAATTGAGAAGCAGAGCCCTCTCTCGACGAACGAAAATCACGCTCTATAAATCGCTCATCATGCCCGTCCTACTTTATGCATCACAAACCTGGACGCTGAGCAGTTCAGATGAAAAGACTTTAGGAGCATTCGAGAGAAAGATCCTTCGTAAGATCTACGGACCAATCTGCGTCAATGGCTTGTACCGACTACGGTGGAATGATGAACTGTACGAGCTGTACGCTGACAAAGACATAGTCAAGCGCATTAAAATAGAGCGGCTTCGCTGGCTTGGTCATGTTCAGCGCATGAAAGACGATGCTCCAGTGAAGAAAACATTCGATTCGGTACCCAGCGGTGGTCAACGCAGAAGAGGACGACCGCATCTTCGTTGGAAAGACCAAGTAGAGGACAACGTGGCGAAGCTTGGAATTTCCAACTGACGCCAGCAAGCGAGAGACAGAAATGGCTGGCGCAAATTCTTAGATGAGGACAAGACCGACATACGGTTGTAGCGCCAACTAAGAAAGTAAGTATACAAAGTAAACCTACAAAATTAAACAGAAATTCATTCCAATTTGGAATTATGTCCTCTTTTGAAGCGGCCATAATCCCAAATTCATTTTTGGGACTATGTCCTTTTTTTGGGATTGTCTCTTTTTTTTTGAGGACATCTCAAATTTGAAATTTGGGATTATGTCCCTTAGGGCACCACTAACACCATTCATCAAAGTAAAATTTCCTTCACCATTGGCGGGTTTAAAAAGCATTTTTTGTGGCTTAAGGGAGGTTGGAAAATTTAATTTTTTTAAAATTGATTATTGTTGTACAATTATTCAAGATATTGTAAAAAGAATGTTCAAATAAATTCCACTTATAATGCAGATTCTACAGCGCTTCAAAACCGGTGCGCTAGAATAACTGTAAACGCTTTTTTTCGAAACATACTTTTTCAAAAGGGACCACACTCCTGCAAACAAACTAATCGACCGATTTTAATACTATTTTTTAATTATTTATAATGTAATTCTAAGCCCCTTTATCAAAATTAGTGTCTTTGGAAAATTTGTCCTGTCTTCAAGCTTCATGAATTTGTAAAATAACGCTTTCAAGCAACTTCAAGTTACTTGAATCGAGTACGGAAACAGACCTAATATGGTCAAAAATAACATAAATTTCTTGATTTTTTCTTTCACGCTTCATAATTTTCTTCATTTTTCCATTTCATTTTGGTTAATGTAGTATATATAAGGGTCTCCTTTGGATTGCATTTTTTCAGACGATCAGAAGCCAAGCTATGATGTGACCCGATTTTCACCCTTTTTTAAGCACACCCTTTTTTCAGTGCCATCTTTGTAAATAAAAACTATAAAATACAAAAAAAAAATTTATTTAAACTAATGATGTAAAATTAACATGCAAATTAAGTTTTTTGTCTATATAATACACTTCTAAGAAAATATCTTCTAAAATATTTCTTAATTTCAATCGCTTTTGCCTAAAACCTTCCTTAATTTTTTATAAAAAGCATTGAAGAAATGTTTTCCGATTGAAAATTTTTCGACGCGTTTATGTAATTTTGTACAAAATTTGCCCATTTTTTAGTTTTTATTTCTCTGCACTGCAACTCTTTTACATATGTTACAAATGAATATATCGACCCTGAACAAAGCCCAACCTCAGCAGATTTCAAGCAAATCGGAGACATGAAGTGTGAATCGTGACCGATATGGCGTGGCATGCCCCATATATGTATTTATACTCAACACCAATGGCATTTTTAACGCATTTTAGAAGATATTCCTATTCGTAAACCTTTACTTCACTATTGATTTATATCTTAAACATACTTACTCATAAAAAAGTTTGTGAAATTTGGAACGTACGAAATTTATTTTATTTATGCTGTTGATGCAGAACTGTGTGACGCTCATAATGAGCGTCCAAATAGTAGATGGCGACTGGCGTGCTAATTTATTGTGTCCAGCACATGTGGTTTTTTTTTAACTGCCCAGCAAGCTACCCTACTTCATGCATCGCCCGCGTCCACATCGCGCATCAGCAGCATGCGCCGCTTTGCTTCACTTTTAATATTCATTGTTCTACAGTTGGGTTTCAGTTTCGGTCGGTAGCATAGCTGTTAACTTCACCGTCGCACAGTAGACTGAACCCATACAAAAGAAGGACATAAATAGAAGGAGTGATCAAATCTTCATGAAATTGGGAAAATTGGGAATTTTCAAAAATGAAATCATATTTACTGCAAAGCTATCGTTTTTCTCAAATATCGCGTTTGTATTCCGAATTTTGAGTATTTTCAAAATATTATAAAAATATAATCTCGACAAATTTCGCTAAAAAGTAATTTTCGTTCAAAGCCTTCTATTCAAAACTGTATTTCTTTTTTCAAAAAGTTTTAGTTTTCAATATATAATATTTTTAGTGAGCGCTTTAGGCTTAGAAAATGCTATTTGACATAAATGACACGATACCTGCGCTGTTTGATAAATAAGTTGAAGCAATTGCTTATAATTTTGATTTAATTTTCTTCTTTACTGTTTTCTTTTTCTATTTAAAATTTCTTATCTGAGTTCTCTCCATCAAAATATCAATATACAGTCCGCGACAAAAAGTTAGCACTTGAACATTTCCCTAAATATATAATTTACTTTGAATGTTTAAGCTATTTCTCTATGTGTAATAAGTCGTGTGGTTGTGCTCTTAAGGTTTTTAAAGTACACAATGATTAAACATTCGGAGAGAAATACCGTTAGTTTAACAAATATAAAAAAGGTGCCGGGACATAGCCCCAAGGGACATAATCCCAAATTTGAAATTTGACCGCCTTGAACGAGGACATAATTCCAAATGGGGGTTCTGACCCCTTGGGACTATGTCCGCTTTTAAGAGGTCATAATCCCAAGTGGATTCAACAAATACTGATATGTGTCGATAAGCAATAACAACTTAAGTCTGATTTTAAAGTTTCGAGAAATCTTGCTTCAAAGTTTTCAATCGCCATATAAGTTATACGAAAGGGTCTTTTAATTTTGTGCCATAACTTTGGCTAAGGTCATGCTAAAAGCTCCAGATTTTGTGTGTTTATACGCGTGGAATATAGCTGCATCAATAACTCAGATCAGTCTTAAGTCGACTTAAGCTATTTTTTCTTAATACAGATATAAGAGAAAATGATGTGCTCTTGTACGAAATGGTGATAACAGCATCAACAAGGTAAAATCAATTTTAGTTTATTGAAAAAAGTTGGGACTTACATATGTAATAAAAATGTTTTATCTTGAAAAGCAATGCATGGACTTTAATGGTTAATAGCTTATTGAATAGGTAATAGCATAACTTTTTTTTTTAATTTGAAATTTGGGATTATGTTCTTTGGGGCTATGTCCCGGCACCTATAAAAAATGCAGCGACAAAACGAAAGCATATTATGATGGATTGAGTTCAGTACGTGTTAATAATCCGATAAAAAACAAGTTTAGTTTTTAAAGTAAACTTGCCACGTTAAATAAGTAAAAGTACTTAAAATGAAATTAAAATGGTGCAGAGGATTTTAAAAAAATCAACTACAATTAAACTCAAAAAAATTACAAAGGAAACCGCCACTTACAGCGAAACATCGAGCAGCAAGATTGAAGTTTGCTAAAGATCACTTTATGTGGAGAAAATGATGACGCTGTGAATTAATCACTGACGAAAAAAATTTAATCTCGACGATCCGGATGGTTACTTACTTACTTAGTTGGCGCTACAACCGTATGTCGGTCTTGGCCTCATCTAAGAATTTGCGCCAGCCATTTCTGTCTTTCGCTTGCTGGCGCCAGTTGGAAATTCCAAGCTTCGTCAGGTTGTCCTCTTTCCAACGAAGATCTTTCCAACGTCTTTCCAACGAAGATGCGGTCGTCCTCTTCTGCGTTGACCGCCGCTGGGTACCGAATCGAATGTTTTCTTCACTGGAGCATCGTCTTTCATGCGCTGAACATGTCCAAGCCAGCGAAGCCGCTCGATTTTAATGCGCTTGACTATGTCGATGTCAGCGTACAGCTAATACAGTTCATCATTCCACCGTATTCGGTACTCGCCATTGACGCAGATTGGTCCGTAGATCTTACGAAGAATCTTTCTCTCGAATGCTCCTAAAGTCTTTTCATCTAAACTGCTCAGCGTCCAGGTTTGTGATGCATAAAGTAGGACGGGCATGATGAGCGATTTATAGAGCGTGATTTTCGTTCGTCGAGAGAGGGCTCTGCTTCTCAATTGCCTACTGAGCCCAAAGTAACACCTGTTGGCAAGAGTTATTCTTCGTTTGATCTCCATGCTGATTTCGTTGGTGGAATTAATGCTGGATCCCAGATAAACGAAGTTCTTCACAACCTCGAAGGAGGTATTGTCAACGGTAACGTGGGTTCCAAGACGCTGGGACTGTTTGTTTGTTGACACTAAGTATTTCGTCTTATCTGCATTCACTGACAGACCCATTCGACTTGACTCTCTTTCTAATCTGGAAAATGCTGCACTGATTTCACGCGTATTATGGCCAATGATATCGATGTCATCAGCATACGCAAGCAGCATAACACTCTTGTAGAATATTGTGCCACTACGTCTCAGATCAGCAGCTCGGATGATCTTTTCCATCATTAGGTTGAAAAAGTCGCACGATAAGGAATCACCTTGTCTGAAACCTCGTTTGGTAATAAATGGTGGGGAGAGGTCCTTCCTTATTTTAACTGCGCTGCTGGTGTTGCTCAGTGTCATCCTGCAAAGTCGTATTAGTTTTGCAGGAATACCAAATTCAGATATGGTGGAGTACAGGTGCTTCCTTATTGGGCTGTCGAAGGCGGCTTTGTAGTTGACAAAAAGATGGTGGGTGTAGACTTGTTTATCTTGAGTCTTCTCCAAGATTTGTCGTAGCGTGAAAATCTGGTCGATGGTGGACTTTCCAGGTCTGAAGCCACACCGATAACGTCCGATCAGTTCGTTTGCAATGGGCTTCAATCTTTCACATAAAACGCTCGACAGGACCTTATATGCGATATTAAGAAGGCTTATCTCACGGTAATTGGCACAGATAGTGGGATCGCCTTTCTTGTGGATTGGGCAGAGCACACTGAGATTTCAATCATTCGGAATGCATTCTTCCGACCATATTCTGCATAGAAGCTCGTGAATGCATTTAAGTATAACTTCGCCTCAGTTCTTAAACAGCTCAGTAGGTAAGCCATCAGCTCCCGCGGCTTTGTTATTTTTAAGCCGAGCTATAGCTGTCAGAACTTCATGATAGCCGGGCAGCGGAACCTCGACGCTGTCATCCAAAATTGGGGTTTCCGGAATATCATCTCTATTGGCGGGATTGTTGTTATCGTCGCCATTTAGAAGCTTAGAGCAGTGTTCCCTCCATAACGTTAGTGTACTCTGGACATCTGTCACTAGAATTCCTTGCAGGAAGAGGTCCCGGTTTTAAAAACCATCGGCAAGGCGTCTTATTTTTTCGAAAAATTTTCGGGCCTCATTCCTGTCAGCATACATCTCAATCTTCTCCTGTTCGCGATCTTCTGCTTCTCTTTTTTCCGCCTGAAAAAAGTCTCTCTTCCCTCCTCTTTTCTTTGTATCGCTCCTTAGTAGCACGCGTTACAACCGACTGCAGAGTGGCTTTGTAGGCGGCGTCTTTCTCTGCAGTGGCGTCGCGACACTCCTGGTCGTACCACTGGTTTCTGCGAGGGCGTTGGTAGCCAATCACCTATTCAGCAGGCGCACGCATGGAGTTGGAAATGTGTGTCAACTGCACGCATATATCATCGATTGGAGGAGTGCTTTCAAGCAGGAGTGAGAGTCGAGTGGCGAAAGCATCGGCTGTCTGTTTCGATTGCAACTTGTCGACGTCTAGCTTTCTCTGTATAGGGTTGCGTGTATTCTTAGCTGCGCACAGACGTGTACGGATCCGGATGGTATGTCTTTTTATTACCACGGTTTGAGGAAGAAAGAGCGTATCCTAAGTCGTCGTCAACACTAGATGAGTAGATGAGTAATGTTATGGGCTGGAATTGGACATTGTAGAAGGACTGAATTAGGTTTGTGACCACAATAACGAGTCGACCAGATATTTTAATTAAATTGGTAATGAAAAGGGCTCGCATATTGATGACCTAAAAACTGCAAAAAATTACCTACAAACTGACAAAAATTACCTAAAAAACGAAAACAATTGGATAAAAATAAACTAAAAATTAAGCCTTAAAAATAAAACATAACTAAATTAAATTTTATTTTATACTAGCATATCCTGAGTTTTTATCTAACACTTATTTCAATTTCTACATACCCTTTCGTCAGTTTCACCATGCGCAGTGCTTTTTTTCATCGAAGTTTATACACAAAGCTACTTGCTACTTGTCGAGAGGTAATATTTTTGAGGGACTCTAGTGTTAAAGGAATATGTTTAAACATTAGCATTTTGATATTTTTTTAGTACGAAAGAAGCTAAAAAAGTTATTTAAAAATTACACTAATATAATCCACCAAAAAAAAATTGCTCTAAAAATTATAAATAAGTATAAATAAAATACAATAAAATAACTTAAAAATCTCTAAAAATTACAAAAAATGTCCTAAATCTAGTAAAAATGACCTGAAAACTAAAAACGATGAAAAATGACGAAAAAATGTCCTAAAAACTTTTCAAATTTAGAATTTAGGAACGATAAATGGACGTTTTAAATAAGCAGGAAATGTCTTAAAACCAGCAGAAAAAAGATGACATATCATCGAAATTCTAGCCCTGATAATGACATAGTTAATCGTGGGCCCCAATTAACTAAAACTTCATTGATATTTCAACAAACAAAAAATGCGGATATAAATTAGACTATTGCAAAAATAATTTTTTTTTTAATTTTAAATACTTTAGATTTAATTTCGATAATTTTATATAAGTAGGCCATGTTTTGTAGGCAATTTATATTGATTTGTGGGCGGTGTGGGAAACTTTTTTCTTCCTAAGCCATCCCATACTCGAAAAAAATCGGTTGCCAAAATTTCAGCTTAAGTTAGTGTGTACCTGCACATTTTGCTTCACTCCACGCTTATCCTCTGAAAAATTGGCGTAAACATAGCTCAACCACGTCCATTTTTATTACAGTTACCGAAAGTAACCATACCAACTAAATTTGCCAATATCTGTCTTATACGACGAAAACCGTCTGAAATATAGCATTTTCATAAATTTGTGGGCGGTAAAATGGGGCGTGGAATCCTATTTTTAGTACAGTTGCCGATAATAACCATACAAACTATATTACCGAATTTTAGTCTTATACAAGTAAAACCGTCTGAAATATAGCATTTTCATAAATTTGTGGACGGTGAAATGGGGCGTGGAATTCCATTTTTAGCACAGTTGCCGATAATAACCATACAAACTAAATTACCGAATTTTAGTCTTATACAACTAAGCCTGCCTAAAATATATTATTTTAATTGATTTGTGGGCAGTGAACGGGGGTGTGGCATTTTTTTTATAAACTATCTCGTACTCGGAAACAATATTCTGCCAAAATTTAAGCTCAATCAGACACTCTGTTCTTGAGTTATGGAATTAGAAATACATTTCACAACTTTATTTTATATATAGAAGTATAAAAATAGCTCTATTATTAAAAAGGGTGTACGCGGGGGTCAAAACACGTCCAAAAATGATTAAAAATTGTATGGACTCTTCCGTTTACATTTGGAACAACTTAGATTTTTCCCATGTGTTCAAGCAATGGCCATTAATCAAGCAATGTGTACATTAGGGCGTATCGAATTAAAATTTTTTTCGAATTTCACATTTTAAGAGGTCTCAAAAGTTGCATAGGATGGTTAAGATCTCTCAAAAAAAATGTTAGAAAAAAATAAGGATATCCTTGCCTCCTGCCTTGGTTCAATAACACAGTACAACACAAAAATTTCACTCGAAAGTACTCGATGAGAGGAGAAAAGTATTTCTGGATTTTGCTAGATTGGTTGCCGTTCTTTTTTTATGAGCCTCTATAGTTTTTTCGAAAAATTAGATTTTGAGCACTTTTTTGCAATTTTCTTCTATTTTTCGCATGTTCGAAAAATGCTGTGAATTTTTTTGCAGTCTTCAGCAAAGTTGTAGCTCTTGACTCGGCCAACAAAAATGCTGAATATATTAAGTCGGAAAAATTTCATCTTCATGCTCAAAACCCCAAAAATGTCGAAAAAATTACCACTTTTTTCACCGATTTTTTCTGTTTTTCGACTACAGCTCTTGAACTATTGAAAATTTTACCAAACAATCAAGGGGAGAAATGCAGCCTATAAAATTCTGAACAACTTTATAGTACATACTAACTTCATATGACCACACCTTGACAAACATTTTTGCGCTTTTTTTTATTTTCGTTTTTTATATACGAAACAACAAAATAAATGCGTATTTGTCAAAATCGTTGTTGTTGTTTTTTTTATGAAAGAACAAAGTAAATTTATATAAGTTAACCCACATAACTCCATGACACGACTTGGCATCACTATTGTGTAAGATCAACCCTGGTTGACCTCATTTACAGCAGTGGTGACAATCAGCTGTGACGCGCGAAGTTGGTTGTGGTTTTACACTTGAAATCAACAGATGCAATGGTAAATTTTTGTCATTCTACTTTTTTTATATAAGTGATTGAAGTGAGTGATTGAAAATGGAAAGATGCTCGAAATTAGATAGTTTCTGTTACGTTTGTGGTAAACTAGAGTCAAAACATGGAAAACAAGAACGAAAAAATTTATTTTCTAATAATTTTAAACTCGCATATAAACTTTATTTCGGTGAAGAGAATACAAGTGACGACGAACATACGCCAAATACGGTGTGTTCATTATGTTATGGCAATCTCTTGGGGTGGTTGCATCAAAGAAATTTATGTTTACGGTATGTCAAGCCAATGCTGTGGGTAAGAAATACGTCCGGGGTACATGACCCAGACAAGTGCTACGCTTGCGTAAATTTTACCAAAGAAATTAATAGAAGAAAACGCAGAGCAAAAGTATGTTATGCCACTGACTCCGCTGAATTACCAATACCGATGCCCAAAGATGCCGAAGTACCAAAACCACTGATTCCGAGTATGCTATCAATGATGACATCATAAAGGGGAAACACCAACTATGGTGACTTCGATCCGGATTTTTTCCCTGAAATCGCAGATGATGCATCAAAGCCACTAGCACAAGAAAAAATCGATTTCCTCGTGGCCAAATTTCGTTTTTCGCAGCGTGATGCCGAATTTTTCACTACATTTATGAAGCGCAGAAATCTGACACAGAAAATTTTTCCAATTAGCTTAAATTTTAACTATTCACTTGATGTTTGAAATTTTTTAAAAAAAACTAAAAATTCCGCAGACATTTCATACAAAATGACGTTATCATAATAGTAAAACCTTCATAAATTGAATTAAAGTTAATGTTTGAAATTGATCTTGTACACACAAGTTTTAATAGTTAAAAGGACAGTAGTTTCAAATGAGAGATATTTGGATAAAAGCCGTGTCCAATAAAAGTGACGTAATCAAAATAGTACAACATTCAAGACTTCAAATAATTTAAATTACGGCAGAAGGGGTATTTTAACTTCGATTCAGTCAAAGATAATTCCTTACTAGTTTTAGAGAACTTTAAAGAGCTGAATATTTGAAAAAACGCTACGACATGAACGTACTCTGGGATGGAGACCATTTGGGTACCTTTTTTTTCAACGTGACGTTTGCCGGCGTACTGACACTTCACATTACATTTTTATGCAACAAAAAATATTTCTCCACACTTAAAGAATCAATAAATAACTGTCAAAAAACTCATTAACTTCCTTCTATAAAAAGAAAAAAAAATTAAGAACATCACCGTGTTTTCGGAGCTATAGATGAGAACCCTTCTGAAAAAAGTTTTATACAAAAAGTCTTGCCCAATTGAAGAAGTTGTGCAAATTTTATAATTCAAGTCAAAAATCAATTTTGTTTCTTATAACGTAGTTCCAGCACATATATGTGATATTTGTAACTTTTAAAATAACTCTGAATTAACTAGCACCTCAAATGCGGTGCACACAGAACAATGATTAGAGAGCGTCTAAAACTATGATGGTAATACATAATTCCGTGGGACAAGACATTGCCAAAGAAATTAAAGTTAAGATTTTTTAAAATATTCGGGTACCGCTGGAGATATTACTTCCAGTAGGCCCACGAAGTCTTAAATTGCAATACCAGTAGAAAAACAAGAAGCGCAAGAAAATTTTACAAATACTTAAACCAATAATTGAAACAGTTCTATTCTGTAGAAACCACCGCCTTCCGTACTTTTATAAGAAAATATTACTGCCAAAAGTTACTTTTCATTGCTTTTATTGCTGGCTGAGGTTTTAACCAGGAACCAGAAGAGCAAAAACCAAACTCACAACACCACAGCCGATTTATTTACGTACATTTTCTTTCATATATGTATAAGCAAGACGTATTATAAAACCCTCCCCCACCCAAAAAAATTTCTGGTTGCATAACAAACATTGCATAAAAAATATAAGGTCTGTTCCCGTACACGCAAGTTTGTAAAAATTTTCGAAAACTTTCAAATTTTTATTATATAATTTTTGAAATTTTTCACAAACCTTCGAGAACGGGAACAGACCTATAAATTTAAAAAGGATATTATTAAAAAAAATTATTTTTACTGTGTCAGCCACTTTGAATTTAAAAATAAAGATTTCAGATTCATGATCAGCGACTCGAGAAGTCTCTATAGTACCATTTTTGAATCGATACGTAGCCCTTTTTATTGATGTACAAATTTGAATCTGTTAATGTACCCCACTGTGCGGCAACGCGTCATCAAAGTTGTTTAAGCAACGCAAGCGAACGGCAATAAAATCAAAATCGGAGCAGGCACATGAATAAAAACAAAATAAACACAGCAATACTGCAGCCACACAAACATTACCCAAGGCCAATGACCAGAGCTAACGAGCAGATGAAGGACCTGCATCAGCCGAAAAATGTTTGACCTTGGTCAGGGATTTCTGCGCTTGCGTCAATGTATTTTAAACATACACAATTAATGAAGCTTTTGAAACAAATTTTTTTACTGTTTTTGCCGTTAGCCCGTGGTGCCACTTGAAATGCTTCGGGTCGCCCCAAAATACATGTTTTAGGCGTTTACGATTTCTCTTATATCTTTACTTCTAAGATAGGTATTGACTTTATTTAAAAACAGTTTTACAGAAAAATAACTGCACTTTTAGGAACAATTAAATTAAACTTTACTTTGTAATTGATAAGTTGTGAAAAAATTACTTGAACTTTTGCAGAAATATTACATTTCTTCGATTTTAACCCCCTGTTTTTAGAAGATAATATTATTCAAAATTGATTTTTCTTTAGTAAATTTAAAAACATACTCTTTAATTAAATTACCTACATAAATTCAAAGAAAAATTTTGGTTTGCAGATATTATGCTTTTGAACTATAAATTAACAAAATATGTTTCAATCATCGAACCCTGTGTCTCCGAAGACGCACTCCTTAAAAATCTAAATTTTTTTTATATATTTAGTGATGGGCATTATCGTATGATTTCAACTATCGACAGTTAACTATCGAATGATTTTACCTATTAAACAATTCGTTCGAATATTTTGTTCATTCATTTACTTTAAAAATATAGTAATTAATGCATGAAACTATCGAGTGATCTAACTTTCGAATATTTTACTCATTCATTTGAATTAAAAAATATTAACTAGTCATTTTGACTATCGAATCATTCATTCGTTCGAATTATAAAAATAGTAGCTAGTGCAAAGAACTATCAAATGATATTTGCTTTCAGTTCTAGTATTCATTTATTTGACTTAAAAAACCTCTAAATAGCTATTACCAAGTGTGTTATAAGTTTTCATTATAATTTGCAACTAAACACAAATAAGGTGGTGTTGTTAAACGTAGTTTTTCAGTTAAATTTGCTGTACTCAGAATTCGTTCAGTCAGTTGAAGGTAAGCAAACGAAGAGCAAATGATAAAACTATCGAATAAAAAAAACTATCGAATGAATGAATGATTTTAAACTATCGAATAATTTGAATACTTTTTGTCGATAGTTCCCATCACTATTTGAAACATATTCTACGACAACAGAAGAGAGATTGAACGGACTTGCTTTATAAAATATTCATTATTATTCAATATAGTTTTAGTTTTTGAAGTGAAAAATTCTTTAGGCACGTTGAACGATTTTGGTTGAGGGCAAAACGTTGGTTTGCGTCATCGTGATTTTCCGAGTAACACTCGTCATCAATACTGACAGCGAGCATGGCAGAATAACCAGGTAGGGCCGACTCGAAGAGGAATGAAGTAGAAAGCAGAGAAAAGCGAGCTAGTTGTCAAAATCAGCTGTTCATCTCGAGTTTCTTTATATTCATGTTTTGCAGTTGATTTTTGGTTAAACTTGTTTTTTGCTTTTTTGCAAATTGAACACTTCCTCGGCATCTTATAGTTTTATTCACACTGTTTTTATAATTTTTTCATTCAAATAAACACAAACTTAACACACGTGTCCGCATTATTTACAATTGGAAAACATACTAGGGGTATTCACGGGTTGTTTCGAAATGCAAGAGTGTGAAAATGCAAGATAATTTGCACACTAACGCGTGAACATCAATATTGCAACTTAATTATGCAATAAAATTAAATATCGAATGAACAGTAAATATATTGCCACCTTATTTCAAAATTATAAAAAGTTATTAAAATCTACGTACAAACTTAACCTTTTTAAAGTTTTACCCAGGTGGCAACTACGTTCGAAAACAACCAAAACATGAATCATCTGTTTAGCATCACTGCTTGTGCGTTCTCGCAATTGGTTTGAGCAGTGCGTAATTCAAGAAGAGTTGCAAAATTGCTTCCAATGTGTTTGTTGTTGGAATAATGCGAAAGTTCGCAATATTGCATTTTCGCATCGTCGCAACTGCGTTTCGCATCAACCCGTGAATACCCCTAATATTCTTATTTACACCCTTTTCATATTCCACTCTTCGTTAAAGGGCCAAACAGACCACACAGACTGTTTGCGCAAACACGTGTTTGCTCAGACTGTTCGACAGTGTATTTGGCTGTTTTAGGTTTGTGCCATGGTAGAACTAGTGAAGGTATATGCATTTCAGACTGCTGTCTTTTTCTCATAACCAGAATTGTCAAACTCAAGCATTTTGCTATTCTTGCCTCATCGTTTTCAGATTTTGTGTGGGCTGTCAACTTCGTTTTGACAGTTCCGGCAGTCTGTCTCTCCGAACTGCAGCTACCTTCTCTAATTCTACCATGGTTTGTGCAGATGTCTGCGCAAAAATTAAAATATTTTAATTTTTGGTTGTGTTTGCGCAAACCATATGTAAAGTGTGTACTGAAAATCACACCGATTTGACATAATCCCGAAAGTTTTATGGAGTAAAGAAAAGAAAATATATAAAAATGGAAGCAGAAAAGAATAATTTAATTGAATTTGAACTAAAAATCAAGTCTGCGCAAACAAAGTCTGTGTAGTGTATGGTCGTCCCTACATGGGAAAATATAATTCATAAACTTTTAATGAAATCTGTTTATTGAATTTTACTTGACCATTTTATGAATTAATTCATTATTTTAAATGATTTTTTCGTTAACTTAACGAAAATTTTCATTAAATATGAACGAGTGTATTACCAAAGAAGCCGACCGCATTGCTAGCGCAGACGAGGCAGTCAATTTTTGATCGAAATACTTCTTAATTTTGCGAATCAATTTCTTCCTTAAATGCTTTAATTATTTTCATTTTATGTAATAATAACACTTATTATTTACTATTTTTATTCAAGACTGTAAACATATTAATAAAATAATTAAAATGTATGAAATATATACTTTTGAATATTAAAAAAATACATTTTTATTTAAAATTCTTATGTATAGTGTTTAAATATTCCACTATTTCTTTCAACAATTTCATATATAAAAAATTTGCTAAAATTTCCATTAAAATTTAATAAAATTTGAATGAACTTCGTCATTAATTTTATGACCTTTTCATTCATTTTAATGAAATTGTTCATTTATTTTTTTAACTTTTTCGTTAGATTTATGAAATTCTTCATTAAATTTTAACGAACATATTCATAAAGTTTAATGATTTTTTCATTTATATTAATGATTTTCTTCATTAAACTTTAATGAAATTTTTCATTGAATTATACGTAAACATTAATTTTGGTCATTAAATATCAAGTTTATGAATACCGTTCATTAAATTTTAACGAACGTGTGAGTTGATTAAAACAGAACGAATATTTTCATTAAAACAACGCCCAAAATCACTAATTTTATGCATATTTTCCGTTCCGTGTGTGACGAGAAAAAGTCTTGTTTGCGCAAACAGTCTGTGTACTATATTTGACCCTTTAAGCGTGAGGGCACTAAGCGAGCCGGCCCAACCTGGTTATTATGCCATGACAGCGAGTAGGTTTTTAAATGACGATTTTGGATGTTGACTACCAGGCGCTCAGCAAGGCATATTAACCAGGGGCCGAATTACAGCATCCGTGATCGAGCAAAATTGTACAAGATTGATAGGCACTTGTCTCGTCGTGCTCTTCGTAATTTTGCTCTATCACGGATGCTGTAATTCGGCCCCAGGGAGACTCGATACGGAGAGACTTTAAAAATTACCCCTTATATTCTGTGTTTGTTTTGATTCCTTTTCGACAATACCTATAATTCTGTCAAAATCATGTCAAACGATAAAAGCTGAGCGCCTGGTAGCCAATATCCAAGAATGTGTGTTTGAGTTTCATGACCAACATAAAAACATTTGTAGTTTTATAAATGTCGCCAGCATATACTCTAGAGGGGTTCACATGGTCCTACATGTTGTCACGCCTGGTAGGACAAGCCTCGTATTTGACCTTTCGAACGCTCGATACAGCCGACTGACAACATGTTGGCTTGAATTTGAAATTTTTCAAATTCTAGGTTTGATGAGCAGCCATCCTACTAATGTGAACACGTGTTGGACGAACACGCCAAGCATCGCCATTTAAAAACTAATGGCGGAGACAAGATAATATAAAAAGTTAAGTGTACAAAAATAGAAATGCAAAAAATAAAGCATAAAAAGTGTTTTTGGCTACTGGTAGTAGTACAGCCAGGAATACAAAAATGTTGGTAGTACAGCTGCTGCCAAATCTACGACATGTTGTCTATTTGAAATTTTTCAGCCAAATGAGGTTTGACAGCATGTGTGATAATTTGGCCGCTAAGCAAAATTTACAGTTATTCACCCATCACACCAGGTGTGACAACATGTAGTATCATGTGAACCCCGCTTCTGATTGGGACCATGGTATAATAAGTAATAGGTAGGACATTTCGTGTTTCATCCATCGAATATCAAACAAAATAAAATAAAATAGAGAACGTGTGACACACACATTGGCCGCTTTTAGAGGAGTCACCTGTTGTGAATGGATCATTTAATTGCAAAGGTTTCTCACTCAAAATTTAAAAAAAATAGTTGCCAACTGTTGACTCCGCTGAAAGCTGCCAATGTGTCTGACACACGCACTTTATATTGTTTTCTTTTGTGTGAAATTTGATGGTCGCAGCTCGTGAGAAAATAAGTAGTTGTCTAGGCTACCTAATAGTAATTTTATCCTGACTGGGACTGCATCGTCCAAAAAGTTTTTGTTTCTTATATCAGCTACCATACGCATATAGTATCTTTTTTAGAATATAATTCAATTATTAATGACGCAAAAAGTGAAAATAACGTAAATGAAATTCAATGAAATTTATGTAAATACAAATTCTATGTATACGTAATTTATGTGTATATTAATTATTTAAATAAGTTTAATTTATATTTTAATTTATGTATTACTCCATTTTTTATATTAAAACCCATAATTTAAAATATAATGAAATGATAAAAGATGAAAATGTGCATTAATGATGAACCGGATGTATGGATGAACCGAATCGAGGGCAGAAAATAAACTGCACTTTGCTTGCTATGTTTTCTGTTTTCCTTCTAGCAAGATCTCAAATGCATGCATTAAAAGAGACTTCAAGAGACGAATCAAACAAAATTTCATATATAAGAAACTAGAAAATTTTTTTTATTTTATGAGGATTATTTTTCATTCAATAGTAGCTCATTCAAGCTCCCTGTATTTTATTTTTATATCAGCAATATTCAATTTAAATGTAATAATATAGTTTGGTGTAATTATAAAATAAAATGCTATCTGAATAAAAAATATTTGAAAGATATAATTAAAGTCTGAGGAAGTGAAAATCTAAAAATTTTTTCCGATTAACATGAAAATTTCTATAAAGCAGTAAAACGGACCAAGGCTGGAGAAAGTCTTCCAAGGAATACAAATATTTTATACACAGGTTTTCGCTTCGGTCAGCAGTCCCCTCACTGCTATACTTTTTTTTTATTATATATTTTGCTCTGCTTTCTCTCTTCTTCATAAGCATGCTTTCGGATAACCATTATCTATCTCTGTGTTTGCAAAAAGATATAACAAAATGTAGAGTTTCTACTGCAATTGCAATTTGGAAAAATTCGGATACACTGAAAAAACTATTAAATGAAGTTGAAAAACTTGTTGCTTTGGTTTTGATTGTGCCTGCATCAGCAGCTTTATCTGAGCGTTCTTTTAGTGCACTAAGACGACTAAAACGTATCTTCGAGCAACTATGACACAGAAACGACTCACTCATGCGGCACTTATACATATTCACAAAGATAAAACCGAAGAATTTAATTCGATGGAGGTGGTGAAAGAGTTTGTTTCTCGCAAGGACAGAAAGAAACATTTTGGAATAATTAAAATTGATATAACTTATTGCAGCTTATTGCATTTAAACCATGAAAAGATATACCTAGTCTTGCTTTATAAAACCAAAACTATTTCTTATATTTTTCATATTACCATATAAAAAGTCCTTTAAAAAATTATCTATAATATCGAAATTGGAAACACGGTGCCACTTTGGTAAAATTGGTACATTTATTTTAACTTCGTACCTTGGTACATTATTTTCCGAGTTGGTACATTTTGTAAAAGATTTACAATTTAACAACTTGTTCCAAAGCGAAATTTGGTAGCACTGGAGAAATGTTTAGACTTATGTTTAGTGGAACTTTCATTGCATTATGTTCTAAAAGTTGAAAGCTTACATGCTTTTCATGTCATATATATTAAAAATCACATTTTTTGAGACATTTTTTGAGACTTGAGGATTTTTTGTGAAAATTTCCACTAAAGCAGAAAAATATCTCCAACCAGAAAATTTTTCTCTTATTACCAAAGATATTCTAAATTAAATTAAAGACAAGTTCGGTTAGGTAAATAAGATCTAAATGTTTTGAATACAATAACATAACTTCACAAGTTATGTCAGAAAACAAAATTTCCTTATTGCCATAATTCAATAATTCATATTAAAATATCATCTCATAGAATGCTACCCTGACGTTATTGTGACTCAGAGGAATCTTGTTCAGGTTTCAAATATTAGTTTTAAAAATTGTAATTACGTTGGGGAAAAATTTGGGTATTTTGAGAAAAGTCTGGATCATGAAGAATGGATTGGGGGAAATTTGTTTTAATGATTTTATCAATTTTGTAAATAGTCTGATACCTTCCACTCAGCTCAGCAGCTGCTGAACCAATATTTTTTTATTTTAGCCTGATTAAAACTAAGCTTAGAAATAAATTGGAATATAAAACACTTAAAAACATAAAGCTCTCTAAAAAATTGTGTGTCGAACGCAATGAATCTAATTATATTTGGCCAGCAAAAGAACTATTGTGATGTATGTATTATTTTGTTAATAGCGTATAACATAACTTAATATTTTTGTTATGTTTGGTATGTAAACAAATATACTCCAGTGAATTATTATAATAAATGTTATCAAATTATTAAATAAAAAAAATGGTAAATTTTTTCCTATTTAGTACATTTTTTCGGAGAAATTGGTACAACAAAAAATATGCAAGTGGCAACCGTGATTGAAAAAACTTTAGAAAATAATGAGATTTTAATATTTTTTAATAAGTTTTATACTTTTTTATTTGGAAACTAAAATAAAAAATTTGTTTATTCATGTTTCTTTTAAGAAATTTAGGTGCTTAAATTAGCCCCCCCCCCCAGATTAAATTAGCTTCCAACGCGCTTGGTTCATCTTAATAATATCATTAATTTTAATCAATACTCTATATTAAAATAATGTATTCTAGTCTATAAGGATTTTTTTGTCCATAGACTCAATAAAGACTAAAGACTAATAATAAAAAATAATAATAATAACAATGAGCCAATGAATAGGGCACTTATTGCTTTAAATAGAATGTATAATAATAACTTGCTCGATGCCTAAGTATGCTTTTAAAAATACAATTAATCTGCTTTTAAACGCTAATTAACATTGTACTTATTATATATTACTAGTTGCTTAGTCCGTAAGGATAATTGTCCATAGTCGAAATAATATATAAATAAATAATATAAATAAATAAATAAAAAGATTTCGCTTATTTTGCATCATTACGAATACAAGTAACTTCCTTTCAGAAATGTGAGTACGAGGCCCAACTAAATTAAACTAAAGTAGGGATTAAAAAGTAGTACTTTTTGAATTAAAAACTCCTTTAAGCCAAAGTTTGGATTAAAAAATAGTCACAATTTTTAACCGTGTAGCGTTAACATCAATATTAAAATAATAAACAAATAAACTGGCCATTTCAGCCCTTGGAAGGACTTTGACCTAGCTTCTATTGATCAATTGTGTTGTGCGTGTTGTTAAATGTTTGATCACAAATGACCGAGAACTGGACCTACGTGTTTTATGCCGACTCCGAACGGCTTATGTTCTCTAGAAGCTTTACATGGCAATTTTTACTCTCTGAGGTTTGCCATTGTCTGCAAAGAGATGACGACCGAACGGAAAAATTAATTCAAGTGAAAAAACTTTTCTGTCTGAGCTGGAATTGAACCCGGGCTACCGCGGTTCTTTAGCTTAGGAGCCACGCACTCTACCCACTAGGCTACGGTCGCCACACATCAATATTAATTCATTTAAATTCAAAGCAAAATACTGGTAGAATCCAGAATATTTAACCAATATTCTAGTTAACTTTTTTTTTTTTTTTTATTCGAAAATTAAAATAAGAAAAATGTATTCATCTTCGTTCGCTTTCTCTGTTGCATTATAAGAAAACATTTATGGTTAAGAAAACATTAAGTTTTTTTTTATATATACATTTATTTTGAATATTTGCTTGTATTACTATAGTATTCTACTTTGCTTATTAAAAACTATAAAGAACTTCACAATCTATTAAAATAATCTTAAAATATTCCAAATTCAAAACAGAATGAACCTACAAGCGATTACGTTTTTATGTAAAGCACAGAAAGTTATAATCATATGTTTCATCGTGGCGGGCTCATCAGCTCATTAAAATTTAAAATACTTGTCTTTCAAATTTAGACGCTTTGTTACTAGCAAGGTTTGTTCAGAATTTATAAATAGATTTTTGGTGTACGCGTGACAAAAAAAACTCGTTTGGCGCGCTTGTGGAATAGCGGAATACAAAAGCAAGATAAGAAAGAGCACAAGTGCCAAAAATTTCAAAATGTAGCAGATGTTAACACAAAAATAAGCCCCAACAACAACAAGCTTGTTATGAATAAAACATTTCGTCTTGCTTCAACGCTTATCGTTATCAGCGTTAAGACGTATTTAGATTATATTTCGGTCGTCAGTGAAGCTCAACACAACCATCATTGGCTTAGGTCAGGAATACAAAATAAAACAATTTTTGTTTTATACCTGTGCAGAGGAGCACAACATACTCGATATGTTGTCATGAAAAAAAAAACACATTATGTGATGGAAAATTCTCGTCAGACAAAAATGTTGCAGAAGTTGTTTATTTCATTTTATTGTATAAAATATAAAATGTTTAGAATTAAAGACACAATCACGTGCGTTATTGAACTGAGTTACATTAGAATAGACAATTTAATTGGAAGTTTTTTCTATATTTAATTTTTTTATTCGTTAAGCTTAATACAAGCTGATTAACTAAGAACTAATCTTATTCCAACAGGGTCTTAACTTATTCTAACAGGATTTATTTATTTATTTATTTTTTCTCTCCTTCCCTTGTTTTAGTGTTCGAAAGATATCCAAAACGTAAAAAAGAGAAAAGTAATAAAGGGAACTTACAATAATTAACAGGGAATACGCCGAACCCGGGTAGGCACCCTGTTTTTTATATTGTTAAATAACTTCACTTATTTACTTTAGTTACTTCAACCCGAAGTTGTTGTAAACGCACGAACATCAAAACACTTGATGTTCGATGAGTTGCTAGTTTTTTTAGTCTTGGAATAACTCTAAAGCTGGAAAGATCGCCTCCCACAAGATACACAACTAATCGAATAAATTCATGCTAATATTAAATAATTTCTTTGGTTTTCAATTTTATTTCTGCTGTGTTCCGAGCCTCCTCATCAAGTTGGAATATTTGTTCTTTTTGGTGCTTTAGTTGAGAAGCAAGGTCCTCAACTCCTCGAGCAAAGAATCATTGGTCCAATCGAACCGGATAAGCAAGGAGAAATTAATTGGAAATAGCAGAGATCAACGCCAAATTTATTGAAGAAAAAATAAGGTACGTTACATTTGCAATTTATTTGGTGATCCCTTGAAATCGGTGCAGTTCTTAATTAAAGAAAAAAAAAATTGTTTTAATTTAAATATATTTGTTGAAAAATATATACGTATGCACATTTTACATATAAAGTTAAAGTATTCTTGTTCACGTTATTGGAAAGAAAGCCACTCATAAGGGAAAATAATAATAAATTACATACATACTACTACTGCAGTGTTTGTCAAACTTCGTGCTTTATTTGGTTTCTATCGGTGCTCATCTGTTACGAATACATAGAAAATACAAAGTTAACTTGTCCGTCCGTCTGTTTCTTGGTTTTGGTAAAAGTTGGTTTCAAACCTTAATAAATAATAATACCAGTAACATATGCTTAAATTAGATACCAAATAAATATTGTGTTTATTGGTGAAACAGATGCTATCAACAGAAAAGTACCACTGGGGTGAAAAAAGTGCCGAAATTGTGTGAAACTTTAATAGAGTAAAGAAAATACCTTATATAAAAATTGCTTTAGAAAAATTAGTAAAAGTGCTTAGTTTTTTTAAATTGAATAAGTGCCAGAAATAGTGAATTATCAACAAATAACAAACAACGAAAAGCTGAAAAAGCCGTCGGCAAGCAGTGAATGCATTAAGGTGGTGGTTTTTCGTTGTTATTGACGTTGTTGGTGTTGTGAGCGCATTCTAGTTGACTCTCTGCATTTTTAACTGCACTGGGGTGCGCGTGCAACTATTTTGTACTACGTAAAAAAAAGGGTTGGCGTGCAACCACTTTCGCACTTTTTTCAACACTACTTTTTTCACTACTAATTTTTTTCAGTGCACAAATTTAAAACCATTCCTTTTTTTACATATTTTAAAATAATTTTAGCCGTAACACGGAATATACAGATCGAGAATATACCAGTTTGTTCCCTTTTTCAATAATTCCCTTTTTTTCGGTTTTTCGCGTAAATCTAACCGCAGTTGGGATTTAAATTATTATACGGTTTTTTTTTACGGTTTAATTCTCACAATCGGTTTCATTTACAATCTATAATAAATAATAAACAATGTCATTAAAATCGTTTACCCGGGCAGCTGATGAGTTGTTGGAGCTCGAAGAACAATTCCATGAAATTCTTGATTCTGAACATTCAAAATTTACTTTGGAAGTTCGCAAGGAAGAATTAAAGTCCCAGTGGGCAGTCGTTAAAGGAATCTATAATACCTGCATGCAAAAGTTAGGAAGTTCAGGCAGTGAGACACATGACGCTGATATTTCGAGTGTCAAAGTGAAGTACCGCTTTTGCTATGACGCTTATGTCAGATGTGCAGGAAAAATAGGCGAATTAATGGAAAAACTAATCCAAGTTAGTCAAGTAAATTTAGCAGAAAAGCAATCATATGTTGACAACTGCTCGAATATGCCTGCGAGTGGACATAATATCAATTTGCCTCCTTGCGACACAGAAATATTTTATGGCGATTATGTGTCTTGGCCCTCATTTAGAGATATGTTTTCCGCGATATACATATCCAATACTCGCTTAGCGCTTGTAGAAAAATTATATCATCTTAATCAAAAGACAAGAGGAGAGGCAAAAGAGATTGTCAAGAAATCTCCCCTCACTAATGATGGATTCACTCAAGCGTGGAAAAACTTAAGTGAACGCTATGAGAATAAGCGAATTTTAGTCAATAGCCAATTGAAAGTTTTATTCAATCTCCCTTCTATATCTTCAGAGTCAGGGAGCGCTATAAAAAAATTACAACGAGATATAAATAACTGTATTTCAGCCTTAGAGCTTCATAGCATCGATATAAGCAATTGGGATGCTATTTTTACTTATTTATGCTCGACTCGATTACCAGAAACCACGTTATCGCTGTGGGAACAAGGCATAGTTAAAAAAGCTGAAATTCCTAAATGGAAAGATTTAGACAATTTCTTAACCAGCCGGTTTCAAACGTTAGAAACCGTGTCTGATATTCGGAGTGCCAATCCGGCAAAGCCCTCTAATAATAAAAATAGTTCACAATCTCACCAAAGCAGTTTAGAGAGAAGGGTGAATGTTAATCATGCAAATGTGAACAATAGCTCTCTATGCAAACTTTGCCCCAATCAACCTCATGTTTTAAAAGGTTGCCCCAAATTTTTAGCCATGAGTGTACGGGATCGCTCAGCTACCGTAAAAAAGCTTCATCTGTGCATGAACTGTTTGGCTTATTCTCATGAAGTCAAAGATTGCAAAAGTATTTTTAATTGTGTTACTTGTAAAAGACGCCATAATTCTCTGCTTCACCGTGAAGCGTCGCAATCCGTAGGTCATGCTGTGCCCTCTAGTAGCCCTCCCTTCTCCACCACAAATGCACACTCAACTCAAATACAGTCCACCCCTGGAGAAGAAAATGTTCTTTCCTGTTTTGCAACGAGCCGAAAGAGTGTACTTCTCGGTACGGCGATGGTGACCATCTGTCACCTAGGTACTGTTTTCACTGCTAGAGCTCTCATTGATTCTGGTTCCGAAGGAACCTTTCTTTCAGAACGCCTACAAAAGATTCTGAAATTGCCCACACATCCAGTAAATGCACAAGTAGCTGGCTTAAATAACGTCGTATCAGCAAGAGTTAACCGAATGTGTAGATTTGTCATAGGTTCCCCTATCAACCCTAGTTTGAGAATTGAAGCGAATGGCTTCATTCTCCCCCAACTCACAGGGAATCTTCCAACAAGCTCTATAGACATTTCTCTACTTCAACGCCTTCCTGATTTAGATCTGGCGGACATTAATTTCTATAAGAGTAGCCAAGTTGATATCGTGATAGGAGGCGATATTTATCCTAACATTCTCCTGAATGGCATCCGCCGCAATATATTAGGTTCTTTGATTGCTCAAGAAACGGTCTTTGGTTGGATCATTACGGGTCCAGTCCCAACTGAAGAATTGCCCGCTTTCACGACCTGTCTTAATTTCTTTGCTGAGGTTTCACTCGATCAGCAGATGGCACGATTTTGGGAGTTGGAAGAAATTCCGAAGAAAAAAATTTGGACTCATGAGGAGCAACTGTGTGAAGAAAATTTTCGAAACACCACCTGCCGTGGCAGGGACGGTCGATATATTGTAACTTTGCCCTTTAAGATAGATTTTCCTCATAACCTCCAGCTCGGCCATTCCCGTTCCATCAAATAGATGGAATCCATCTATTAGAGCCCGATTTCAAAGTTCAATATGACAACGTGATCAAAGAATATTCTAATTTGCGTCATATGCATCAAGTTGAGCCCCCCAAATTTGAATATGCGCCGGCTCATTACTATCTGCCCCATCATTCAGTTATAAAACCCGATAGCACATCTACTAAGATAAGAGTGGTTTTCAATGCATCGTCTTCAAGCTCCAATGGAGTGAGTTTAAACGACGTTCTGTACACAGGACCGGTTCTTCAAACGGATCTTACTCTCTTAATTCTGAAATGGAAGTTTTTTAAGTATGTTCTCAACGGGGACATTGAGAAAATGTACCGTCAAATTTGGGTTAATCCCAAGCATACACCTTATCAACGTATTTTGCATAGAGATACGTTAAGTAGTGAAGTCACGGATTACGAGTTAGATACCATTACCTTTGGACTAAATTGCGCTCCGTTTTTGGCAATTAGAACTCTTCTCCAATTGGCAGAAGATGTTCACAAGACATATCCCTTAGCTTCGTCTGTATTGAAAGAGCATATGTACGTAGATGATGCGTTGACTGGTGCTCATGATTTAGAAACTGCTAGAAAGACTCGAAACGAGCTTATTTCAGCACTAAAATCTGCTGGGTGTTTGATGCGAAAATGGACTTCGAATTGTAAAGATTTACTCGAAGATCTGCCGAAAGAGCATCTGCTCAATGAAGATTTTTTGGAGTTTGAAGATTCGAGTGTGGCCAAAACCTTAGGAGTCCGTTGGAATGCTAAATTTGATCACTTTTATTTTATAACAAGACCATTCGAAATGAAAGCTAGCTTTACCAAACGAGAAGTTTTGTCTAGCATTGCACAGCTTTTTGACCCGGCAGGTTGGCTAGGCCCGGTTGTAGTTGTAGCAAAAATTATTATGCAGCAAATTTGGTTAGATAAAATAGATTGGGATGATTATCTAACAGGTCAGAGTTTGTATTCGTGGAAGCAATTTCTTAAAAATTACCATCATATCGATTCAATTAGAATCCAAAGATGGATAAATTTTTGCCCTTGGAGCAAAGTGGAGTTTCATGGTTTTTGCGACGCATCAGAGAAAGCCTATGCAGCAGCAATCTATATTCGTGTAGAGAATCCAAATTCCTCGGTCTTCACTCATCTACTTACCTCGAAAACAAAAGTTGCTCCCATAAAAACGGTCTCTTTACCTCGATTGGAACTTTGCGGAGCCACTCTTCTGGCTGAAATGGCGGACTCTTTGCTGCCGCAGCTAAATGTTGCTCAATTTAGCTTGCAATTGTGGACCGATTCAACTATTGTCCTTGCGTGGCTAAAGAAGCCACCCTGCACTTGGACGACGTTTGTCGCCAATCGTGTCGCGAAAATCATTGATAAAGTTGATAATCGTGATTGGCTCCATGTTGAATCGCACGACAATCCAGCAGACTTGGGAAGTCGAGGAGTCATGGCTCAAGATTTGGTCAATAATAATTTATGGTGGGAAGGTCCCTCATGGCTAAATAAAGACCGATCAGAATGGCCACCTCAACTGAAGAATTTAGAGCTTAATACTTCACTCGAAAGCAAACCTGTTCAGTCTTTTTTCTCGTATTTCGCTAATTATGAGGACGTTCTCAATAGGTTCTCATCACTTTCTCGAGCCTTGCGAGTTCTGTCGTTTGTTTTTCGGTTTTATCAACGAACACATCCAATTTTAAGGAAAGAATTTTGTTATAGAACCACCCAAGTGACAAGAGATGAAATCTATTTCGTTAAAACACGTTTAATTGTTCTTTGTCAAAAGGTTCACTTTTCTAATGATTATCGTGACATTGAAACTAAGCACCCTATAAGTTCCAGGAGTCCCATTGTGACTCTGAACCCCTTTTTGGACCCCTCTGGTTTACTGAGAGTAGGTGGGCGGTTAGTCTCCTCCCCTTCACTCTCATACAATGAGAAGCATCCCATTATATTGCCTTATAATTGTCAAATCTCAAAACTTTTAATTTTATTCACACATGTAATCTCCTTGCATGGAGGAAATCAATTAGTATTGCGATTGATCAGGCTGGAGTTTTGGATTTTAAAGGTAAAAAATTTAATCAAAACGTCTATTTACAATTGCAAAGTGTGTGTGATTCATAGAAAAAAGGAACGTACGCAGATTATGGCCGCTTTACCCTCCTCTCGAACAACACTTTCTCGGCCATTTGCCACAACCGGGATCGACTTTGCCGGTCCGTATGAAATAAAAAATTATACTGGTCGAGCATGTAGGATAACCAAAGGCTATGTGTGTCTTTTTGTTTGTTTTGCCACTAAATCCATACATCTAGAAGTGACAAGTGATTTGTCAACCGCGACTTTTTTGGCAGCTTTTGCAAGATTCGCGGCCCGTCGAGGATGTCCAGAAAATATTTATTCCGACAATGGGACAAATTTTGTTGGAGCCTCTAAAGTGTTCAATCGAGAGTTTAAAGAGTTTGTTAAGGCGGCTCGCGATGTTGTAACTGAAACACACGCACATCAAGGAGTTTTGTGGCATTTTATTCCCGCGGGAGCTCCTCATATGGGTGGTTTATGGGAAGCTGGCGTCAAGAGTTTTAAGACTCATTTGAGGAAAATTGCAGGTACGCTTAGATTTACTTTTGAAGAATTCTCTACTCTTTTGTCTCGGATTGAAGCCTGCTTAAATTCAAGACCTATAAGTCCAATGTCCGATAATCCAGATGTTCTTACTGCTTTAACTCCTGGTCATTTTCTAGTTGGCGGACCACTGTTAGGCCGACCTGAGCCAGACATATCAGAGAAACCCATGTCCATCATAAACAGATGGCAGAAACTCAAAGCTTTACATCAGCTCTTCTGCTCCCGATGGAAAACTGAATATTTGACGGAATTACACAAAAGGTTTAAATGGAAGAACCCCCAGAAAAATGTTGAAATTGATGATCTTGTGGTAGTACGTGAAGAAGGTTTATCCCCAAATGAGTGGCGGTTAGGTAGAATCATAAAAGTGCATTGTGGAATGGATGGCAAGGTTCGAGTTGCGGATATTAAGACAGCTCGTGGTGTGATCACGCGGCCAATAGTTAAACTTATTGTCCTTCCCGCATGCTAGCGTACACCCAGAACATTCTACCTAATTAAATTTTTTTTTCAGATAACTGTCAAGATGCCACGTTTTTCCCGCAACCGAAGCCAAACTCAAAAGATTGTCAAGTCCGCTACATGTCGCCTATGTGAAGGAGCCCATCCTCTCCGATTCTGCAAACAATTTCGCCCCAAGAGTTTAGAAGACAAGCTGCGCATGGTGTTACTTATGCGCTACTGCTCTAACTGTCTGTCTCCTCATCATACCCTAAACCGATGTGTCAGTGAATTGCGCTGCAGACATTGCAGTCAGAAGCATCATAGTTTGCTCCATGGCAACTCCCGTGACCGAGCTCGACCAAGCCCGTCTACGCCGCTCACGGTGAGCGATGGTTCCGAGCGATCTGAGGCTAGACCCCGCCCGTCTAGGCCACGTCGTTTTGCGGACAATCCCAGTTCCGAAGATGATTCCGACGAAAATAGCGATGAGCCCAGACCTCGTCCGTCTACGCCATCGTCCCCTGTAGAGGTTATGGAGACAGATCCAACGGTTGAGCTCAGACCTCGTCCATCTCTGCCAACGGCGGAAATCGAGAGTTTGCTAGCGCATCCATCCCATTCACTGTCGAATTCTGAGCCCAGACCGCGCCCGTCTATGCCAGAACGTCGTCGACGCCACCGAAGGCAGAAACCAAAAAGTGAAAGAAGAGTGGAGCGGTATGCGCAATCGACGAAGGCGAGAAGAGCAGACGCACGTATGAAAATAGCCAACCAAGCATCACTGCAGCTGACTCAACAATTGGTGCCGCTGAACCCCACAGCGATGGTTAAAATTGTGACAACCGGTGGAATGCAGTTGGTGCGAGCACTTATTGATCCATGCTGCGACATGTCTATGATCTGTGGGTCATTAGTACGTCGCCTTAGGTTGGGAACTGCTCGCGTCAACTCGCAGGAAACTTGTTTTCTCACCATCCGTGGCCGGTTTGAGCGCAGCGAACGCATCACGGTAAATGCCAGAGTTCAGAACTTTTTGCGCGTCACTCCGTGTCGAACGTTGGATGCTAGAGTGCAGGAGGCGTACTCCAATATTATGCTGGCAGACGAACGGTTTTACCAATCTCGGCCAATACAGTTGATTTTCGGTGTAGACGTCTATGCGCGCATAATGAAAACGGGACTCCTTCCAAGTGTAGCCGGACAGCCAATCGCGCAAAACACCATGTTTGGATGGGTGTTATCGGGAGCGTGCCCTATTTAAGATGTTATAATATTTTTTTAAATTTTTATTTGTTTTGCTTTAATTTCTATTTTTCTATTATTTTATTTCATTTTTTTTCTATCTTACCCAAAATGAATTACATTGAAATGAATTTGAATTACTATAAAATGCACTCGGGATCACCGAAAAAGCTTATGTAACGTGCGTTTATTGCAGATTTGAATACATAATTTTAAGTGATCTTTATCAGCTTAGCTTTCTTGCAGTGAGGCTGCAAGGCGGGCGGCAATGTTTACGCCGAACCTGGGTAGGCACCCTGTTTTTTATATTGTTAAATAACTTCACTTATTTACTTTAGTTACTTCAACCCGAAGTTGTTGTAAACGCACGAACATCAAAACACTTGATGTTCGATGAGTTGCTAGTTTTTTTTGTCTTGGAATAACTCTAAAGCTGGAAAGATCGCCTCCCACAAGATACACAACTAATCGAATAAATTCATGCTAATATTAAATAATTTCTTTGGTTTTCAATTTTATTTCTGCTGTGTTCCGAGCCTCCTCATCAAGTTGGAATATTTGTTCTTTTTGGTGCTTTAGTTGAGAAGCAAGGTCCTCAACTCCTCGAGCAAAGAATCAGGGAATATGTATCATATCTTAATTGTAAGAAAAAAATTATAGAGGAGGAAAAATGGCGTTGGAGTTAAGAAGAAGTGGCGTTGGAGTTTAGAAGGGCATTTCGGAGTCGAGATCTGCTCAGATGAAAATCAAATTCGCTGATCAAATTGTTAGTTACACGAAGCATCCTGGTTACAGGTTCACTGCAACCATAGTCGGTACGATGGAAGTTGAGGTGGAAGAGAGGAATAGACCTAAGGTTACGTGGGTTGGTATTAAAGGATATTAATTGGAGTAGTGCAGGGCAGTTAATGGTACCGCATACAAGTTGATGAATGAAGAGTACATCGGCAACTTCTCTTCGTTTTGCAAGAGATTGCATGTTAATCAACTTCAGGCGGTCTGCATAAGGAGGTAAGTTGAAACTGTCAGAACCAGGAAGACCGCGTAGTGCGAACCTAATGAATCTTCGTTGAACGGCTTCGATTCGCACAGAATGGATGTTGTAGATAGGAGACCAAACCTGGCTGGCATATTCGAGGATGGGTCTAACAAAGGTAAGGTAGAGAGATTTAGTAACGTAAGGGTTGGAGAATTCTCTGGACCAGTGTTTCACAAAACCCAGTGCAGAATTGGCTCTACTAATGATATTATCAATATGAGACCTAAAATTAAGTTCCTTGTCACATATTACACCTAAGTCCCTTAAAAAGCTTACAGGAGGAACTGGCTTACCGAGTAAGTAATATGTTCTTGGGGGAAGCTGGAGACGCTTGCGTGAATATGTAATAGCTTGACATTTACTAACGTTGAGCTCTAGAAGATTTTTTTGACACCAAGTGGAAAAACTAACTAGATCTTCTTGAAGATAGTGAGAATCGTCGTTAGTTTGTATGCGCCGATAGATTTTTATGTCATCAGCATACACAGAGATATTGGATTCTTTGATGATGCCATCTACATCAGAGATTGTTAAGACAAACAACAAAGGACCAAGGTGACTACCTTGTGGGACACCAGAGGTAGCTGAAAAAGAATCTGAATTGGAAAATCTAAAGATGACATTATAACGGCGTTCTTCGAGATATGATTTAATCCAAGATATAAAGAGTGATGGAAAACCAAAGGCTTTAAGCTTAAGAAGAATGATAGTGTGTGAGATTTTGTCGAACGCTTTACTAAAGTCGGTAGACACTACATCAACTTCGTACCCGCTTTCCAACGAGCATAGAGCGTTTGAAACAAATTCTGCAAGGTTAGTGGTAGTCGATCTTCCTTTGAGGAAGCCGTGTTGGCTGGAAGGATAAATAGATTTGCAATGGAAAAAGAGAATGTCATAAATAATGCTTTCAAACATTTTTGGAGTACATGAAAGTTTTGCAATAGGTCTGTAATTGGAAATATCGTTTCTTGGTCCTTTCTTATGCAGAGGTATTATGTATGAGCTCTTCCACAACTTAGGAAAAACGGAATTAGAAATAGAAAGTTGAAAAAGAGCCAATAGGGGATGAGCCAACACGTCCGCGAATTTTTTTATAACAATAGCAGGCAAGCCATCGGGTCCTGGAGAATAATCGTCCTTCAGATTATTTATCTTTTCTAACACATCAGCTAGTGTAATATCAACAGAAGTTAGCGACGTTTGAGGACAGTCCCTTAACAAAGAAAAATACTCGTAGTCTAGTTCGTCGTTATGATTAGTGTATGACTGACTGAAAAAATTTGCAAATAGGTTTGCAATTATTTCCGGGTTGTCTGAGGAAATGTCCGAAAAAGTAAGGGTAGATGGGTAGTTGTCAGATTTTCTTTTAGTATTTATAAACTTGTAGAAGCTTTTAGGATCCGACAGCAAGTTAGTTTGAATATGAGCAAGATAAGACTCGTATAGCGTTTCACAGAGTGC
Source organism: Dichetophora obliterata (assembly GCA_963920525.1). Taxonomy (NCBI): domain Eukaryota; kingdom Metazoa; phylum Arthropoda; class Insecta; order Diptera; family Sciomyzidae; genus Dichetophora; species Dichetophora obliterata. Next base: position 234,773,962 of record OY986435.1, on the reverse strand, counting down.
GGAAAAAAGGTTAAAGGCGTGAAGATAATTTGTGAGATCAAGAGGAGAACGAGAAATTAAATATGCGCGCCATAGTTTGTTCCTTTTGTTGCGGAGTACACGTAGTTCCTTATTGTACCAGGGAGGACATGAGGAAAAGTTTTTCTGCCTGGTGAAGGGGACAGAATGTGTGAAGCAGTCGAAAATTATGTCATAGAAGTGAGCAACTGCAGTATCAACGCTTTCATAAGCATTATCGAAGAGATGTTGGAAATCGATTCTACTGAATAAAATTTCTAGTTTTACAAAATCAGTTTTCCGGAAATTAAAGCTGTACGAGTGCTCGAAATGTGTATTTTTGATATCAATGTAATATGATAAGGTAAGGGATAATGGTGGATGGTACTGATCGAGTGTTGGAAGAAGATGGTTACTTGCGGAGACTACGCAGTTATCTAAATCCGAAGAAAAAATTAGGTCTAGTTGTCTACCTAAATTGTTAGTAACTCCGCTCAACTGGTAAAGGCCGCAGTCTGAAATACAACTAGTAAAAAGAATTTCTTTTTCAGAGGTAGGATTTGAAGAAAGATAGTAGGATTCATCATCAGAGAGGACCCATTGAAGGTTGGGAAGATTAAAATCTCCCAGAAAAATAACGGTGTCAAATGGATCCATAAGGTCCAAAAGTGAATCTATTGCGTCTACTGCTAGCTGATAACCATTCACTGGTTGAGACGGGCGAATATAACAGCAAATAATGAATACATTACGTTTTGTGATGCAAGCTTTGGCACATATAAATTCAAAGTTGGCAGTGTGGGAGTTTTTTATAATGGTTGGATTGAAGCGATTGTGAATAGCGAGAAGGACACCACGACCTGAGGAGAGATCATCTTTGTCGAGACCATCGTCTCTGAAAACCACGAAATCGGACGCGAAGACTTCAGTATCCTTAAAGTCGGGCGTAAGATTGGTCTCAGTAAGGGCAAATATGTCGTAGGGAAGCTTAAGAGAATTAAGAAACACTGTAGAGATTTTGGTGCGTAAGCCTCTTACATTTTGGTAGTAAAGAGAGATAAATAATGGGCTGGGAGAAGGGTTTTGAGTAGGAGTAATAATTTGGTTAGGAATAATATTGCTGCTGCTCTTTACGGGACTTTTGAAGATAAGAGATATGTTTTGACCTCACATGAGTAGCATATGTGTCAAGATCTTCTTTGACTTGATGGCTCGTCAAGCCAAGTAGCTCGTGGAATCTGGTAAATAAATGGCTTAACTCATTGACATCGGTAGGTAGACCTTCTTGCTGAATCAAGACTTTGAGGTTTGTCTTGGTCTTGCCTTCTATACAAGTAGAGATCGGTGCTTTATGCAAGTAAGCAAGATAAAGACGCACATTGTTGTAGACACTATTCACATTAATTAACATTTTAATACATAAAAGGCAAGCATGCTGCTCCGCACACAGTATCGCTCAAACTGTAATTATTTTTAGCCCTTATTACAGTGCTTTTACAACATAAACTATCCTAAATAACGTTTAGCCTAAGAGTATGCACAGAAAATTGATTTTATACTTATCAGTGACAAGATAGGGTTTTTACAATAGTACGTTTTTAATCTAATCACTTTTTTTCATCCTTTTATAAATACATTATGATGAATTTAATGAAATTCTTCTGATAGATTGTACCAAAAAATATGCAATTGTATGAGCTGCGAAACAACACCTGAGTTGCTACGTATATAATGGTTGCAAATCCAGCTTGTAAAGTTGTGTATAAATATATACCTATGTTATCAAACTCGACTTTTTGCATTTTTACACTTGAACTAATTTTTCAACCTTGCTTAAATACTTAAAGTGTTATAAAAAGTAGTATATTTGTATTTTGCAAAAATCCAGTGAGTAAAAAATTTAGCTTTAAAAAGAGAAAAAGTGCTTTCGGCAAATGGCTCCAAAAAGGAAGTGTGCGGAGGTCGGGCTTTTTTACAAGTATCGTAATAAGATACAGGCTCAACAAATAACAGTACGTAAATAAAATAAATACCAAAAACCCATTTCTGCACACTTCAAATACTGCAATGACAACAATCATTACGTTTGAACAATTTTTAATTGAAAAATTTAATTTAATATAAATAAAAAATATTTTGATTGCGACTACAGTAATTATAATAAAAAATATTTTTATTATGATTACAATAATCGTAATCTTTATTATCTTTATCACTAACGAAAATATTCAATTACATTCCAGCTTTACTTTGAGGGCATATGGGCATTTTCACCAAAAGGTTTACAGTGACTGAAAAATAACGAGTAAATGTTATTTAAACCTCCATAAAAGAGAGAAAATGCTTAAATTTATTTTGTGAGAGAACTGAGAGCTGATCTCAATATGAATTCTTTAAAAATGCACAAAAACATGATGAATTTCAACAAAAATTGAAAAATAATGACAAAAGTTGATCAATTTTTACAAAAGTTGGAAGTACCAAAGGTTCTTGGGTGCAGAGGTATTTTCAAAAAGAGTATAAAATTACGATTATTATCTGCCAAAAGGTATCATCTAAGTATGCCAAGCTCAGCAGTTTTAAAATAAGCCTTCCAACCATATACACATGGATGTTTAATTCTCTGGATGGAAAACTTAAACTAAAGCATGGAAATGTACAAATAACCTCGGGGACGGAGAATCCAAGGAGACAGCAAAAAGTGTTAAATAGTAAGCTTATAATGCCCTCTTCATTACAACGCTCCTCTGAACCTAACTGGTCTTTTAAAATCAAGACTATTCCAAGTTCCCAGATTTCACAACAATCACTTTCACATCCATTATCCTCTGTGTACTCAGCTCTAATTGGTATCAACACTAAACCAAATATTAATAATAAACGTACGACTAAACGAGTCTCCTTTACAAGCGCGTCGGAAGCGAATTTCATCTGGGGGGGCAGTACAAATGGTGGTGCAAAAAAAGTTCACCAAAATTTCTTCAAAGAAACATGAATGTGAATAAACAAATTTTTTATTTTAGTTTAAAATAAAAAAAAATATATAAAAAATATTAAAATTTCATTATTTTAAAAGTTCTTCCAATTTCAATATTAGAGATCATTCTTAAAAGGATCTTTCATATGGTAATATGATTATATAAGAAATAATGGTTGCTTTTATAAAGCAAGACTAGGTATATCTTTGCATGGTTTATATGCAATAAGGTACAAAAAGTTATATCAATTTAAATTATTCCAAAATGTTTCTTTCTGTCCTTGCGAGAAACAAAATCTTTCACCACCTCCATCGAATTCAATTCTTCGGTTTTATCTTTGTGAATGTGTATAAGTGCCACTTGAGTGAGTCGTTTCTGTGTCATAGTTGCTCGAAGATACGTTTTAAGTCGTCTTAGTGCACTAAAAAAACGCTCAGATTAAGCTGCTGATGCAGGCACAGTCAAAAGCAAAGCAATAAGTTTTTCAACTTAATTTAATAGTTTTTTTACAGTATCCGAATTTTTTGCAAATTGGGATACAATGCCACTACAATTTGAAGGTGTTTGGCCAGGCAATTGCTTCAGCATTTTACGTTGCGCGTGGAGGTCGCTCCCATCAAAGTCATATGCATAAAGATCTAGTTTTGTTTTTAGATTTTGTACAGAAGGCACTTTTCCGTTGAAGGCTTCGATTACAATATTACAGTATTACGCTACATACTTAAGGGTGCTTTTAAACTGAAGAGGTGGATTTGCAGTAGAAACTCTACATTTTGTTCTATCTTTTTGCAAACACAGAGAAAAAAATGGTTATCCGCAAGCATGCTTATGAAGAAGAAAGAAAGAAGAGGAAAATATATAATACAAAAATATTATCGTTGTAAAAAAAATTGATATTTTGAATAACTTTTGAAGTTTTCTTTTTAAATTATTTGTCTGGCTAAAAAAGTGGGGGGAAAACTGCCCCCTTTTCCCCCGCTTCCGACGCCAATGCTCCTTTAACCTTACCCCCAACTCGCGTTCTTCACCTCTTTCAAATCCACCTTGCTAAGGCTCAGATTCGAATAAGGTAAAAAATAATTAACCTACGCCCAACTCGAATTCGAATAAGAAGTATCCCAATTTGATCCCTGCTCACAGCCTCAATCCTCCACACTCAGCTGCTTCAACCAAGTCATCAAATACTCACTGTAAGTCCTCATATACAAACTTTATATCCACCCACGGTCCCAACCACAGTCTTATCACCGCCTTTCATTAATCCTCTGTTACCGTTAACAAAAAATCTTAATGGTTAAATTTTAAGGGACGATGTTGATTCTGAATAAAACACAAATGATTAAGGAAATTATTGTCATTTCTTTTATTATGATAATATTGGTATGGTTCAATTATGCATAATACAAAATAAAAAACGCCGTGACCTCTGCGGCACACCTCCATCCGATGTTCCAAATTTTCGATGACGCTGAGGCATAATTGAGGTTCTATGCCGTTAATGTGCCGAATTATCTCATCCTTTAGCTCTTGAATTATTGCTGGCTTATCGACGTGCATATTTTTTTTTTTCAAATAATCCCAAAGAAATAAGTCCAACGGTGTCAAACCACATGATCTTGGCGGCCAATTAACATCGCCACCACCTGAGATAACACGGCCATTGAATTTGTCGCGCAAAAGAGCCATTGTTTCGTTAGCTGTGTGGCAAGTGGCACCGTCCTGTTAAAACCACATATCGTCCACATTCATATCTTCCTATTCGGACCATAAAAAGTTCATTCTCATCTCACAATAGTGAACACCATTTACAGTAACTGCCTGACCGGCCTCATTTTGGAAAAAATATGGCCCGATGATGCCGCCAGCCCATAAACCGCACCAAACAGTCACTCTTTATGGGTGTATTGGTTTTTCGACAATCACTCTTGGATTATCATTCGCCCAAATACGGCAATTCTGCTTATTGACGAATCCGCTGAGGTGAAAATGTGCCGCATCACTGAAGATGATTTTCTTCGAAAATTGATCATCCACTGTTGCTAATTCTCGCCACCATTCTGACCATTGACGACGCTTCAAATGGTCAAGAGGCTTTAGTTCTTGAGTCAATTGTACCTTGTAAGCGTGTAAATGCAAGTGTTTATGCATAATGTTCATCAACGACGAGCGTGAGAGGTGTAATTGTTGGGCACGACGACGAGTTGAGTTGGACGGCTCTTCAGCTACACTATCGCGAGCAGCAGCAATATTTTCTGCAGTACGAGCTGAATGAGCATGCACTGGTGTTTTCACATCTCCTACAGACCCGGTTTGCTCAAATTTTTGCACAATTTATCCGATTGTACGCACATTTGGACGATTAAATTGACCGAAAAAAATCACGAAGTGCACGATATGCATTTTGATTTGAACGTCCATTTTCATAATAAGCCTGAATAACTTTAACGCGTTCAAATCGAATTAGTCTGAAATTGAGAAATGTCAAATGAAATGCAGAATAAACTTGACGTTTAGGTGTGGTTCACATTCAACATCGGCCCTTAAAATTTAACCACCCTTTATTTTAATTTCTCAATTTAAAATTTCATTTCATTCAGTTCAAGTTGAAATATTATATGTTAAAGTTAAGTCAAGTTATAAATACTTAAGTTATAAAATATCCCAGGGAATTTTTTGATATTTGATAGGAAATGAGAAAAGAAATGACTTTTATAACTAATGAAATAGAAATTTGTTGGTGTTGAAGGCAATGACAAAAAAATATTTTGTTATTAAAATATATGTGTGTGTGCTGAATAAAAACAAATTAATTTCCAAAAAATGGGGGTTTTCAGTTGACGGTGTTTCGAATTAAGATATTTTTTTATTTACTTCGTTAAATAACGATGCATGCTTTCTATGTAGTCTAGTATTTGATATTTTTAGTTCTTATTTAAAACGTTATATAGTTCTTTGACAATCGAAAAAAATTGTGTTTATAATTTTATCTTTGTATTTTGATAACAGAGGAGGATAAATTCGAGTCCTTCAAAATGTGGTCGTCGGTTATTCTATGAGTTAATCGACTGGACCCATTTTTAATTAGTTTGGTTTTATTTCGTTTATTAACATGTAAGCCAGATATTCTATTTTATTTAAGAAAACGATTTTGGCGCATTCTAGCATATAATACAAAACCAATATTACAAAAATAGTATTTTTATATTGACTACTAACTAAATTATGTTAAAATAAACCCGACTAAGATATATAATAAAATGGATGAAAATTTAAATTTTTTCCGCTTGAGGATCTAGAAACCTACTTTAAGCGCATTCTTTAAAAGCGTTTTTCTTGGAACGTTATTTTTCATGCGACGTTTAGAAAACTGTTTTTAACCGTTTTTTTATTTCTAGAAGAATAAGTGTATTTTTTTTAAAGTGGTCAAAGATGTATTGTTTTATTTTACGTTTCTCTTCGTCAAACTAACATTTACTAAATCGAACGAAAAAGTTCCATTTTTTACTTAACTAACTGAAATTGAAAAGATTCATCAGTAATGATGCCTTATTTTTGGGATACCTTCATTTACTCCCTATGCACTACTACTCCTTGGAAATCTAGTGACCACCAAACTAAAATTGGCAATCTTCATATTAGCTTTAACAAATGGCTCCAGCTGAACGAAGAAATTCCACATTGTGAACGAATGCAAAAATGTAGGTACCGATTACTCATAATTGCGCACATAATAGGTCTGTTCCCGTACTCGATTCAAGTAGCTTGAAGTTGCTTGAAAGCTTTATTTTGAAGCTTGAGAGAGAGGAATAACAGGCAAAATTACACTCTTTTATCTATAACAATTAATTAAAGTACGGAAACAGACCTAATAACAGCACTTTCATATTACTGCGCATCGAAGTTTCTTTTGGCCAACTAATGATTGTAATCTTTGGGGCTGACATCGATCAGCGGAAATTAAAACAGGTCATTATGGATATAAAGTGCAATTCAAGCCCTTGCAAGGACTTTGATCAATCCGCTTTTGATTGTTTTGTGCGTGGTATTAAATGTTTGAACACAAATTATCAAGAACTAGATCTACAAGTAATGCTGACAAGTAATAAACTCTCTGAGGTTTATTTAATAATAAATATTAATTGAATAGAATAAACATTCAGTCTCAGAAGTGAATTGAACCCCTGCCACCACGGTTCTTAGCATACCGACCACGCACTGTAATCAGTATGCCGCGGACCAGAGAACAGCTTGAGTGTATTCAAATGGTGTTTCGAGTGTCTCGTCAATAAACGAGCACCGAATGTGCTTCCTGCACTTAAATTAATGCGTAAATGCATGTTACCAATCGCTGTTGATACGAATGCCTAAAGTGTGAGCGCTAGCGATTACGAACGTCTGCGACACAAGAATGACAAACAAGGCAAGACATGAGGAACAATCGCCAAAAACAAGGAAAATCCATGCTTTTATGCTCATTCACACAAAGGAAAAATATTAGATGCAGTGTTGCATTTTTTTATTTTGCGAAAATTGTTACCAGACACAAAAAATTGCAATATTATAAAATAAGATTTTAATTAGAGTTATTATCGCACAAGTTGGCGAAAAAATATGTCAACAATCAACTTCTATGCTAATTTGATTGCGAGGTGGAGAGCAGGAATTGAATACGATAAATGTGAAAATTACTTTTATTAATATAGCCAATGGTATAAAAAAATTTGTTTGAAGCCATAACCTTTGATTGGAAAGAGATATTGGGGTAATTTTTTCATGTAAATTATTTTTGAGACATAAAATATAAAAAAACACAGTTTTGGTATAAATAAATTTCGCCCAAAAAAATCATAGACCAAAAAAAAAAAGTCAAAACAGTTTAACAATTTTTGCGCAAATCTTTGCAAAAGAATGCTTTGTCATATAAAAGGTCGTCAGGAATTTTATATAATAGTATGGATGATTCCAAAAATATTTCGGCTGTAGCGATAGCCATCCGTGAGCTGGAATGGTTTTAAATCACCTATAAAAATCAAGTTTTTTGTAAAAATATTGGCTGTAGTGATAGTTTAAAAAATATAAACGGTCAGAAATAATAGTTATGAAAAATTTCTTCCAATCAGCATCAACAAATGTTAAATTTTTGCATCCGGATTAATGAAAATGCTGTTTTGCATGCATTTATTAATTATTTAATTACTTATTAATTATTAAAAATAATACATACAAAAAACATAATTATTTCAAATGCTATTCTCACTTTCAAGATATCGTTGGGAAGGTTTTCAGTGGTTGCAATTAATTGATTGATTCCTGGTCAGAATTCCGTAAATTCATATATATGAAAACAAAAATATAAATTATAAAATAAGCACATACTGAAAAATATTGTAAGTCCCCTTTCACATTGGTCAAGAATTTAATTCAATTTTTTTGACGTTCTCTTTTGGACTGGACGAAAGCTTTCACATTTGTCAAGAATTGAATTCAATTGCATGTCATCTATGCTTGCTTTCTTAAAAACGAAAGCGATTGCATCAACAGCTTAAAATTGTTCGTAAAATATTAATTATAATTCATAAGCGATGGAAATATGCTTATTATAAATAAATATCGAAAATAACTCCACAAAACAACTTAAATTCAAGTTTCAGTACAACAAACTCACGCCCATACACAAAAAAGAAAATGAAGCAATATAAAAAAATGAGTAAAGAACAAAAGGAACACGAAAAAATTGACGGTACCAGGGACACCGGTACCGTCAACTTTTTCTCCCTTTCGTCGCTTCCGATTTGCGGCAAATATCCTACAAACTATGAAAATTTAATTCAATTCTTGACCAATGTGAAAGGGGTCTAAGAAATTAAAAAACAAAATGCAACTTATGAAGATATTTTAATTTTAAAAGTTTTGTATAAATCACATGAATTAAATTGCGAGCTTTAGATAAAGTAAGTTTTGTATTAATACTTTGAAATAAAATATATCAAAAATATGTATGAAAAAAAGCATATCTTTCATCCGATTGCATACATTTCAATTGTTGATGCAGATAGGAAGAGTTTTTTTCGCCATATAATTTCTGGCAGTTTATTTCTTAAAACTATTACACCAACAAAAAATTTTATTTTTAGAGGCTATTTCAAACCATTCCATCACACGAATGGCTATCACTACACTCAGAAAAAATTTTATCGGAATATGAGAAAAAAGGCATCATATTAAGTGAAAAATGGTACTGACTTTGCTCCAGAGAATGCTTTTCTCTAAATGTGATACCAAAAATTCCCTAAATAGTCAAAAAGCTTCCATAAAAATGAGAAATATTTTCTCATTAATAAAAAAAGACAAATTCTCTTTAATAGAAAAATAAAAAAAAACCGTTTTCTTTATTTTATTGTTCCCGAAAACAGAGAAATATTTATTTAATTTTAATAAATGTTTTCTTTAAGTTGCGTTTATAGTTTCTCACAAAAAATAACACTTTCTTTAAAAAAAAGATATATTTTCTTAACATTGATACAACATATTTCTTTATTGCGTACAATTTTCTTTAAAACACAGAAGTATATCCGCAATTACGATTAAAAAATTATTTTTGTCAAACATTTGTTTAAACTCAGTTCTACGCAGAGTAGAAGTATTAATATCAAATTGTGATTCGGTTTTAAAAATATTAGTTAAAAATGTGTTAAGAGCTAGAATTATTGTTGTGGCATAAGAAAAATATATCGATTTTTGAGAAGAAGCCTTTTTAATTTTTGAGAAAGGATTTGTTGTTATTGAAGAAAATATTTTGCATAGTGAATTATTTATCAACAATAGAGAGCATTTTTCATTTTCTATATATTTTTCTCTATAAATGAGATTTTTTCAGTGAGAGAAAAATACTTATCATTATTAGAGACGTGAAATATTTTCATTTACCACAAGGAAGGAAATATTTCTTCGAATATGTGAAAATTTTTTTTAATTGAAGTAAATTTTATTTGAAATAAAGATAATTTCTATTATCGAAAATAGAGAAATTTTTTATCACAAAAAGATAGGTGTTTTTTTCTGAGTGTAGAATCGAAATATTTGAGGAATCTTCATAAATGCTATTGCAACCAAGGATTATTTTGAGGAACTGACAAAAATAACTTGACCTTCAGCCTTTATTATTCATCGCACAAAGATAAAATATATCTATAGTAATAAAACTCATTTTCTGTTTGTTTGTTTGTTTGGCCTTTATACAAATCTAAACGGCTCAACGGATTTTGCTTAAACTAGGTACACATATTAAGTTTATCCCAACTTAATATGTTACATACTTAGTTTTGCCACGCCCCCTCTGAAATTTTTCAACTAACGGTAATTTTGTTATTATAAAACTTTTTAGTATCGGAGATTTTTGTATATTTAATTTTAAAATTTTTTTGTTATTTTGACATCAAAACCACTCACATATCTTCAAAATTGGAGAAATTTTCAGTACAACGATTTTTTTATAAGACGTCGGTACCTAATAATGAGAAAAAAACGACATGAAAATTAAAGTTTGGTCTTTCGATGCAAATATCTCCGCTGTCCATTAATATATTTCATTCAAAATTTTTTTCTTCAAAAGTTCAATAAAATCACTTCACAAAAATAGGTAGGTACCGTTAAGTCAGTGCATATATGTTTTATGAGTATGCCAAAAAAGGTCCAAAATATTGACTTTTTACTCAAAAAATGACTCAAAAATTGTTGTTGTTGTAAAAACAGCAAACCAATTAAAAACAGCACATCTGACTGCCTTTCATATGACATAGCATTTATTTGCAAAAATTCTTCCAGCTAAGCGCAAAAATTATTTTACTGTTTTTGTCATCAAAACAACAAGGATTTTTTTCGCGAAATTTATTTTTTCCAAAATGTTGTTTTTATATTTTTTACAAAACATTTTGAGTTGATCACAGCTTAATCACTCAAAGACTACTGATGAGGAATATGTAGCGATTTCCGAAACAGACTGTCTAGTCAGCTAAGTGATTGACTCTATACAGAGTTGTTGTTGTTGTTGTTGCCTTCTTGAAAACTCACTTGATCTAAAGCTCACAATCTTAATTCATGTAATTATTCAATAGATCATAAAAATTAATTAACATTTTTTACATTCAAGTCTCAAAAATAATTTCTGTGAAAACATTACCCCAATATCTCTTTCCAATCAAAAGTTATGGCTAAAAATCTATTTTTTCATACCAGACTATTTATTAATAAAAAAACTTAGTTTTGTGTTAGAATTCTCTATACAGTTTGAACGTCAAAAAAATAAACAAAAATAAATGAACAAAAAAATAAACAATCGTTATATTTAAAAAGCCTTTATGATCTGTATATCTATCTAATCACTTCCAAATCCAAAACTATTGGGCACTCAACACTCAACACAGAAATTTGCCAAAAATCTTTAACTTAAAACGTATAAAAGCCAAGGATTCTAAATTTGAATCAAAGGTGCCTGGTATCAAAAGAAATTTTCACTAAAAATATGAGCATAATTTTAATTTATTAATTTTTGCACTAAACTAAAGAACCAAATATTTTATGTATTCTTTTGAGTTACAATAATAATATTTAATTTTTTAATTACGCATTAAAAAAAAAATATTGTTGATTGAAAGTTATGGGTCGGTTAGTCCTTCCAAAAATTCCACAAATAAATAATGTTTAAACAATAAATTTTCCAGTATAACCAACTCATTTATTATGTCGTGTATATAAACAAGAAAGAGTTACTCGAATTATTAATAAAGTTGAACTCAAAAGGCACAGACAGAACAACTAATTTTTATTTTTACGATTTGCCAAAAATTATGTTAGAAAGCTTACTCATTGAAAGCTTACGGTAAATACTGAACATACATTTCAGTAACGAATATTACCATTAGTGTAATTTTTAGCCAATTCCAAATTATTGCCCTTCCCAGTCGCACATTCTCCGACTCCCTCTTGTCTTTCCTGCCAACAACTTCATATGTTGACAGCTAAATTACCAAAAACATAAGCTTTGTCACTGTCAAATCACAGCGCCCTCTAGGGTACATTCGTGCGTGCATTCAGCACTTCTGTAGTCATACCTCCCCACCTACAACAACAACAACAACAATTTGTGCAGCTTTAACAACAACATAACCATCAAAAAACAAAGCTGTTCCCAAATGAGTTTGAATAGCTTAAAAATGAGTTAAACACAATCAAACACACACACAGCTGAATTCATATGGCGCATAGACATGGAGCACACAAACACACACACACACACACACACAGATTGAAATAAGGTGCTCCACCATGCTACGGAAGCGTCAAGTGGTTATGTATGACGACTTGTCGTTTTTGTCGTTCTGCTGTTGTCGCCAACGCCATCACCACCGACGTCAACGTGTATGACTGGCTGTCTGCGTCTGCGTCTGCGTCTGGGTCTGGGTCTGGAGCCAAGTGAAGTGTAGAGCTTTTTTCATTCATTTTGTATTTTTCATTTTTCATTTTCCATTTTTTCGTTACATTATGTTTTGGAGGACATTAACCTCATTGAAGTTGCAACATTTTGTGAAACATTTTTGTGAAAGTGAGCAGAAAACGTTAGAATTTGGCTCTGGCTGGTTGACTACTGCGGGTCATGGTGCGGGGAGTGAAGTGGGTCGCTTAGCTGTAGGCAGCTGGAACTTTTCAAGATTATTATTTCTTTTATTTGAACCATTTTTTTTTTTAAATTTATGTTTTGTACCCAGTTCGTACATGTTTTTGAAGTGTTGCTGTCTGAGGCTGATGTAGTTAATTGTTTTTAAGGGGATTCTCCCATTATTATTTTTGTTGTTGTTGTTGCTCCTAATATTATATATAACTAAGGCTGGAGATGATACACGTACGTCCGAGTACGATACAGTTAGCTTATTAATAAAATTAAAAATGTATTTTCCATTGGCCAGAATGATGGCATTTCAGAAATTTTTAAATATGTATGAACCAAAAGAATATACTATTACACAGAACTCTTTTCAAAGTTTTCCAAATATGTATAATACTTATTACAAAAACTTTCTGATGTATTTTGGAACACAAATTGAAGAATATAAAAAAAGTTAACCATTTCTTGCTTTGGAGGCTGAGCAAGCGTCTATAAAAAGTTGTTCTTCGAATGGTAGGAAACTTTAGGAACTTCCAGTAAAAAAACAAAAATTGCAAGTGGTTTCCATTCTTAAGCTTTTTGCGAGGAGATGTACTATACCTACAATTTTATTATTTTAGCGTTTTACTTACAATTCTAAATTGAAAAAGATGGTAAATTTTGCAAAAATTTTAATTAATATTATTGAAAAATGAAAAACACATAGGACCTAGAACATAGAAAGGTGATAATAAATAAATGAACAATAGTCGTTCAGTCAAAAATTTTTTCGCGAAAGTTTTAAAAACAAAAAAAAAGACTTTCAACCCAATAAATAAAATGGTAAAAAGGTAAAAAAGAAATTTTATGTTTTTAAGACCTCTTGTGAAATTTACAACTGAATCTATCACTCAACAATAATTGGGACCAACTGATCTTTTCTGACCTTTTTCTTACCTTTCAGATGACATCAGTTGGTTCTTTAAATGCCACCAATAAGATGCTAGCATCCCATAGCTTAATAGTGCTAACTTAAAAATACACTTTTGGGCAATTAATCATTATATATAATCAACAATTATAAATTTCGATTATATACTTATTCGATTTCGAATAAACTTTCTGAGAAATATTTTTGTAGAATATTTAAACCCTCTAATGCTCTCTCTTTGGTCCAGTAAAATTTCACTGTGAATTGACTTCGTTAATTCGTACTTCTATGGAAAAAAAGTCAGTTTTTTATTACTGTATATAAAGTCATCTACACCTAAAGAAAAATAATGGCATAGTCATAGCAAGCTTTCAAAGTAAGTTTACTCTTTTTCCCTATAGATGTACGCTGTAGACCAGGGACCCAGCAGAAAAAAAAATGCTTCCAAATAAGCTCTAGAAGTCGTTTTTTGCATCCGCAAGTTGTTCCAATTACGATTCCGGCCTTAACTATTTTTGCAAGCGATGTCTACAGAAAAAAGTATTTTCACACACGAATTTCAAATCGAACTCAGACAGGAGCAAAAGGAAAACGTATTCAAAATCAACTCAGGGAGAAGCGTGGTGAGAGCCTTTTCCAAATTTATATTAAGAGACGCGAGAATGAAACCTATTAAATATTTAACTCCGTAGAAGAAGTTCCTTTTTTTTAAAGCAGTGTCGGGCAGCTTTGCACACTTGAGATTGTGTTTGTGCAGTAAAATATGTATTCATCTCACCTACAGACCGATCAAAGCTTCAGTGTCAAGCAGATAAAATCTGCGCTTGCGTGTTCCTCGAATAAATTATATTATATCTGTGTCGATAAGCAATAATAGCTTAAGTCGATTTAAGACAGAACTGAGTTATTGATATAGTTGTGTTCCACGTATATATCACTATGAACACACAAAATCTAGAACCTCTAGCATGACCTTAGCCAAATATGACGCAAAAACAAAAGACCCTTTCATATAACTTATATGTCGATTGAAAACTGTGAAGCAAGATTTCTGGAGACTTTGAAATAAGACTTAAGCTGTTATTGCTCATCGACACAGATATAACGTAATATTACACTGTATAAAATTTTATGTTTGCAAAAGTTTTGGAAGAATATATGAAAAATTTTTTTTATTTTTAGTAAATAACGACATTCCGTCCACTACTTATTAATTTAATTTTGCAATACAAATCCGAGCAAAAAAAATATCCCATAATGCCTAGTAAGATTTCTGCAAAAAGCGCTTTAGAACTACTTTGTTTTCAGTGTGAGCTTTAAAGCGCTTATTAATACATACTCAAGTTGAGAAAATATAGGTGTGCAAAGCTGCCCGACACTGTTTTAAAGCATGCTGTTATGAAATAAGTTCTAAGAAAAACTTTTTTCATATTTTCTAATTGGAATGGCCGAAAGAACACCACTTAAACTGCTTGCATGTATGTGTAACGTTTAAAGTTTTTCACTGAAAAAAATCCACACGTTAAAGCATTTTGAAAGCTTTCTGAAAGCTTTAATTAGAAAAATAATAATAAATCGGAGCGAAAAATTGTGAAATCGCAAAAGAAATGGTTATATGTTTACTATATGAAAAGCTTATAGCAAAAACGCGATAAGCCACATGATCTAAAAATTCAATTTCTTAGGCTGAATACATTACTCAATTTATTGCCAACAACCACTGAGGAGATTTTGGATATTTCTTATTAATTCTTACCTATTTGTAAAAGTTTCCGTGTTCAGTTCCATTTCTTCATACAAAAATACATTTTTTCAAAACTTTAGAGTCGATTATTTCAAAATATTTTGTATGAGGCTTATCAGTTCTTGCAATAAGCCCTTCATATATTCGTTTCACTTACATTTCATGAAACAAAACAATATTTTTTTAGCTGACAGTTATCCCATAATTTAAAAATCGAAATTGTTCTAGGATTGCTTTTATTTAATACTAGATGATATACCCGGCATTACTCGAGAAGTTATATATATATTCATAAGTGATGTGCAAAGAAATAGGGTCACAGATATAGCTAGCATTAATTCCCTCAGGTAGTGATTCTCGTTGATTTGGCGAGTAAGGAAATGCAAGGATGAGGGTGACCCCCTCCCCCCTTTGGGAGCTAGAGAGGAGAAACCAAAAACTAGGTGTCATTACATTTGACTCCATTTTTTATGTATCTCTTAGCCGATTTCCAAAGTTTACAACTTGTTGAGACGAAAATCAAATTGACATTAAGATTTATATTAAACATTTTGCGTAAAGTCACAATAAATAAAGTTATGAGCAACTAAATTCTAAAAAAATTTTGAATTAAACTTTGATAATAAATATCTCGAATTTTAAATACATTTTTTGATAATTTTTGTGATGTAATATCTTTTTATGACAAAATTTTCTAGACTTGGTTTTCGATTTTGCCATAGTACTTGAGTTCTCAATGCAAACATAGCTACTTTTTCATTTTAAATTGCCACACGTAAAACAGTTAACTTTTAGTGTGGTACGGTTAGAAAACGGCTTTTACATCATTGGTTTGAAGGTCATGTAGTCTCTTTTTCAAGATGCTATTGACTTTGGAGATCGGTTAAAAGTTACATTAAATATGGAGTAAAATGTAATGACACCTATTTTTAAGTTTTCTTCTCTTCCTCCTAAAAAGGGGAGGAGGTCACCATCATCCTTGCATTTTTTACTCGCCTAATTAAGGAGAATCACCACCCGACGGTATTAATGCTCTATCTGGGCACCTTGTATATAATTAATGTAATTTTTGTGCAAAGGAGTCGGAGTCAGTAAAAATGCATCGACTCCGGCAAAATAGTCCCGAACAATAAATAATATTTCGCATAGTTTTGTAAATTTTGTTAACAACAGTATAAAATCAGTAGGGCAGTTCACGTTCTTGTTGCATCGTTGCAAATGCAAAATAAACAGCTTTTACAAAAACAAAAAGCATATGTAGCAAAAGCTTTTCAATGCTTTTTGTTTTTGTAAAAGCTGTTTATTTTGCATTTGCAACGATTCAACAAGAGCGTGAACTGCCCTAGTAATTTTTTAATTTGGTTCACCCTGTGCAATTATCGACTACACGTTAAAAATGAAGCACTACAGCTATCAGGACTGAAGTGTCAGTGATATCTTGAAATTGGAATTTTAACATTGTATTGTATTAACGGTTAAGAAATTGGCAAAAAAATGTCGATAAATTCAGCAGTTTTTGACTATTTTACAATTACAATTGTAAGTGTTCAATTAAAGATGAAGATGAAGAAGCAAATTGTTGTGCTAAAATAAGTATTTTTTGTGGAACGAACAAAAACGCTCCATCAAGAATATCTAACTTAAAAAGGCACCTTCAACAATTGCATCCAGAAGTATTGAAAATTGTAATCGAAAAAGACAATAATAGCACTCCAAGTAGTTTAGTAGCAAGAAAAACCCGCTTTCAATAGAAACACAATCTTCACTTGAAAAATTGCTTTTGTTTTATTTTTTAAACTGATTATCTAAAATAGTATTTTCTAAAAAATTACTTACTTATTAAAAATTAAAATAAAAATGTTTTTTTAATTATTTTGGTTGGAGTTAGAGTCGGAGTCGGATATTCTATATTTTGAGGAGTCGGTGTCGAGATTTTCTGATCCGACTCTGCAGTCCTGAATAATAGACATTTTGAGTGTTTCAACCTAAGAGGGAAGTCATTTATAAAAATTAGAAAGAGCAGTGATCCACAGTGGGTTCCCTGTGGAATACCAGATGTTGCATTAATACACGCAGAGAAAAAACATAGTTGCAACAACTATGTTTTAACAGGATCATAGTATGATTCGGATTATGATTGTTGACACCATGTTCTTAAACATATAATGGTTTCTATGATCATGGTAAAATGATTACAAGAACTATATTTAAAGAAGGAATTTTTCCGTAGGAACCAAAATATTATTGAAACAACCATTATTCTCTTATTGGGACGAAAATGAAATGATTGCAACAACTTAATTATGAATTTCTTTTTAGGAACCAGAATATTATTGAAACAATTTTTTTTTATTTTAATGCACACCAATTTCCACAGCTATTAATTAATTAAGATATCCCCTAGAGGTTTGCCATTGTCTGCTGCCGAACAGAAATATTAATTCAATTGGAAAAACTTTTTTAAAAACTTTCTGTCCGAGCTGGGGTATGAACCGCGGCTCTTTCGCTTACGAGCCACGCAGACTACCAGTAGACCACAGCTGCTACTACCGGTAGCCTGACTAAAGTCATTCATAAACATGGTGCATTGAGTGCATTGTCCCAAAAAT
Organism: Dichetophora obliterata; assembly: GCA_963920525.1. Taxonomy (NCBI): domain Eukaryota; kingdom Metazoa; phylum Arthropoda; class Insecta; order Diptera; family Sciomyzidae; genus Dichetophora; species Dichetophora obliterata. The sequence goes on along the minus strand of OY986435.1, from coordinate 234,756,063 downwards.
AACAATATTTACGGTAAATAGAAATATGTTTGCTACAATCAAAGTCGAAAATATAATTTTTCTGCGTGCAGTCTTTAGGATAAGGCAATTTATAACAAAACATTGTAATTAGAGAGTTGACAAACGAAACGGCAAATAACGAGGAATCGATAAAACTAAATGTTTCCAGTTTTGCTGTGACGCATTAAAATGCCATAAGCAAAATATAAATTTTTTGTTCACAAAATATTCTGTGTTGCTTGTCAATTTCTTTGCGTAGCCTTTTACTACCATGCTATCCATTTTTGTTTTTTTTTTACAAAGTTAATTATTTTAATTTAGAAGTCATTTACAGAAAGAGTTTTCGTCAATAATTGACTTCATTTACATAAATAATATATATAGGCCAAATATTGGCAGCGTTCAACGAGACTATCAAATTGAACAAATTTTTTGTTGAATGGCAATGAATTATTGCGAAATTATGAGAATTTGTTTTGTTGCAAGAAGGTTGAAATGAGGTTTTTATTCAGTTACACGAACATTGAAAATAGTCATTGCATTCTTATGCTGTATTGAGTTTATTATTCAATTGCTGCAACTTTAGGAAACATTATTATAACTCAAAAAATGTAGTTAGGAAAAATAACGCTGAATTGAGGTTTTTATTAAGTTGCAAGAACATTAAAAATAATCATTGCAAGCTTGTGCTGTATTAAAGTTATTATTCAGTTGCTGCATGTTAAAAAACATAATTATAACTTATAAAATTTTGCTTGATATAAGAACGATGTATTGAGATTAATCTTTTGTTGCAAGAACTTAAAAAAAAACCATTGCAACTTATATAATGTAATTTGTTGCATGAACGTTGTATTGGAGTTATAATTCAGTTGCTTTTGAAGTTTTGAATAAAATTGTTTTAAGTAAATGCTGCATGAAGGTTATTATTCAGTTGCAGTTATTATTCAGTTGCAACAACTTTAAAAAAATATTTGTAACTTTTTTAATTTAGTTATTTGCAAGAACTATGTATTGAGGTTATTATTCCGTTGCAACAACTTTAAATAAAATATTTGTAACTTTTTTAATTTAGTTAGTTGCAAGAACTATGTACACGCTATGCATTCAGTTGCAAGAACTTTGGAAAAAAGTGTCTAAAAATTTCATACTCACCATATTAGATTTTTTTTTTTTTTTCTACACTATGAATTTTGATTTGAACAAATTTAAATACGATTTTCTTTAGTTTTATTATTTTTTTTTTTAGAATTTTCAGTGCAATATGAAACTAGGAACTTAAAAAAATGTATTTTGCTACATATTAAAGAGTATTACGCTAAAATTAAAAACTCGAAATATTTTTTATATCCAAATTATTTTTAAAATTTTTATTTTTTGGGTGGATCGTGAGTTTTCTAGAGGTAAAACACAAACATTCATCTACAAAATGGACTTTGTTGTAAGATTTTAGAGTATAACTCTTCGTAGTTTCAATTTAATTTCACATGTTCTTACTACATTCCAATTTGTCTTTGACTTTTAAAATTCACTCCAAAAAATTATCACTGATTTAATTAAAATTGTATAAAGGAATTGTGTATGCAAAACATTTTAAAACTTTTTAAGAACTTCTTTTTTTTAATCAGGAATATTTATGTCATCAGTCTCCTTCCTTGGGGAAAAAAAATCTGTGATTATAACAAAAAATAACTTCAATAAAACAAAATATTTTTGTTACATTCACTTTATTTTACCTGAATCGTAACGTAAGAATAGTACAATAAAAACTTTTTTTGGATGTTTCAATTATGTTTCATCGTGTGGCGTGCAGCTTAAGTTTGTGCCAACAACACATTTATAACATTATTATAACCAGGGCTAGGACTTCGATGACATGCCATTTTTTTCTGCTGCTTTTAAGACATTTCCTGCTTATTTAAAACGTCCATTTATGTTTCCTTAATTCCAAATATGAAAAGTTTTTTAGACATTTTTTCGTAATTTTTCGTCGTTTTTAGTTTTCAGGTCATTTTTAATAGATTTAGGGCATTTTTTGGTCTTTTTGTTGGTCGAGATTTCTAAGTTATTTTATTGTCATTTTAAGACGTTTTTAATTTTTAGAGCATTTTTCGGTTTTTTAGGTCATTTACATTTAGTGTAATATTTAAATAATTTTTTTTATTCGTACTGAAAAATGTCAAAATGCAAATTTTTGACCATATTCCGTTTACACTAAATTCCCTTAAATCAAAAAAATTACCTCTCGACAAAGGGGTAGCATTGTTTACAGATTTCGATGAAAAAAAAGCTCTGCGCGCGGTGAAACGGACGAAAATGTATGTAGAAAAATGAAGCAAGTGTTAGATAAAAAATCAAGATATGCTAGTATAAAATAAATTTTAATTTAGTAATGTTTTATTTTTATGACTAAATTTTTTGTTTAATTTTTATGTAATTGTTTGCGTTTTTTATGTAATTTTTGTCAGTGTTTAGGTCATGTTCTGCAGTTTTTAGGTCATTTTTGTCATTTTTTTAGGTAATTTTTTGCAGTTTTTAAGGTCATCATAATACGAGCCCTGATTATAACACATTTTTCGCCTAATTGCAACCTAAGTTGTTACAAAATAAACTTAAAATATCTGCTGTTTAGTTGTAATTTCGTTACAATTACGATTTAAATCTGTATTGGCGACTCTTTTGCCACACTTTTACAACCTTTATGTGCTAGCTGCTGGGTAGGAACAAACAAGGCAATGAAATATCAAATGGTGCTTTGATCAAATAGTATCAGATACTAATATGGAAAAAAACATAAATATTTCTGATGTTTTTATTAAAACTGCAATCAATAAACATGGAGTTTTAAAGTTGTATTTCATTTTATCACTTACTTGAATTGCATTTTTTTATTTTTACAATAGCGCAATTTTTTTCTTTTGGTACGTTTACATAATTTTTACATGACAAAATTGCAATGCAAATCTAATTCTTCCTCAAAATCGACTTTAGCATTTTCTCTTAAAGGTGATCTAGACAGTGTATCTGCGCTATACACAAACTTTCTCAGTTAGTAAGCAACTGTTAAATTGTAGGCTTGTAACCTAAGCATGAATCTCTGTAAACGAGCTGGTATTTTGTGTAGTGCTTTATTGAAAAGTGGAATTAAAGGTTTGTGATTTGTTTCAACAAAAACATTCCTTCCATAAACATACTGGAAAAGTGTGCAACCAAATAAAATAGCAAATAGCTCCTTTTCTTTTTGTGCTTTTCTAACTGACGTGTGCGGTTTTACAAACAAAAACACAATTAGCGTTTTTATAAAGGGTGTTTTTTTTAGAGGTATAAAACTTTGAATTTAAATAAAACACAAGAAAATCGTTTTAATGTCCATCAATTTGGCTTTATTGGAAGGATAATATTATGCCATTAATGTTTAAATATGATTTCGGGCATGTGGCCGCCACAGCTGGCTCGAATAAAGCCAATTCTACAGGTCCACTTTTCAACCACTTTTTCGAGCAATGTCGGCAATAACGCCACGAATGTTGGCTTTCAAGTCCCCTAACGTTTCTGGTTTGTTGGCGTAGACGAGCGACTTCACATATCCCCAAAGAAAATAATCCAATGGTGTCAAATCACACGATCTTGGTGGCCAATTGACAGGTCCATTCCGCGAAATTATGCGCTCATCGAATGTTTCCTTCAATAAATCGATTGTGACGTGCGCTGTGTGGCATGTAGCGCCGTCTTGTTGGAACCACAACTCATCCACATTCATGCCATCCAATTCGGGAACAAAATAGTCGGTTATCATGGCTCTATACCGGTCTCCATTAACGGTAACTGACTCTCCAGCATTATTTCGGAAGAAGTATGGCCCAATGACTCCACCAGCCCATAGAGCACACCAAACAGTCAGTTTTTGTTCATGTAATGGCGTCTCAAGGGTCTCATGTGGATTCTCTTCACTCCAAATGCGGCAATTTTGCTGGTTGACGTAGCCATTCAACCAAAAATGAGCCTCATCACTGAACAAAATTTTGCGATGAAAATCAGCATCGAGATCAATCTCATTTTCGGCCCATACACCAAAATCACGACGCATTGCATGGTCTCGCGGCTTTAATTCTTGCACAAGCTGGATCTTGTAAGGTCACAAGCCAAGATCTTTGCGCAAAATCTCCCATAAAAATGATGGACAAAGCTCCAATTGCTGTGCACGGTGGCGAATCGATTCATTCGGGTCCTCTTCAACATTTTGGTCTACAACGGCAATTGTTTCTTCGGTGCGCACTGTTCGACGTCTCTGCGGATGCGTATTATCACATAGAGTAAACGTATTGCGAAAACGACCCATGGTTAACCGAATTAATTGCTCTGATGGGCGATTATGTCGACCATAAAATGGACGGAGCTTGCGGTAAACTTCGCGAACTGAACCATTATTTTCGAAATAAATTTGCACGATTTGCAAGCGTTGTTCTTTTGTCAACCTGTTCATGATGAAATGGCAAACCAAACTGAACATAAATGACATTAGAGTTGCCAGATTTGACCACAAAATGCCAGTTTTATCTCTATTTGAAAAACAAACCTCTAAAAAAAACACCCTTTACTATCAAAATATGTACATAGATATTTTTCCAAATATATTTGAAGAATAGTTTAAACCATTATGAAAAAGACGTCAAAGTTAAAAATTTTTAACTAAAAACTTAAAATGTTAACTTTAGGCTTAAATGTCTCAGATACAAAACATGACATACAAATAGTTAATACAGTATTAGATACACTCTAAAAACTGATTGAAAAATCACTACAATAAATGTTGTGAAATTTTACGCTAAGCATATCACGCTAAACAGCGGGTTTTTTTTTAATTCTGTTTAAAATTCAGCGTTTTTTTGAAGTGAAACCTTCTTTAGGCGCGTTGAACGATTTTGGTAGAGGGTAAATCTTTGGTTTGCGTCATCGAGATTTTCCGAGTAACTCTCGTTATCAATACAGACAGCGTTATCAATACAGACCGACTCGAAGAGGAATGAAGTAGAAAGCAGAGAAAAGCGAGCTAGTTGTCAAAATCAGCTGTTCATCTCGAGTTTCTTTATGTTCATGTTTTGCAGTTGATTTTTGGTTAAACTTGTTTTTTGCTTTTTTGCAAATTGAACACTACCTCGGCATCTTATAGTTTTATTTATACTGTTTTTATAATTTTTTTAATTCAAATAAACACAAACTTAACACACGTGTCCGCACTATTTACAATTTGAAAACATAATATTCTTATTTCAACCTTTTCATTTTCCACTCTTCGTTAAAGGGCCAAACAGACCACACAGACTGTTTGCGCAAACACGTGTTTGCTCAGACTGTTCGACAGTGTATTTGGCTGTTTTAGGTGTGTGCAGATGTCTGCGCAAAAATGAAAATATTTTAGTTTTGGTTGTGTTTGCGCAAACCATATGCATAGTGTGTAGTGAAAATCACACCGACTTGCCATAATCCCGAAAGTTTTATAGAGTAAAGACGTGCGTAAAGGAAAATATATAAAAATGGAAGCAGAAAAGAATAATTTAATTGAATTTGAACTAAAAAATCAAGTCTGCGCAAACAAAGTCTGTGTATTGTATGGTCGTCCCTACACGGAAAATTATAATTTATAAACTTTTAATGAAAGCTGTTCATTAAATTTTCTTGAACATTTTATGAATAAATTCATTATTTTAAATGGTTTTTTCGTTAACTTAACGAAAATTTTCATTAAAAATTATGAACGAGTTCATAAATTTTAATGAAAGTAAAATATTTAAATTCATAGATATTTCTTCAGACAAACTCTGAAACAAACTCTGAAACAAGTTAATAAACAGTCTTCATCAAAAATTGGCGAACAATCTTGTCGTCTAACGGAACATTGCTTTAATGTAGCGGTGGGTAATGACACAAATTGTTCTACTTCATTGTTGTTTGTGAAAAGTAATAAGTTAAAAGTGCTTAGGAGTAAATTAAAGACTAATAAAAGTGTATTCACCAGTGATTAAAATATTTAACGTATAGACTAAAACATGTTTTGTGCTTTGTGCAAAAAAGAATACAAAAATATAGATATCTTTGAAGAACATATAAAAAACTGTATTTTATTTCTAAAAAGGACACGCACAATTGTTTGGTGGTGTTAATATTTATAAAAGACATCTAAAAAGAAAGCATTCTGTTTAGAGTCTTATAAAACAAAAACTATTTGCAAATGTTTGCAGTAATCAAAAACAAAAAGAACGCTAGCGCTCCGAACTGTGCAGCCGACGAGTGTGTTGCCAACGAGTGTATTACCAAAGAAGCCGACCGCATTGCTAGCGCAGATGAGTCAGTCAATTTTTGCTTGAAATACTTCTCAATTTTGCGAATCAATTTCTTCCTTAAATACTTGAATTATTTTCATTTTATGTTATAATAACACTTATTATTTACTATTTTTATTCAAGACTGTAAACATATTAATAAAATAATTAAAATGTATGAAATATATACTTTTGAATATTAAAACAATACATTCTCATTTAAATTTATTATGTAAAGTGTGTAAATATTCCAATATTTCTTTCAACAATTTCATATATAAAAAATTTTCTAAAATTTCCATTAAAATTTAATAAAATTTGAATGAACTTCGTCATTAATTTTATGACCTTTTTATTCATTTGAATTTTTTAACTTTTTCATTAGTTTAATGAAATTCTTCATTAAATTTTAACGAACATATTCATAAAGTTTAATGATTTTTTCATTTATATTAATGATATTCTTCATTAAACGTTAATGAAATTTTTCATTGAACTATACGTAATCATTAATTTTGTTCATTAAATATCAAGTTTATGCATACCGTTCATTAAATTTTAACGAACGTGTGCGTTGGTTCAAAAATATCGAATATTTTCATTAAAACAACGCACAAAATCACTAATTTTATGCATATTTTCCGTTCCGTGTATGACGAGAAAAAGTCTTGTTTGCGCAAACAGTCTGTGTACTATATTTGACCCTTTAAGCGTGAGGGCACTAAGCGAGCCGGCCCAACCTGGTTATTCTGCCATGACAGCGAGTAGGTTTTTAAATGACGCTTTTGGATCTTGACTACCAGGGGCCGAATTACAGCATCCGTGATCAAGTAAAATTGTACAAGATTGATAGGCACTTGTCTCGTCGTGCTCTTCGTAATTTTGCTCTATCACGGATGCTGTAGTTCGGCCCCAGGTAGACTCGATACGGAGAGACTTTAAAAATTGCCCCTTATATTCTGTGTTTGTTTTGATTCCTTTTCGACAATACCTATAATTCTGTCAAAATCATGTCAAACGACAAAAGCTGAGCGCCTGGTAGCCAATATCCAAGAGCGTGTGTTGGAGTTTCATGACCAACATAAAAACATTTGTAGTTTTATAAATGTCGCCAACATATTCTCTGATTGGGACGGACCATGGTATAATAAGTAATAGGTAGGACATTTCGTATTTCATCCATCGAATATCAAACAAAAGAAAACGAAATAGAAAACGTGTGTCACACTCATTGGTCGCATTCAGAGGAGTCACCTCTTGTGAATGGATCATTTAATTGCAAAGGTTTCTCACTCAAATTTAAAAAAAAATAGTTGCCAACTATTAACTCCGCTGAAAGCTGCCAATGTGTCGAACACACGCACTTTATATTGTTTTCTTTTGTGTGAAATTCGATGGTCGCAGCTCGTGAGAAAATAAGTAGTGTTGTCAAGGCTACCTAATAGTAATTTTATCCTGACTGGGACTGCATCGTCCAAAAATTTTTTGTTTCTTATTTCAGCTACCATTCGCCAATAGTATATTTTTTAGAATATAATTCAATTATTAATGACGCAAACAGTGAAAATAATGTAAATGAAATTCAATTAAATTAATTTAAATACAAATTCTATGTATATGTAATTTATGTGTATATTAATTATTTAAATAAGTTTAATTTATATTTTTATTTTATGTGTTACTCCATTTTTTATATTAAAACCCATAATTTAAAATATAACGAAATGATAAAAGACGAAAATGTGCATTAATGATGAACCGGATGTACGGATGAACCGAATTGGGGGTAGAAAATAAACTGCACTTTGCATGCTATGTTTTCTATTTTCTTTGTAGCAAGATCTCAAATGCATGCATTAAAAGAGACTAAAAGAGGATAATTTTTCATCCAATTGTGCTCCCTGTATTTTATTTTTAATATTCAATATTCAATTTAAATGTAATAATATAGTTTAATGTAATTATAAAATAAAATGCTATCTGAATAAAAAATATTTGAAAGATATAATCAAAATCTGAGGGAGTGAAAATATAAAAAGTTTTTCCGATTAACATGAAAATTTTCTATAAAGCAGTTTTCTATAAACCAAGGAATAAAAATATTTTATGTATAGGTTTTCGCTTCTGTCGGCAGTCCCCTCACTGCTATACTTTTTTTTTAAATGCGTATATTTTATCTGTTCAGCGCATGAAAGACGATGCTCCAGTGAAGAAAACATTCGATTCGGTACCCAGCGGCGGTCAACGCAGAAGAGGACGACCGCATCTTCGTTGGAAAGACCAAGTAGAGGACAACCTGACGAAGCTTGGAATTTCCAACTGGCGCCAGCAAGCGAAAGACAGAAATGGCTGGCGCAAATTCTTAGATGAGGCCAAGACCGACATACGGTTGTAGCGCCAACTAAGTAAAGTAAGTAGTATATTTTATCTGCTTTTCACGCTATTTCAGCATTTTTTCGCTGAAATAATGGGATTTTTTAGGGGTTTTATATTTTTAGGGGTTTTTTAGTGACTTATTGATATTCACTGGATAATCCAATTTACTACGAAGTTTTAACTGGATTTATTCCGATTTTTCTATGCATTTACTTAATTGTTTCCCTTTTTCATTTCCTTCTCGTTACCATGATGTAAAAAGAACAATGTTAACGTGAGGTCTAAATATTTTGCTAAAGCTGTAAGACTTGTGAATGGGTGAAAGAGACAGAAAAGATGATTTTGTATGGTTTGACAACTCAATTGTTTGATTTTTACAACAAAAATTTAAAATCGCTTTCATGATTTAAATATTAAATAATTTATAACTAAAGATTATAACAAAATGTTAATTTTTTTTTTTTTTTTTTTTGGATATCTAAGTAATTGTAGTGATTTTAGGGGTTTTTGACTCAAGCTTTAGGGATAAATACTTTTGGAAGTTTGTAACATTGTCCGGCATCGATATTTTACGCTATTGGAGCGGGTGTTACGCTCAGTGCATCCAGATTTCGGGAGAGATCATTCCCTTTTTGTTCTTCATTTCAATAAGTTTTTCCCGTTTTTACCTTAACATTTTCCCGTTGTTCCTCTTTTCTAAAGTTCATTGTTTTATTCTAAAGTTCATTGTTTAATTAAAATATGCCTTAAAAAATATATCACATTTATTACTTGTACATATTACTTGAGTCTAACTGCAAACACTTTCTTTTGATTTTTAATCCTAGGTAGTTTTAATTTTTCATATGTATTTTGGTGTGTAAAATAGCATTTACGGTGCAGTTGTGTAACTGATTTCTTATATTAGTTTTATTCAAATTTATGGCAGAAAAAGCTCTTTCAGGGCATGCACAGCTACGCGGAAGAGAAAAATTCACGATATAAATTTTTTTTAAATTTTTGGAACATATCACTTGTATCTGCAAATTTAATATTAAACCCTACAACTATACACTCTGAACTACTCTTTTATTTACTTTTTGCATAACAAAAACCGAAAGATATTCTTGAAAAGCAATATTGCAAAGATTTTTATTTGATCTTTCCATGTATAAGATTACGAATTTTTTTAAATTTTCAGAGTCTGAAATAAATAAACTCTTTTAGCAAAACATCATGTTGGTATTTTTTTTCTTTAAGCCTTATGTTTCCTCTTTAAAATTCCGTTTACAAATTTTTGTTTGTTAAATGACGGTTTGACCGTTCTTCAGTACTTTTAGCTATTTAAATCGATTTTTCACCAAATAAACTTTAATAAAACTAAATTTGCTCTCTTCCATTCTCTTTGACCTGAAAAAATAAAAAAATTAATACACTTAAGAGTCAGATTACTGCTTTCAGAACGATTTTACGAAGAAGAAACCCGTGGGGTAAATATTTTCCTCGGTTTGTAGTTTACAGGTTATAAAAACGGGCTTGTATAATAAGCTTAAAACATGATGCAAAAAAATTTTGGACATCTTGTGTAAGTAAATTTATTAAATCAATATTTCTTAGTGAAATACATTCTGAGTCGATACATTTTTAGATTTTTTAAATAAATAGGAACACAACGGAACTAATTCAGGATACGTTTTGTTTTTCCAAACGATAGGGTCCACAAATGCGAAAAGTCTAAATGATCCGCCCTCGTCCCAGATATTAAATCTTTTAAAAGTTCTTAGTTTTATTTACCCATTTTCCATAGTTTGCCAAGCAAATAAATCAAATTACTCTGAACAGAGAATAAATTACGTTTGAGCTTACAGCTGATGATAATCCAAATGAATTCAAATTAAACAAACAGGTTATTTGAAATAGTAATAAAACTAAATTAAAACTCAATATGACTCAGATAATTTTAAAATGTATTTAAATACAAGATGTTAAAAATTTTTTAGCATAATTTGTTGATTTTGTGACGAAAGTACTCTTTTTCAACCTTATTTTCCCCGTTTTTAAAAGTGTTATTCCCGTTTTCCCTTTTTCTTGAAAATTCCCGCAAAACGGTGAAAATTCCCTTTTCTGGCAACGCTTGACCTAAAATAAAATCCTTTTCTTTAACGTCATATGATTTCGAAGAGTTTATTCGAACAAGTGTCAGATTATATAAAACTAAACAGTATATTATTCACTCAATGCTTATGTCGTTGGTTGAGTTTATGCAGATCAAACGTTTATTGAGATCAAACGAAGAATAACTCTTGCCAACAGGTGTTACTTTGGGCTCAGTAGGCAATTGAGAAGCAGAGCCCTCTCTCGACGAACGAAAATCACGCTCTATAAATCGCTCATCATGCCCGTCCTACTTTATGCACCACAAACCTGGACGCTGAGCAGTTCAGATGAAGAGACTTTAGGAGCATTCGAGAGAAAGATTCTTCGTAAGATCTACGGACCACTCTGCGTCAATGGCTTGTACCGAATACGGTGGAATGATGTACTGTATGAGCTGTGTACGCTGACATCGACATAGTCAAGCGCATTAAAATCGAGCGGTTTTGCTGGCCTGGTCATGTTCAGCGCATGAAAGACGACGCTCCAGTGAAGAAAACATTCGATTCGGTACCCAGCGGGCGGTCAACGCAGAAGAGGACGACCGCATCTTCGTTGGAAAGACCAAGTAAGAGGACAACCTGACGAAGCTTGGAATTTCCAACCGGCGCCAGCAAGTGAAAGACAGAAATGGCTGGCGTAAATTCTTAGATGAGGCCAAGACCGACATACCGTTGTAGCGCTAACTAAATTAGGGCCAGTTTTTCAGTGCTAGTTTAACTCTGTTTGAAGTTTAAAATAAGTTTAAACCGTGAATCTAGTTTTTCAGTGAACTTTAATCAAAGTTTAAACTACCAATGTTGGTGAGTTAAGCTCTAGTTAACTTTCTGTTTGACATATGATCGATATGACATATGAACGATGATATACTTCTGAACGATGAACCAAACTGCGAATTAAATAGTTTTCGATCTCCTTCCAGGCCTTGTTTTTTTTCTTCACTGCTGGTTCTATCCGTCTGCTTGCATTCAATTATATGTTAAAAATCTGCAACCAGCGCCAGCAAGTATTCTACTTCTTCTGTATTAAAGTTGTTACTTCTTTTATTATTTTGTACGCTCATTTTTCATAAAAATACTTTTTCTTATTTAAGCTTTTTTCTATTTTGCTTCCTATTTTAAGGCAAATTTCATTGTCAGCTGTTAGAAATTCTCAGTAACTATTTGACGTTTTCAAGTGTTGCCATATTATTTATACCTAATCTGCATATTATTAAACCAGCACTGAAAAACTGATTGCTTAGTTAAGCTCAGATCAATTTTAATCTACGATTAACTAATCTCAAGTTAAACAAAGTTTAAACCAGCAATGAAAAACTGGCCCTAAGTAAGTAGTATATTGGTCACTGCTTAATTATTCAAACCTACTGAAGTTGGAAAGAGTAGCGTCTTCTGCTGTGTGACTGACTCTATACAGAGTTGTTGTTGTTGCTTTGTTCAAAACTTACTTTATTTATTTGTTAACGTCTATGGATAATATCCTTACAGACTAAGCAAACATAATTTAATAAGTAATAAAAATAAAGATTAAAACTAGTTTCTATTTAACAACAGTGTAATAGTGGGTTTAAAAGCAACTTTGGGTAAGAAAAATCGAGTAAGTTATTATTATAGATACTGTTTAAAGCTATAAGAGCTCTATTAATTGGCTCATTAGTGGCATAATTAGTTCTATGACAGCTAATGTAAAAATAATTCGAGCTCCGTAACGACTTTTGCGGAATATTAAACGATATTAATTTAAGTCAGTTTTCACAAATAACATTTCCATTAATAAGATCATAAATAAACATGATACTATGCAATAGTCTTCTATCTTCGAGAGATGATAGACCAATAAGCAACCGACCTGTCTTATATGAGGGAAGAGGTTCAGGAAAACTAAAAGAGCGCAAAGCAAATTTTAAGAATCTTTTTTTAACTTTTTCCAGTCTAGCAATATGTATCGAGTAAAAAGGACTCCAAATAAATTAAGTTTATTCAAGGCTAAATCTAACAAGGAAAGTATATAATGTTTTTAGTGTGTAAGGGTCAACAAACCCAACACTTTTTGGCCTAAGAAACGCTAAAAGTGAATATGCTTTGGGGATAATTATATTTAAGTGAGAGCTAAAAGTTAAGCTAAATCAAAAATTACACCAAGGTCACGAATTTCTGATAATCTGGCTTACTTAGTGTTATCAAAATTATAATCAAAAATAGTTGGTGAGTGGAGCTTGTAATAAGAGACAACATAACATTTTCCGAGGTTAAGAGATAATTTGTTTTATTTAAACCAGGAAAAGACATTATCAAGATCAGACTGGAGACGAGAAGCGTCGCAATCACTTTTAACTTTAAGGAAAACCTTAAGATCATCCGCAGTAAAAATTGAGCATTAAGAAAGCATTTAGAAACATCATTAATGAAGATAACAAAAATTAATGGTCCAAGGATGCTACCTTGTGAAACCCCAGACACTGCTAAAAATGGCGAAGATTTTGCATTGTCAATGACAACATAAGAAACCCTATTTAAGAGGTATGAACTCATCCAGGATAGAAAAATGGAATGAAAACCAATCTTGGCAAGCTTGAGCAATAAAATATCGTGTGACAACCTGTCAAAAGCCTTAGAGATGTCAGAGTAAACGACATCAAGTTGGTGCCGATCTTCAAAAGAAGAGATACAGTAATTTGTGAAGACACTCAGGTTAGTTGTAGTTGACCTGCCAGATACGAATCCATGTTATCCAAACGGACAAATTGAGTTTTTTATAGCAAAGTACATTTTATCTTTTTCAATTTTTTCAAAAAGCTTTGAAACGTTAGCCAACTTTTAAATCGGTCTATAGTTAATAACATCGTGCTTGTTGCCAGCCTTGAATATGGGTGTGATAAGCGAAACTTTCCGTTTATCAACGATTTCACCAGATTTTAATGATTTATTGAAAATTATATAAATTGGTGCGGATAAAAAATTAACACATTGTTTAAGTATATAAGCACAAAGACCCTCTAGATCGCACTTAACTGAGTTTTTCAGGGAGACAATAGCTGTTTTAACGTCAGACAGGGAGACCGATAAATAGCCAAGTGAGGGTTAACAGAAGCCAAATTTTGGTCAAAATTAGACTTAAAATAGTCAGCGAACAATTGAGCTGTTTTAGTAGCAGAGTTTGATATTTTATCCATATAAAACATAGAAGAGGGGATATTTGATGAAATATTTTTAGATTTAATAAAGCTCCAGAAGGACTTGGCATCCGTTTGTATACGATTTTCAATGCTAAGAATGTACTGCTTATAAAGAAATTTGTTCAAAAAATTAAATTCACGAGCGAAATGTAAATACTTTGCTTTGCAATCGAGGTTTCCAGTTCGTCTAAATACATTAAAAGATTTATTCCTTAAATTTTGCAGTGTTTTCAACCCACAAGTATACCAAGGAAGCTTATGTAATTTGGTCTTAAAAGGAATGTTATTTGCAAAGATATTAGATAGGTGCTTAAGAAAGATATCATAGCAACCGGAAGCATCCAAATTATCCAACAACGATTCCCAATTAATATCAGTAATGAGCCGATTAATAGTTCCAAGATTGCAATTTTTAAAATCATAATGATGTTTTGCAGAACTAGTAACACTGAGAAATTCATAAAATTTAATTTTAAAGGCAATGGCTGAGTGATGAATACTATGTTCAGAAATAGGGAAAGGACACTCACATAAATCAAAACTAAATGACTTATTTACAAAAATTAAATCGAGTAAATTACATAACTTATTGAAAATGGTATTAATTTGTATAAGATCCAAACTGAAAAAACTATCGATGAGATGAATTTCATAAGCATGGTTAACATTTGTTGGTAAGTATACGTTGTCATCGGTTGAAAAGGCCCAATTTAATTTGCTGAGGTTAAAATCTCCAACGACTCAAAAATGTTCACATTCATCATCTGCGGATAGTGTTAATATATTGTTGACGTGTGCACTATAGATTTCATTAGAACTGGTTGGCGGGATGTATGAGGCACAAACAAAAATATTTCCTTTAGGTAGAAGGATGGAGATGCAAACCTGGTCAATTAATCCATTCAACGTGTCAATATTGCATAGCGATGAACATAAATTATTACGGACGATAATAACAACTCCCCCACCTCTGGAGCAACCAGTTTGAACAGCAGAACGATCCTTGCGATAAACTTGGAAGATAGATGGGTCAGCAATCTCCTCATCAAAAAAATCATTAGTAAGCCAGGTTTCAACTAGTATCAATACATCAAAATCATTTTCAGTGCAAAAAGAGTGCGTTGTATTAAGTTTAGAGCGCATCCCAGACAAATTTTGGTAGTAGAATTTAAAAGAATTTTTGACAGTGTTGCCGTTTGATGGTAAATTTGGATTTGCATTTGAGGCACACTCAGTTGTAAAATCACAGTTCGCTGGTTTTTTGAAGAGGTTGAGGGGAAGTCATTTAGAGTCTGGTTGTTTAAATGTTGGTTGTTTGACTCAAATGACCTAGAAACATACAAACGTTTGTTTCTGGAATTTGAGAATTGCTCAGCTGCATTATATAATGAGTATTTGGATAATATGAAGCTGAGTATTTTGTCTGATCCAAGAAAATTTTGGGGATTTATTAATGTTAAGAAGAAGACTGATGGATTTCCTTCTTCTTTCAAATTTCAGGATGGATTTACTGACAATTCCACCATTATTTGTGGCTTATTTGCCAATCTTTTTAAAGAATCATTCTGTTCAGATTCTTTTAATCCTGATTTAGCGTATTTTGATTATATGAACAACGCATCCAGATTTTCTTTGGGGCATATATCTTTTACCTCAGAGGATATTTTTAAGTATATTGAATCAATCGATGAGGATTTTAGCGCTGGACCAGATGGAATTCCTGCCGCAGTGTTAAAACAACGCGGCTCCGTTTTGTGTCAGCCTCTCTCGTTACTTTTTAATAATAAATCAATTAATGAAAGTAATTTTCCTCTTTTTTGGAAAAAATCTTATATCAGTCCTATTTACAAAAAAGGTTGCAGGAACGACGTCACTAATTATAGGCCTATCGCTAAATTGTCTTCGATTCCTAAACTTTTTGAGCGAATAGTGTACGATCGAGTGAAAATGCACTGTGGGCAAGTCATGACAACTCGTCAGCATGGTTTTGTTACTGGCAGATCCACTGTGTCTAATCTCCTTGATTTCACTACATTCTGCTTAAAATCTATTGATTCTGGTAGCCACGTCGATTGTATTTACACTGATTTTAGCAAAGCTTTTGATAAATTACCACATAATCTAATTTTATTTAAACTTAAATTAATGGGATTTCCACAATATTTTGTAAACTGGATCAAATCGTATTTGATGGAGCGATCTTATCAAATACGGTTCCGAGGCGTGTTGTCTTCTGAATTTGTTGCAGAATCGGGTGCTCCTCAAGGAAGCCACCTGGGCCCACTTCTGTTTATTTTGGCAATTAATGATGTTACCCACGTCATTAAACACTCTCATTTGCTTATTTATGCAGCTGATATGAAAATATACAGAACAATTGATTCTAATGACAATTCAGACCTGCTCCAGTCAGACTTGAACTCCTTTGAGGTTTGGTGTTCTAAAAATAACACGTTTTTAAATCCAGATAAATGCCAAACTATGACCTTTTCGCGTAAAAAGAACAATTTTATTTTTGATTACAAAATTAAAGATACTGCTTTAAGTCGTGTAACTACCGTCAAAGACCTTGGTATATGCATGGATTCTAAATTGTCGTTTAACATGCATATTGATACAATTTGTAAAAAAGCGTCTTCTATGCTTGGTTTTATAAAACGGTGGGCCAAAGAGTTTGATAGCTTAATAACAACTACAACTCTGTATTATTCAATCGTGCGTCCTCACTTGGAGTACGCAATTCAAGTATGGTCCCCACATTACAATGTGCATGTTGATCGTATAGAAAGAATTCAAAAACGTTTTGTTCGGTTTGCTCTAAGAGGCTTGAGTGGAACTGACACATTTAACCTTCCTCCATATGAGGATCGTTTGAAATTATTAAAAATGCAATCTTTAAGTGAGAGAAGAAAATCTGCTGATATCGTCTACTTACACCAACTCATTACTGGTGTATTCGACTCTCCAGAGCTTCTTTCTCTTATAAATTTTAACACTAACCGTAGAAGCAGTAGAAACTCTAACAACTTGATTTATTTACCATTTAGTAGAACAAATTATATGTTAACTGCTCCATTAAATCGCATGAGTACCTTTGTTAACAACTGTAACGTGTTTGATGTTAACTTGTCGAAAGGTCAACTCAAAAGAAGATTGAAAACTAATGTATGATTAGATCTATGTAAACGCATGGTTAGTTGTTATGTCTTGTGTTGTCCCTGAGCCCAACCCATATTATGGTGGGTAAATTTTTCTCCCTTTTGGTTTTTTATTGGACCCCCTTTATCGATATCTTTGAGTTATTTCAATGATATTGGATTGGTTCTTAAAATGATCTATTGCGAAGAAAGTGTGAAAAAGCTGTAGTAGCTGAACTCTATTGTTATTGTATGTTATGGTGAGATGGCCTAGGACGTGGAATGAAGTCACGAACTAGGACCCTGAAAGGCCAAAAGTCTTTGCATATTATTTTAGCATAGTCTGACTCATGAGCATAGATTTTGAACGAAACAATATCCTGTTGAGGTTTTTGTATGAACTTTAAGCAAGTGATGGTTGAACCTAAATGCGGAATCTTATTTTGAACATATGCTAGAATATTTTCAATACTTGTGGCGGGAGCTAGCCTCGAGACAAAGATGGATTTTCGAGGTGGCCGGATTACTGCCACCAAATCAACCAACGGGCCACATTCAGTGGCCTCGAGAGGCTGTTTTGGCGTTTTAGTTTGATTAGGCGAAACTATAGGCAATTGATTAGTTTGTTTCACAGGACTGCATAGGTCGTGGACAACTAAGTTCGAATCTGGAGCATTGTTCAATGATGATACAGTGTTAACATTTGATGGAGCGACTACTGCCACATTAACCAGTGGTTCACATTGCATGGACGCAAAAGGCCGATTACTTGAGAGACTTCACGCATTTCTAGCAAAGACAATATTGATAAAGATAATTTTGGAAGAGAGGTTTTAAAGAGAGTGCGAGAGCAATAGTTGTTGGACGAAATTTTTACGCTTTTCTAGCGTGAAATATTTTGAATTTGGCTCTCTTAAATACAACTATATTAAATGTAGGAAATCTGTTGCCAGCAATAATTGCTGTAAGTGTAGCTTATTTTTTTATTTTTTTACAGTGTAGCTTATTTAATTATCTGTTAGATGGCATACAAATATTTACTTTACATGAAACAGTTTAGTGTCTAGAGTAGAAAAACTGGGCCAAAGTCTAAAAAACGCAAATCACTCTGTATCTCAAAAAGTTGGCCTATTAGAAAAGAACTGAGTATAGGCGTAGAATCAGAGTAAAAAGTTCTTAAAGAAAAGAATGTGTACACTAGTGTTATTAGAATAAAAACACAAGCAAATCTGTAATAGATCCTATTTCACAAAAGTGGACATTTTTTACGTGTTGTAATTTAATATGGTATTATTCACTTAGAAACGAAATATCATTCAATTCTGGCTACATCATCTATTTTTGTCCATCGTTTGTATTTAGGCGATTCACTGTGCGGCTGGCTGAATATGGTTTTTTTAAAACTCATTGAAAGAGTATTATTTTGTAATTTAATTTCTAATATTATACTCAATTAGTAAACAATTAACGAAACAAACAAACAATGTTTTTAATTTAAATCGACTCACAAGTACTTTATTCCAACGCGAAAATTCCACTTAAATGAAAGCATTAACAAATAAAATGGCCAAAAAATAAATACGAAGTCTTCACACAGCAACAACATAAGCACACAAACGCCAAATAACAAAGAATAACGAACTATAAAATTCCGACAAATTCGAATTCCTGCAAATATTCATGGCTAATCCATAAAAATTAACTGCATGCTGCTGAGAGGCCTGTTGAAAGTCAGACAGAGGCATCCCACACTAGCGCATTCCACATGTGTACGTACGTGGCATCGACCGCCGAATTTATGACTTTGCCTTGGACTGAAAGCACTGCCAAGTGTTGCCGCCATTGCTGCCAGCACAACATGGCGTCACGAAACGCGCCAAAAATCAAGAACGAAAGTGAATTATTTTCCATTTCAACGTGCGGGAGGGCGTATGTGTGTGTGTATGTGTGTAAGCGAGTTGGTCCAAGTTGGTGTAGGCCAGACATGGACCAAACTAACTGAATGAGCGTAGTGAGTCGTGCAACTTTCGCTTTCATTTATTTCGTCCATGTGAGATGCAGCTAGCATGCCACTCTGCTGCTGCTGCCACCATGAAAATGGGGTCTAGTTAAAGCTACCCAGTCGTCTGTCCGTCTGTATGTCTGTCCGACTGCCTGTGTGCTTGAATGTTTATACAAAGTGCCTGCCTGGCGCTGGTTCTCATCTCATCTGTTGATTTCGAATTTTCGGTTTGGCATTAAGCCAGCACCAACAAAAACAACAACAACAGCGAGAACATCATACCCGTTGGCTTCACATGTTGGTAAGGGGCGCGGAAGCCACGACCTTCGCTCGGTTAGTTGCACTTTTGGTCATAATCATGGCAACATTTTCCGCATTTTGCCCATTTCGAATCTGGCTATTTTTGGTGCGCCTGCTGCCATGCTACAGCAAGCGTTGGCATTGAAACGCATTTGAATTTTGTACAAATTGAAACTCCTGACATTGGCACTGAATGTGGATTTGAATGCAGGCTGTTTGTTGGTGTGGTTGCTTACCGTTCGTTGGTCGTGCAGTTGTGCGAAAGTGTGGCACTCAATGTGGATGTAGTGCGTGGTGTATTTTTAGCTGTACCACCACCGCGCTTTGCGTATCTGGCCCATCTTTGGTCTTTTACCTAGTCACACACTGTCGATCCGCGCAACTCACTGCCTCTATTTATTTGGTCTATTCTATTTGGATGCGAATTGCACATGTTGTTACTGCAATTGTTGTTGTTGATTTTCATGTTGTTGGTGCTGGTGTTGATGTTACACTGCATCAGTATCTAACACAAGCTTGGCAATAGGTTTAAGCCGAAAAAAGCTTTATAGCCAGTCACAGTCGTCTGTTGTTGTTGCCTAGTTGCTGAGTTGTTTTTCGTTGTTTGCTTGTTGTTTTGTATCTAATTTAATGTTGGCTGGCTCTTGTTATGTGCTAGTGGAGTATTAGGTCATTATGATGTGCTCGCAGCTTGTGGCTTGTATTCTACGAACACACATACCACTCAATTAGGCCAACTTAAACGCGATTGTCTGTTTGTATTACATTTGCTTAAATTGAATAAATTTATGTATTTGACCTTTTGTTAGGGTCACAGCAGCATTTGTAGTGGCAATAACAATATTGCTTTGTCAAGGTAGTTCTTCTCATGTAGGTCATATTTAAATTAATTTTTAAGTATTGCCTTTTCACCACTTAAACTTGGTCTGCAGACCACTTTATTGACTATAGTTGCTGACTCGTTCTCAGTTTGAGCTTTTATTTTAGTAAATTGCTTAAGTATACACACCACCAAATAAAAATCAAATTTTCATTCCTAGTTAGCTCCTTAACCTACATTCAGCATGCGCAGTATTAGAATTGAGCCAACTGCAATGAAAATAAGAATTTGGTCTACTAAGCTAAATAGACCAAGTTGACGCTTGTATAAAAATATTTATTGACTAGTAACAAATTTTGGAAAATATTTATTTATTTCGTAGCTCTTTAAACTCGTATATGTTGAAACAGCTATACGAAGTCAATTTGATTAGTCAGTAACTTTTTTAAAAATAATGATGTTTTTCGCCTAAAAAGCGTTAAATTTCTCAACATAGTATAATTTTTAATTTAAACATTTGGTCAAGCGGTTTTCCAATTTTTTTTCCTTCCAAATAATTTGCTTTATCAAAATAGGTCCTCAAAATAGGCGTTTGCTTTAGTGATGACATCTTTATTTGATCTAAATCCAATACTGCTAAGCTTTCAGTTTTAAAAATAGAAAATAGTTGCAGAAGGCTTAATCTAGAGAATATGGTTGATGGGGTAGCAGTTCGTTGCCCAATTTATGGTTTTTTGTCATGGCCGAACAGTGTAAGATTTTGCTCTCTGGGTGATCAAAATTCTGTAACTTTTAAGAGAATGCAGATATTTTCGTTCAAGTTTCTGTGTTGGGTTGGAAATCAGTGTGGCTTTCAAAATATAAAAAAATGTAAAGACTAGCAAAAGTAGGCTCAGTAGGGTTACCCCAAATTTATCTCAAAAATTAAAATTTGTATCGTTGCATTTGTATTATTTTAAAAGTGTATTAGTTCTATTCATTGTGTCAGTTGCAAGTAAACTGTTTGCTAAATTTGTATTGTGATTAAGCAAAACTTGCGTTGGAATCTCAGCCACTTCAAAACTATCCTAGAATTCAGCATAAACTTGTCAAAATTTGCAATACCAGTTTATAATAACTTAGCAAAATTTTCAATGCTTGAATTTAATAAAAATTCTGCTAAATTATTATAAACTGCAAAAGCAAATTTTTACTTAATTCAAGCAAATATTTGCTAAGTTATTATAAATTCGAATACCAAATTTTCGAACACCATCATTCGGAGACTTGAACCTCGGCCGCGTGAGTGTAAGTGCTTAGGCTTATCCATTTGAGCATCGCAGTTGTTAACTAATCGTTTCCTAATTTTCTTCATTAAGAATAAACGCATGCTCGTGTGTTTGAAAGAAAATTGCTTGAATTTAATAGAAATTTATTATTTGAGTTTGTAACTTAGCAAATATTTGCTTGAGTTCAGAAAAAGTGTGCTATTTGAGTTAATAATAACTTAGCAAAAATTTGCTTGAGTTTAGTATAAATTTGCTATCAGTTTATAATAACTTTGAAAATATTTGCTTGAATTTAATATAAGTCCTAAATACATGAGGAAAAAATTGAAATCAATTTAGCAATCTTTTTCTAAAGTCACACCGTGATTGAGCAAAGTTTTGCTGATTTGCTTTTAAGCAAAACATTTGCTCGATTCAAGGAAAATTATTATATCCGTGTATTAACTTTTTTATAAGTTTTTTAACCCTTTGGTATTCACTGCATCTTAAAAGACACAATTTCCAAAATATTTATACAGTTCAAAATAAGTTTTAAATTTTCCAAAAAATTCGAAAAATAAAAACAAAAAATTTTAGATTGTGTACGGATGGCTGAGTTGGGTTGCGCAAAATCAACATAAAAATCATAAGAAATTTTACAATTTTGTAAAGCAATTAAATAAATATTTATTTCGGAAAACAAAATAAATAAAAGCTTGGCGATATATTCCGTGCGTCCCTTAATTTTCATCCTTATACTCAAAAACATTCAAAATAATTAATAAAAAATAATGTACTAAGACTAATTTTTTTTTAACAAGTCTTTAATTTTAATCAACATACATATATTCCTGATTAGTGTATACCTTTTTTCAATACTTAAAACAGAGTAGTTGCAGGATCAGACGAAATCATATGCATAGTCATGAGATTTGTGCTTTTCTTTCCCTGACTGGTTATCTGATTATTTTTTTTTCTTTCTTACGAGGATTTAAAATGGTGGATTTTAATTGGTGCTTATAAGTTTTTATACCACCACGTATAAAAAATACGTATGACGATAATGAGGCGTGACAGGTATAGAAAAGTATATATATTCTTGATCAGCATCACCTCCTGCGTCGGTTTAGCTATGTCCATCTGTTCGTCTATGATCACGATAACAGCCGTAATTTTCAAGCTATCATAATGAAATTCAATATACATATAAGCTCCTTATTTAAAAATAAAGATCAAATTCGAAAAAGATCAAAATCGCATGAAAACTACGCCTACCTCCCATACAAAGTGACTTTATCAAAACGGTAAAATCACTTTACATACTTTTAAATGTGAGCTACTTAGATCAAGTAAGTTTGAAAAAGGCAACAGCAACGACCACTCTGTATAAAGTCAATCACACAGCAGACTAGACAGCCTGCTACAATTGCTACATTTCCTCTTCAGTAGTCTTGAGTGATGCAGCTGTGACCAATCAACTGTTTAAGTCTTATACGATTTGACACCTGTTAGAATAAACTCGTTTGAACTATATTCTCTCATTGGTCATTTTTATAATACGACGATTAAAGCAGTAAGTATGTTTTTTTTTATCAAGCCTAAAACTCTACCAGGGATTGTGTGTCTGTTGCAGTTGCTTCTTTGTTTCGCTATTCATTTGGGTTCGACGAGTTTGCCGAAGTACACAGTTGAATTGAAACGAATTTTATAGCTTCGCCAGAAGCAAGTGGCGGCCGTAGCCCAGTGGGTAGAGTGCGTGGCCCCTAAGCTAAAGAACCGCGGTAGCCCGGGCTCAATTCCATCTCAAATGGAAAGTTTTTTCAATTGTATTAATTTTTCTGTTCGGTCGTCACCTCTCTGCAGATAATGGCAAACCTCAGAGAGTAAAAAATGCCATGTAAAGCTTCTTGAGAACATAAGCCGTTCGGAGTCGGCATAAAAAACGTAGGTCCCGTTCTCGGTCATTTGTGATCAAACGTTTAATGGCACGCACAACACAATTGATCAATAGAAGCTAGGTCAAAGTCCTTCCAAGGGCTGATATGGCCAGTTTATTTTATTTTCTAGAAGCAAGTGTTTTAACTGAAAAGTAGCTATTAGCATAACCAAATGTTAAATTATTTATGACCTTGACCAAATCTTCAAATTTACTTGAAAATTTCAAGGAATAGAATAATAATTAATAGAAATTAATTATCAAAATCAATGTTAGAACAGACAAAATAAGTTTACTTAAAGTCAAATTAATTAAATCTAAAATAATTGATCGATTTCGGTCAAGGTCGTAAATAATTGAACATTTGGTTCAAAAATGTATCATAGATGAGAAAAATTGTTATCGAATAAAGCCACAGACAAAATATTTTTAAATAATCTACAGAAAAGTTTTGAAAAAATTTATTTTTGTGTGTAGAAACGCAATTGAACACGTAAACTTGTTCAAATAGGTTCGATATTTTATAAGAAATAGCCAGAATCTCTTCAGTGGTTATTGGCAATGCATTGAGTAATGCATCGAGCGCAAAAAAATTGATTTTGTAAATCATGTGGCTTATCACGTTATTGCAATAAGCCCTTCAATTTTAAATAAAAATCGTTAAAAATATTTGGCTTGCGTACTTTGCATTTGATAGTTTTGAGCGCTCAAACAGAAGAGAATTTTTTATTCCCCAAATGAGGTCGTTTTTGCTTGAAATCAATGTCAAATTGGACAGCCAACAGCTGTGAATATTTTTCGGTGGGATCGGTTTGCTCTTACCTTTTTAAGGTAATCGCTGTAAATGACTCCGCATGCATTCCAAAATGCGGCCGAGAGCCCACACTATCTTCTTTGGTGCACGTTTACCCGGAAAAGTCCACTGCTGTGACTGTTCTTTGGTCTATGGCAGTGGTTCTCAACTGCTGGGGCGCGCCTCCCTAGGGGGGTGTAAGCTATTTCCAGGGAGGGGGGGTTAATCTCACTTTAACTCCAAATTTCTCATTTGAACTCCTATTATGAGAAATTCAATCGATATTTCGTCACAAAACAGGAAATCTAAGTTAGTTCGAGACCCATTTATTGTTGATGTTATGCTACTTCCTGAAAAAATTTAAGACGAGGCATTAGGGTTGAAGTGTAATTCATGTGCCAAAGATCAGTTTTCTCATAAAATTTGCGAGAAGTTTTTGTTAAAATACCGCTATATTATCTTCTGCTTATTTTTTATTTTTTTTTTTTTTTAAAGATCAAAGAACCAAGGCAAGCGCCTTATACAAACAAGGTTTGATCTCTGACCTGAAAGGAAAGAAAAGATTATTTAGAGGAATTGATTGGAACCATACGTGAATTTTTGATTAGGCGAAACAACCGTGAAAGACAATTTGAGTTTCTTTTAACCGAGGCTAGTGTTATGCCTTAACCTCGGTAAGCATTTCCTGCCCTTAGTTGTTCCTGTCCATTAATTCTAAATTTTTCACAATTTATTTGTGGATTTTTTTGTTTTCCATAATTCTTAAATGTGCAGGAAAGAATAAAAAAAGTGAAAAGAACCATGCCCGAGCCTGGATTCGAACCAGGGACCTCTGGGTTGATAGTCTAGCGCACTCTCCACTAGACTACAAAGGCCGACAAAGTGCAACTACATTAAGTTTTTTAGTTCAGTTTTCTTTCACATATTTGTTTGAGTCAAGCTTCTCAACTTTATTATATATATATAAAAATATTTATTATATATTAAGCCCCAATATAAAAATTTTTGAGCTAATTTCAATATAAATATTTTATTTTAACCCTTTCCTACCGGCTATGATTAAAGTAAAAAAATATTAATTTATGTTTATTATTATGTAAAGACATTATAAATGAAACTAATTATTGTATTTTTCAAATTTTTATTTTGACTCTTAGTATTGTTTTTAAGACCTAGACTTATAAGTACCGTCAGTCTATTAGTGTCACAGATGAAAAAAATTAAATATAGGAATTATTTCAAAAACTCTAATTATTTTGCTCATGATATTCAGCAAAACAGTTCTTCTTTTCGTTCAGGCACAAAAAAACATCACAGTGAGAGCACTTGGAATGAGGTTTTGATTGTACCTTATTCATGCTACATACCTCACATCTCCCTCTCCTTTCCACAAAGACTGGCCAATAAACACCTCTGTTACCAAGCCTTACATCTTTCAATGTGGAGAAGTCTATTTTGCGCCTTTTGTTAGAACAAGGACTCGAAATATTGTCTTTTGAGGCTCGTTTTTTCTTAATCAGATTTTTCATAGTCATTAAACCTTGGGAAACCGATCTTCTAAAATATTTCACTGTTGATTTTTCAATTATAAGTCCATGTACAACATATGCATTTACAAAAGCGATATCTAGCACACCCCAAAATATTCTATGCCACCATTTAGGCGATTTGCGGTCAACGCAATAGAGTGCTCTCAATCGATCAGCGATGTCAACACCTTCCATATATGCGTTATAATCCTTAGCACTCCCAGGACAAATAACCGTAGACTTGGTTCCATTCTTCTGCTTTCGTAAAACGGTAGTTTCTTCGCTGCCATGAAAATTTGAAACAAAATTAACTATTTTATTGTGTTTCCACTTCCAGTAGCCAATATTGAGGTCTGAAAATCTGTAGTCATACTCTCCTCTTTTTAGTTTGGAATCCATTGTCATGTTACTGGGAATACCCTTACGGTTTGACCTTATTGTACCGCATCCAAAAGTTTGTTCACTTTTTAACTTTTCAAGTAACGGAATAGAGGTGAAAAAATTGTCAAAATATATAACTTTTTTTTCCCCATTCTTTTTCAGTCAACTCCAATACTACTCTTTCCCCCAAAGTATATTCAGAAAACTTTGCGCTGATTTCAGTGTCTTTTCCTTAGTATATAATAAATTTTTATACCTCTCTGATCAGCTAAGCACCATAACTTGTACCCTCTTTTTATGGGTTTCATGGGTAGATATTGTTTGAGTATAGACCTACCCTTGAATTTTATCATAGATTCATCTACACTCAATTTTCTGGTTCCATCATAACACTTATCAAATTTTTGGTTTAGCTGGTCTACAATAGGTTTTATCTTATATAGCTTTTCCTTACAATTGGGACGTTTTTTAGAATTGTCATTACAGTGTAAGTTTGACAGTATAGCGGCAAATCTATCTCTCGGCATTGTCGTACTTATAAGTGGGTTGTGCAGATCCGGCGCAGAAGAGTAGTGATCAGTCCAAGCAGGACGAGTATTGTAGCCCATATAAAAGTTCATGCCAATAACAGCCAAAAGCTCTTCTTTCTTGAGGTTGAGCGTCTTGCCATTTTGGCTGGCATACAGATTGCTTTGATTCACAATGTCATCAATAATAGTATTAATTAGGACCAGAAATATAGCCGTAGGCGTAGAGCAATTACTGAAGCATTCGTCCACGACAGAAGTGTTTTCAGAGTATTCTGGTAAGTATGTCTCAGCGTCTCGTTTTTTCCATTTCCGATTAGGTTCTGGAACTCTTTTTTTCGACTGCGATGTATGAGCAAGGATTGATTTGGTAAGTGGAAGTTCATAGGCCGAATGTAAAGGCGTCAACGTAGAAGAAGTTGCAGCTGCAGGAGTTTCATCGTCTGCTTCATTTTCATCTTCCAATGTATACAAAGACTGTTGTATGGCTTCATCAATAAATTCATCAAAGCTTTTCGGGGACTTTTGAACAACATTTTCATCATCTGATAATTCCACATCTGAGTTAAAATCACATTCTGGAATATCCTCTATCAATAATGCTTCTATTAGAGCAATATTTTTGGAAATATCCATCTAAAAAGCAAACATTGTACAAATATATATATATAAAAAAAAACACAACTCTAAAAATGTTAAAAGTCACTGTCGGTATTTGTAAGTCCTCCACAGTTTTATGCAGATTTTACGTACATAAAACGTATAAAATGCTTCTATAATAAAAAAACACGCAATCTAGGTTGTAAACTTACTATGTATAACAAAAAATTATATTACTTACGTTGCAAAATCTTTACATATATTGCAAACAAAAATGTGAAATTTTTTCTTAACAATGCACCTGCACGTGCCCAGTTCAATGTGATACTGAATGGCGAATTTTATTTTTTTTCACCAGAATTTTTTTTTTGTCCAGCACAATTGCTTTAGAAGAGATATTTAAGAGAGCGAAAGCTTCTGCGATCTCATGTTTGTTAAATTTACAGTTACAAAAAGGTGGTAGGAATAAGTACCGTCAGATAGGAAAGGGTTAATATGTTGTGCCGGTTTTTGACCATTTCTATTCAGTTGCAATTTTTAAATGTAAACTAAAAATTAAATTTTTTCCGACGTTTCGTCACTTGTTAGGCGACATCTGCACGGGAGATTTTTTTTTCTTAAGAACAGAATATTTCACAATTTATTAAGATAGTTAAAAGTTAAACAATTACCAACTACTTTACATTTAAAAACTGCAATTCAACTGGAATGATCAATAACCTCCACCAGAACATATGAAATTAAAATATAAAAATCTGTTTGATCAAAAGATTTGTCAACAATCAGATTAACCAATGAAATATGGTTTGTAAAAACCAATGATATCATTTTTTATAATAATAAGGTAATAGTTTTTTTATTTAAAGTTGTATTATACAGTTATCCCTGTTCAATTGCATCACACTTAATTGATTTGCCGGCTTTAATGAACGAAAAAATTTGTCAATATTACGCTCCCATAAGAAATGTTCGGTGTTATTCCCATTTAATTAATACCCGCTTAATTAAATTCCCCGGTTATTTGGTCATAAAAACTTGGGCCATTGAGTAAAATCAATATAAAAAATCCCGCTTAATTGTTCCCCAAAAATGTGGCTCACGGCTTTCTGGGAAACGAAAGAAAATGTCTTTCCAAGAATATATAGAATATTACTCTCGAATTTACCAATAACGAGATATTTTGGTTTGAGTTGACCAACTACCTAAAACACGCCTTTTTACCGATAAATCGATAACCCGCGAAATGAAATAAATTTCCATTGCTCTCATCACTGACCCATAAAAATTACTTTGGTCCAGGGAGCATTTTACCCAGTTTAATGAAAGAAAAAGTGCAGTTAAGGAGTATTCTTTTTTATTTATTTGAAAAATTTATTGAACTTGAAAAAAAATGTTGGAGGGGGGCGCGAACTTGACGTGAACGTGGGAAGGGGGCACTACCAAAAATGGTTGAGAGCTACTGGTATATGGTGTGTTGTGATGTACCCATGTTTCATCTACGGTAGCGAACGTCACAAAACTTTTTCGTATTGCGATTGAACATCGCAAATCACTTCTTTAAAGTGGTGACATGGCTGAACTTATGTTCGAGTTTGAGCAATCGCGGGACATGAAAGCAATAGCTTTTTCATGTCCAAATATTCATCTAAAAAAATATTCGCAACAATGTGAAGTGTTTCAACTGAGGAAAAACTATATATTTTTTTAGATCGTGTAATGTTTTTTAGCCAGATTATAGGTACTACATTTTTATTTATTGTCCAACTCCTAATTAAATCAAAAAGTATTGTATTTTTAAGATATGGTTTTGAAAAACGTTTATTTCCGAAATGTGGTCGCTCAAAAAAATAGCAATTGTAACAAAAACTGAACATAAATTAATTTAATTTCATTCTATGACACTTTGGTTTTCACAATCAACTACAAAAGATTATTCCTAAGAATTTAATACTTTGTTGCACAACCTTTGTTGCGTAACACTGCTTCACAACGACGTTTCATTGAATCTACCAGTTTCTTGCACCTGTCGCATGGAATTTTTAGCCAAGCCTCTTGTATAACACTCTAAAGGTCATAATTATTCTTGGGTTTTGCTATGGACACCTCCTTTTTTATGTCGCACCACAAATTTTCTATTGGACTGAGATCCGGTGACGGGGCAGACCATTTCTTAAGGTCGATATTGTTCTCTTGCATCATTGATCATTGTCCTGTTGGAATGTCCATTTTAAAGGCATTTCATATTCCGCATACGGAAGCATAATATTTTGAAGTATTTCAACGTATTGGGTGGCAAACATTATATTTCGGATTCAATATATTGGTCTAACTCCGTAATACGAGAAACATGCCCAAACCATTACACTTGAGCCGCCATGGTTGATCGTTTTAGTTGTGTATCGGGGATCATATTCTTTATTTTGTGGACGTCTCACATACTGTCGAGTCCCAGTACCGCCATATAACATAATTTTTGACTCGTCCGACCATAGTATATTTCTCCATTTTTCGGCTGGCCATTCGACGTGTGTTTTTGCAAACCGTAATCTCTTGGTGACTGTAACCGTAATCTTTTTGACGTAGAATTACGTCTTACAGCGCGGTTTGTTTGGGGGTCATTTTCACGAATTTTTTCAAAGTGATATTTGACACTTTGGGGTATTCCTACAGCCTTTAATATTCATCGTATAAAAAAAAATATGTCAAAATATCAGTTTTAGTGGGAATAAAATGAATATCTAATAAAATAGCAAAATCTAAGAAGATGAAAAATTCATATATTCATATGAGAAATGCACAAGCTGCTTAGCTGCAGTAGCTGCTTATGCTGTTTTTAGCTTGTTGTTGTTGTTGTGTTTGCTTGTTTGGTTCGTAATCGCGTCGTTCGTTGTTGTGCTGCTTTTGTTGTTGTTGTTTTTTATTAATATGTATGTAAAACATACATATATAAATACTCATCAGTTGCTTTCATTTTGTTTTTGTTACCCAGATACCCAATCGGCTCGGTTGAAAACGGTGTGCTCTTTTAAAAGCACTGAAGCGGACCGTTTCGTTGTCAGCAAACTATGCAATGTGTGTTTCATATAAGCGTACCATATATTAAGCTCCCTCTATTATTATTATTCATTTTCATTATTGAATACATTAAGACTTATCTTTTATAGTACATCAAAGGAGGAAAATCAAGTTGATAGATATTTACTTATATACTAATATTTATCTTAAAATATGTAAATAAATTATTAAATTAAAATATTAAAATAAATATAATACATATAATTTCAAAGTTATTAAGTTATCAGTTTAAACAGTCTATTTAAAAAAAGTAGAAAGAAAAGAAAGTTTTAAGGCAAAGAAAATAATGAATAGATAAAAGAAAAGAGAATAGCATAGAAACTAAATTTAATGAATAATTATTCTATTTCTGAAAAGTATCTAAAAATTTCCCGTTTAAAGCTGGTATTAATATTTATTTGTTTCAAATAATTGGGCAATGAATTCCCAAGTCTTATGGTGCTAATAAAAAAGAATCTGCTACTGTTGAGGTAGCTGTGTCGCGGAACAATAAAGTTGGTCGAACGATTAGATTGGAAAAACTGTAATTTTTCATAGAGATATCTCGGGTGTTTAGTATTGATGAGTCCGTGTAAAAAAATTATATTACGCATATTTAAATATTGAATTAAATTACAACCAAGAATTTCCTTGCATTTCGCAGTGATATGATCCCAACGTTGGATCGTTAAGTTGTATATTAATGTTGATTTTCTATGATTTAATACAAATTCTAAATGTTTAATAGTTTAAATCATTCTTGATTTTAGATACAAATGCTAGTTGTTTGATACTTTAAAATCGTTGAAATTGCAAATAAAATTGAGCTTTAGGTCAGGTTTGAAAAGTTAATTGCTCTAACGAATTTTTTCCAAAGAAATAACAACAACAACATTTTCAATATGAAAAGAAAAACATTACTAGCTGATTAATAAGTTATCTGTTTGATTAAAAAGTTAGAGCAGTTAATTGTTTTTACCTGACCTAAAGCTCAATAAACGATTATAAACTATCAAACAACTAGAATTTGTGTTTAAAATCAAGTATGATTTAAGCTATCAAACATTTAGAATTTGTATATAAATCATAGAAAATCAACATAATTAATAACAAAGTGATATAGATAACTTTCAACTGTAATTTAAAAAAAATTTAGAAATACAAAGAAATTTTGTTTACTAAAACAAACAAAAAATTAAGAAGAATATTACCAAACTCCCACGGAAATAAAAAAAGACCCAGCTGAATTCCCACGCCAATTAAAAAAATACCACGCTGAATTAAAATATTTAATAGGAATTCCCAAAAACAAAAATTTCTAGAGGCAATCAAAAAGTACCACGAATGGGATTTTTTCAATATAACTGGCAACGTTGCTACTAGCTGCTGATAATGGCCGCATTCCAGCTGAAAAAGTGCTCAGGTAGCGAAGTAGCATAAAGTGATACTTTCTGCTGAATGGGTTTTTTTGCGTAACGTCAAACGTTGTTGTTTTTTTTAACATCTAAAATTTGTTTATACTATTGTGAATTCGTTTTACACAAGAAATCATTAATTAACGGCTTTATTGAAGAATAATCTTCTAATAATTAATAATTATCTATTTTCACTTCACAGCACAACTTCAGCAACAATTAACAATTTACAGCCATGTTTTTTTAGCTGTCAAAATGAAAAGAGCATAAAGCTCAACCAAGGTAGCATGCAATTTTTTCGATACCTTAGATGGCGACCGATCGTGGAACATGTTGTTTGAGCACTTTATGATACATACCATTCTGCCCGAAAGTTGTGGAATAGCTACGTAGCAAATTTTCTGCTGAATGGGGCCATTGTTGTTTTGGTTCTGCATGCACTCCAAAGGGCCGTTATTCATTCGGCAATTCTATGAGCAATAATTGCTTTCGCCACAAGTAGTTTGTTGACTATTCGGGTTGAAAGGGGACTTTTGTAAACCCCCTCATGCAGGCGAATAATCAGTTTGTCGCTTGCGGTAAAGGTAATTATTGTCGAGTGAAAAGCGGGACAAAGAGATCTTGCTACCAGAGCAAGAGAATAATTGCTCTCGGAGCAATATTTGCTTTCGCCGCAAGTTCGAGAATTTTCGTGTGTGGGGAGTGACATTGCTCGAGAATTGCCGAGTGAAAAGCGGGACATAGTAAGGAAAGTTTTGTTTATTTTCTGTGGACGATTTGGTTCATCCCTTCTAACGCTGCTCAACCGCTGTGATCATGCTCTTCTCTGTGCGTCGTTGTTTTAGATTTGCTTGGTAATTGTTGTTGGTTCAGTTATGAAATTTTTTGATATGTTCTTAATTCTTACTCTCTGGAAATAGGGTAGCTACAGTCAGTATATGACAATACAAGTATTTTTATGATGAGGTTTGTGATGCAAAAGTAGGACGGGCATGATGAGCGGTTTCTAGAGCGCGATTTTCGTTCGTCGAGAGAGGACTCTGCTTTTAAATTGCCTACTGAGCCCAAAGTAACACCCAGATAGACGAAGTCCTTCACAACCTCGAAGGAGGCATTGTCAACTGGAACGTGGGTTACAAGACGCTGGGACTGTTTGTTTGTTGACACCAAGTATTTCGTCTTATCTCTTATCTGCATTCACTGCCAGACCCATTCGACTTGACTCTCTTTCTATTCTGGAAAATGCTGCACTGACTTCGCGCGTATTATGGCTAATGATATCAATGTAATCAGAATAACACTCTTTTAAAATATTGTGTCACTACGTCTACATTGTTAACCATTGGTTTCCTTCCCGATTTTAACTGCGCTGCTGGTGCTGTTGAGTGTTATCCCGCAAAGTAGTATTAGTTTTGCAGGAATACCAAACTCAGACATGGTGGAGTACAGGTGCTTCCTTATTGGGCTGTCGAAGGCGGCTTTGTAGTCGACAAAAAGATGGTGGGTGTCAACTTGTTTTTCTTGAGTCTTCTCCAAGATTTGTCGTAGCGTGAAAGTCTGGTTGATGGTGGACTTTCCAGGTCTGAAGCCACACTGATAAGCTACGATCAGTTCGTTTACAATGGGCTTCAATCTTTCACATAAAACGCTCGACAGGACCTTATATGCGATATTAAGAAGGCTTATTCCACGGTAATTGACAGAGATAGTGGGATCGCCTTTTTTGTGGATTGGGCAGAGCACACTGAGATTTCAATCGTTCGGGATGCATTCTTCCGACCATATTCTGCATAGAAGCTCGTAAATGCATTTAAGTAGAGCTTCGCCTCCGTTCTTAAACAGCTCAGCAGGTAAGCCATCAGCTCCCGCGGCTTTGTTATTTTTAAGAAGAGCTATAGCTGTCAGAACTTTATCATAGAACCTCGACGCTTTCATCCGTAATTGGGGTTCCCGGAATATCATCTCTATCGGCGGAATTGTCGTCAGCGTCGCCATTTAGAAGCTAAGAGAAGTTTTCCCTTTATAACGTCAATGTACTGTGAACATCTGTCACTAGATTCCCGTTTCCATCCTTGCAGGAAGAGGCCCCGGTTTTAAAACCATCGCCAAGGCATCTTATCTTTTAAAAAAAATTTGGGCCCCATTCCTCTCGCCGTACATCTTAATCTTCTTATGCTAGCGCTTTTCTGCCTCTCTTTTTTTCCGCCTGAAAAAGTCTCTCTTTCCTCCTCTTCTCTTAGTATCGCACCTTTGCAGCGCAAATTGCAACCGACTGCGGGGTGGCTTTGTTGGTGGCGTCTTTTTTTTAGAGGTGCTTTCTATTGTGGCGTTGCGACACTCCTGGTCTATCCACTGGTTTCGGCGAGGGCGGTGGTAGCCAATCACATTTTCAGCAGCCGCACGCTGGTATTCATACGTTAGAGGCATTAATTTCTTGCATGTGGTATGAAAAATAGTACATCACGTAAAAGATGATGCATTTCTTTTACTTTGTGTAGTTATTTTTTTTTATACATAATGAAAAACTTACCTTTGTTGAATTCCTTAAAAAAACTCATGCAAAAATAGTTTTTAAGAGTCCCTTTAACTTTTGAGTCGGTGTCCGGCTGACTTTTTTTTTCTCCATACAAATCGATCTGGCTTAAAATACACATAAAATAATCATCATTTCTTAAAAATGAACGTACCCTTATTTTTCCTCCCTTCCCCACAAAAATGTTTAGCTATGTATTTTAAAAATTGCTTAATTTAAGGTATCTACAAATATTCTAAATATTGTTCTTGAGATAAACAAACTTCGGAAGTAGTTTCTACTGAATTTTTACCCTAGTTAGGATCCATATCCTGGGCTCCAATCTAGTGCATTACTAAACATCTGGAGCATTGACTTAAGGAATGTTTATTAAATTTTAGGCAATCGATTCTGACTTATTTTTCGTCCAACTAAATTTTTTTTATTCTTTCTTTTTCTGTCCACTCTTATTAAAATTTTATTAAATTCATATTTTATTATTAAACATTCTGTTTATACTATCATGTATAATTATATTAAATTTGCTATTATAAAAAATAGAAATTAAACATATATTGTATCTTTGGTTAAGTTAATTAAAAAAACCCCGTTGTTATTAACCTCATTCTGAATGTATTAATGTTGTACTATAAAAAACTTAGTTCTTACTGTACTGATGTTTTTGCTAATAACAAATAATAATAATAATTAATATTTACAAGACCAGAATAATTTTAATATAAAATTATTAACTTTCACGGGCCAAAGATTGAGCAAAGCAAAAAAAACATACTAAACTTGTTTCAACTTGCAAATTAAAAATAAATCTTTGAAATTCAATATATGAGCAATAGAATTATTCAATTCTAGGGCGCTGTCGCTGCAGTCAGTTTTTCCATCATATGCAAAAATGAAAAACGATTTTGATACTGACGCTGATGCTGGTCGACGTTTTATTTACACAAAAGTGCAAAAAAGAAGTAACTAGAATGAAAAACGTAGGAAATTGAAATAAAAAATGAAAAAACATTGAAAGTAAGACTAAAAAGAATCGAAAAATAAACAACACTCAGATCGAATTTATAACAGAATCTAGAAGAATCTTCATATAGCTGACGATGTTGTCTGATTGGGGCAACCGGCAAGTTTAAGGTCTCGAAAATGTTTGTGAGCCACACACACAAACACACACAAACATCCCAAAGGCAGAGAAAAACAGACTGACGGATTGACGGACAGAGCACTCAGATACAGATAGTGGCAAAAGTTTGCATACAAACTTGGAAAAGGAACGTTCGAAAGAGCTACTAAATTACCATTAAGAGTATATGTATTATGGTGCTACTGATTTTTCAACTTCAAGCTTTAAAGCATAATTCCCCCTAGAAATGCTCTTTTATGTACAAAAACATGTTTTGCAAAAAAATTTAAGTATCAAATAACGGGCCCAGCCCCCAAAGTTAGTCCATACCATTTATATGGAAAAAACTACGTTTTTTTTTTTTAAATAATAAAAATTATCATCATAAAATTGTTTAGCCAACTCAATACATTATCATATTAACAAACTAACTTAAGTTAATCAATTTCTAAATCAACATAAAACTAACTTTCTAGCGAGCTATCTCATTCGTCAAAAAAGTGGTTCAAAAATTTTAAATCTATACAATTTATTTGTCGAGCGAAAACAAAGAAATTCAAAAATTTTTTCCAAAAATTTCAAAAAATTCCGTAATTAAATTTTTCAATTGTATAATATATAAATGAATTGAATACAAAATAATTTATTCAAAAACCTATTTTTCTTAAATTGGTTAAGGAATGGGAAAACTACGAAAAATTTAGTTATTTTACTACTTTGTCATTCTCAATGCGTCACTAACAATACATTAATAAAACGATTTTACTTTAACAGAGTTAATTTTTCGTCTGGGAAATTCTTGCGATCGTCTGATACAATTTTCAATATTTATTGTTTTTCGTTTTGTGACAAGAAAGCCAAAATTAAATCTTCCATAAGCTTCAGTGCACGTTTTGTCGAATCGTTACCAACATTTGATATTTAACAATATTGAGTTCAACACACTAACTTGATACATTTTTCTATTCCTCAGCATATTTTTTTAAAAAATTCATTGGAATAGAGAATCTTATAAAAAAATTTTAAGCTTTTAACACATTTTGTACCAGCGCTCGAGGTCTCGACCACAAACTTTTCTCGTTTATCATAAAATAATTAAAAATATTGGAATTTAATTCGTTTTTTAATGATTTTTAGTTTAATGTTTTAGCTTTCCGACCGTACACGTTTATTCCCTCTTACACCTTTTTAAAGTATCACCTGGGAGACTCAAAAATAGTTAAAAAACAGCCCATTTTTAAAGTTATGAACATTGTAACTACTTGTAAAAAAAATTAATAAAGTGTTATTGATTCAAATAGCCTAAAGTTCAAATAAATTTAATACCCAGGAACTATTTTATTACAGCTATTCCACCTGATCGCCAGACAGCGTGGAAAATGACTGGTCGAGATCTAGACTGCTGGGATAAATAGTGCATAAAAAACCTTTTACGCATACTGCGAAAGGGGTACATTAACTTTGTCACTCCGTTTGTAAATATGATAAGAAGGCGTGGCAGGAATAGAAAAAATATATATTATTGATCAGTATCATCTCCTGAGTCGATTTAGCCAGGTTCGTCTGTCCGTCAGTGATCACGATAACAGCCGTAATTTTAGAGCTATTGTCACGAAATTCAATATGTATGCTTTTTATAAAAAAACAGAGATCAAGTTGAAAAATTAGCCAAATCGGATGAAAACCACGGTTTACAAAGCTTATTAATATTTAATAAATCAACATTAATAAAATTATTTAATAAACCTGAAGCATTAGCTCTCATATTTCTTAATAATCCGTTTTCATAATAAACTTTTCTGAAAATTTGTTTTATTATATTTCATATTATTCTACTCATTGAAAAGTTATTACTGTAATTATACCAGCAGTTGAGATCTCGACCAGCAATTTTCTGGAAAATCAAGGTTATAAAAAAATTATTTTTAGCCTATTTCTAGCTAGCCATGAAAATTTCATTAGAAATTAAAAATGTATGTAACCTGGTACAAAATTGGTTACGCGTAAAAACCGTTCTTAAAGTTTAAATATTATGGGGTACAATTTGATTACCATTAACTTTTGAAAAATTCATTTTTGCATCCGAAAGTCGTCAAAAACTCCATTTTTTCCAGTAAATCACATCTTAAAATGTATTAATGAAAATTTTCAGTTTTCCCAATTTTTCAACTACTTTTATGCTAAATAAGCAATTAAAATTAAAAAAAATTAAATAAAAATTAATTAAGTACTTTAATTGAAAATATTTTCTTTTGATAATTAGTTGTGTTCTATTCTTTGTGAATTTTTACATAATTTTAGTTGTGAATACCAAGTAAGTTTAAAAAAGGCAACAACAACCACTCTGTATAGAGTCAATCACACAGCAGACTAGACAGCCTGTTTCGCAAATTGCTACATTTCCTCTTCAGTTCGCTGAAACTATTTTCGCCTAAACTATATGGTTTTTGCTCGACAAAATGTGTTGTTGTTTTTCTATTTCGATTTGGACAAATAAAAGCTTGTGAAATAGACAATTTTATATATAATACTTTTTAAATACGGAAAAACATAATTACGTAATTTATAAAAATTTCAGTCAAAAATTTTTATTAATATGTTTATTTTCGCTAGACAAAAAATCTTGTGGATTTCGCATTTTTAATCAATTTCGACAAATGATAGCTCTTTAGAAAGTCAATTGTATGCTTAATATGATAACGTATTTAAATCGTTAAAAAAAATTAATTGTGGTTTTTAATTGTTTTTGAAAAAAAAATTTTACCCTTATAAATGGTAAAAGTTGGACCACTGTTGGACAGTGCTGTGCGCATCGCCTTCCTGTTATCCGATTTTTAAAATTTTTTGCAAAACATGTTTTTATAACTAAAGAAACATTTCTAGGTGGAGGTGCAGTTCATATCTCAAAAAAAAAAAAAATTCCTCCATACAGCTAAGGAACACACTAATGTATATTGATCGAGTTTTGAATTTACAAATACAGCAGAACCTCAGAAATTAGAAGCTGTTTGCACATCGGGAACTTGTAATTTTGGAGGTAAAATTTTAAAAGTTGAATTCATGATAATATTACTCAACAATGATATACTGCATAAAAATAATAAATTTCTAATATGTTCAATTCTTTATTGAAAACTGTGACATAAAAAGGTAAGAATGATGAATGTTGGCAAAGTTTAATTAATTTTCAGCACAAAATCAGTGATTGTGGTTAATTTTTTTATTGTTTCAAATATGTTACAACAATATCAGGACACAGAGACAACAAGTTTTAAATTTGAAAAAAAATAACCTACTTTTTACGAAAAGTTGAAATTGAAACTAATGGCGTTATTTTGTAAAACGTACGCAATCTCATCACTTCGGGTTTTGTGTGTGGTAATTTCATTTTCATATGAAGTAAAGCAAATTATCCTTCTCTCACTGAAATTTTCATATGAAATTAATTGCCAGGCAAAAAGAGCCCAAGTGAAGTGATTGCGTACGTTTTACAAAATAAGGCAACTAGTTCTATTGTAAATTTTTTGTTGAAAGCACTTTCTTGAGATGTTAATAATCTGTTTCAGAATTAGAAATCAAAGCGAAAGATATTTCAATAAAGTTTCCAAAAAATTTCATAACAAAAGAGCAGGGGTGAAACTAAAAGGGGGAGGAAGGAGGATAGGCTACCTCCCATTTCTTTAAAAGTCGGCCTTATTAATACTTTATTGCTGAATTTTGTTTAAAATATGGATTTTAATTTACAATACTTAGGAATGCATCAAAGTCAGTCGTACCAATTTTTCATTTTCACCATCAGCCATACAAAAATCCAACTTTTGGATTTTACTATTGTACTTTACACCATACACAAAAAGAACTACTATACAATATTACTACTTTTACTTATATTACTTCTTTCTTATATTACTATGCTACTACTACATAAATACTAATGCTATTACTTATATTACCACTTTAACATGATACTTTTATCTATTGGTAATCTTTAAATATGACCAGCAAAGTAAATTACATTAAAAATAACAATTTGGTAAGCATTGCAGCAAAAATAAGCAACATTTTTTTATTAAGAACGGATGCTCAGAGTTGTTTAAATTGGGCATATGAAAAGCTCTGTTTATTTTTTAATGATATGTAAAAAACAAGAATATATTAAAACAAACACAAAAATATATTTTTAAATGCTGATTTGATATTGTTGAAATACTATTATTTGTTTTCATTAAACGAGGGAACGATATAGCAACTGCCACTTAGATTTATTTTGCTCGAAGGTATGAATAACTTTGATTAATTCAATTGTTTTGTGTTAAAAAAAGTCACTTAAGGCTCTTCTAGTGATTTGTTTGACATATTTTCAAGGATTTTTTTTTTCAATAGTAATATGTATTCAAAGTAATAAAACTTCTAACACAATATTAGTAACATACTTGAATATATTGGGGGTTGGAATTAGTTTTAAAGGTTTTCTAAGAGATGGCGTAACTGTCAATAGATCGCATCGGGCACATCTGTGACTATATTCATTTCAAAGCACATTGTCTAAGCTTCATTTTTCAGTATGTGTCATTCCACTGAAGTGTAAACAACATATATTTTTTTCTCTGTGAACATGTCGACTTTCGTTCCAACAAAACGCAATTTGTGGGAAGGTTTACTTTTGTGCTTCCATTTGAAGAAAAAAGCGGTTGAAGCACAACGCACGCTTACTGAGGCTTACGGGGACTATGCTCCATCGATTTCTACTTGTGAGTAATGGTTCCGTCGGTTTAAAAGTGGTGATTTTGATACGGAAGACAAAGAGCGTCCGGGCCAGCCGAAAAAGTTTGAAGATGAGGAATTGGAGGCTTTGCTCGATGAAGACCCGTGTCAAACCCTTCAAGAATTGTCAGAATCATTGGGAGTTGACTTATCAACGGTCGGCAAACGCTTGAAGGCCATGGGAATGATTCAAAAGCAAGGAAATTGGGTGCCGTACCAGTTGAAGCCGAGAGACGCTGAACGGCGATTTTGCATGTGCGAACAACTGCTTCAACGGCATAAAAGGAAGAGTTTTTTTGCATCGTATTGTCACTGGCGATGAAAAGTGGATCCATTACGATAATCCTAAGCGAAAAAAATCGTGGGGACCACCCGGCCATGCATCAACATCGAGGGCCAAGCCGAATATTCATGGCGCCAAGCTTATGCTGTGTACCAACAACAATTGATGCAATTGAGCCGAGCATTAAAGGTTAAACGGCCGGAATATGCCAAAAGACACGACAAAGTGGTTTTTCAACATGACAACACACGGCCACATGTTGCAAGAACCGTCAAGGAAACGTTGGAGGCGCTGAATTGGGATGTGCTACCCCACCCGTCTTATAGCCCAGACATAGCCCCTTCCGACTACCACCTATTTAGATCGATGACGCATGGCTTGGATGAGCAGCGCTTCACTTCTTACGAGGATACCAAAAAATGGGTCGATTCGTGGATTGCCTCAAAAGACGAATCGTTCTTCCGGCGCGAAATCCATATGCTGCCAGAAAGATGGGAAAATGTTGTAGCTAACGATGGACAATACTTTGAATAATATACATTGTACCGTTGTTTCAAAATAAATGCTCAAAAACCGAAAAAAACCTTTAAAATTAATTCTAACCCCCAATATAAAAATATTTCTTAACAAATTTTTCACGCATATGCGGTGACAAAATAGAGGCTGCATTGAATATCCAAAAAAAATCCAGACATGTTATCTCTAATGAGGAACGTCTGAAAAAATCCAAAAACATTAATAAAAACATGTTAGTGGCTATTCACTTAAGTAGAATTAAACATTATGAGTAAAAGGAAGAAAAATAGCGGACTTTTGAGTTTTTGAGAAAATGGATAAAATCAAACGTTTAGCTATCATTCTACTATAGGCTAAGACTACACGTGTTTTTAATAATCCCTATTAATTTCAGCCGAATCGCTTAAATAGTTCTTCCAAAATCGTGTCCGTAAGGTCGAAAAAAGGGGTTTCATGAAAAACGCGTTTTAAGGTTTTTTGTTCAAAATTGTAAGTGACTGTAGGGCTTATTCTCGATCGGTAATCAGTTTATAACTGTTTGCACACTAATTGTAAACACGTTAAGTACATGAAAATAATGTTTTTGGAAAAGCGAATTTTTAAAAAAAACAAACACATAAAGTGGCCTAAAGGTAGGGCTGCCATACGTCCCGGTTTTCCCGGACATGTCTCGGTTTTGGAATCAAGTCCCTGTGACCCGGTGCACAGTAAAAAATGTCCTTGCTAAAAATATTGAAGATAAAATTAAAAGTGTATCAGTAAAAACTGGACACTTTTCCAAATGCGTGTAAATGATTGAAAATGGAATTATTTTTTTACAAAACTCTAAATTTCAAGATCAAAAATAAACTAGTTAAAAATTACACAATTTTTTTCGCTATCTCAGGTAACAAGGGAAATGAAACGAGTATCTTCACTGGTCTTCTCGCAATTTAGTAAGAAAAGAAACTATATCAACATAACCACTTTGGAAAGCATTATACAATGCAATTGTAATTATTCTATGACGTGCACAGAATTTTATAAAAATATTAGAACGCTAGTTCTTGATGAATCAAAAAAGTTTGCAAAATTTGAAAAAGCTAAACCTATATTTTGAATAAGTACAAATAATATTTTTTTTTACCTCATTGACCTCTTTTTTTTTTGTTACAAAATTTATAAATTATATATATATCACATACTATGTGTGGCTGTGAGTTTGTTTGGAATACATAGCTGTTAAATAATGATTACTAATCGCAATCATTACTAATTCGACTATTTTTTTAAAAAAGGTAAAATAATTGATTAAGTGCGATTCTCTGTTGTTTGTAATTTTAATTTGTAACTTTTAGAAATTATTTTTTATTCTTTTTGATAATTTAAATAATTCCTAAAAGTAGTCGGAATCTTTTTTCTTGATTACTTTTGATTATTTTTGATTATTTTCATAATTTCAAGTAATCGTTATTATTTTAATCAATTGCTAATCATAAGCTTCTCTACCAAGTATTATATAATGATTACAACTCTTTTTAAAATATAATATAATTGATTACTAATCGTAATCGCAATTTAACAGATATGGTGGAATAAAAAAATAGAATGTGCAAAGTTGTCCCGGTCAAGTGCTGTAGACTGATGGTAGCCCTACCTTAAGGGCATCTATCCAGCCGGCCAAAATACCTAACTATCCGCCCTATCAATATGGTGTTGGTACGCCCCTACACAAGAGGAACACTTATCCTACTCGTATTATGATAGGTACCATCTTTGCTCAACGTACGAATACTTATGTCAGATACTGTTGATACACACAACTTTTGCACATGTATAAATTGAAAATTAATAAATAAGAATTGAACAACGAATAGATCATTTGGGCACATGATGAGGTGGAGCAAGAAGATATTTGCTGATGACGATGGTGATGATGATGATGTTGACGAAGATGATGAAGCAGCGAATATCCATAAATATCGTACATGCAAAACCAAAGTCAATAGTGCAGAAACGCAACGAAATTCCAAGTAATGTGGTTTAAAATGTCGAGAAAAAACTAATAATTTTTTGCAGCTGAAACGAAATCTATGCACAAATTCGAATTAAAATCAGAGTAAAACTCGAAACGAAATATGATGAAGTTGGGCGACGACGACAGACGTCGGCAAAGTTAATCGTTGCGCCAGCCACAGATTCACTCCATGCAAAATTCGTTAAGAAGGAAAAATTAAATAAAAATGCATATGCATAAATAAGTATGCTTGGGCATGTGTATATATA
The DNA here is from genome assembly GCA_963920525.1 of Dichetophora obliterata. Taxonomy (NCBI): domain Eukaryota; kingdom Metazoa; phylum Arthropoda; class Insecta; order Diptera; family Sciomyzidae; genus Dichetophora; species Dichetophora obliterata. Next base: position 234,712,837 of record OY986435.1, on the reverse strand, counting down.
TATATATATATATATATATATATATAGATGTGTGTGCGTGCGTGTATATTTGTTTGTATGCAAAATGTTGCGAAAACGTATCGCATGAAAACAACTGCATAAAATTTCCAGCTGCAGCTTCAGCCTCAGCCTCAGCCTCACTTGAAATCTGAAGTCGTTGGAAATCAGAGACTACCAAAGCCAAATTACAACAAAAATAAAAACCATAACGAAAACAACACAGCAGCAAACACAAAAACTAAAATAATAAGTTTAACACATGATGCAGTCAGGTAAAAAGTATCTAGATACAAGTCGAGAGTCAAGAACAACTATGATAATAATTAAATAATGTCTCGAGTGTAGTGAAAATGCAGCTGTCAGTGTGTGTGTGAACTTTGTAGCTGTCAAATTGGTTGTCATTAAATTGTCACATGATGTCCCAAGCAACAGCGTATAAGAAATGACGAAGCCATACAAAAATGTGACATCTTTGTGGAACGACAAAACTATTGGCTACATATTGATTTAGGCTAAATACTAAAACGCAAAAATGAACGGGAATAAATATAAAAACCAATTTTTTTTTTTTATTGATAATAACTTTATTGTTTTTCCAAATAGTAACTTTATGATTAATCTATATATGTATATAAAAATGGATGTATGTATGTGGGTATGTGGCTATATCACGTATAGACTCCAAAACCGCTAAACCGATCTCTATGAAATTTTCAGCGAAACTGGAGCCACATCTTGGAAGTGTTCCTGTGGGGTTTGGTAATGAAGGAAAAGGGGGCGTGGTACCCTCCATACAAGCCAAATTTGCGCTATCGACCACAAACCAAAAAAGGGTATATATCGTAAAAAACTAAAATATAGTAATTTTGTTCAGATGGTTACTGTCGGTAATTGTACAAAAAATGGGCGTGGGCGCAATATATATACGCCCTCTTTTTCGAAATCATGGCAATTCTGGAGTTCTACATGTTTTTATAGTGAAACTCGCTGTGTGGGTGCTCCAAGAGGCAGTCACTATATATAAATGTTTTCACGCCCATTTTTACCGCCCACAAATCAATATACATAAAAAGCAAAACGATGTGTGTCTGTGTGTGTGATGCCTATAGACTCCAAAACTACTGGACGGATTGGCCTGAAATTTTGGCAGTTGATTTGTTTCAGGTACGATATGGTTGATAAAAAAAATTGCAACACCTCCCTTTTACCGCCCCCAAATCACTTAAAATACTATATTTCAGTCGATTTGGGTCGTATAAGACTTAAAATTGGTAATTTAGTTTGTATGATTACTGTCGGCAGCTGTACTAAAAATGGGTTTGCATGCCTTCTTTACCGCCCACAAATCCATAAAAATACTATATTCCGGACGTTTTTTATCGTATTAGGCTTAAATTTGATAATTTGGTTTGAATAGTTACTGTCAGCAAATGTAAAAAAAATTGGTTTCCATGCCCACTTTTTCCGCCCACAAATCAGTGAAAATGCTATATTTCAAGCAGTTTTGGCAGTATAAGACTATCATTTGGTACTTAAGTTTGTATGATTACTTTCGGCAACTGCCACTTCCACTTTTTGAGAAATCATTAAAATTTACTGCGTTCATTGAGCTAAAGTTTTGGCTTAATTTGTATGGTTACTGTCTGCAACTGAACAAAAAATTGGTTTCCACGCCCCCCCATTTACCGCCCACAAACCAATGAAAAGGTTTTATTTCAACGGTTTGGGTCGTATTAGACAAAATTTTGTAATTTAGTTCACAGGATTACTCTCGGCAAGTGCACTAAAAATTGGCCTGTCCCACTTTAATTAAACTCACTTTTCGGGGGTCAGCGTGGAGTGAAGCAAAGTGCGCCAGACTTAAGCTAAATTGAACTGAAATTTTGGCAGTCGATTTGTTATGAGTACGAGATGGTTTCAGGGAAATAATTTTGCAGCACCGCTTTTTACCGCTTATAAAACAACAAAACTGCTGTAATTCGCACGGTTTTGATCGTATTAGACTAAAATTTAGTATTTTAGTTCGTATAGTTAATTTCGGCTGCTGTACTGAAAATGGTGAATATATTTGACATTTTTTTACATTTTTGTATATGGCAATAAGGCGGTCTATGGCAGAACAACGTCTGCTGGGGAATACTAGTACCTTCTATTAATCCCAATCCGCTTGAGACACCACCAAAATATATTTGTTAAACTCATCAACAGCTTCTTCTGGCATCAAAAATCGTTGTTCACGCAATTTGTCCTTGATGTGCGGGAACAAAGAAAATGGGTGCCAAATCAGGACTGTACGGAGCACATTGGAACGCTTTCATATGACATGCGGCCATTGATAGTAAACGCTATCGGAATGCAATGAAATTTGGTATATATGTTTTTTAGAGCAGTAAAATAAAAATTTGTAAGAATGGCTGAATCGGCTGATATAAGAAAAGCAATCATCAGGTCATAATTACATAGTTTTCTTGAAACTGACGTATGTCTATGTGCTTTGCTTCCAAAAAATTCCAAATGGCACGGTGAAATTTTTAATTGAACATCCGTGCTAAAGCTCTGCAAAGAACCATCCAAGTACACCAGTTGTGCGTTGTTATTTTTTCTTATATCTACTTGTATCTGTTTCACTCTCTAAGCATTGACTATGCATGGAATATTTCGCATTTAGATAACGATGGAATAGGTATGAGAGAGTGAAATTACTAAGTATCAAAAATACTAGTTTGAGCACATACAGAACAAACAGATATATCGATATTACTGTTATCTTTATTTGGAATATCTGGAGTATGTGACGTTGCAAGCATAAAGATTAAATAGCGAAATAAACAACAAAAAAAGAAATAAAGTTTTGAAATAATAGGGTTGCCATATAATAATATGTAGTTTTTAGAATTTTAAACATCATTTAACAGTATTAGGGAGTCACTGATTTCGAATCTGAAGTCAGAATTTTAAAATGGAAAATGCTGGATAGGGTTGCCACCTTAATTTTTTGTATTTTTATGAATTCGGGGCTGGCAAAAAAAAATGGTACACCAAAAATGGGTCGCTGAATCCGAATCCGTGGCCAGAATTTCAATATGATAAAGTTTTGAAATAATAGGGTTGCCACTTAATAATATGTATTTTTAAGAATTTTAAACATCATTTGACAGTGTTAGGGAGTCACTGATTTCGAATCTGAAGTCAGAATTTTAAAATTAAAAATGGTGGATAGGGTTGCCACCTTAATTTTTTGTATTGTTATTTTTTGTTTTTGACCGCGGATTCGGATTCAACGACCCATTTTTGATGTACCATTTTTTTTTGCCAGCCCCGAATTCATAATAATACAAAAAATTAAGGTGGCAACCCTATCCACCATTTCGCATTTTAAAATTCTGACTTCAGATTCGAAATCAGTGACTCCCTAACACTGTCAAATGATGTTTAAAATTCTTAAAAATACATATTATTAGGTGGCAACCCTATTATTTCAAAACTTTATCATATTGAAATTCTGGCCACGGATTCGGATTCAGCCCCATTTTTGGTGTACCATTTTTTTTTTGCCAGCCCCGAATTCATAAAAACACAAAAAATTAAGGTGGCAACCCTATCCACCATTTTGCATTTTAAAATTCTGACTTCAGATTCGAAATCAGTGACTCCCTAATACTGTTAAATGATGTTTAAAATTCTAAAAAATACATATTATTAGGTGGCAACCCTATTATTTCAAAACTTTATCATATTGAAATTCTGGCCACGGATTCGGATTCAGCGACCCATTTTTGGTGTACCATTTTTTTTTGCCAGCCCCGAATTCATAAAAATACAAAAAATTACGGTGGCAACCCTATCCAGCATTTTGCATTTTAAAATTCTGACTTCAGATTCGAAATCAGTGACTCCCTAGTACTGTTAAATGATGTTTAAAATTCTAAAAAATACATATTATTAGATGGCAACCCTATTATTTCAAAACTTTATCATATTGAAATTCTGGCCACGGATTCGGATTCAGCGACCCATTTTTACCCTTTAGTTCGCGCCAGCCCCGAATTCGTAAAAATAAAAAATTAAGGTGGCAACCTTATCCAAATTTTAAAACTCTGACATCAGATTCGAAATCAGTAACCCCCCAATACTGTTTCCATATGCTTAAAAATCTGTATTTTCAAATACAAAGAGAACTATCTGGAATATCCATATTGAATGGATATATCCATTTAAAAAAGGGTTAAAACAGATACTCCACTTAGAGAAACAGATAAAGAAAAAAAAAGCTTATACTACAATGAGAGCCAGAGAAAGAGATGATAAGATCTCTGCTTATTCCAAAGCATATAAGCATATGTTCAGTTCTACTCCTTGTTGTATTTGTACCAATTTTATCAGGTTTTTACTTGTTTTATCTGTTTGTACAAGTAGAACGGATGGTTCGCTGCAGACCTTTAATCCGTGCACAAGAATTTTTTGGACTGTTGGTGACACTTGATGCCGGGAATAATCGTACCATAAGATTTCCCTTGCTTTCACTAGTAGTAAAATTTAAAAATTTAACATATTCACCTTATGCCCGCTTGCAATTACCCTTAGATAGATAGATAGTTAAGGGAGGAGGTGAGCTAGTAACCTAGTTACTACGGCCTCAAGGACTTATTGTAACAAACCTATATTAGTTATAGTTCATCCTTAATCGTTAAGTTCGTTAGGAACAGTGTGATGTCCTTGGGTGAACTATCCGCTATTTGGTGCGGTTCTAGATACAATGCACCTAAGTAGTGAAGTCGGGTCCTAATAAGACCGTTACAGTGACACAAAATGTGCTCTGCTGTTTCTTCATCTTTGTTACATAATCTACACAGATCTTCTTGGAATTTACCCATGGTTGATAAGTGCTTATTAACCTTGCAATGTCCAGTTAGGAAACCTGCGACAAGTCTGATAGATGTTTCACTTAAAGTAAAGAATTGTTTCGTTCTGTGGAGCGAAGTGGTTGGCATGAATGTTTTTTCCTGTCTGTTACCTTCGGTTTTCCTCCAGCAGTGAAGTGCCTCTCTGTTTAGCCAAATTTTAATGTTATAACGCATAGTGCCTCATGGTAGCCCGCAGAATGGTTCTGAACCTATGAAGGAACTTGCAGCTCCTTTCCTGACTAGTTCGTCCGCAATCTCGTTTCCTAAATAGCCGCTATGGCCTGGTACCCAAACGAGATGGACTCCGTTATGGATAGACACTTTGATAAGCAGCTGTAGGCAATCCCATACGAGTTTAGACGTGATTTTATATGCGCTAAGTGCAAGTTTAGCATCTTTGCTGTCAGAGTGAATGTAAATGTTTTTCTTCCTAGTGGGTCTGTTTACATATTCTCTTAGGCAGATCTCAATTGCATAGACTTCAGCTTGGAAGACTGAGCTACCTATGCCCATGCTGGCATGTATAGATTTTCCTTGCCTTGAGCCAACAAAGCCAGCTTCCATACCTTCATTTGTCTTTGAGCCATCAGTATACCAGGCTTGATAGCCACCAGTAATCCGTGGTCTTTCTGTTTCCTATGTGGTTCTGTTTTGGAAGGAGACTTAGAAGTTTTTACAGAAGTTGTATTTTGGGAGGCAGAAATAGCAGGGCAATAACCTTAGATTCTCGTCCTTAGATATTTCGTCTAATAGCGCTGGGTGGGTGTTACTTGGTGTATACAAATTGTTATCAATAATGAGCCTGAATGTGAAGATCAGAGCTTCTCTCTTGACAAGAAGATGTAATGGTAATAAGCACTAATCATCTGTTTTTCGATGTGGGATACTGCTTTTTTGATTTCTTGTGGTGACTTTTAAGCAACTAGTTGCTGCACTCTTCGCCTTTGGGTTCTTGGCGAAACATTTTCGAATGATTGATACAGCTTTCTGCTAGAACTTGTACTTTATTCCTAAAAAATACTGAGTATAAAAACTAAATAATTTGCAGGTAGACAATTCAACAATGGTTTTTAAAATTTAATTTATAATTTAGGGATAGAGAAATATATAAATAAATACTAAATTTTGCTAGATCAGTAAAGCAATGAAGTTATAGTAAAAATATAGAATGCTTGCATTTTAATAATATGTTTCTGTTTGAATTCTATGCAAGTACAACAGGTTGTACTGGTCTGTATACAGGTCTGTATAACTCATCATACATTTATAACTCATGTGAGGTATGAATTTAATATTATTCAAATAAAGACAAGAATAAAAATAAAAATATAGTAAGTGCTGTCGAAACTGGCTTAGTGCCTCATGTTGAAATTATTCCAGCTAGAAATTTTAAAAATATATAAATATTTTTTTTACCTTAAGCTCAATAAACGATTTTTATTTATGAAACAACTAGAATTTGTATTTAAAATCAAGTATGATTTAAAACATTTAGAATTTAGATCAAACATTTAGAACTTGTATTTAAATTATGTAAAATCAACATAATTTTTAAATAATATTTACATGTATAACACTTATATAAACCTAATATAAAAGATTGAAAATATGAAATGCACAAGCTGAATACAAGAAAGAAGAATGTAAATTTGACTGAATAGCAGTTTTGTTGACGGGAAAAGTTTTTTTATGCAAAAAATGCACTCTTCAGATAGCTGAATTTGTATTTTTTCTAAAGTCTACACTTTTAGTTATAAAATATAAAAAAATTAGCGAATTATTTTATTATTTTAAAATATTTAATTCGAAAGATTGCAAAAATTTTCTGTTTTTGATCCAATAAATTATGTTTTTTTTTTTAATTATTTAATAAATTATGTTTTTTATGTTAGTGCAGTTATAAAAAAAATATTTTTTCTTTGTTAAGTTAAAGCAATTCAAAACAAAACGATAAAGACTTATTCTCAATTAATCAACCAAGTTCATTGTAATTTGAGTACAATTAACTTCATTTTTAAAACAATTGTGTTAAGTGCCATAGGAAAAGCACCTCCGAAAGTGAACCTAGGATTAGCAGAACGTTTTTATTTCTTAAATCTTAAAGTATTCTCTATTAAACATTTAAGATTTACGGAGGTATTATTTCTTGTTATTTTTATTTTTCTTTTTTAAATTTGGAAAATTTTTTCAATATTAAATTATTTTCAGTAGTGAATTCTGCAAACAATGCTACATTATAATTGCTGATTTTGTACAAAATCATAAAATTCAAGTTCTTTTAGAAAAAACTGAAATAAACAGTGTTAAAATCGGTGAAAAAATAGTACTCCTGAAATAGTAAAAAAATTAAAGATGTAAAACCTCAGCTCTCATATCACTTCTGCGGCAACACTACAAAGTTTTTAATAATTTTTTTATATTTGAATAGTTTGAAGTATTAGCTTAAAAATGGCATTAACAGTTTATTCAATCATTGCATTTTAATTTTTTTTCGATTTTCTAAATGGCCACCTCGTTCAACTGAGCACCGGGAGAGGTTCAGGAGTTGCAATCGCTAGCTTAACTTAACAACTAAATTAAAATACCTTTCTCTATCGATATAAAGAAAAGCTTTATTCATCGTATTAACTTTTATAAACTTATACAAATGAGTATGAACATTCAGCATTTGTGTAACACGATCTGTCATTTCATTGCTATTCTTGTCGTACCTCTTTCTAACTAGAGCCTAAGGGAGTATTAGGCCTCGTATTAGGCAACTCGTACTGTATCTTCTCTACGAGTTCTTAAACATATTAAGAAATCTTTTTTATAAAAACTTGTTCGTTATCAATAAATATTTTTTTTTTCGCCCGGAGGTATGAAATCTTCCAAAGATTCGTATACCCGTTCTATACGCATGAACGATTTACATTCTAGATCCTGCCCGGATCAGCCAGGACAGACAGAATGCGCCTTCGTACTTAATCAGACCCCCTATTGGCAGTGAGGATTTTCCACTAATTTTTAAAAATTGAATGTATATAAAACGCGTATTTAAATATATTTGATCCTACATAAATAAGCAACATCGAATTAAATAATAGTGATTATTATTAAATAACAATCCTGAGTTCAAAAGCAATCCAAAACACTATACTCATTTTAACTGTTTTGCGGCCATTACCTGACCCAAGGACCTACGTGGAAATGAGATAAATTTCATATCCGCCAAATCAAAATCCCAATTAGTAGGATATGCATTTGGGCTAACGCAGGCATAAACTTGTGTGGAAAAGAGATTTACTCTGGCACACCAATCCAAGCGATAGTGTGAGTTCAATCTAATTTCAAATCAGGAAGCCACGTGAGCACGTAAATCACAATTCGATTTAAAATTAAAATATTGAATAATTAAAAATCAAGTTTTGAAAAACGATTCATATTTGATGGTGCTTACTTTATAAAACATAATATTAAGACAAATAGGAGAAACTGAACAATCTCAATTAACGATATTACATTGTTATAAAACTGCTTTAGGTATAATAGGATGAAGTTAAATTGATTTACTTATTTAAATGTAATATAATTTTACATTTTAAGACGTCTACCGAATCAGAAAAATTAATCATGTTGAAGTTATTATTGAAATCAGTGCACAAACATCGTAAAGGTTCATGTAATTAGAATTAGAATTGCGTAAGTAGAATTGCACTGACTCAACTTGAAAAACAGAAAATGTCTACTTCCTCTCCTTGGGATGTTAAAATTTAGAGCTGAGATGAGATATTCTGAATTAATACCGCCACGAAGTAATTTATACAGAAACGTGACATTAAGCATAATTCTTCTGCTTCTAATGGAAGGTAGTAAAATAATCTTAAGGCGTATTTCATACGATGGAAGCATAATATTGAAATTCCAGCGACTATGACGTACAGCAAAAAGTAAAAACTGTTTTTGAACGGATTCTATGGCGTCGATATAAACATTATATTGTGGGTTCCATATAACTGATGCATATTCAAGAATTGGCCTTACGAGAGAGGTATATAATAATTTAGTATAAGGGATCTAAACCTTAATGAAACCAAGGATTCGTCTTGCCTTATTTATCACCATATTAACGTGTAGATTGAAGCGAAGTTTTGAATCCATAATGACACCAAGATCGAGAAAACTGTAAACTATTTCTAAGTTAGTGTTATTTAAGTTATTAGCAGATCTACGCGAGAATGTCATTTGCCTACATTTTTTTAAGTTGAGATTCAATATATTTAAGCTACACCAGTCCACAAGTCTATTTAGATCAGATTGTAAAAGATGTCGTTCTTCGGGTGATTTGTAACAAAGAAAAAGTTTCACGTCGTCAGCGTACATTAAGACGTTACAGTGTTTTATTACCGAAGGAAGATCATTAATGAATAGTAAAAATAAAACCGGTCCAAAAATAACTGCCCTTGAGGAACGCCAAAAGTGACCGAAATACTTTTTGAAAGAGAATTCTTATATAAAACCTTTTGAGTACTTCTAGATAAATACGAATTTGTCCAATTTATTAATGTGACAGGAAACCCAATAAGGTGGAGTTTTTTCCAAAGAAGATTATGATTAACGCTGTCCAAGGCTTTGCTAAAGTCCGTATAAATAACATCAGTCTGCAGTCCCAAAGTAAAACCATTAATAACACGCGTAGTAAACTCTAAGAGTTTTGTTGTAGTGCACCTACCCTTCAGAAAACCATGTTGAGAGACAAAAATGGTGGAAGATACGGAGTGGGTTAATTGATTAGTTATGATTTTCTCAAATAACTTAGGGGTTGCACTTATTTTTGCAATAACTCTATAGTTAGACACATCTATCGTGGAGCCAGATTTATGAAGGGGTATAGTATAAAAATCCTTCCATTTAATAGGAAAATAACGACTATGCAAGGAAATATTAAAAGTGTTTGCTAGAGAAGTACACAGGTTTGTAGCACATTGCTTTAAAATACAGTTCGGAATCTCATCAGGGCCGGTCGTAAAAGAGGATTTTACTTGTCGAAGATAACACATAACAATATTTGGGTCAAGTACAGGAGTTTCAAAAGAGTTAACTGGCGGGAGAAAAGGATACACCGTGCTAGTATTAAATGGAATATAGGAGTAAGTTGATTTAAAGAAGTTTACAAACATGTTAGAAATAACATTGTCACTAGATGATTTTTTATTTATTTATTTATTTATTTACTTGATTGCTAAACCTTAACAGGTTTTATAGCAAATTTAAAATTATAAAATAACTGATTCTTCCTGATTGAATTTCATAAGGGGTAAATAGCTGGAGGCTGTACGTTTTGAGTTAACAAAACTAAAGAAAAGTTTTGGATTATCTATAAATTGAGATTTTATGTTAAAGAAGCAAAGTCTAACTAGAGCCAGATATTTTATATTTTTTTAAATAAACGATTTTTTTAAAATTTTTGTTGAGTTTTAAATGTTGATTACTTACTATTTGAGCATTAGCCCATTTATTCTTGTCTAAAAATCCCTTTTTTTTTAAGCGGGGAAGCCCTCTAGAATGAATGAGCTTAGAATAACTCTCAACTTTGAATCTGATATTGAGAACCATCTGTTGTGCAATAAAATTATAGGTCTAAATTACTATTTTCAAAATAATTCAGGCAACACCTATCGAAATATTAAACTTTATCAAAAAGCAATATCTTTAATTGTTATATCCCAACACCTGGATATCGCTACGTATTCTGTTAAAAAAACCAGTGTCCGTTGTAAGTTACGGACGGTTTTTCTAAATTGCTAACTTGCTGTCTACAATGTTCCAAACAAGATTAACTTCTCTGTCTTTTGAAAATCAAGTTGCCGAAATCGCAGATTTTTACAGTCTCATCAGAAAATTTACAGACAAAAGAGCTAGGAAAATAAGATTTTAGTTAATTTTAAATTGTTGTTTTTCATTAAACGTTTCGTGGCTAACTGTAACTGACTCATAATATATGTAGGTATGTACATTGCTTAGCAAGGGCGCCAAATTCATGACCCGAGGCATCTAAATGGTTAAGGCCGGCCCTGAAAATTCCTGGTAGGGCTTTAGGCTTTCATCTGTTAAAAATTTCTGCTTTAAATTTAATGATTTCAAAGAATTCATTTAAGCAAACGCCAAATCATATAAAAATTTAATAGTAAGTTGGTCACAGCTTAATCACTCAAAACCACCAAAGATGGTATGGGTCTAGAGTCTAGACGGTCTGTCTAGTCTGCTGTGTGATTGACTCTATACAGAGTTCATGTTGTTTTTTTTGTTGTGGCCTTCTTTCACAAATTACTTGACCTAAAGCTCTAAATTATACCCTTGTGAAATCATCAGAGATCACAACTAATTATATAAATCTAAAATTTAATGTTTAAACTTTGAACATTACAGTATAACTGATTTATTTATTATGTTATGTATGTAAACAAGTAACTGTTACTCTTATAACTATGCTACAACATTTTCTCTTGAATTATGAATACAGTTAGTCTCAGTGCTGCCGTTTCATAATTCTTAATGGTAGTAAAATTTCAGTTTTGGGGAGTATTTTTTATATTTTAGGAGTACTTTATGTAGTGCTTGAAAATAGAGCAAAGCAGTACTTTATCAAAACACAATAATAATGATATGAAATTTAATTATACTTTTCCTTTTATTAATTTAAATTGATTTTTGATTTTATGTTAATAATGCTTAAAATGTATCTTTAACAACTTTTGTAATAATGCCTCGTCATTTAAAATTGTATTAACTGATTCCGCAGCTTGTGTTTTCCCACATTTCATATGTTTTGCTATTTCTGAATCGGAAAAGCGGGTGTTATAATTAATATAAATAAAGAATTATTTAGCAACATATACATTATTACTCTAATCTATGCAATTTTTACATATTCAATTTTTTTTTATTAATCTTTTTTTAATTTTTCACTCTCTTGGATGAATAGCTAATTTTTTAAAGATTTAATACAATATAAATGAGGTTTGGCATTTTCATGCCAAACCAAGTGAGTGTGATGGTTGGTTAATATTTGATCGCAATACTTGCAGTATGGCTTAATGGTTTTGTTTGGACCTATTTTTTGTTCAAGCCATTTAAATTGGTGGAAAATATTGCATTTTTTCTTACTTGTCGATAGTTTTTCCTCACCAAATTCATCAAATATTTTCTTTGAAAATTTGAGAAAATCAGTTGGAATACATTTTCTTGTTAATTCCAAGTTTGGTTTTTATATTGATGCTGGAGAAGAAATTTTTTGTGCACCTTTGTTATACATCTATTATCATACATTTGATACGCAATGAATACACAATGAGTTAGGAAATACGAACTAAGCTAGCATACCTTTTCATGTTTGTTCTATTAGTCACTTTCATAGCGAATGACCAGAAGAGCAAGAAAATTCAATGAACAAAGTGCACGAAAAAATAGCTATTTAGAAATAGTAGTACTTTTTGTATTTGGGGAGTATAGTAGTACCACGACTCAGTAGGAGTAAAATACTACAATTGTATTACTTTCGGCAACTCTGGTTAGTCTATAAGTTTAACTCAAAAGACTTTGTACTTTTATTTGTCGGTCACAACAAATTTTTTTTTCTACAACAAATTAATTTTTATTTTCTATACCCAAATATTGTTCAATATTATTTAACAAGGGAACGCGAATTGAGTGCGTACACAAAATGATTTTAATTGAAGTTCGTAACATAACAAAAGTTTACTGATTATCACAAACACTGATTACATATATGTGACTTTCTCCGAGAGAAGGGACCTAGTGTGTCAAAAAACGGGTTTGGACTTAAGAGTGGATTCTGGTACCTAAAAGGGTGTAGAATAAGATGAAATGAGTTAGATTTCAAATCGCCATCAAAACCATACCAAATCGCATCTCCCAACTGAAGGTGTGTTCACAGTGATAATGCGTTATGAACCTTTTAATGAACCTTTAAAAACTTCATTTTCACACACTAGGTCCCTTTTCTCGGAGAAGGCCACATATGTATTATTTAAAATGATTCCGCCATTTATTGTTTACGACAAACATTATCTTTTTTGAGTATCCATACGGGCGTTCTAGATGCTGCCGGTCAATGAATAGTGACGTTACAGTGTTCTAAATTAAACAACTTTTGCTATAGTTCTAAGCAAGGCTAGGATTTCGATGACATGTCATCTTCTTTCTGCTGCTTCTAAGACATTTTCTGCTTATTTAGAACATTCATTTATGTTTCCTTAATTCCAAATATAAAAGTTTTTGGGCCATTTTTCCAAAATTTTTTATCGTTTTTTATCGGTTTTAGTTTTCAAGTCATTTTTACTAGATTTAGGGCAATTTTTGGTCATTTTTAGCGATTTTTTAGTTATTTCGTTGTCATTTTTGGAGATTTTTAATTTTTAGTGCAATTTTCGTCATTTAAGTGCAATTTTACAAGATTTATTTCTTCGTATCCAAATATGTTAAAATTAAAAATTTTAAACATATTCAATTAACAAAAGAGTACCACCTTCAATCAAAAACATTAACTCTCAACAAAACAAAAGCTGTGCGCGTGGTGAAACTGTCGAAAGGGTTTGTAGAAAGATGAAACAAGTGTTAGATAAAAACTCAAAATATGCTAGTTTTTATTAAATCTATTTTATGCTCTATTGCTGAAATATTAAGGGGTAACAATTTTTAAACTATGAAACAATAAGAGGAACTTACATCCGATGACATATCGTCTTTTTAATATGTTTCTTTCGTCAGTGCATAAGTAGAAAGAAGTTTTTCTATTTACAAAAACATTTTGCCAGATAATCAACAAACATTCTTTCAATTTCAATAACTAAAAATATACCGTGTAATATACTGCAACGTTATGTATAAAAATTATATAAAATACATTTTAAGTTTAGTAATGTTTTATTTTTTGTTTATTTTTTATGTAACTGTTAGCATTTTTTAGGTCATTTTTGTCAGTTTTTAGGTAATTTTTGTCATTTTTTTAAGTAATTTTTTGCAGTTTTAAAGGTCATCAAAATCCGAGCCCTGGTTATAAGAACGGATAAAGAAGAATTTTGTGCCTTGATTAAGCATTACTAGCACTTTTTGCGTAACAAAAGTGCGAAAGAAACAAAAGAAAATCTCGACAAATGATGATGGCTAATCGGCTCCATTGTATTCAACCGTAAAATATTTCATTGCAGAGTTCAAAAGAGTTCAAATCAGCACACAAAAAAACACGGCGGGGTAGCACCAAAAACATTGACCAATCCGGAATGTATCGGATAAATTCACGATTTCGTATAGGACAATCCGAAAACTGACTACAAGATGGATGCAAGATTTGTGTCGTGTTCGTTAACAATCCATCAAAACCATGAACATGTTCGCACTTTCCAACAATGTTTTGACATGTTTAAAAAAAATCCGACTAGTTTTTTGCTTTAAATAGTGAACATGAATGCAACATTAATCCACCATAATATAGCAGAATCTAAGGAATCAGCAAAGGAATCGGTAGGTCCGAGTGAAAGTGCAACAAAGCGAGCGAAGACTCAACAAACGGCCGGAAAGGTGTTGGCGTCTGTTTTTTTTTTTTGGGATTCTAAAGGCTTTTGTTCATTGACTACTTGAGAAAACAAAAAGCAATCAACAGCGACTACTACTGCAAACTGTTGGACCGATTGAAAAAAGAAACGGCGAACAAGCGGTCCCATTTATCGAAGAAGAAAACCACATTTCTGCAAGATAATGCTCTATCTCGCAAATTGAATGAAACCATGGGCAATATGCATGAGTTACGCCTCGAAATATTTCCTCATTCTCCATATTCTTCAGATTAGGACCCCAGCGACTACTATAGGTTCCCAAACTTTAAAAGGTGGCTCCAGGAAAGGAGATTTGCTACGAATAAACAGGTCGAATTCGAAACTAAAGCGTATGTCGGAGATCTTGAGAAATCTTACTATTCAAAGGACATTGCAATTTTAGAAAATCTTTGGAATAAGTGTAGCGAGCTGAAAGGGGACTATGTGGAAGAATTAACATTACTTTTGACAAACATCGCGTGCAAGGGCGTCCGCAGTATTTGTTCTAGGGAGGGGAAAATGCATAAAGGATTCTAGAATGCACATAAAGAAAATGTAACCTATATAATTCTATTTTCTGAGATTTTTGGTGCTAATTTTGTTATCATGATACGCCGGTTAACACACGCTTGTACACATAAAAAAAATATATATATTTCAAAGATGGGGTAAAAATCTTTCTTGTATCATTCCCGAAACATTTTCAAATTTGTTTTTCTTGTAATTCAAAAAATTTTTTTCTCAACAAATTTTCTTAGTAATTGAGTAAATTAAATAATGTGAGGTCTTTTTATCCTTAAATAAAATTGCAATAATTACTATTTAGCCCCAAGTTTTCCTCTTTTCAAATAAGAACACAAAAATTTCCCAATATAAATTTTTTTCAGATTTGGATTTAGGAGATAAAAATCCATATAATCCGCAAAAATTAAGAATAAGAGTTGTCGCTATTCTTGAAATGTTCCCCACATGGACATCAACTGACTTATTTCTTTTTCGAACATGCATTAGTTCTAGCAGCATGCAAGCTACTAAAATCGAGTTTGGAAACATACCTATTATATGAATTATTTAGAAATGTATTTTTTAATTCAAAAGTATGAATAAATATATTAACAAGTACATGTATAAATTGGCTCCACTCATTTTCTAAATATATTGCAGAACCTCCCTGCAATGATTCTGAATCCTGAATGTAATATAAGCACGTGACGCAAAAATCTTATTCTGTTAAGGAACGTAAATTTGAAGAAGTATAAAAAAATGTTTCAAATCGAGATTCCTATTAAAAATTTAGTCTAATGTAAAAGCGTTTTCTGAACAAGAATTTGCCTTCAGATATTCTTAAAAATTAGTGCTTGATCTAAAATTTGCCTACTTTATTCAGGATTTCCTAGTTTTTTTTTTCGCTTTTGAATTAGAAACTTTTTTATTTAGAAAAATTATCCAAATTGGACTTTTGTAAGCCGACTTTTGGGGAAATATTTATTTTTTTTAATTTATTTTACTTTGTTTTCTTCTTGTGTTTAATTACTTTGAAACATAAATTTGCTTATCTTCCAAGTTCATATGCGTTATTGGCTTAAATGCCCTTTATTATCTGTTGATCTTCGACTAATATGAATATCATTCCTCAATTTATCGTACGAATAATTTCGTAATTTCTTCCGTTACATTCGAAGTATTTACTAATGGCTTCGTACTATTTAGTATAAGTTGAGTTTAAAAAATTTACAACCGAAATCTTTCAGCCTGGTTTGTTGAGCAATTACCAAATATAAGGAAATGTGTGATAGCCAGGTGGCCGTAGTCTACTGAAATAGTACGTGGCCCGTAAGCTTAAAAACCAGTTCAGATAGAATGTTTTTGTTTTGTTATTTGTAAATGTAACAAAAGTATTCGTACAAAATATATTTTTTTTTGTACGAATACGAACAAAACACTTGTAATATGTACTAAACTACGTCCAATCTACGAATACTATTCGTGACTGAAAACTACGAATAGTATTCGTTTTTAGTAATGTTTTTAGTAATATTTACACACAAAATTTTTTGAGTGTACGACTACGTATGGAAAAGTGCCTGTGCAAAAGGGTAAATGATACCATGACGATACCATTGTAACTTATTACTGTGACGGGTACAACATACTATTTAAAAATGCGTGCATGGTTCAGCTCAGATTTATTTATAAATATACCTTAAATTAATTATTTTTGAGTTCTCTTTAAAATATATCAACCTATATAATGAACCTATATATCATCACATAAAATCAAAAAAGCCGTAAGTTACAATAAATTCAAAGTCGCATTTTTGATTGATTCTTGATGCACCTTATCAAAATACACGTTTCTGCTAAATTGTTCACTCTTACAACTAAAAATGACGTTTTTATTAAAAATGTTCTAAAATCCCTCAGTTTGAGCACAACTTATAATTATAATTACAATTTAGAAAGTTTTTTGACTCTCCCGTAAAATTTTTTTATTGTAGCTTAAGGCTTTTTGATTTAATTTGAAGATATTTAAAATATTTCACAGGGACGAGCCCCCTTTCCCCTGCGGACGTCCATGATCGTGTGTTTTCTTTGCCAGGCCGGTAGCATCTTGAACGCCTTAGTATATATATTAAATATCATTCAGTTGTGTTCAAACATTTAAGAACACTCACAACACTATTGATCAATGGAAGCTCGATCAAAGTCCTTCCAAGGGCTGAAATGGTCAATTTATTTATTTTTAAGAAGAAGAATCACAGTAGCCCGGGTTCAATTTCCATCTGAGTCAGAATGCTTTTTCAATTGTGTAGATATTTCTGGAAAACATCAGAGAGCCAAAACTCTCTAAAAAAAGGAGTCGGCATTGAAGTCGTAGGTTCAGTTCTCTATATTTTGTGTTATTACATTTAGCAACAACTGAGATACAATCAATAGAGCTTCGTCAAAATCCCTTATATCTTATAAGGCCCATTCCTTTTCGAATATACAATATTACATGTATATAATTGTATATCTATGCTTTTTTGTGTTTGAAAAATACTATTACAAACAAAATTTTTACGTCCATGTGGAAAACTGCCCACCAGGAAATGTGAGCATTCCCGGATGTTACCAGGAAACATTCCATGGAATGTAAGAAGCATTCCCCTTTGTTGCACACTCCATTGCTTTTTTAACATAGCATGTCATTAGAGGGAAACATTCCTCCCCGCTGTGTTTAAAAGTCATGTGGAAACATTTCTCTCCGCTGTCCATAAAGTGAATTGGAAGCAGTCCTCTTCCCTGTTTTAAGAATTAATGTGGAACCATTCCTCTCCCTTGTTATGAAAATGGATCCGGCCAGGATTCGAACCCGGGACCCCTGAGCGAGAGTCGAGCGCGCTACCACTAGACTATCGAATCCTACAATAAGTGGCTAGAAAACAATGATATTAATATTTTCTATTGTCATTGCTTGACAATAAATAAAAGTTTCCACATGCATTCTTAAAGAAGCGGTTTGGAAACAATATAAATACAAAACTACCCTTAAGCTTCCAAAAGAAGCGGTGGGGAAACAATATAAATACAAAACTACCCTTAAGCTTTCAAAAGATACGGTGGGGAATGTTTATTTATCACTTTAGGATGAAAGCCTTCCGATTTTTCCTGGAGGGTGGGTATGCTGTCGTACTAATCTTGAGCTCTCGTTTTTTGTAAATATTGGCCCCATTCAGCAGAGAATTCGCTACGTAGCTGTTCCACAACTTTCGGGCTGAATGGTATGTATCATAATGCGCTCAAACAACATGTTCCCCGAGCGCTCGCCAGCTACTTTGGTTGAGCTGCTTATGCTCTTTTCATTTTGACAGCTAAAAAAATATGGCTGCAAATTGTTAATTCCGTTTGATGTTTCGCAAAAAAACCCATTCAGCAGAAAGCATCATTTTATGCTACTTCGCTACCTGAGCATTTTTTCGGCAGGAATGCGGCCATTGATTGTATTTTTTTCTGTAAATTATCTGTATATATGTACATAATAGATTCTGACATCGGCGTACCCATTTTTTGCAGTCGTGTATAGTTGAATTTGTAAGTTAATTCAGAAATTTTTGAGTTCAATTATTTGAGTATGAGTAGAATATTG
The DNA here is from genome assembly GCA_963920525.1 of Dichetophora obliterata. NCBI lineage: Eukaryota > Metazoa > Arthropoda > Insecta > Diptera > Sciomyzidae > Dichetophora > Dichetophora obliterata. The sequence goes on along the minus strand of OY986435.1, from coordinate 234,694,211 downwards.
TACATAAAAGTGAACTAACATTAATAATTTACACGCAACTTTTGACAGTTGCATTTAATGAGCAAATATTGACGGTGCAACGATGAAGTCGAAATAATACAATTAATTAAAGTCATTTTACTAAAACCGTAAAACAACACTTGCATAAATGAAACAAAAACCGCATTTCGAGCTCCCTTCTCGTATTGCTACCTTCTCGAACTCCATCAATGACACCGGCTCTGACACTCAGGCCATCCCTACACAACCGTACGTACTGCACGCGCACTCATTAGATACCCCGTTGCGCCCCTCCCCCACCCCGTTTGGACGAAAACCAAAAAACATACAAGCTTCACTTTTGTCAAAAGGCAGCAAGTGTTAACATATTCGGTGAGTACTGGAAGAGAGGGGGCGAAGTCATGGAATGAGAATTAGGTGGCAACGTGAGTCAAAGTCAAAATAAGCATGACAAAACTGAAAGAAACAAAAGAAGCAGCAGCAAAGCGTACAAAATATACAATTTGCACATATCACACACACACGCACGCATACACACGAACACGAATACGCAACACATGCACAATGAATTGTTTGTTTAATGGACGGAAGGTCGTTGAACCTGGCCCAGCGCATTTTTGGTTGGCGTAGGTTAGGGACGCACAAGCGACGAATTGCGAATAAATATTTATTGCAGACACACGAAAAAAATCTAAAAAAAAAACATGAAAAAACAAAAACAATATAATACAAACAACAACAGCAATAACATGTATTGTAAATAAGAGAAGAGCATGACCAAGAACTCAGCGTAACGAGCGAGACAAACAGTATCAACAACAATAACAAAATAATAAAGACGCAAATTTGTGGCGCGGACAAAGCGAATGACCTGATAATAAAAAAGCAACCGACAGACTTTGAATTCCTGCGCTCTGGTAGTGTCAATTTTTGAGTTATAGCAGATTTGCCAAGTAGTGGCAGGACAGTCAAATCAGTGGATGCAGTTTGAGTAGGGAAGAGTGGATGAGAATGATCGATTAGAAGAGGAGACGTCAAGAATTGCATTGGGGACATATCATATGTAGCTGCAAAAAGTTGTCTCTGTTAACGATGCAAGACATAACATCTGTTTACAATAACAATAACTTTGATTATGAATTTTACTAAATTAATAGATGCTAAATTTTCGATGTTAATAAAAAATCCAGAATATAAATCTGGAAAATATAAATAAATAATGAAAATCTCAGGATTTGTCCTTATTCATATGGAAATGGAATTGCCAGACAAAAAACCCCAAGTGAGGGGATTACGTGCGTTTTACAAAATAAGGCCAGGGCCATCGAGAGGGGAAAACGGGGTGTTTCCCCCGGGCAAAGAGTCTTAAGGGGGCCTGGATTTTCGGGAAAGTAAAGCAACAAAAAGCTGATTTATTGTTGAGGGATAAAAGTGGTGTTTGTTTCCGTGAAAATTAGTTAGCCCTATCGGGAATACTTTTTCACGCGGATATGGAAAAGAGTGTTCTCACTTTAAAGATAAATTCTTACACTTTCACTTTTCTTATTCATACAAAATATAATATATAAATATAATTTATTTAGAAGAAATTCATACAAAATATAATGCAAAGAGCGGTTGTCAGCGCCTAACTTTTTCCACTCTATTATAACAACTTCAAGTTTCTCAGTACAAATATTTTTTATAATTTTATTTTTATTTAGCTCGATAGTATCTCAATATGATCTATATTTTTGCCATATCTATGTATATAATACATAATTAATTTATTTTTAAAAGAGTTTTTCAGTTATTTTTTTGTTTTATTAAATAGTTCATATTCATGTATTTTCTCGATACAAATGTTTGTCATATCTTTATTTTTATTAAGCTGAAATTAAAATTCAAATTAATTTTTTTCAAATATTTTTTAAATTAAACTTGAATTTTCTATGAACTTTTTTATGGTATGAATTTTAATAAACTATTTTGAAAAGAAGCCAACATGTTATTTTCAACATGTTATCATAACGTCCAAGACAAAAATGTCTTAACGTTGAATTTTTGTGTTCTTTTACGAAATGTTGAGGAGTCTCGTTTAAGAAATTTTTTAATGTTTCACTGGAATGTCCTGCATTCCACTTCCGAGTGGAAGTAAAATTGAATAAAAATTTAATTCGAAATTTGGTTGTCAAAAGATAAATTTTTCGTCAATGCTATTAATTATATTAGTAAATAAATAAATAAATAATTACAAAACGTAAAAAAGTGATACATAGACCACTAAATAGCGAACTAAATTTTGATTCAATTTCACTTCCACTCGAAAATGGAATGCAGAATATACCTGTTGGTCGTCAATTCGTTGACGAAATTGACTACATTTTTTCTATTTTTCGTCAACGAAACTTCCTCAACATTTCGATATTGTTTTCGTGCAATTTTCGATTTTAGTGCCTTGACAAATTTTCTTCATACTCCTGTCTACTTTTGATTAACGAAATTTCCTCAATATTTCGAAATTGGGTTCGTGCATGATAAATCATATGAATATGAAATTTTCATCAATGAAATGTATGTCCAAATCAGCATGTTTCGTCAAGAATCAAGAAAAATTGTACATGAGTCATTAGAGATTTCTTCAAGACTGGAACTACTGAGTAGGTTGCAAACCCGTTACTGTATTTGTTACAATTACAATACACAAACATTTTTTATAGTTGTTACTCTCTATTCTAGAAAAAGAAATGCTAGAAAAAGAAATGTTGCAATAATGTCAATTTAACGTAAAAATTACTTATTATTGTCAAAATTTTATGAAACATTTTAACAACAAGTGCATTTTTTCGTAACATAATTAACACCGTAGTTTAACTTATTTGCAACAAAACGAATGATTTGTTACAAATTACATTTTTGAATCTTTATTACAACATATTTGTGACTAAATTTGTTTAAAAACTGGAATACCACCGAATTATAACAAATTTTTGTTACAAATTGAAATCTGCGCTAGCAGGGTATAAATTGATATTTTATACATGTCATAAATTGATATTTTATATTTTGGCCTAAAGGAGTTTCTTCCGACCTTTGCTCACCAACTTTATTTGCTCAATTCTCTGAGTCAACCAAGAATATTTTCCATTAATCCTTATTTTTTTCAACTATAAGCCTACAGCTAATGTAGCTTCAAGCGTCTCCCCTGACTCAAGGGAAACCTTCCACATAAGTGGCGAATTAAATATTTCTCAGCCACACAACAATTATAACTTTAACATTCGGGAACGCTTCAGTATGGACCGCGCATTGAATACCAAAAACTGTACGTTGTTAAAATTATTTGGTTGGCTGATTGTGAGTAACGCTATGTCGCGATGGCAATGACATCGAAGCAAATTTCTGTGTGTGTGCGTGTGTATATGCGTCCACGTACAGTGTGTGTGTATGCTGGTAATTTGAGAACCTTTTGGCAGAGAACACATAACGTCAAAAATTGAAAAGCTGCAGCCGACCATAAAACTTCGGGGGCTTCTTTCATTTCTCGTAGGCTCCCTCTTCTTAGCCAAAGTCAGACAATCATCGAGCGGGCGGCTCATTATATGCTTCTTTACTCGTTCATATATCCATCATCTATTCATTCTTCTCTGTTGTTTATTTTTTTTTTCGTTTTCGTTCTTGTCGTGGTTTTTCTTTATTTCGATTTTTTTGTTGTTTCAAAGTTCCCCACAAACACTCAACCGAGCGAACGAAACCTGATGAATTGGGAAGTAATTCCTTTGACATCGTTTTAAAGAGTAACGCAAACACGTTACGAAAAAGAACCTCAAAATACCGACAACTGACAACCGGCGACAACTTTGAAGACTTGTGTGTTTGGGTAGGTCGGGTTATACTCATATACGACTTTATAAAGTAGAATATATTTTTTAAAGGTATTAAATAAAATTTTTGCACAACATGTGAATGAGTACAACAGGGCTGAAAAAAAAATTCATGACATTGTTTTCAGATTCTGTCAAACGCTGTTGGACGAATGCGTGTTTGTACATCAAAGGGGCGTGTTTGCTTGCTTAGAGTGGGTCAACAAACTAACCGTTCATATTGCAATGCCAGCTGATTGACAAACAAAAAATACACTTCAAATATTGTAGCGCTGGTCAGGTTTTATGAAACCATATATTATAAGGTAGAGCTCAAAGGGTTGTTTTAAATGGTTGATTTCCCAATTTATTTTAACGTTTTCATGGAAAGTCAATCAATAAAACTAAGATTGAAACGCTTTGCTTCGCTGAAACTTGTAAAATGGTTAACTCCCTTCTTAACTTGATACTTTCAATGTCTGATGCTATTAAATCGGTCATTAGCTTCGTGTCAACTTGTTTCTTTTGGCCACTCAAAAAAAAAAATAAACAATACTGAAGTCACTTATTCCCCACAAAATAACCTTAAAAACCCTATCCAAAGCTCCACCGAGTACTTCAGCGGCTAGTGTCTAGAGCTGTCTCCAATTTTTTTTCACAACAACCACTGCAGCAAGAGCACAATACAAGTACAACATATTTTTGTGTTTCTCTTTGTGTGCTCCTCCAAGTCTACGACGAACTGCATCATTCTGCTAATGAAGGACTTGTGTGGAAATTTATAAGGCTTCTTCTCGTCTAACATTAGCACAAACTGACTTTGCCGGAAAATGTTTGAGGTTTTTTGTGTTTTTATTTTTGCTTTATTTTTTAGTGTTCCTGTCATAGCTTAAAAATTTGTCTAGCAAAATATTTCCAAAGGATTGTCATACATTGCTCTACACTTCACTTGAGCTGCTTCGCTTCAACGTTTGACAATTGTGTCTGATGAGCTGTTGTCTTCATTGTTGTTGTTCAGAGCGGCGGAAGACTCGTGACGTTTCCTTGTAAAATATGCCTGAGGTCTTCTATGACGTCATCATATAATTTGTCTTAAGAACTTTGGTTCGACTTCGTTTACGGTTCAAAATTCAGGTTGAGTTTTTCAACTTTTTTAATTTCAGTACGTGTTTTTTTAAAAGAAGTTCAAGAATTCATCTAAAAAATTTTACATTTCATTCTTATAAATTTTAAAAATGAACTACGAGGCAGGAACCACAAATGATCTTGAGCGAGCTTCTGTAAACAAGGCTACTGGATTTAGACTCTAGCAAATTTTAGAAAATTTTTTTTATGTTTGCACATAAATAAAAAGAGCTAGCTAGTTGCGTTGATGGTCGCGTTGGCTAAATTGTAAATTTATTAACCAAGTGGTAGTGAGTTCATTGCTGGGGCGAATAAAATTATTTACCTTATAAATTTTTTATATAAAAATTTTATTGGGAAGCTGTTGCTTTTTTTTTTTTTTGAGATTAAGAGTGATTACTTTAGTTGCAATATTTCTCCTTAAAACTGTCAGCCGAACGAACTTAAAAATTAGAATATTGGAAGCAAAACGTCTTTATAATTGCTTATGTTTTTGTGCTGATTGAAAAAAAATAATAAATATTCATCTATATATATGAGACCGGTTCATTTTGCAAAACTGTCAAAATACTTTGTCGCGCGTCAACTTTTTAAAACATTAACCCTAAATGAACACAGAAATACCTTGAAACCAAAAAAGTTTGACACCCATACCTTTGCAGAAATCGCTTAAAGGTAATTTTGAAAATATACAGGACCTGAACCACCTTATAAAATATGGTGTCGAAACCAAAACAAATATTAAATTTATTTTAATGGCATATTCTAAGGAATATTTTGGGGTTATTTCTTTTTCTTTTTAAAAAAGCGATCTGATTATTTTTGGTTAAATTTTGATCCTGAAATTTTTTACAAAAAATTTTTTCATTTTTATCATCAAATTGTTTTTTATTTTGCTTCACCGATATTATGTTTGTAATTTTGTATTTTTGGGCAAAGCTTTAGCTTTAACTTCAGTATATCATATTTCTTTTTCGGTGATCAAGAAGTTAAAAAAGTAAAAACTTAATATAAAATTGTTATTAAAATTTTTATTTTGTAAAAATATTAATTTTTTTAATATCTTTTAAAGTTTTCGCGTAATTATCTACCACTTGCAGCAAATAATGTTTTTGCTCTTCATTTGCTGTAATTTAATTGTTGAATTCGGTAATCAAAAGGTAAAAAAGTGACACATAGTGAATGTTGTTCAAGTTTGTTTTAGTACATTTTTATAAAGTGTAACAATGGCAGAGTTCAGTGTAACTGAAATTTAATTGATGAATATAGAAAACACTAATGAGACCCATGCAAATTAAAACGATCAATCGGATTTTGTGAATGAGAAACAGTTATCTCTTACAGTCATATGAAAATAAATAGGGACACCTATATTTTTATATTTGAAGCTGCATGAATTATATACAAGGTGCCCCAGAGATAGTATTAATTCCCTCGGCTGGTGATTCTTCTTGATAAGACGAGTATAATACTTAATGGAGTTTCCTCCCACATTGTAAATCTTTCAAGATACAGGGTGTTTTAAGGTTTTGGTACGTGTTTAGTATTATTGATATAGAATCTATACTACTCACCATAAAATAAAAAATAATATTTTCTATTTTAGAAAAAATATCAACTTTTTCATCAGTATATCAACCACTTTCGTGTCACGTGCTATAGCGGAGTTAAAATTTTGAGATTATAGATTATTATATGAGTATTATTTGAATAATACGAGTAACTCGAAAATATCACGAGTTACTCGAAAATTTCTCGAGTAACTCGTGATATTTTGGAGTTACACGTACATTTTCGAGTATTTTTCTACTCAATGCTTGTTTTTTTATTTCAGGTTAATTGAAACACTAAGCTACTTTAATCGAAACTCGAGTCTAGGTGCACTATTCGACTCGACTCGAGTTCGAAGCTATTCGCACAGGCCTAGTTGAAACAATAGTCATGAAACACGAAATACACGGCCGCCTTTACGTTTTTTAATACCGTACTCCAAAGCCCGGGCACTCACAAACTCTTATTTATAAGCACTTGCACGCAAAAGCATTGCACGAACACACCTCTTCTTAACATATACATACCGCAACATTTATATTAATATAATATCTATATATATAAAAGAAAGTGTCCGAATGCGATGTAATCCCATAACTCGAGATCGGCCGAACCGATTTTGATGATTTATACTTTGTTGGAAAGGTATTTTTTCAGTTCGGGTTTTTAAAAAAAAAAAACTTTAGATGAATGTCCGTCTGTCTGTATGTTTGTTTGTTTGTTTGTTTGTGCTTTATAGGAGGCCAAACCCTTGGACCGATATTCCTGAACCTTACACAGCATTTTACTATGACTCTGGAAAAAATAATAGGCTATATGAAGTTTTTATTAGACAAAGGGGCGTGGCACTGCCCATATAACCCAAAACTTTAAATCGCCATATTTTGGGCATTTTTTGACCTACGTTGATGCTATATTTTACATATGGTATTGGCATAATTAGGAATACTTACCAGGATAAAAGTGGGTGGGACCACGCCCCTTTTTAGGAAAATTAAAAATCGCAATATGACTATATTACATACGTGGAACTACTGGACCGATCGTCATTAAATTTTCACAATAAGATATTCTTACGAAATAATAAATTCTTGACTATATAAAGTTGTGAGTGGACGAAGGGGCGTGGCCTCGCCCATATAACCCAAAATTTAAAATCGTCATATCTTGGGCATTTTTTGACCAACGGCGGCAGTATTTGCTATATATGGTATTGGCATGAATAGAAATACGTACCAAAAGAAAAGTGGGCGGAGCACGCCCCTTTGTTTGCGATATATTGGAGGCTGGACCTGATAACCGATTTAAAATTTTCACAGTGTTCAGCTTTGACTCAGGAATACTTATTACATGATAATATTTTTCGACCATGCACACTTCTGCACCTACTTTTTTACTACGTTTATTAACGGCTTTACCACAAATTTAAAATACATATTAATTAAAATAGTGGGGTAGCCCAATTCTCTTTCTTCCACCACTGTTTTCAAAACAGCTGATTTTATAATACGTGTTAATTAAAATAGAGAGTGGGGTAACCCCATTCTCATTCTCCCACAACTGTCTGCGAAACAGCTGATTGTGTTATTGCTGCTTTTTGATTGATCTTAAAATAAAAAGGGGGAGCATGAAGCAAATTACATGCGATTCAGTGCTGAATTCTAATTGGTTTACAACAAAAAAAGAGGCGAAGCATTGCAATAATTTAATTAAATAAATAAATTTTTGTAAATATATAAATACTTTTAATTTTATTTTATACGAGGGGGTAGCAAAGCACACCGGGCTCAGTTAGTTATATATAAACTGAAGGATTTTTTAAAAGTTTTCAAATAATTGTATTTTGCCATTTAACGAGTTTTTTTTTAAAGTTTTAAAGTTTATTCGTGTTATGGTCCTTCAAAATTCGCAATATGTTATACCGTAGGAAAGCTAAATCTTTGCCAAAACATACAAAATTACAAAAAAAATATCGGTGGAGCAAAATAAGAAAAAAATTTGATGATAAATTATGAAAAAATTTTTTTTAATTAAATAAATTACCCAATGCAACTTTTCGATATGCCCTTTTAATCAGCGCACTTAATACTAAAAACTGCTATCTTGGAGTTTGAAATAATTTTAAAAAACTGAAAATCGGCTGCCATTCCATTTGGAATACATAATCAGACGCAAAAAACATAAGCAGAAGCAAAAAATCATGGAATTTATTAATAGAATAGTGAAATGAAATTGACAGCAGAGATACATTGAAAAGCTTGCACCCAAAATGTTTCATAACCAAATCTATGTTTGATATGAGTTTGTCAGTTCCGTTTGATCAGTATCTACTCAGTTGTGTGGTCTAACTTAAAAAAGAAAATCGCCTAATCACAGTCCTCTTCGATTGTCACTACCGTCTGTGCGTCAAAGTCGAAACGAATATCAAGATATACGAAAGTTGGAATGCCAGATTTTTTAAATCACATTCCTGATAATAAATGTATTTAGGGCCGAACATAAAAGCTTGGTGGGTCGTAGGTAAATGAAGTTTTTTTTATGATTTTTTCTGTTCATTTAAAATTTTTTTTTAACTTTTTAACAATTTTTTCATACAAAACCTTGATGTAAATTCGTTAAAATAAACTAAACTAAAGTAGGGATTAAAAAAAGTACTTTTTACATTAAAAATGACTTTTTTTATTTTATTTTGTAGAAAAAATCAATATAAATCGTTACAAAACATACACTATCGCACAATTTACAGATATATGGTTATTAAACATTAATTCTTTAGCATTATCTTACATTTATATATCACAGACCTCAAATACTTTTTATTTAGAATCTATTTATTTTTCGAAGAAAAATACTACTATACAAAAACCTTCTTATTTAAACTTAAAATCTAATTTAATTGACTAAGCAAATATGAAGAACATTTGTGTGAAATATATACACTAAGACAAATTTGAATACATAACGTACAGTTATTGGTATAATTCCCTGATAATACAATTTTCGGACATATCACAGCGATTTTTGAATTTATTTGTTATCTCCTCTGTACGAACAGATATTAATTTTACATTGGAACTAAGGTGGAGTCTTTTTTTGGAAAAATGCCACGGAAGATTAAGCATAATTTTTAGAAGTTTATTCTGACATACTTGTAAACAGTGTTGCCGTTTCAAAATTTTTGAGCGAAGTGAAATTTTAAAAAAAATGAAGTGAATCGAAGTGAAATAAAATTTCTTCAAAAAGAAAGTGAAGCAAAGCAACAAATATTTAGATGGCAAAGTCAATAATTGATTTTAATGGTTAAAATACACATCTTTATTTTTAACAAAGCATGTCAGCGGCTTCCTACAGGAGCAAAACGTCAACACTGTATTTTGTTGTTGTGCAGCGAACACTTCAAAAAGCTTGAAAACAAAAGCAAACTGCTGACTCAAAGTTTTCCAAGAGAGGCCTTTTAAAACAATTCAAAGGAAGCTAAATTGGAGTGCTTTTTCCAGCTTCCTCCAGGAGCAAAACGTCAGCACTTTATTTTGTTTTTGTGAAAGTGAACAATTCAAAAAGCTTGAAAACAAAAATGAACTTCTGACCCAAAGCTTTCCAAGAATAGCCTTTTAAAGCAATTCAAAGTAAGCTAAATTGGAGTGCTTTTTTCCTATGACATACAATGTTAAAATATCAATGGTGTGTCATAAACCGGGTCAGCACTTTCTCGCTTTCAGCTGACTTGTAAGCACTCAAAAAGGCTTTTGCTCCAACAAATTTCGTAAGCTATATATAGCAAATTTACAAGAGTATTTTAAAAATAGAAAACATATATCCAAAATTTTAAGAAATTTGTTTCATTTCTAAATCACTTTCACTTTCCTACTCTTCTATTTGATTTTCTTTAACCAAATTCGGGAAAAATTGGATAATTGGATCCAGCAATGCCGGATCTAAAATTTCTACCTCTCTTAGAACATGCCCGAGAAACAATTTCATATTTTGTGTCAATAAAGTAGCTGATATATGTCCGGTGCCCGTGTTGGTAAATGTCCGATCTCTGCACCGAAAGAAATGCTAGTTCTGGAACACCTTGAGCAGGCACAATGTATGAAAGAAGACCGAATCGGGCATTCGTCAGTTTATTGTGTCCAAATATAGTCGCTCGTTTTTGAACACTTTATTGACAAATACACAATTACTACACTACTATTTCAGGTGATTTCGAGGTACTTGTCGGGTATGATTCCGGTACATTATAGTCACGTCTCAGGCTAGTTTCGATACATATAAGCTACTTTATTGACACAATATATGAATTCTTTTCTCGGGTCCTGTTCGCTGAGGCTCATTTGCATTCGTCTTTATTTCATTGTGCAATGAATTTTTTTTCATAAACTTCGCAGTTTTTCGTTACTACTCGTAGCTTTTAAAAATAAAATTGAGTCCGATACTCGGGACTTTTGTGCCTGAGTAGTTTGGTACGGACACAAATTGTTTTTCGGGAGGGTCTTCGAAAAGTATTTGTTTAGATAATACTATAAACAAATTTAGAAAGTGTTTTAAACAAAGGCCTAACTTGTACTTGGAAAAGCGGAAACATGTTCATCAATGGCAATCGTTTCAATTTCAGTGGAATCCACAGACTGCTTGCATGATTCAAGAGCAACTTTCTTGGCGCGTGGAAGAGAATCCGTACTTATGAAGAACTTCTTTTGCTGTTCTAGTCAATTTTCCTGCAAAAAATTACGATTGTTAATACATTTTGATACATTTTACATAAATTTAAATTATCTTGACATGAATTCCACCTAGCTTTTTTTTGCAACGTGCCTTTTACAAGTGAAGCTTTTTTTGGAAATGAAAAACAAATGCTGCCAAATTTGACAGTCTGTTATTTCTAAAAAGAAATTGCACTTCGGACCAAATGGAAGTGTTCATGTCAAAGAGGAAGTGTCGAAGTGTGAGCCTCGAAAAAGAAGTGAAACACTTCAATCGAAGTGAACACGGCAACACTGCTTGTAAAGTTTTAAGATGCGATTTAGCGCAGACGCTCCAGGCTGGGCAAGCATAAAGAATAATTGCTTGGAAAATGGTTTTGCAAATAATTAATTTATTATATCTGCTTAAGCTAGAATTTCGATTAATTAATGGGTGTAACATTTTTATAGCTATATTGAATTTACTTTTGATATGATTAACATGATCTCGGAAAATTATTTTTTTGTCAAAAATAACTCCTAGGTATTTAACCGTATTTGACCGTGGTATACTAGGATTATCTCATTTTAATTGTGTGTTTGGTAGAAAGCAGTTACTTCTTTTTCTTGTGGAAAAGATAGCTTGCGTTTTGTTACCATTAATTTTGATTTTCCAATTATTAAAATACTCCGAAATGTTATTAAGGGCATTCTGCAGATTTGTCACAATATCGTGACCATACTCATGCGAATAGAAGATAGCAATATCGTCAGCATACATGGCATAGTAACAGTTATTGTATTTTGGAAAGTCTGAGTAATACAGAATAAACAGTAGTGGCCCAATTACTGATCCCTGAGGGACACCAGCAGGTAATTTAATCATGTCAGAGTATTCATCATTTATTGAGACGCAGTAATAACGATTCTTCAAAAAACTTTGAACAATTTTTACCAGATGAAGCGGGAAACTTAATCAAATTAATTTATAAATAATACCATTTTGCCAGACAGAATCAAACGCTTTTTCTACATCTATCAACGTTAGCCCAGTTGATCTATTTGCCCCAAAATTTCTTTTGACATGATTGCTGATGCGTTTGATTTGATGCGTTGTGCTATGAAATTGTCGAAATCCAAATTGTTCCTTTGGTAGCGGTCAACATACAATGAGAGTTTTTCTTTAAGAATTTTTTCAAACATTTTGCTTAAGCTACTTATGAGGCTAATTGGTCTATAACTATCGGGTAAATTGGCTGGCTTACCTTGCTTACATATAGGGATTATTATTGCCACTTTCCAAATACTAGGGAAATATTGCAGCTTTAAGCAGGAATTTATTAAGAAAGTTATGTAACTCAGAGCCACATTAGGTAAATGTTTTAGCATGATATTTTTTATTTCGTCATGACCTGCTGACTTTTTAACGGGACTTCTCGAATGAGATCTTTAATAAGAGATTTTTGTATATACTCCGATGGATGAGTATCTACAGAAAGTGAGTCAAATCGGTTCACAACTGTGTTTACCAGATTTTCCTGTGAGGGCGAGTTCAGATATTTTATGGTTATCAAGAAATTTGTATGCGATAGTATTTGCTTTTTCTTGACTAAGAATATGAATATTATTCTGATCATGTAATGGGTGGATTTGCGTATGTTTTCTTTTTAATAGTTTGCATATATTCCAAAAAGGTTTACTTCTCTTTTCGAGTGAACTTATTTTTTTTATCCCAATATTTGTTCCTAAATTGTAAAATCCCCTTTCGAATTTCAGCCGAATACCATGATATTAATTCAAAGTTATACATTTGTCTATAACGACTCTATTGAAGACGGAGGTTATTTCTCGTTTTTATCATATTGATGATGTAAAAGGGCAGTCTAATAAAGTTTTGTTTCGGGGCCGTGAGTGGTATCGAGACTCGCATAACAGAAACTATTTTTTCATTGAAAAATTCAAGATTTTCATCAATTGAGTCCGTGGAAATCACATCCTCGAGGTTAAGTTGCTCATAACTAAGTGAGTTTTTGAGTGCATCTCGGTATGTTTTCCAATTTGTGTTTGCGTAGTCCATTATAAGGTTTTCCTGAAAAGCAAAATCAAGACTTAACTTAAACTTTACAGGTAGATGGTCTGAACTAAGCTCATTTAGCGCAATTGGCTGTGTTATAAATCTTGGTATATTAGAGAGGATAAGGTCTAGATTTGACGGTGAGGATCTGTTTGATGTGGGTATAAACGTGAAATCAGCACAATGAGATATTGTAATTGGAAACAATGTGGTGAATTCATTTAGTATATTTCCCCAAGAATTTGCCCGGGTACAACCCCATTCTCGGTGCTTACAGTTTAAATCACCACAAAAAATAAAATATGTATTAATATTAAAAAGTGTTCTTAGATCCTTCTTAAATTTATTTCGAAGTTCAATTTGATTTGATCCACCTGGAAAGTAAACGCTGAAAAGTTTTATTTTTTTTTCTATCTGCAGTAATTATTTCGATGCCTATATTTTCTATTATTTCAGTATGAATATTTGGTATTTCTAAGAAATTAATGGATTTTTTCACTAATATGACAACACCACCACCAGTTCTTTCTCTGTCCTTTCGCAAGCAATGGTAATTCGGATGGTGAAGTTTATTTGTAAGCTTAAGCCAAGTTTCTGAGATCATGCAAATATCTATTTCGCTTTTGACTAAAAAATCAAAAAGCTCCAAAAACTTATTGCGGATGCTGCGAGCATTCCAAAAAATAACTTTAAGATGGGAGAGAGACATTATTTATTGCTAGAATACAAGTACTAAATTACTAATTGTGCGATAGCGTTAAACTGATCTTGCTTATTTTTACATTCTCTTAGTTTTAACATTAGATCAAAAGATATTTAAGTAATTTCCTCTTCGGAGAACAAGATATTGTTATTGTTATTGTTGCTGAAGTAAGTTGTTGACTCTGTTGGGTGAGCATACGACGAGAACCGTGTATGTTCTCTTGTAGGAGTTGGTGAAGCAGTGCAAGATCCATGTACCGCTTGGTTTTTGTTAAGAGGCGAAAATTGCAAGTCCGAATAACTAAAATTTACTCGAGGGAGTGCCTTAGACAAACGTGCTGAGCTCGAACTCTTACGATTGTACTTCTCTTTGATTTGAATAAACATAGCACGATTTGGACATGTGCGTTCAGTTGATTTATGTTTGTTATTGCAGTTCGCACATCGAACTCTTTCTGTTATGCTGCAGTCTGATGTTTTGTGCTTACCGGCACAATTTGCACACTTTGTTTTTATGAAGCAACCTCGTTCGCCATGGCCGAATATTTGGCAATTTCTGCACTGTACTATTTTATTTTTTAATTTGCGTTGATAGTCCCAACGGATTATGACACGGAAAAGAGATTTAACTTCTCGGCGAAGATTATTTAATTTTACGGAGCCGTTTTCAAAGTAGACAATGTAAAGGGTTTCATTGTAACTTTCATATGTTTTTGTCACGATTTTAACCTCCTTGCACTTGAAACCTAAAGAAATCAGTTCGGTTTTAACTTCTTCCGATGTTTTCTTTTCTAAACCGTAAATAACGACTTTAAATGATCGTTCGCTTTTGAGATCGTGAGTAAAGGACTGCAACGAGTTTTCACTTAATATTTTTATAATATTATTATATGTTTCTTTAGATTCACTAATAATTTTAAAACCAAGTAACATTTTTTTTAACAAGAAAATCGTTTATGTTTTTTTCAAATAACAAATGTTTTATCAAGACACTATCTTGTAAAAGCACTTTAATTGGAGGAATTGTTATT
This sequence comes from Dichetophora obliterata, assembly GCA_963920525.1. Classification (NCBI taxonomy): domain Eukaryota; kingdom Metazoa; phylum Arthropoda; class Insecta; order Diptera; family Sciomyzidae; genus Dichetophora; species Dichetophora obliterata. Next base: position 234,679,204 of record OY986435.1, on the reverse strand, counting down.
TTCAGTGATTTTTTATTTGGGGCACTTTCATCGTACTCCATTTCAAGATCATCGTCGGCTAGTGCTTGTAAAGGCGTCCAGTAATTTTTTCGCGAATTTATTTTAGAATCATTACTTGATTTGCTTTTATCAACAATTTTAGGAATCTTAGATGATGACATTTTGTCTTCATCATAGTGTTTTGCACCACGTTTAGAAATGTTTATATAGTTTTTGAGAAAAGATTTTTTTTTATTTGCTTTGTTAAATGAGCTCACACGTCCGTCTTGAACAATAGCAAAATAGAGAATGAAAAATGACTTTAATCCAAAGTTTTGGTTAAAAATTAGTCCAACATTTTTAACCGTGCACATATATACCGAGCGACTATATACGAAATCCCATGAAAATATTTATTTGCCAGTGAAACTATTAAATATTGACATAATAAAGTCTTTCAAAGAAAGCGCAACTCTGCCATACTACAATAGGAAAGGTGAAATGCGCGACCAAGTAGAACACTGCTCAACTTATTTCGGCAGGTCGAGCTTTGCTCGTACTTTACCCCTTCGTACGATAGTTACGATATGACAACGATCAAAGCTTGTGGTCGAATTTTGATTTGACCTAACGCGTCTTTTGTGATTTGGACTTTCGAATTTGGAGCGTCGAAGCAATAAGCTGTCAAAGTTTTAACATACCGCTTGAAAAATCCATTACATAACTATTTTTTGAGGAAAATATCAAAGTTGAGTGAACGTTTTTCTTTAGAGTTACTGAAAATTTCCATTCAAGCTGTAATCAAATTCGCAAACAAATTATATATTTAATGTTTTCGTCGAGTCAAGTATAGACAAACAAAAACTTATCTTTAAACTGCATACAAAGTCAAACCGAGTGCGTCAAATTGCTTAAACGTCAAAATTAAAGTCCTCTTAAAGGACTCAATTGAAATTAAAAATGCAATAAAAGCATTTAGTGGATTAAATGGCCGAAAGAGTTTGGCTTATGCAGTAGTTGGAGTACGCAAATCATAGGCATAAGAAATACACTGTGAACAACAAAAATATCACAACAACTGTGAAATTATTGGGGCAGAATTAAAATGTCGATGCAAAAATGCACAAAATCGGAATTTGTTAAAATTGCAAAAATAAAATTTTACACTCAACTACACCGATAGCGAATTGGTGCTTGAAACCATAGCTCTTCGAGTGGGTTACGCACTAATTAAATTCATGGGGTCAAATGTCAACAGAGGGAAGAAAAAGCGCAAAATAAAGAAAACAACAACTACAGAAACGAAACTCATTAAAGCATATTAAAGAAGGGCAGCAGCAGCTAATGAAAAGAAATGCCGACATAGGAAATAAAATCGAAGAATAAGAAGGAAAAAAAAGCTAAATATGTTTAGGCTCAACATCAGCAACAACAACAACAACAACATAAAAAACGAACCGAAACGAAAATATGCATACTTCATAGCTCAGCAGCCCCTGATGGTTCCGAAAAGTTCAATAACCGACAAACTGTCGGCAGTGCAATTGGACATTGGGAAGGGAAAGAAGCAGATGAAAGAAGTCAAATTTAAGGGTTAAGGGGGATAGAGACTAGGATGAAGGCACAACATTTACAAATTCTTCATTGAAGTGGGAAATCATCGAAAACGTCCCGGATAACGAGCTCACTCAACAAGCTGCGCTGCAGCTAATGCAATCCTATTGATCCTTTATATGTTATGTTCGTCTCGACCTCCACCACGCCCCTCTTTTCCACTTTTTCAAATGATTCAAAGCAAAATAAGCCACTGGCCATCACACACTCATACTCATACACTCAGTCTCTTTCTCATACATACACACACACTTGCGTATAAGTAGCTTCTTTACGCACTTTAATATTATTTTTACTAAACATAATGCACTTTTTTATTTCCTCTACTGAGCTGAGGGCTCACACACATACTCACTGTAGCTCATTGCACACACGCACTTTGTATTGGCTTATAAAGGCATATTGATTCCCTCGTACCCTCTGGTATTCTCTGCTGGGACCATTGTATAGCATGGACACTAGAACCCAATCAGTTTGAGTTTTAAATTAAAATACATGCTGTCTTCTTTTAACGCCATCCCCCCTATATTCCAACCACTGTGCTGCATGCGGCCTTCGTAGTATCTCTGCTTCCCCCCTCCCCCTACTCAAACGTCCTTACCGCCAACCTGTCACTTATCCACCGCGCAGTCTATTTCTAGTTTATTCTTTTTTTATGCATAGCGTCAGTTACGCATTTTGTGCAAATATCCTTGATGCGTCGTTCATTTTGTTTGTATAGCGGTGTATTTGTAAGTATGAGTATACTTTTTAATGTATGCGTGTAATATGTCGACCCCTTTTTCTAATACAAACGAAAACTTTTCCGTTCAAATACAGCAAATTTATATATGAGTTGTACTTTTTTTCTTTCTCTCTCTTATTTTGTTTTTTATTTTTAATATCAAAGTTTTGATGAATAAACAATTTTGAGTAGTCAGCCGATTAAAGTACCGCTTACATCTCGAAAACCGTTGAAATAGCTAAGTATGTGGATTAAATTTTAGTGCTTCTCATGCTAGGAAAATTAAATAGAATACTAATCATATGTACTAGGGAGTCCAATCCCGGAAGCTTTTCTCAATACCGGGATTATCAGGATTGAAAATCTCAATCCTGGGATCCCGGGATTAGTTCGGGATTGAAAACTTTAAGAAGTTAATAATTCAAAACGTTTTTTATACAATTTTTAATTATTTATTAGTTGAAACCAAAAAAAAAGTAAATTATTCATTTATAAAGCAACAAAAACAAAATACATTAAGGGTATTCATAATTGCTTTTGTTTTTAGTGTAGTTTAGAAACCCCGTAGTATTGATACCACACTTTTTCGAGCGGTTTTAATATTTTTTGTTGTTATGCATGAAATATCTAAAAACCAAAAGCGTTGGAATTTTGAATAGATCAATGATATGTTTAACTAACGTGGTTTTTAAATTTCCATAAACAACTGATCGGTTGCCAGTTATTTTCTGATTGCAAAAATGGAAGAAGCTCAAACTGCAAGTTAAACTTTTTATGCCATATATTAATAAAATATCAAAAATTGGCTAGTGAATTTATTTGCATAGGAACAAACAGCAATAGTGGGAGGTTCAAAATAACAAATTCTATTTTAAAGGGTGCTCATAATTGTGCTTTCCAACTATGGCAAAAAAACCACAATACCGCACAATTGTGAATACCCTTATTGTTAATAAGCACAAAAAAACTCAAATAATATCTAGCAAATTGTATTAATTTATAGAACAAAAAATATAAAAAAATTAAATACAGAACAGTTTAAGGTATTTTTACATGAATGTTAAACATTTTTTTTTTAGACACCGTATTCATGTTTTTTTGTGTTTAAGTCTAATCAAGGTTGGAAAAGACTATTCAAAATTAATTTTTTTTTTTGTGTTATTATTTTTAAAGTAATACATGAAGCTGATCAAAGCGTCTTATTTTTCATTAGTGTTTTGCTCGGATATTACTATAAATATAACCCGCTGCTGAGAAACACCGCTTTGATTCTATGCTAGTTGGAGAAATAGTTGTACGATAATCGTAAGTAATTTGTAAGTTTCGATCACGATTGCCTTCACTACAAAAAATTATTTCCTAAGTCTCAATATCTGACAATTTGTAAATACATAGCTGACTTCCCGATGTTCCAAATTCTTTTACAACTTTGCAAAGTCTTGCTCAAGTGATACACTCATCGTCCTAACAATTTTTTTCAGCCTCAATTAAAGGTTTTTCTAATTTTTTATTCATTTATATCAGCTTAAGTTGAAATGGTTGCATTAACATTAATATTTGTAATAGAAATTTTTTTTCTTTCAAAATCCCGGGATTTAAGGGTGCTTAAATCGTTCGGGATCCCGGGATTAACTTCCTTAATATGTACATTTTGTAAGAATATCGCTAACGAAGCAATAAAGGGAAATAAGTATATTTTAGCAAAACTAATTAAATGCGAATACCCACAAAAGGTTGATTAAAAGTTTCACTAAATATATTTAATTTGCATTAATAAATAACTAATAGTTTCAGTTTTCGCATTTAAATGAACACCGAAGCTAAACTAATTTTCTCCATATTCATTAAATATTGTTTAGTCCATCAGAGAGCCATCCGAAGGTATTTCAACTAGAGATATTAGCTGTATGACTTGAGCAATATCGCCATTTTGACTAAATTTCAAAATATTTCCGGGCAAAACGTTTCTTTGCAATGCAACCTCCGCATTATGATTCGTCGGACAAAAATTAATTTTAAAAACGAAATTTTTTCGAATTTCGTAAGCGAGTCCGCTTTCTTAACTTATTTCAACTAACAATAAAACTTCCAATGGATTCCATTTTTAAAATTTTAAAAAGTTTCTACTTTGATGTATAGGTTCAATGTATGTGATTTCTAAGAAACTTCTGAATTCAAGTTCGAAATTTTTTCCCTCGATAAAACTTCAAAAGGAACTTGCGAAGGCAAGTTTAAAGTTTCACTGAGCTTGAAGTGCATGCTTCTATAGGAACATACTAATCACTTTAACGCAGGGCCAGATTACGGTTGGTGGGAGCCCTGAGGCCAGTTATTAGTGGGGGCCCCTAACAATGAATGTAAAAAGTTGGTTGCACAAAAACGTATGCAGAGTCACTATTATACCTTTAATTAAATAATTTTTATTATGTTTAAAATATTAAATTAGAAAAGTCGTTAATTGTAATACTAATATCGTTAATGACAATCATCAGAATAGTATGAGTGGTTATTATTCAGAAGTTCTACGATATTTAATCGAAGCGAACACTTCGATAACATTTTCGAAAGATAAACCACGAACAATGTCAATTTCTGTGCTCAGAATCATGAGGCTGGATTCTTGAATCCTCCTCAAATTTTTTTTTTCGATTCATTAAAAAAATAAGAAATATTATTTTAAAATAAACCCTGTTTTTCTCCGAGTTTTGATAAACAAGAAATGTTCATAAATAACTCAACGAAAATTATATGTAACAAAGTAAAAGAGCGGCCAATGAATCTGAAATTTTCTTAAATAAAACAAGTTTGTTTTTTAGAAAACAACAAGGACAAAAGATAATGTGTTACTACCAGACCATTTCACTTAAAAGTAGTTGATTTTCTTTGTTTAAAATTTCATAAATTTTTTTCTTAATAATAGAAAAAAATTTCCTTTCGTGTTCGTATGCAAGTATGCAACATAATATGAGCTAGCTGAGCTGGTTTTATTACGACATATACAGTACAATATACAACAAGAATCCACACAATAATCGGTTCTTCTTTCTAAAATAAATCTATTGAGTACTCGATTCAACATTGGTTTTTTTAAAATTTTTTTCCCATTTCTAACATGGATGGTGGGGCTCCCAAGTGGTGGGTTAGTCCGGCCCTGCCTAAACGAGGTAGCTATCTCAACTTGTAAGAGGATATATTTTCAGGCTCTATGAAATAGCTCCCAATGAAATAAGTCTGAAGAGAGAAAATGGAATAAATCTCAGTATTTAAATAATTGACGAAACCATTCCGCAGAATGGTTTTAATATTCGAGGGATTTTAAAAAGGATAATTCTTTTCATTGTACCAAATGAATTAAGTTTAAAAATTTCTAATAGTTAAACGTTTCGCGCAAGGGAAATATTGATTCTTTGAAAGTTACGTTTTGTTATTACAATAATGAAATGAATTTAAACCTCTGATAAGACACAATTACTTCTTTTAACTTCTGGAAGCTAGGATTTATGTAATCTTTTTAAGTAAGCTGATATTGCCCGAGTAAAAATATGAGCGGTCGATCATCGGCCGTACAAGGGTCAAAGACGGCCAAAAAAAATCCAAAAAGCCCAGCGCCAGAAAGTTGGGTCAAATTACGGCCGTACAAGACCTAAATTTAGTTGTATGGCCTTTGTACGGCTGCTGTAATGCCATTGTACTGCCCAGATTATTTAAAAACGGCCTCTGTACAGCCGCTGTACGCCCGTTGTGTGGCCGCTGTTTGGCCAAAAAGTCCTGTAAACGACCCTTGTACGACCCTCGTACGGCCGAGAAAATTATATAAAATAAGGCCTTGTACGGCCGCTGTTTGGCCTTAGCCAAAAAGTTTTTATTTTTACTCGGGTTGTTGTCATATCAATAGGGACACCAGTTAGCGCTTTGAAATATCGACATATTGGATTCGAAATATTAATAATATTAATTACGAAATATTAACATTGGAAGAGGTTTATTTATTTTATTACTATTTTACAAGTAATTAATATTCTTTTATATACTTTTATATATTCTTTTAAATATTCTATTAATATTCTTTTATACTCGTTCACAATTTTCTTATTGGGCAACTAATTAAGAATACTTCAAATTTTCCAAATATATTCCAGTTTTAGTCGGCGGAAAGTGCGTTAGACTATCAACCCAGAGGTCCCTGGTTCGAATCCGAACTCGGGCATGGTTCTTTTCACTTTCTTTATTCTTTCCTACATTTAAGAATTATGGTAAACTAAAAATCCACAAATAAATTGTGAAAAATGTGAAATTAAAGGACAGGAACACAACTAAGGGCTATGAAATTAATGACTTCATGTTACCGGGTTTCAATTTTTACGCGTGTTGCAACGACTCGTATCCTGCTGGTGGTGTTGGAATTTTCGCAAGAAATAATATTAATTGCAAGTCAGTTTGGTGCAGTACTAGTGGTGCAGATATTTTAAAAATAACATTAAAGATAAACAATGATAATAATTCAATTTGGTGCATATACAGACTTCACTCCAACCCAGTACAAGACTTTCTTGTTGATTTTAATAGTTTACTATGCAAGGAAAAATGCCAAAATTTAATTGTTATGGGGGACTTGAATCTTGATACATTTTTGAATAATGACTCTGTTGATCGTTACAATAGTATAATCGCAACTCACGGACTTTACTCTTTTATTAATGATTGTACTAGGCCAAGTTCTGGTTCTTGCATCGATCATTTATTGGGTCGTTTTTCAAGTAGTCAGGAATTATATACTTGTATAAATATAGGCTTGAATATTACTGACCATTGCATGACAGGCATCGTGCTTAAAAATAATGTCGCTACTTGCGTTAAGAAAAATGAAACAAAAACTATTATTACAATTGACTATACATGTCTTAACAATTTGCTTTTAAAAGAGTCATGGTCTGATGTTTATAATTCACATAATGTATGCATAGCTTACAGTAAATTTTTAAGTAAATTCAAATCTTATATAGATCTAGCCACTTCTTCTCAGTGCGTAAATGACAAAAAAAAATGTAAAACTAAAACCGTGGATTACAAATAATATCCTACGTAAAATAAAACTAAAAAATAAACTCCAGATGAAATCGTTAAAACATCCTTATAATAGTTCTTTAAAAAATCGCTTAAACAAACTGGTAAAAGAATTAAAACATGATATTCCTCTAGCTCGTGACAGTTTTTACCAAAATGCATTTCATAAGTCCAGAGGCAATTTGAAAAAAGAATGGGAATTAGCAAACCAAATTGCTAGTAATTATAAAAAATGTGACTCAGAAATAAACTTAAATATTAAAGGTGCTCCTTCTTCTGACGAAAATTTAATAGCCAACTCCTTCAATGATTTTTTTCGTATCAATAGCTAAAGCTGCTGCTCATAGCCATACAAGCTCAGAGCATTACGATATATTACCTGATCCGCCTGCAATGCATAGCTTCTTTTTCGAAAGTATTTCTGCAATGGAAATTAATAAACTAAGAAATTCTCTCGATAACAGCAATTCTTGTGGTGTTGACAACATCCCTAACGCTCTGCTTAAGAAAGTTGCTTTCAATTTATCCGATATATTAGCTTATCTCTTTAATTTCAGTATCCAGGCTGATGACTTTCCACCTGAACTCAAAAGCGCTGTGGTCATTACCCTCTTTAAAAAAGGCGATCAAAGTAATATGCAAAACTACCGACCTATCTCTCTGCTTCCATCAATTGCTAAAGTTTTTGAAAAAGCAATGAAAAAGCGTATTCTTAATTTTCTTTTTAAGAACTCTTTTCTTAGTCATAGTCAGTTCGGCTTCAGAGAAGGTAAATCAACGGAAGGTGCTCTACTTGACTTTCTTACCTTCGTGAATAATGCAATAGATGATAAAATGTTGACTGCATCACTTTTTGTAGATATCACTAAAGCGTTCGATATGGTGGATCATTCAATTCTTCTAGATAAGCTGAATTCCATTGGGCTTAGAGGGGCAATTCACAAATGGTTTTCTCAATATCTAAGTAACCGTATTCAAAGGGTTAAAATTGGTAAGACTAGTGGAACCCAGCCACTACTAATATTGGTGTTCCACAAGGTTCTGTCATTATCCCAATTTTGTTTCTTATTTATCTGAATTCAATTTTTCTGCAAAATTGGAGCGGTCGTATTACAGCGTTTGCGGATGACTTGGGCATTTCATATAAAACATCTTCTATGCTTGAACTTACCGCAATGATAAACGTTGATATAGAATTGCTGAGAAAATGGTTTAGCAGGCACAAACTAATTATAAGTAACAAAACTAAATTGTTGTTTTTAAACTAGCCACTCAAGATCTCACAGAAATATGTTTTACGATAAATACCACGACCCGTCTTGTAAAAAGTTTGTCTTCTATTCCAATGATCCAAATTCATATAATCCAGTATGTAACTGCGACATGAACTGCTTTGAAATTGAAATTGTCAATTATTTTAAATATTTAGGCATAAAAATAGACAATAAATTGAGCTGGAATGAATATTCAAACTCTCTATAGACTTATTTTCAATCTGTTATAAGAAAATTCGATCGCCTGCGTAACTTATGTTCATTTAAAGTCCTAAAAATGCTCTACTTTGGTCTGTTTCACTCTAAACTCAGTTATGGTATCTGTTGTTGGGGTGGAGCTTACAATGTCAAATTGAAACCATTGCTAACTTTACAAAAATGCATCGTTAAACCAATTTTTAATGAAAGTCGACTGTCGCCTTCATTTAAACTATTTAAATCTGCTAATATTTTACCTATTAAACACTTATTTTATTATAAAGTTTTGAAAGTATTCTCTAAAAAACACAGCAACCTAATTTCTTATACAGTGAGTCATTATAATCTCAGGAGAGTGAACTCTGTATTGATTGCACCCTACCGCACCACTGGTTACCGGAATAGCTTTTCAATTGTAGCTTGTCGCCTATACAACATGCTACCTGCTAGCATTAAATTCATAAACTATATGAAGTCGTTTCTGAGGCACCTAAAGTCCTGACTTTTTAACTTCAACTTGGATAACATTGATTAACTCCTGCAGACTTTAGTCTAGTATCCTCTCCTTTCATCAAATTTTATACTTCTTCTATTTTTTTCCTTCTATTTTTCATTCTATCTGTCTTTTCTCTTTACTCCGCACATATTTAAAATTTAAAATTAAATGTAAGTTACATTTAAATATTAACTCGTGATGGGCAACACAGTAATTTATTTACTCCACCTATCACTACCTTATCTCTTACCTTATTATACTTATTGATATTAATGGTAAACTTTTTATAAAACATGTATTGTATTAAATAGATATTTAAAAGAAATGTGAATAAATTGAATTGAATTGAATTGAAATTGAATTGAAATGCTTGCCGAGGTTAAAGCATAACACTAGCCTCGGTTAAAAGCAATTCAAATTGTCTTTCACGGTAGTTTCGCCTGATCAATAATTCACTTAGGGTTCCAATCAATTCCTCTAAATAAATCTATCCCTTTCCTTTCAGGTCAAAGACCAAACCTTCTTTGTATAAGGCGCATGCCTTGGTTCTTTGATCTTTTATTAAAACAAAAAAAGTTTTAAAACATTGTAGAACATTTTTTGGATTATACTTAGCAGGATGCCAAAACAGCGTTTTTTGGATAAAGCTCTTTTTGTTGTTGAAGTTGATGGAGAAGCATAATTGTTGCAATGTTTGTTCGGGGACTTTGCCGCCATTTTAATTCATGGTAATTAAGAGGATCTTTAAAGGGTACGTCCGACAAATCTAAATTTGTTTATTTAAACTAACCAATTTGTGTATACAATTTTGAAAATTAAAATTGAAATCTTATATTTTGTAAGACATTTTAACAGTCAAGTCTGACATTTAAGTGTCAAAAATGACAAAACTATTAAAAAATTGACAAAAGACATCTTACAGAAATATTTCTAGCTAAACTTGTTTGTAGGTCATGAAGAAGATATCAATGCCTTAACCTAATCGTATCTATTATTGAAAATAACAACTAAATAAAAGAGATATTTAAGAAACAACATTCGAAAAAAGATTTATTATACAGTGTTTTTTATGCATGTAATCATTACGTGCTCAAAGTATATGGAAAAATATTAAGTCAAAAAGCACACTCTATTTCTGAATCTTTAGGATGAAAAAAAATAACTAGCTTTTCCTGAAGTTGAGAAAAATATGTTTAGTCTCTAGCCACTGGAAATGCCGATGAATTTATCTCCAAATTTGGTTTTTTTTATATATTTGATCGTAATTTTTCAAACACATTAATTTGTTAATGAATTTAATGATTCATATTATAATAAATATTAATATTAGCGTTCGATTTGTTCGAGGCCCGAAAAACGTTCCAAATAAAAAACCGTTTAGTGAAAAACAGACTTGAAAAAATATTTCCATATCGATCGAATATTTCGGGCATAAATTAATAAAAATTAACAAATTCCGAAAAACTTAATTAATTTTTTTATCTTCACAAGATTTTTCCAATTAGCCCATATTTGTCAAAATCAAATAATATTTTCGCAAATTTGAAAGATTTTCGAAATTATTTTTTGCTGAATTAAGTACGTGGATCCACCACAAAGTCAATTCTCTCAAACAGTTGGGTACGTAAGATCGTGTTTAAAAAATTACGAACAAAAATATAAAAAAAAACTTAAAAAAAAATATTTTGAAGGCAAATTCATCAGCATTTTCGATGGTTTGAGACTCAAACTACAGTGTCTCACAACGAAAGTCGGGCAGGCATTTCTTAGCACTTTTGCACTGATTTCAGAAATGAAAATGTAAGAAGAAACTTGGAGTAAATATTTTTTTCAAAACATTCTTTATTGGTGAGCAAAATTAAACAAAAACATAGTTGAAAAATTAGAACATAACGGTAAAAAAAAATAAAATCAAACCAAAGCTTTAAAAACGAGCTCACATTGAAAGTCGGGCGGATAAGGAATTCCATGCTAAAACTAAGAATTTAATATTTTGCTGCCAATCCTTTTTCTTATATGACTTCCTGCAGCAACCATGTGATATATACCAACAATTTAATATAATTGCAGTGAAACACGATTTTAAAAGCTCCTTAATTAACCACTATTTTTGACTTCAAATTCGATATCAGCGACCCCAAACCTTGTACACTCAAAACAATCTGCTTCCCTTAAATTAAAAAACTGTGGTTTCTATATTCTATGGAGGTTTCTCCTTATTCTAGAGAATTTTTACATGATTTAGCGATCTCACGTTTTGAATTCGTTTCAACGTAATCAAAACAGCTTCTTAGTTTTGAAGACAAGTTTTTACTTAAATATAAGAAATGAAGGCATAATAAAAATTAAACTTTCAAAAATTGTATAAAAGCAGAAATAATTTAAAGAAAAACTGTAATTTCTTTAATTTGGAGAAATATAAGTTACAATACTTGGATATTTTATAGAAATACATGTAAGTTTTTCTTTTTTTGTACACCACAAGTGATTTATTTTAAGGTTGCTGTTCTTATTTATTTTAAGGACTTATTTTAAGGATTTTTTTGCAAAAATTCCAAAATTTTTCCAGGGATTCGATGAAAAATTTCTAATTTTCAGAGAAAATTTTTCTCGTAGTTATAGCCGATGGTTAATAAACGGTAGAAAATTTCTTATTTTAAGAGAACATTTCTCTCTTAGTTATAGCCGATGATAAACAAACGGTAGAAAAACTTACTAAAATGTAATAAGATTTCAACACAATTGCGCTAAGTTTCTTCAATTTAGCGAAATAGTTCGTAAATGATTAGATAATTTTTCTAAAATATTTGCCACTTCTGGTGTCAATTTAACGAAAAATATATACTTAATTTTTAGAAAATCGGCCATGGCACTGAATGAAGTCCGTTTTTTTAACGATTGAGTGTTATTTTTTTAAATTTCCTGGAAATTTTTTTCTGAGTGAACAAATCGGGTAATATTTTAAATTTTTGGTCACCATATTGGATCCGCCGTGGCGGCCGTAGCCTAGTGGGTAGAGTGCGTGGTCCCTAAGCTAAAGAACAGCGGTAGCCCGGGTTCAATTCCAGCTCAGACAGAAAGTTTTTTCAATGGAATTAATTTTTCTGTTTGGTCGTCACCTCTCTGCAAACAATGGCAAACCTCAGAGAGTAAAAATTGGCATGGTAAGCTTCTTGAGAACATAAGCCGTTCGGAGTCGGCATAAAACACGTAGGTCCCGTTCTTGGTCATTTGGGATCAAGCATTTAATAACAACACAATTGATCAACAGAAGCCCAATCAGCCAAACAAGCTTAGAATAAGCTTGTAGAAATCTTACAAGCGTAAGCATTGTACTTGGAAAAAGCTTGTAAAAATTGTTGTAAAATGCTTTCAAGTAATTGTAGAATAAGCAAAAAGGAACCCTTGGAAAAATATTCCTTGCTGTAATATTATTACAGTTGAAGTTTTTTTCCTAAATGACCTTGTTATTTATTATGTTGACTTTATATGATTTTAATACAAATTCTAAATGTTTGATAATTTAAATCATACTTGATTTTAAACACAAATTCTAGTTGTTTGATAGTTTAAAATCGTTTATTGAGCTTAAGATCAAATTTAGAACAATTAATTGTTCTAACGAATCTTTCCAAAGAAACAACAACAACAACAACAAAGTTTCATTGTGATCAACACTAGCTGATTTTATTGCAATTTCGGCCGTGCTAAAGGCTTCATCAGAAATCTTTGAGATACCCGTGCAAGCGCACTAACGCACTGCACCACAGTGGCGATGAGATTTGAAGTGTCAATTTCTCAGTTTTTCAAATTTCATATATTCACATTTGTTGTTGTATTTTTGCTTTACTTTAGTCTTTATGCTTATGTTTTTATTTAAGGAGTCCAAAAGTCTGCTAGAAGCCTTCCACTAACAAAGCATGTTTACTGAAGTTGTTTTTAGATTTTTGCTGATTTTGTTTTCAGCTGTTTCTGTTTGGTCAAGCTCTACCATTTGATTAAAGTTTTTTCCTAAATAACCTTGTTATTTATTTTGTTGACTTTATATGATTTAAATACAAATTCTAAATGTTTGATAGTTTAAATCATACTTGATTTTAAATACAAATTCTAGTTGTTTGATAGTTTAAAATCGTTTATTGAGCTTTGACCTTAATTTGTATTTAAAATCCAGTATGATTAAAAATATCAAACATTTAGAATTTGTATTTAAATCATATAAAGTCAACATAATTATTATAATTGCTTACAATTCAATTGAATATAAGTGTTGTAAATAAGCTTTCTACAATACTTTCTTTGGAATTGGAAAAAAGTGTTATTAAAGTAGTTTTGAAAATAATTATTAAATAATTATATAATTAGAAGTGTTATTGTAAGTTATTTACAACTGTTTATAAAAAATTAGAAAAAAAGTGTTATAAAAATATTATTAAAACATTTATTAAATAATGGGATGCAAGTATTATTGTAAGCTTTTAACAACTGTTTTAAGAAATCTTATGTGCTCGCAGTTAACATAAGAGCACAAATTTATCTTCTCAGTAAAATGAATCCATACGAAAGACCATCACATCCAAATCTAGATGAAATTTATCTATAACTAGCAAATACCCGCTGCTTCGCCTGCAATAAAAATATTAAATACCATGTAAAAATTTTAAATCTTAAAATGAAAAAATTTAGTGTTATTAAAACAAATTCAATATATAAAAATTATTGTGTTCGTTTTGTTTAATTATAAAAAAATGGTATATATATTAAGAAAATACTTTATTTAATATAAATAACTTATTTAAACGGTAATTGTTATGATGACATAAATTTATTTACCTTCCTTTTTTTTTTTTTCTTTTGAAAAAGTCCTGCATAACAACGTTATAAAAAAATTTGGGTAAAAATTTTTTAAAATTTGTAATCAAAAATGTAATTTTTTACATATATTTTGAAAATAAATATATTTTTCTTAAATTGTTGTAGTTCATCGGCCTTCTTCAGTTATTAATTGTTGTTATTGGACTACGGCCAAACAACAATTCTTCTTAAATTTAAAAAAAAAACCGTTATAATGACATCAAACTTTTGGCGATATCTCAAAAACTATAGTCTTTCTCAGTGCATAAAAATGTATTTTTGTATGGACAGTCGTTGATTAATAAAATTAACGATAATTTTCTTTTCTTTTCGGAAATATTCTGTACGAATATTAGGTATGTTTTAAATAAACCTGTTATTATGACATAAAAATTCTTGCGATATCTCAAAACTATAGATTTTCTCAGTATAACTCATAAGCCGCAGAGTGAAAAAAAAATTATTGAAATTTCGTGTATTGACTTAGCAAGCAAACATTTCTGCCATTTTCAAATCGATTTTAATCCAATTTTCTTTGTTTGAAAGTTCAATTAAGTAAATTGGGAAAATGATAAAAGGTTTACCGTTACCTCACCAATGCAATGTTTTATATTGTTTTCAAAAAACCTCTAAAATATCCAACTTGTACTAAACAATAGGCCAAGAGTTGCTTTTGTTGTACATATTTTTTTTTTTTGATATATTGGTTTTATATGATTTAAATACAAATTCAAAATGTTTGATAGTTTAAATCATACTTTTTTTAATTCGAATTTTTTTTTTAATATTAATTTTCCTTATTCTTTCATATAACATAATTTTCCTGCAAGAATTGTTCTATTTTGACACGAACAGTTTCTATCATTAAAAATCATGGGCCACCTACTAAGGGGGGACCTTAGATTTTTTAATGAAAACTAAAAACTAATTTGCTTAAAATGCTGTTATATTTTTTGCAATGTGTTACAGCTTAAAAACTAATTTATGTGAAAAACATTTTCAAATATAGCTTAAAAAATAATTCAGTGAAAAATATTTCGAACTATTCCAAAGTTATATACATAAATCTATGTTTTAATCTATTTCCTTATCTATATATTCATATTTAACGTTATAGTTATAGTAAAATTTTTCTGACCCAACTCAATGAATTTTTATGATCGTTTTATGAATTTGTAAAAGTCTAAATTTACCTTCGAACAAAACACATGCTAGACGTTTATGTTTGAAACATCAATGCATGACGATCAGAATTTTGTGATATATACGGCATTCTTATTGATGTATAGTATTGCCCTGCAGACTGCCGCAGGTCACCTTACTGCTATATACGAATTTTCATGCTGTTCGGAAAAAAAATTTATATATTCGCCATTTTTAGTGCAGTTGCCGAAAGTAGCCGTATGTACTAAATTAACAAATTTTAGTCTAATACAACCAAAACCGTTCAAAGTACAACATTTTTGATTAATTCTGGGCGGCAATGGGGGTGTGGCAAAATTTTTTCACTTAAACCATCTCATACTCGAAACAATAGAATGCCAGAATTTCAGCTCAATTGAGCTTAAACCTAGTGCGCTTTGCTTTACTCCAAGCTTATTCCCAGAAAAGTGAATAATGGTCGTGCCCATTTTTAGTAAAGTTAGCGAAAGTAACCATACAACGTAGATTACCAAATTCTAGTCTCATACGACCAAAATCGTCTGATATATAGCATTTTTAGCAAAAAGTGGGCATGAAAAGTAGACGTGGCAAATCTTACATAGCATATTTCGATAAAGTTGAAATAGCAAATCATTTGATACCTATATCGTGTTAATCGGTTCAGTGGTTCTTGCATGATTGTCAAACATCCGTGCAGTGTCACAATGCTTTTATGTATTCACATAGATAGACTAACACAATCTCAAGTGGAGAAAAGCTGGCTGGCAAGGCTGCAAAACATAATAAATGCTGATAACTAAACTCTGGCAACTCCCCTCAAGACATTAACAAAGAAAATTAATTAACACAGTATGAAAGCAAGAGTCTCCCTGAAAGTAAAGATGGATTCACTGATCACCTTCAGCATGTTTGGAAATTTTTGTTCATATGAAGTTTTAGCTCAGAGAGAAAAATTTCTGCACGCTCTCAACTTGATTAACATTATTTTAAATCACACAAAAATATGCTGAAGGTTATCAGTGAACTCAGCTTAACTACACAACATGGCTGTCGTTTTATATTGAGAAAAGCTCTCTCGACAATGAGAGAAAAGCTTTGTTTGCTGTTTTATTGTGCTGCTGGTTGAATATAGGCATCAAATAGAATGCGTGATTTTGCAATAATTAAAGAATACATTTTTCGAAAACCCTGGTAAGCTATAACAATCTATATTATCATAGGAATCAAATAAAAAAAGAATTATCAAAATCGGTTCAGCGGTTACCGAGATTATTCTGGATGAAATTTCCTGAGTCTCCTTTTATATAATAGTATAGATATAGATATACTGTCGATAAACACATTGCCACTTAAAAAAAGGGAATATAACTAAAACTATGTGGACATTCAATATACATTTTTATTAAAACTCGTTGATGTAACTAAAAAAATATTAAAAAGTATTTAAGTACAATATTATGAAATTCTAAAAGAATGTGTTGGAATTATCACTGAACACAAGGCACTGACATCAAAATTTTTAGTGATGGAACTTTATTTCTTATTGCAATTGTAATTTTTTGTGCTTGGGGAATTCCAAATTCCACAATAATGTGGAAGTTGTGAAACAATTACCTCTGAAAGCATTTTCGAATCATGCTTTGAAAACCCTTGTAATTTAAACTTCAAGTAAACTTACTACAAGTATTATGATAAGAAGCTTACTTTTATTATGTTTCGATACAATTTTACAAATTTACAACACGACTTGTAAATTTATAACGTACACAAGTGTTTTTAAAGTATGTTTGTAAAAGGCTTTCATTATTCCATTGTAGTTAAGCTTATTCCAAACGACTTCTGATTTAGCAGTCGACTTTGATTTTTTTGTTTTGTGTGGGGATTTCAATGTTAATCTTTTGTCATGATAACATCTCTAAATCTATGTTCAAAAATTTGTCTTCTGTCGGTCTGTCAATTGTAAATGATACTATGCCCACGCGATTTTCACATAATCATATTCCTAGTCTTCTCAATTATTTTATTGTCTCTGACCAATCAACTGTTCTTTTGTTTGACCAGTTTTATTTTATCTCTGATCATGATTTAATCTTTTGTTCTCTCGACATTAACTTATCTCGTACAGCTACCTCTAGGACTATCTCTTACCCAGACTTTAAATCTATAAACTTCTCTGCCCTCTATCGTGATATATGCTTAGTACCCTGGAATGATATATAGTTTTTCTCTGATTTTAATGAAAAAGTAGAAGCCTTCTCTAATACCCTTAACAGTCTTTTTGTAAATCATGTTCCCACTAGAACTACTGTTATAAAAAACCATGGTTTAATACAAATGTCAAAAATGCTATAAAAAAACGAAACAAAATACACAGTTGTTGGAAAAAAATTCCGTCACCTGAAAATTGTGAAAATTACAGTATTGCCAGAAATGCTTCTGTTTTACCTATTAAGCAATCGAAACGGAACTACTGCTCTGCTAAATTAAATACCTCGCTTCCATCTTTTGGAAAAATCTAAAAAACCTAGGAATTGGAAAAAAATCTGGCTCTGATTGTAAAGTTAATCCTGACGTTCTTAACAATTTTTTTCTCACCAGCAATTCTTCTCAAAGAAACATAAATATAGTTGATGTCATTGTTGAACCACGCTTCCAATTCTCTTCAGTTACTGAGAATGATGTGGGCAAGTACATAATGAAAGTTAAATCAAATGCTGTTAGAGAGGATGGCATCTCGATAAGATTTATGAAGCTAATTATACCCTACATTGTTAGTCCGTTAACCCACATCATTAACCACTGTTTTACAACGTCTTCTGTTCCGTCTGCGGTCGAAGCCAATGATTTCAGGCTAATTAGTATTTTGTCCTCGCTGTCTGAGGTGTGTGAAGCGATTATGGCAGATCAAATCTCAATTTTTTTGAACACTTATCTATGAATATACTTTCTCCTCTACAATCTGGATTTCGAGCTGGCCATAGCTGTTCCACTGCTACTATGAAAGTTTTGGACGATATACGAAAATCATATGACGAAGGGCAGATTACTCTTCTCTGCATGCTCGACTTTTCCAAGGCTTTCGACACTGTAAATCACAACTTACTTTGCCAAAAACTAAAGCGCTGGTATGGCTTTTGTGATAATGCTGCAAGTCTTTTGAGAAGCTATTTGTCGAATAGATTGCAAAGAGTTAGGGTTGGTGAAAGGTGTTCTCAATTTAATTTGGTACGCAGTGGAGTGCCACAAGGTTCAATTGTTGGCCCATTGCTATTTTCAGTTTTTATAAATGACATTTTCTCAACTTGTAAACATTCGTAGAACCGTAGAACCGGTCTCTTGGAGGACTTGAGTTGTAGACTTAATGAAGATCTCCAAGATATAAACCAGTGGTCCTTAAGAAACGGTTTGCAGCTTAAATCTCACGTTCTACCGATCTCGTCATCTAAAATTTTTTTTGAAAATATCCCTGACTTGTTTATAGGTGATAAGAAACTTAAACTTGTTGCCAATGTTGTGAGCCTAGGTTTCCATATAAACTCAACACTGACGTGCACCGATCATGTTAACAGCATTATACGTAAAATATATTGTTGTCTTAGAAATCTTAGAATGTCTGCTGACTTTACGCTCTTAGAAACCAGGTGTAAGCTTGTGGTTCAGTTGATATTACCTATAATAATGCACTCTGAACTTATATACAGCAAATTAGATTCACACTCTGAGCATAAACTACATGTAGCATTCAATCACGCTACTATTTATGTCCATGGCATTCGGAAATTCGATCATATTTCACAGTACAAGAAATCAGTTCTTGGTTGCGACTTATCTAATTACCAGGGTTGCCAACACATACCTTTTCGCCCGGAGACTTCGGGCCTGAGGGCCGATCTCCGGGCCTGGCACATTTTCTCGATTGGCTCTCGATACCAAGCTACAAAGATTGGTTGCTGAAAGAAAACGAGTTCACGGGAAAATGCAAGTTGTGTTGTGTCACATTTGTTGTAAACATGATTGTTAAACATGACTATGTATGAAAAAACCAAAGAAAAAATTAATTTTTTAATTAAAAGCAAGCAGACCATAAAAAAATTATTAAATAAAAAAGCTCCGGGCCTGGGCTTTTCAAAAGCTTGCAACCCTGCTAATTACCTTAACGCCAGGACTTGTATCTTTTTATACAAACTAATTCAGTCAAAAACTCCCTTACACCTATTTGAAAAACAACAATTCTCCCAGTCAGCTCGAAGTAATGCTCTGATAGTACCTAATATTAAATTCCTTAATTCAACGAGATTATTTTTCATTAACGCCATTCGATTATGGAATTCTTTACCAAACCATTTAAAACCCATTGATGGTATTGGAAGCTTTAGACAAGCTTTATTTAAAATGTTTACTATACTACAGAGTTTTGTTAATGTAACCAGTTTTTTTACTTTATTTCACTCTTTCCCTCTGTCCTCTTTCATCTGATTCTTTTCTGTTTTCTTTATAGTACTGTCTATCTTCAACTTTTATAATTCAAATACTTAAAAGCTAAATTAAATTATATTTTTAATAATAATAATCGTATAATTCTTTCAATTATACATAAATTTAAGTAACTTATGCTCAAAATAAAAAATGATTAATTTTTATTAAGTAATATTTGTTATATGTTATATATAATTCTAAATTATATTTCTTTGTAAAGCAAAAGAACTTGTTCTTATTATACTAATGTACCAAAATAAATAAATAAATAAATAAAATCTAAATTAAACTATTACATTCGTTTGCGGACGACAGCAGTATTTGTCATTCGTATTCATTTAAAAAACGCCCAAGCTCTTTGGAGATTGAGAGAAAAAGGCAAAATATGAATGACGCACTTAGAGTGATTGACCCGGTTTTGGAAAACTGGTCGCCCGGTTTTTTTCATGCCCAAAAACCGTCGGTTTTTTCAAAATCCTGTTTTTTCGAATATCGAATATTCCGGTTTTTTTCAATCGAAGCTCGGTTTTTTTAAACCTTTTAAACAAAGAAAAAGACTTTGACATGGATGATAATCATAGCTCGAATGAATCCGATTTCTACGAGGAAAATTCTGAAATGTGCGATGAGTTTGCTAATGAAGATGAAGATACCGATATTTATTTTTGTTTCGAACAAGATCTTTGTGTCAATGGCAGTTTAAAATTCATTATAGATCGTGTAAGAAAGTGTGTAAAGATGTTTAAGAAATCAAATGAAAAGCAGAAGAAACTTCAGATGTACGTAAAATAACAGGAAAATAAAGAACTAAAACTCATACATGATGTCAAACATCGGTGGAATTCAATGACAATAATGGTTTCTCAATTCCTAAAACTTCATAAATGTGTCAACCATGCCCTATTGGACCTGGGCATAAGTGCATTTAATGAAAATGGCATAAAAACGTTGAATGAGTTTAATAATACTTTGAAACCTTTGGAAATTGCGGTGAAAGAACTTTCGAAAAATTCGTCGACATTAATAGAAGCAGAAGGAATATTTCAGTTTTTGTTTAAAAGTCTTTCAAAGCTGCACAACCCATTATCGAACGAGTTGCTTGAATGTTTAAAAAAAAGTGCAGAAGAATGCCGTATAAAAGTACTTAATACTCTTATGCTATATTTAAGCAGCGGAACTTTTCCCAGTAGCGATAATTTTCTCAAATATTCCTCGAAAAGCGAGACCAAAGAATTTGGGTCGATGTTATATTTTCGATTAAATATTTAATGATACTTCAGATACGACGTCGGATTCGAATGAAGAGGTACATATATCTGACTGTGAAAACAATTTGGAACTGGAGTTAAGCAACACAATTAAAAATATTGTAACTGCAAAAACTATTTGTAAGAGAAACAATAAAAATATTCTTTTAGAAGATTTTCTATACCTTGAAAAATGTCACAAAAGAACTGAAAAACTCGAAAAGTTACTGAACGCTTTATATACAGTAAATCCGTCCAGTATTCTAAGTGAAAGGGCATTCTCAATGTCAGGTTTTATAAAAACTAAACAAAAGAATAGATATAATGCAAAACATTTGGATCGTGTTTTGTTTTTAAGAGACTATTTCAAAAGAGAAACTAAGCACTAAACACTTATTTAATAAAATATCTTTGTTTTGTTACTTATCATTTACTATATGGCCCTATGATCCTCATAGGATCAACATGAATTAATATAATATTATCTTATATTTACTAATATGATCTCATTTGTTTATTTTGTTTTATAAGAAATGTTGGAATTGAATAAAATGTTTTTGTTAGTAAAATTCTTATTATAAAAATAAAATATGGAGTTTTAAATTAGTTATTAAACGAATATGTACATGCATATAGGTTTTAAATCACACACTCAAATTTGTAACGAAAACCGGATAATCCGGTTTTTTCTCAATTTGAAAAATTAAAACCGGTTTTTTTGAAATTGTCATTATTCGAAGAAGTCGAAGCTCGGTTTTCGAAAAAAGTCGAATAATCGATCACCCTAGACGCACTCCTAAACGATCTAAAAAAAATCTCCGAGTGGGGTCTTGC
The DNA here is from genome assembly GCA_963920525.1 of Dichetophora obliterata. NCBI lineage: Eukaryota > Metazoa > Arthropoda > Insecta > Diptera > Sciomyzidae > Dichetophora > Dichetophora obliterata. Next base: position 234,657,280 of record OY986435.1, on the reverse strand, counting down.
TAATAGAGTAGAGTTCAATGCAAGCAAGACTCAGTGCTGCCTGTTAACCCAGCACTAAATAAAAATATTTCACTTCAGCTGATCTTCGCATGATCTACACCTCATATATAAGGCCGAAAATGGAGTACAATTCGCACATTTGGGCAGGGGCTACAAGATCTTATTTGGAGCTTCTGGATCGAATTTAACGTCGTGCGATATATTTGATAGGGGAAAAAAGTATTTCATCCTCACTCAACTCTCTTGAGCATCGACGTAGTGTTGGTTGCCTAAGCCATCTGTATAGGTATCACCATGGGAAGTGTTCAAGGGAGATACATGGCCTGACGCCACCAGATCATGTGTTTCCCAGGTCCACTCGGGCAGCTGTCCAAGCCCACCCCTTTACCATTGCATCGATGTCCAATAGAACCTCGCATTACCGTGAGAATTCGTTCTTTAGTCGCACGGTTAAATTGTGGAATAATCTCCCCGCGAGCGTGTTTCCCGGCAGTTTTGAGCTGTGCAAATTCAAAACAAATCTTCACCGACACTACTCCATCTATCCACCCTCCAACTAACTATCACCCATCTTTCGAATCAACACAATGCTTACGCATTTAAAGGGGGCATCCCCTGAGCGTTGGTTCAGTCTAAAAAAAAAATTACACAATGGTTGATTGGGAGCTAGGTCAAAGTCCTTCCAACGGCTGAAATGTCCAGTTTATTTTTTTATTTTATATTGGATCCGCCATTTTGTGTTTTTTATTTTTGACATAAAATTCGACATCAGCGACCCAACAACCCCATTACACAAATTTTATACACAGATGGCAATATTTTGAGTTATGGCTAGTTTTTCGAGTCAGCTGTCCCATGAAATACATAAGTAACAAAGAACTTAAATTAATTAAATAAAACGTAAAAATCATTCTACCACTCATGTCGACAGATAACCCATTCCAGTTTAAAAGGCTCAAATTTTTTCTAAATGTATGTTTTGCGATGACAATCATTAAGTCACAGGCACAGTTATTAAGGATAGCATTACTTGATTTAACAGGGAAGTCTCACAATCCTTGCACTGGAAGGAAAAACCTCTAATGTAGTGTACAAAGGTGTTCTAAACTAAGGAGCATCAAATATTATTGCGGACATCAAAAGCACTTTTATCTAATAGACAACAGTTTGACTTCACTTAACGTTATCAGCATGACCGCCACATGCATTTCTATTGGATATACTGGAAATGCTCTCAGATTAAGAAGACTTTATTGCTTAAAAAAGTGAACATTGCATGTAAGCATATCAGCTAGCTATAAATAACTGTATAAATTTTGACCTCAAGACTATAAGCAACTGCCTTGAACAGAGTTGAGTTAGAAGACACAATTCTTAAAAATATATTTCAATACCGATTACAACACTGTAAATGACCAGCATAGCAGTAATCTGCGCAAAGAAAGACCCTTCTTAGCATCAGTTAACGATCATGGAATTCGGCAGGGATAACAAAATCAGCCAACTTAGACAATTATAAAGTGCGACCAATGCTCCACTAGAGCAATATTCTTCTACAATGTTGTTTCAAGAAAACTTATACTTAGCATATGCAAGCAATAACGACATTAACAGTGTTAGCTTAAGAATAACTCCTCAGCAACTTTGAGATCATCAAATGGGACCACAGCTCTAACAGTAATCTTTAATTCTACAAAGTTGTGTCGAGAGGAACCTATCTTAGCGAAATACAGATGCATTGTGATAGCCAGCGCTGAACTAATGTTTAATAAATCAGGTGTGACAAAATCATCTACTGCCAACTTCCCCAAAAACACAACAAATCGTTTACCGCACTGCCAACGACCACTACTACAGCAACTAGAGTAATAGCAAATAGACTACAGACACAATCATTCGTATAATGCACTAATACGAATTATTTTATTTTGTTTACAAATACCATAAGTATATTAAACAAATATATTCGTAGATACTAGATACGTAGATCAGGTATGAGTAACACTTTACGAATGAATTCGTAGTGATATCACAATACAAATAATTTGTATGTATTCGTAGTATGTACGAATATTTTGTTTACGAATATCATTCGTAGAAATTTTACTAATAACTGCTTTGAGTGTATGTAACTTCTAACATACTTGTGAATGCAAGTTCGAAATTTTTTTCCTCGATAAAACTTCCAAGGCACTTGTGAAGGCAAGTTTAAAGTTTTACTCCAAACTTTGATTGAGGTAACTCCAAACATTCGTTTTGAACGTATCAACAACCCCTTTTGTTTTTGATGTGCAGAACCTAAAATAAGTCATTGAATGCTAGATAAAAACTGTACGAATGATCCATTAATTCGATTTTTTTCTTTCTGTAATGCATTAATTTTCGTTCACTGGCTAACAGACAATCGGTCGAACTCTGACGACAGCCGATATTTATCCTGTGTTCGAAAATGTTGGAATTAGTTGTTGGATCCTAGAACAAATTTTTCAGTCAGTTGCTTAATTTTTTTTAAGTACTCAAAAAAGAATCACTTTATGAGATAGAGTACCGAATTGTTATACCTTACCGCCGTTTTTAATGCTTATGTATATTTCACTTAGCATTTCATCTGTTGTTCATCTTTACAACGATCAACATCTTCGTCAACATCAACTGAGCGCCGCCACAAATTCGAGTTGTTATCGAATCGCAACGCATCACAACACCATTCAGGCTTTTGTCGTCTGCCTATCTGTTCAGCCGTGCGTCTTACAGTACCTTCAACATCATCGTCATCTGCATCATCATGATCATGATCTTCATCATCTGATTCTTCTTGTTTTTTTAAGTACTTAGTTTGCTTTTTTGCTGTTTTCCTGTTGTTGTTTTTGTTAACCATGCTATTATTATTTTTCGTACCTTTCCGTTGTATACGGTTTGGTTCGGTTTGGTTTGGTTTGGTTTAGCTTTGGTTTGGTTTGGGATTCTCTGTTCGGGGTTCTCAAATTGCACTAAGTCACTTATTCGCTCAGTCGTAGCGACTGCAACACAGCGCAGAGCATCGCATTGCACCACATCGTTTCGCATTGAGGAAAGGCAAGCGGAGGCAAGTCAGTGACCGATTATGTTTCTTAAAAACCAGTCATTATTCTTCGCAACTTGGTCGTAAACTATTTCTTGTCTTTGGAAACTATTTACTTATGAATTCTGCTCTTTTTTGTACCCATCAACGGGCCCACCTGCCCACCTGCCCCCTTCCTGCGATCCGCAGTTTCGGTTGCATCGTGGTACCTTTTTTTCGTCGGTCGTCTTAAGTTGGCTTCATTGTGCGTAGTGTTGAGGTCTATTGCTTCAATGATGATGACAACAAAAACAACACAACAACAACAGTGACAACAACTGAGGCAACTACCGCGTTGCTGGCGACAACGATGCGTTCTGATGGTTTCGAACTTCGATGCAATGCGACGTGATGTGATGTGATCCGATCCGATGTGAACTTGGCATTAAGGCCGCTTCATTCAGGTTACCTCTCTTTCCTCCAAAGTACCGACCTAGGCCAACTTTGTTGGTTATGCATTTGGCTAGAGAATTTTTGTGAGTTTTTTGTTGAGCTGTAATTCATGGAAACGTTCTTCGTTTTGTTTTAAGAATGTTTTAAGATTTGTATTTGAAAACATGAGAAAATATTTGTTGTTTTTGCTGTTGATGTAATTTAAGATTTGATTTATAAGTGGCATTTGGAAGAAAGTGCGTTTTTTGCACACGCTAAGTTTTTCAATAGATACGACAAAATAGGACGTCTACGTTAGAGAAAGATTTTGTGACATGCGCGGACTTGCGTTATTTTTGTTGCAAACGTAGTTTAAGTGCGTAATTGTACCATTGCTAAATTCAGGCATAATCGAGATTACTCGTATATCTCAGTTATGTACAAAATTTTCTTCCAAAAAGGTTTTCCATTCATTTAAGAAACTAACAATGTTATAAGTAGCAGCTTCAGAGGCATGGAGTCATAATATGCACTTGCATCACATACAAAAACTGTTCCAAGGTAATGGTGATGCAATTTCGCAAAATTTCCTTTTTATTAACATCTTACGGTTTTAAAGGTCAGGGCAAAAGCATACCCAGAAGTAAAGGCATCACTGTTGCCTTAATGCCACGAGGCACCAATACGTCAGACTTTCTTGATAGGTATGAAAGCATGTGTTGACTGTAGCGTAGCAATCCTTAATATGCGCATTAGAGCACAGCGATTATGTATGAGAAAAAAAGTACCAGTATATCGAACTGGCTCAGGGGAGGATCTATAGACATGGTATCATACAGAAACGATACAAAATTTTTAAGGGATAAGACTAATCTTCCTGCTCCAGTTTTGAGCCAAAAACAGGACATTTTTTAAAAACTTATAATAAATGGAATTGTTAATATTGGGGCGCTTATTATTAATATAAACTTTCATCACGATATGATCCTATTCTCCAGCTGCAGAAGGTTCTTTAAAATAATAGATTAAAAAAAATTATCTGTAATGCAATAAAAATGAGCACAATGAATTAGGTAGAAAATCTTTTGAATTAAATTTGGTCTCGGTATGACATTTTCCAATTCCAAAACGGCCTTAAGTATCACGGTATTAAAAAAAATGTTATTATTTGTCATTATTGTATTAGATTTCAGTAGATTTAAAAACGCTGATTCCAATTCTGGCAACAGAATTTTTTATCTGTGTTCGATCTTAAGATATATAGTGTTTCATAAAAAAACATATGGGCATTTCCACAGAAAGGTCCACCGCGGCCAAAAAAAAAGTTCTTGAAAATGATTTTTTTTTCAACATGGTTACATTAAGAAATATTCAAATTGATCAAAATTGAAAGAATTTTGCATTTATCTAAATCAGATTTCAAAATATTCGCATGCTAAGTCGCGCCAACGCACCTGTTGTGTTTATGATGTTTTTAGGGCATGTTTTGTTTGGATAACAACTTCTAGAACAGATACATTATGCTTTGACTTTTGCTTTTTAAAATCACTTAGAGAAAGCAAAGAGTCGAAAGAGAACGCAAAAGGAAATATGCGATTACCAATAACGGTAAAATTATGATTTGCATTATCGCTTACTGCAATGTCCCGTGCGCGATCGAAAAACAACATTTCTTATCAGTACATCCAAATTACTTGCTCAAATTGCATTAAATTTTTTTTGTAAACAGACTTTGTGTGTGCCATCAATATATAAAAAAAAATTTGGAGATATAAAAAGATTTGTGTTTTTTGTGATTATTTTAAGTTTGTCCTGTGCGCGACCGTAAGTGCAACAAAATAATTTTAAAAACAAATTGTTTATTTATTATTATATAAAATTTTCAATTATTTAAATGTAGATGAGCGAAAATAGTTGCCAAAAAAGAAGAGAAACTTGCAAACGGTGGAGAGAAAAGTTGAAGGAAGATCCAATAAAATGGGAAAACAATAAATTAAAAAACAAGATAAGAATGCGGAACACTAGGCTAAGATGGAAAGCGGCGACGGATGGTAATAATGAAGTAGTGGATAAAAGAAGGCAGCTTGAGCGCATACGTAAGAGACAATATCGACAAAAGCTCGCAGAGAAGAGATATGCTACAAAAGAGCAAAGCTGTCCTTACAAATGCAAGCAAACCTTGGCGAAAGCTGTGAGAAAAGTTGAGATTGCTCTGCCAAGAGACTTAGAGAAAAAAGTTAAGGTACTTGAAATTTTATTAAACAAATTTCAAGACACCATGCAAAAGAATATTAAGAAAACTAATTCCAAAAAGACACTGCCAAAAAGCTTAGACAATTCAATAAAAGAGTTTTATATAAACGAAAATATAAGTGACCAAGCCTCAGGAAAAAAAGGACACACTTTTGATAGCAGGCGATAGAGATGCTAAACGTTTTATGATGATGACAGTGTGTGAAGCATATGAGCTCTTCAAAAAACGAAATCCCGACGAAAAACTAAGTAAATCTTATTTTTTTAAGATGCGGCCACGTCATGTACAATTAATGAATAAAACGCCACACAATATGTGTGTTTGCATGTACCATGCTAACTTCGGTTATTTGCTGGAAAGCTGTGCAAAAATTATGCCATCTTTTCCCAGCAATTTCGAAAGCTTTCTCAAAACTGTTTGCTGCAATATTCTTAGTGAAAATTGCATGACAAGCAATTGCAAGAAGTGCTTAACCGATTTGAGATACCAACTTATTCCTCTATCATATTTAAATAATATGAATGATGAAGTAAGTTGGCAGCATTGGCGCAAAATTGATAATACCATGGCCCTTTCCAGAACCGATGCAACTCTGTCTGATCTTATTGTTGATTTGGAAATGGCATTGCCCTCTTTTAAAACGCATGTTTTTGTCAAAAGGGCTCAGCAAAAATATTTTGATGAAACCAAAGGAAATTTAAAATCAACTGAATTGGCGATTCAAATTGATTTTGCCGAAAATTATATGCTCACATGTCAAAATGAAGGTATCCATTTTTACTTGTGTAGCATGGCTGGCAGGCGTTAAAAAGTCTTTTGCTGTCATAAGTGACAAGTTAACGCACAATAAGCACGACGTTTTTGTTTTTTTGATGGTGATTTTAAGAGAAATTCAGACATCATATGGGAGCTTATCAAAAATATTTATTTTTTCTGATGGCTGCTGTTCGCAATTTAAAAACAAATTCATATTATCAAGCCTAGTTGATATAGTACAATTATTAGGATGTCCTACATTGGAGTGGAATTTTTTTGCTAGCTCACATGGGAAAGAAGCTGTTGATGGAGTTGGAGCGGTGATAAAGCGAAAAGTTTGGCAGATGACAAAATCAAGAAGTCATGTTTTACCGGATGCAGCTTCTTTTTATCAGTGTGCACTCCACTATATAAAGGGTATAAAACTATTATTTATGTCAACAGGTGAAATTGAAAAAGATATTTTAGAATATAATTTAGACGAAAAATGGAAAGAGGTGAAAAGCATACCGGGTATATCTAAGTTTCACTTTTTCTCATCTAATTATCAAGAGGTGAAAGCAGCAAGGACCGCTTATTCCATGCAAGAAACTATTTTTTGTATTTAAGAAATTTATTATAATTTTCTATTTCTTTATAATTTGATAATGAATATACTTAATAAGTTTCTTGTTGTGAAAATAAATGAATCCCCAATTTTGTTAATTTAAAAAAATTTCTTCTATATGTTTTTTTAAATATTTCCCAACAACAGCAATGACAAAAACATAAAAATAGTGATGGTTAAAAAATGTCCCGTGCGAATTTACGTCAAATTAAATAAAAAAAAATCAAGTCATCTATGAAAAAATCATAACCACTTGTTAAGAGGCATCAATGCACAAGAGTTTAAAATTAGTTGCATTAAAATATTGCCTCTGGATTCGCTAAAAGTGGCGTTTGAATTAGTTGACCTCACAAGCCACTTCTGTTTCGTGTCCCGTGCGAATCACTCGAATTTTGCTATTGTCTTAAAAATGTACAATTACCCAAAATCAATCTTTGCACCAATGAAAGAGCTAATAAAATGCTATATGTTAAGCCATTCATCAGAAAAAAAACCGTTTCCTTTTTACCGTTTTTTTTACTTTGAATGCGTACGAATGTCCCGTGCGCGATTTTGGAAATACCCATATGCGTTTTAAGGTATGTTTGAGTAATAATTAAAAATGAGAGGATCATGGAAAAATTCTTCAATTAAGTTTGAATGATACAGTTAGCCCTTATCTATAACTTCACATTCTTAAAATAGTATGTTCGTTTATAATTTTTAAAAGTTTGAAAAACAAATTTTGAGTGTCCAGCTTTTATTTAAAATGATACTAAATGCTGATTAAAATTTTCAGTTTTTATAAACCGCACACAAAAACTCAATTTAATTTTTCAGCCTATAAGAATTAAAGAACTTCTCGACTGATTCATTACGAAAAATGTTCTTTTCTTGTAGAAATACGCAATACCTGTTGATTTTGCTATAATTTCAGTTGCATTTATTTCAATCTTAAGATTTGAAGATTTTAAAGATTCCAAATTTCACTAAATATATAAAAAAGCAACATAACTTTTTTATTAATAGTGTAATCAAAAATTTTTTAAAATAATAACATGCAATGGTATATTTATATGAGTTCATCACAATGCTTCAAATTCATTTTAGTTAACAAATTATTCACACTTAAAGTGTTCAATTGTACCAGTCGTAACATGTGAAATGGCCGTGTACTCTGCCCTTTGTACTGTACCCGTAAAAAATGCGATCCCACTATTTGCTCCAAATTCTGTGGGACAAGCCTTCTTAATATCACATACTGTAATGCAGCATAAGCTCCATCAACAATATCAGCATTGAGATCAAACAAAGTATAACTCATGCCAACAGATGCTTTTTTGGGCTCAGAACATTTAGAAGAAGATTGTCTACTGAGACAAAAACATCACGCACAGTAAATCGCTCATCATATCCTTCTTTTTTAATTTTACTATATCTAGTTAAGTTTTAACTATATTTTTTAAGTCTTCTTTGAGAAGCTGAAGCTAAGAATAAGTAAAAAGTAGTAGCCACAGGTAACACAGCAAAAAATGCTGCGCTGATACACCAACCCAAGCGCAATTTACTGTATCAACGTAATGCGTTAACACAACTGCATCATGATGTAGTTTTAAATAATAAACAGATATCATTTAACCAAGATGTTAATCAGTGCAGGCTGATTCTAATTGGATAGCGCGTTGCGTTATGTGGTCAATTTGTTGAATACGGTGTGGTATTTTTTAACTATTAACACAAAATTAAGCTCTATGGCTTCTTGCGAGCAGAAGGAAAAACATTTTTTACTAAATGAAAATATATTACAGGAGCATTCCACGGTCACGTAGAGAATAATTCAACTGTTTTTTGAGGTTATTTTACAGCCAATACTAAATTTACTCATTGGAAGTGAAGTCCTTTTGTCTTATTAAATATATTATATTTTGTTGCTTGATTGTACTTTCAAATTTTCTATAAATTTTATCAAATGCAAGAGAAAAATATAAGATATCTTCTGTCACGTGTCCGACGGGTCCAGTCTATTTTTCCTTCTAAAAAAACTCCGGTTTAAAAAAAAACGATCACTCGTAAACACCGACCGTTTTTGGCCATCCCTATTTCAGTCAACCAATGTTGCAAGTCGTCATGCTCGATTACAAATTTTAGCGAAAGTAACTAACATGGAGTATAGGTATTTTAAAGACAAAAACATGCTTTTGGCGCAAAAAGATTTTAAAAAAGCCTGTCTGACAATGCTGTAGTTCAATTTTGTTCAATTAAGTAATTAGGTAGTTAAGTCATTATGTAATTTAGTAGTTAAAAAAATAAATTAAATATATTTTTCTTTCCTTGCCTCAACCATTTTTTCATTATCTTAATCTAATGCCTTCTATTTATTAAAAAAAAAAATATTACGAAACACTTACAAAACATTTACGAAAAAGAAAAACTCCATTTGTGACACAAGCAGTGTGCAGATGAATTGATCATCATAAAAAATTAATTTATTTATCTATATATATATAAATGGATGTATGTATGTGGGTATGTTGGTATGTGGGTATGTGGCTATATCACGTATAGACTCCAAAATCGCTGAACCGATCTTTATGAAATTTTCAGGGAAACTGAAGCCACATCTATGGGAGTGTTCCTGTGAGGTTTGGTAACGATTGGATAAGGGGGCGTGGTATCTCCCATACAAGCTAAATTTGCGCTATCGATCACAAACCAAAAAAAAGGCTATATATCTGACGGTTTCAATTGTAAAAAGCTAAGATTTAGTAATTTTGTTCAGATGGTTACTGTCGGTAACTGTACAAAAAATGGGCGTGGTCGTAATATAAATACGCCCACTTTTTCGAAATCGTGGCAATTCCGGAGTTCAACACATTTTTACAGTGAAAGTTACTGTGAAGGTGCTCCAAGAGCCGGTCACTATATATAAATGTTTTCACGCCCACTTTTACCGCCCACAAATCAATATCTATATATATAAAAAGCAAAACGATGTGTGTCTGACTGTGTGATACCTATAGACTCCAAAACTACTGAACCGATTGACCTGAAATTTTGGCAGTCGATTTGTTTCAGGTACAAGATGGTTGAGGAAAAAAATTGCCACACCACCCTTTTACCGCCACCAAATCAATACAAATGTTATATTTCAGTCGGTTTGAGTCGTATAAGGCTAAAATTTTGTAATTTAGTATGTACGGTTACTGTCAACAACTGCACTAAAAATGGGTTTCCACGCCCCCTTTTACCGCCCACAAATAAATAAAAAATGGTTTATTTCAGACGGTTTTGATCGTATAAAACTTAAATTTGGTACCTTTTTTTTTTTTTTTTTTTTTTGATTCGCCCGGATGTATGAAATCTTCCCAAGATACGTATACCCGTCCTATACGCATGCACGATTCACATTCTAAAATCTTCCCGAATCAGCCGGGACCGACAGAATGCACCTACGTACTAAACACACCCCCTATTGGCAATTAGGATTTTCCACTAAGCACATTAATTGGCTTTTCAGCGGAATCTAAAAATTGAATATATATAAACGCGTATTTAAGTATACTTGATTCTATATAAATAAGCAACATCGAATTAAATAACAGTAATTATCAATTTAAGGTACTCGAAAAACAATAAAAAACACTAAGCTCATTTTAACTGGTTTGCGGCCATTGTCCAACCCAAGGACCTACGTGGAAATGAGATAAATCTCATATCCGCCAAATCAAAATCCCAATTAGTTGGATATGCATTTGGGCCAACGCAGGCATAAACTTGTGTGGAAAAGAGATATACTCTGGCACACCAATCCAGGTGATAGTGTGAGTTCAGTCTAATTTCAAATCAGGAAACCACGTGAGCACGTAAATCCCAATTCGATTAAAAATCAAAATATTGAATAATTAAAAAGCTAGTTTTAAAAACGATTCATATTTGATGGTGCTTACTTTATAAAACATAATATCGAGACAAAAAAGAGAAACAGAACAATCTCAATTGCCAATATTACATTGTTATAAAATTACGTTAGGTATAATAGGATGAAGTTAAATTTATTTAATTATTTAAATGTAATATAATTTTCCGTTTTAAGACGTCTACCGAATCAGAAAAATTAATCATGTTGAAGTTATCATTGAAATCACTGCACATACATCGTAAAGGTTCATGAAGAGCGTATCTTTGGTTTGTGTAGTTACTGACAGTAACTGTACGAAAAATTGGTTTCCACCCCCCCCCCCCTTTTTGCGACCAAAAATCAGTGAAAATGCCATATATCAAGGAGTTTTGGCCGTATGAGACTAACATGTGATACCTTAGTTTGTATGGTTACTTTCGGCAACTGTACTAAAAAGGCGTCATCGCTATATAGCCACACCCACTTTTTGAGAAATCATTAAAATTGGCTACTGGGCCGATTGAGCTAAAATGTGAACTTAGTTTGTACGGTTACTGTCAGCAACTGTACTAAAAATTTATATCCACGCCCCCCTTTTACCGCCCACAAACCAATGAAAACGTTTTATTACAACGGTTTGGGTCGTATTAGACAAAAATTTTGTAATTCAGTTCATATGGTTACTCGCGGCAAGTGCACTAAAAATAGGCCAGTCCCACTTTAGTTAAACTCACTTTTCGGGGAATTAGCGTCGAGTGAAGTAAAGTGCGCCAGGTTTAACCCAAATTGAGCTGAAATTTGGGCATGCTATATTTGGTTATTTAGTGCATATGGCTACTTTCGGCAGCTATACTGAAAATGGTGAATATATTTGGCATTTCTTGACATTTTCGTATATGGCAGTAAGGCGGTCTGTGGCAGAACAACGTCTGCCGAGGAGAGTGAGTGTTCCTGTGAGGTTTGGTAATGTTTGGACGAGGGGGCGTGGTATCTCCCATACAAGCGAAATTTGCGCTATCGACCACAAACCAAATAAAGGATATATATCAAACGGTTTCAATCGTAAAAAACTAAGATTTAGTAATTTTGTTCAGATGGTTACTGTCAGTAACTGTACAAAAAATGGGCGTGGTCGCAATATATATACGCCCACTTTTTCGAAATCATGGCAATTCCGGAGTTCTATACATTTTTATTGTGAAACTAGCTGTGTAGGTGCTCCAAGAGACAGTCACAGACCCACAAATCAATATCAGTATATAAAAAATGATACTTAAAGATTGGATACTTCCTTTTACGGGTTTGCTCGTAACTGCACCCACAAATCAATAAAAATGCTATATTTTAGACGGTTTTGGTCGCATTAAGTTAAAATTTGGTAAATAAGTTTGTATGAGAACCGTCATTAACTTCAATAAAAACGGGAGTGTTACACTTCATCTACGGCTACTTTTAAGAAAATATCAAAATACTTCGAAACTATTGGTCCGTTTGAGCTCAAATTTTGTAAGTGGCGTTGCTTTGAGTACGAAATAGTTTAAGAAGAAATGCCACGCCCCCTTTTACCTCCCACAAATATATTAAAAATTTGTGTTATCGACGAGCTTTAAAGTTATGGGTCGCACAGCTTAGAAATTCGGTATTCGACCACAATTTAGACGTACCGTTTCAGTGATGAAATTTTGCGATATCGAATAGCTTTGAAGTTTTAGGCCGCACAGCTTTGGAATTCAGTTTTTGACCTCAATTTACACCTGCAGTTTCAATGATTTTATTTTATGGGCTTTGGACAGAGAGGCGTGACATCTCCCTTACAACCCAAATTTGCGATATCGTATTGCTTTGAAGTTATAGGTTGACAGCGTAAGAATTCGGTATTCGACCTAAATTCATAAATGCACTTTCAATACTTACATTTCGTCGGCGTAGGGCAAAGGGGAGTGGCACTTCCCATACAACCCAACTTTGTGCCAGAATTCAGTACTCGACCTCAATTTATACATGCAGTTTCATTAATTACATTTTATGGGCGTATGACAAGGGGACGTAAAACCTCCTATTTAACCCAAATTAGAGATATCAAATAGCTTTGGGGTTATAGGTAGCACAGTTTTTGAATTCAGTATTGGACCTCAATGTACACATGCAGTTTCATTGATTGCATTTTATGAGCGTTGATCAAGGGGGAGTGGCACCTCCCATACAACGAAAATTTGTGATGTCGAATAGCTTTGGAGTTCAAGGTCGCACAGCGTCGGAATTCAGTATTTGACCAAAATTTACGCATGCAGATTTACTGATAAAATTTTTTAGAGTTTGTCGGGGAGGCGTGACACCTCCAACTTAACCCAAATTTGCGATATCGAATAGCTTTGGAGTTATAGGTAACTCAACCTCGGAATTCAGTATTCGACCTCAATTTACACATGCAGTTTCATTGGTAAAATTTTATGGGCGTAGGTAAAAGGGGAGTGGCACCTCCCATACAACCCTAATTTGTGCTATCGAATAGTTTTGGAGTTATATGTCGCACAGTTTTGGAATTCGGTAATAGACCTCCATGTACACATGCAGTTTAATTGATTACATTCTATGAGCGGTGATAAAGAGGGCGTGGCACTTCCCATACAACCCAAATTTGTTATATCGAATAGCTTTGTAGATATAGTTCGTAGTCTCGGAATTCAGTATGCGATCTCAATTAAGACATGCTGTTTAACTGACATCATTTTATGGGCGTTTGACAAGGGAGAGTGGCAGCAACGCGCCGGGTTTCAGCTAGTTTATTTATAAAAATATTTTTCTTGGATAATATCATAAAAGCCCAAATTTTTTTAATTTTTTTTTTGTCGCTGTTGACTTTTCTGTGAAATGCGCAACAGCTGACTATGGCGTTATATATTGAAAAAAATCTACGAATTAAAAGTATTATTTATTTCGATCTTGTATTGTGTTAAAGACGATTTCTACACGGATAGATAATGAAATTGGTTTAAGAACATTTAAAATTGAGCCTCATTTTCTCAAGTCAAGCCAAACTGAAGTTTAAAAAAAAGGTTTAATGAGCATTAATTTTTTAAATTGAGTAAAAAAGTTAAATGATTGCTTTAAGCACGAATAAAATACTTGATTCTACAACCTGGAACTAGACTTAAAGTAAAAAATATTTTCTTAATCGAAGCAAACGCAGATTTGTTTATTAAAAATATTATTGTAATAAGGGACATTTTACCAAATTTTGTCGAAATTTTGGGAGTTTTTTAAATAAGGATTGTGAAAAAACGGTTATAGATATTTGAGTAAATATTTTTTTATTGTTTTGCATAGGTATTAAAATATACAAAAACGTCACTTCCACGTCACACATAAGTAAATGAAGCAGTCATAAAAAATAGAAAAAGCGGTGTGCAGGATATTTCGAGTTTCGCTTATCTGAAACAAAAAAAGAAAAAATTTCAAAAACAGGCCTAACATTTTTGAAAAAAAATTAGCTGCATAAAGTTTTAAGGACTTTTAAAAAAAAACTCAAGGTCTGCCCCTCAAAAATATGTTTTTCAATTAATCAACAATTTTTAAGTAAATCGGTATACTAGTGATTGCGTTATCTTGCACAACAATTTTAAAAAACCTGTTTCAATAAAAACTCGTGAAGTGGAAGTTACATCACGAAAGAAAAATTTTTTAAATTTTAATACTTATGTAACGCAATAAAAAATATTTATTCAAATGTCTGACCATTTTTTTACAATCCTTGTATAAAAAAACTTCTAAAATTTCGACAAAATTAGATAAAATGTCCCCTAAACATTCCAGTATTAAGATAATTGTTTACTTAAATCAAGCAACTCAAGGACTCAACTTTTTTTAGTCAAGTGTGTTCTGCAAAAACTTTTTGTTGTTGCAACCTGTTACTTCATGAACTTTGAGCTCAAATACACTTTTAAAAATATTATAAATTTTTTAAAAATTTTAAAAACAATATAACAAGTAAAATAAATTTCTCAATTCAAGTAAATTATTCTAGTTTTTAGTAAATTGTAAAATACATTTCTCAAATCATGTAAATTATTCTTGTTTTTTGGAAATTGTTCACTTAAATCAAGCAAATTTTTCTCAATTCAAGCAAAATAAATTTCTCAATTCAAGCAAATTATTCTAGTTTTCAGCAAATTATTTATATGAATCAGGCAAATTTTTCTCACTTCAAGCAAATATCAGACTTGAATATAGAAAAAATATTCTAGAGTTTTAAGCAAATCTTTCTTGGATTAAAGATTTTTTTTTCTTAATAAAATGTATTTTAAATTGGCTTCATTCATAGGCTAATTTGATAGCCTATTTGCTTGATTCAAGCACAGAATGCTTGATTTTTCTCTCAGTGTACACGAGCATAGGATTAAGATCTTTTTCGAGTTTGCTAAATCCTTCCTTTTTGCAAGGATCCATTTACTATTTTATTGGCGTAAATATCATTAAGCTTTAGCTACAATAAATATATCTGCAGTATTCTTCCCACAAATTTATTTACATATTTTTTTAATTAACAGTGCTTGCATGCTCGATTTTATTTGAAAAAAGGAAAACATTCTTATAAATAAATATTTTTTCTTACCAGACAATTTAAAAAAAAAGGAAAATTTTTTTTTTAATTACTTTTCAGTTTTTTTTTATTTGAAAAATATCCTTTACTTGAGAACTGGAAGCAGGTCTTTAAGCACAAAATTTGTTTGTCCTTATTATAAAAACACCTTATTGGGTTTCAATAAAGGGCGTCTTTAAACATCAAATCCTCACGACCAATCGAGAGGAGTCTTGCAATTTGATTCATTAGGCAATTGGAAATTAGCTATGTATAAATGCTGATTTAAAATATGTTATGTTATATATTTTCTGTTGAGTATCAGGGTGTAGTGTGTAAAGTACTTGCAATCGTTGACCATCAAATCAAGCTTGAAATAGCCAACTTTACTCGAATACTAACAACATTTGTTAACAATTACACACAACGCAGTCAAACAGGAATATTTCAAAATCATTATACTCACTCACCCATTCATATACAAATCACACATACACATATGTAAAGGCACGCACTTTACTCGACTACCTATTGAAGCGTTACTAATACAATTAAAATTTGTTTAAATTTTTAATTGTACTTCAGCGTGGACAATTGAATTTCTGGATTAAACAAAAAATTCAAAAAGGAAATAAAAAAGGCGTTTAAAAAAAATTATGCTACTTCAGCAAATAAAAACGCAGGCTAGCGTACAATACGCTACGAGCTCACTTGATATGAAAAAAATATTTTTTATATTTTTTTAAATAAACCATCAAATTGGCAAAAAGTGCACTCGAAGTATGCTTAATAGCAGTTTGTTGTTTTTATTTTTGTTTTTGTATATCTGTATTTATTTTGTGCCCCGACTGCCAAGCGTAAGCAGACAGCCAAACTACCAACGTTTACCAATTCAACTACCTATGTGTATGACCCGGTCGTTGCACGCACCCACCTAGCAGCTGGAGGGCGACTTCCAAATATGATTACTGGCTGTTGCAAAACCAGTACCAATAATAACAAAAATAACAGCAAAAACAATAGATTGTACTTATTTTTCAACAATTTTGTTTTTCATTTATGTAACTTATAATTTTTATTTGGCTCGTATTAATGTGTTACTTGTTGTTGTTTTTACAACGATGCGAATGCGTGCAACGCAACTGAGAAATGCGTCACCGCTGTTTGGCCAAGCGTTTAACTCGTCAGGTTTTCAGTAATTTGTTTGACAATTGAAGTAACTCAAGCTAATGTTGCTCATACGCCCCGCTGTTGTATTTTTACAATTGACGCTGTAGTGGTCTATTTTAAGCTGAAATGTTTTTCAAGGAATTTTTAAAATTTAGTAGACGTAAAAACACGCAATCAGCAACCAGAAACTCGAAAGTAATGAGCCTTATTGTCTTATGTAGCACGAAGGAGAAGGTCGAAGAGGAGCATCCATAAACATTTAAAAATTCATTGCCAAAGTCGAATGAAAGAATTATATTTTGTAGTGATTGTTGCGCTGGCCAAAACAAAAATTCATGCGTTAGTGCCATGATTATTAAATTCTTTCAGAACAATCCTCCCTATATCAATATTATTGATCATAAAGTTTTAGTGCCTGGGCATACCCATATGGAATACGATGTGGACCCCGCTTTAATTGAGAGAAAATTCATCCTACGAGGCTTGTTTCAATTCGTGCGAACTATTAGACTCAACATAAATTTGAAGTTATTGAAATTGACCACAACAAAATTTTTAATTTCGGCAATATATCAAAAAATCGTTCTGTTCGGCAGTCAGCAAGTGGAGTGCAGTGAACATGCAATGGTTGCGATACACTCAATTTTGAAAATTCATTGACCACAACAGCACTATTCGAGGAATCGCAAAACAGATTTTAGAACATGCGTTGCTGAGTTTTGTAAAACCATTGATTTGATTACTTTTAAATTTTGAAATTTTGCTCTCCTGAAAAGTTGCTGAAAAACACATAACCATTTTCGTAGGCGCAGCGATGTTGAAATGTGCTATCACCATTAACTATTTGATGATATAAATACCGTTTAGTTATAAATTCTTTTTTCATTTGCATATAATAACTTCTTTGTATTTAAGTATATGTAGATCATCTTAATAAAGCATTTAAATGTTTTAACATTCTCTCAATAAAACATTTATAGCTTAAACTAAAAATCAGAAGTGTTTTTCTTTTTTAAATTTGTTTTCAGTGGTTGAATTCAAAAAGCGACGATATCAAAAAATTCCTAAAAATTAGTATTTATTTCCATAAAAATAAAAAGTTGTTTCATTTTCAGTGTTAAAAGTTATTTCATAATGAAATAACACCTTAAAATGGATGAATGAAATAAGTCCTATTTAGAAGGAGATTAGTACCATTAAAACGGCATACAGGAATTCATGTGAAAGTTTAAATCAAACGGTCATTCTGGCGTCAAATACTAGCTCATTAGTTTTTGTTTTTTTATTTTGGACGAAGTTCCTTTACGCGGATAACCGGCTCTGTGATTTGATAGAAACCGTTGTGTAACAGTAAGACTGCTGTGTGAGTATGCGTGCGAGTATCGAACAGCCCAGCATCATCATATTGGCCTATGAGCGATCTGGGAGTGCTCTTTGAGTAGCAGTGGATTGCTCCTTATTAAATAAAGCTCGGTGTATTTTGTGTTCTCTTTTAATATTGCATATCCTAGGAAAGGTAGCGCTATCTATAACATCCCAGAGGAGCTGAAAAGGAGCAATCAATGAATGATCCAAATAGATCAGCAAAGGAACACTTAAAATAATTTTTTTACAGAAAATCGTGATGGAGTTTCCTAAAAAGCACATGTCCTACTTTGTTTTCCTTTTTCTTCATTAATTGCTCGCCTATTGATCTTATATAAAAGTGAGAGAGCAAAAGACTATAAGTACCCACTTTTTGATCCCATAAAACACCAAAAGAGCGCTCCCTTGTTGCTCCTCTTGGAGGACATCGAATATTTTTTTACTAGGAGACTACAAACAAGCTGGCAAGCAGTGTTGCCGTTTGGATCCAATTGTATCCATTTGGATATCTTTTCCTTCAAAAATTTATGGTTATTTTTTTTTAAGCCTCAGAGTAAGTTTGGATACTTTTTTAAAAAATCTGTTTTAATATGAATGTATGTTTTTGTTTGCAAAAATAAAAAGTAAACAGTCCCTTAAATTCGAGAAAAAGTTAAGATAAATGATGACATTGAGACATTTTTGGGCACTATTTTCTTATCGAAAAATGCATTAAAGTAATCTATTTATAAAGAACTTATAAATTTATAAAGAACTTATAATCTATTTATAAAGAACTTATAAATGCATTTTAATTTTTTTGTTTCCGATAAATTGGGACCAAAACTTCTTGACCTTGCCTGACTACTACTCGAAACGACTACTACGACTACTTGATTTTACGCCACCTAGCGAGAATAAGATTCAAAAACTGAGGAAATGAGGAAAAAAAAACAAAATTTATTTTTGTCTTTATACATTTTGTTCATTTTCTACAGGGCGTTGAAGTTAGCGAGTTCTCGTCTCCAGCATTTACAAAGCGTCTGAAAGTAAAAAATCAAAGTGCATTCTTGAGGGTTGTAGTTGAGCACTCAACCTACGCAAATAAAAAAAAAATAAAAAATAACATGCGTTGAAAAAAAAATGTACAAAAAGTATAAAAGTTTTTTGGCTTTTTATAGGTCTAGTACTTAACAGTGTCTATAAAGATCACAATGAATTAAGATTCATCGAAATTGATCAAGTAGAATTCCAGATATCTTAGAAGCCGATTCGAAAAACCTTGTTTCGAGAAAAACGCGATTAAAGATTTTAAGGTTCTTAAATATCACGCGACATACGAATATAATATATGTTATAACTTTTTTCTATTTGATATTTTTTTTTCAAATTTTGTATACGTATTCCTTACAAACCTTACAGAACTGTATTCTAACAAAAACAAAAATTGCTTTTTAATATTGTACACATTAATAGTATCTTAATTTTTTTTCAACATGCAATGTGTCAAATAAAATATAATATTTTTTACACTAAACTAATCAACTTAGTTTATTTTTTTTTATTTAATTATATACGATTTTGTATACTGTTTTGTCTAAATATTAAACTTATAAAATAAATTTAATTAAAGGGCAATAGCAACACACATAAAAGACAGAAGTAATGAAATATGTATGTTGCTTTTTAATTTTATTATGCATGTTTTATTTTCTATTATTACATTTTAATAAAAATATTTGTTAGACTAAATAAATAAATAAATAACTATAATAAAGATTAAATAAATAAAATTATTATAGAAGCTTAAAAAATGGGATTTCATTATCTACAAATATTGAAGTTGTATATTTGTATTAAAAAAATGAATATATTATTGATTTTTGGATTTTGATACGTGGATACTATTTTTTCAAAAGTGGATACTTTTGGATACTTTTTTGACTTTTACATGGATACTTTTTTTAGAATCATTGCGGCAACACTGTTGGCAAGTGCGCTGTGTGTGTACCAGAGATCTGCAAGAAGTAAATTGAAAATCAAGCTACTTGAAAAAATATCAAGCTTTGAGTTGAATTGCAGGAACTTGATTTATTTTTTTCCCTTACAATTCGCGACTAGCTTCTGAAAAACGAGTCATATGTCTGACGTGATTCTATTTTGTTTCTACCCCACATGAGTTGGTGGAAAAAGTCAAGTTTTCTACTTTTCAACTCTGGTTTCGACTCTATGCGACTGCACTGCCGTCGGAAGCAACTGACGATCGTTTGTTTCGTTGATCGTTTCATTTATTATGCGGAGTTCGTGTAACTTTTTTTCTGTTGTTATTGCCATAATATTGGCAATAGGTGGCAACCCTATTTCAAAATTTTATAATTTGGAAATTCTGACAACGGATTCGGATTCAACAACCCATTTTTGGTGTACAATTTTTTTTGCCAGCCCCGAATTCATAAAACTACAAAAAATCAAGGTGGAAACCCTATTCACCATCTTGAATTTTAAAATTCTGACTTTATATTCGAAATCAGCGACCCCTTAACACTGATAAATAATGTTTAAAACTCTTAAAAAAAATATTATTAGGTGGCAATACTGTGATAAAAATTTAGGTATCAACCCTAACCTCCATCTTAAATTTTAAAACTTTGACATTATATTCGAAATCAAATCCGTTGTCAGAATTTAAAAATTACAAGAATTCGCAAAAATAAAAAAAAATCTAGGTGGTAACTCTATCCGTCATCTTAAATTTTAAAGTTTGACATCATCTTTGAAATAAGTTACCCCTAAAACTTCCAACCACGGAGTTCACAGAATCCTTAAAAGTCCTATTACGCTTTAGCTCTCTCTAAACAAGCTCATTGAATTTTTTTGATACTGGCTTTAATTGGATACTTGCCTTCAATTTTAAGCTTTTCAAGCTTTTCGCTGAAGGCATCAAGCTTTCCTTTACTTGAAACTTCATGCCGTTCGCTTGTAAGCTAGCATACTTGCAAGTCGCAAGCTGTCGTGGGCTTATTTATATTCAATTACAAGCTATACTTCTTCAAAATTATCAAGTTCAAGCTAGCTTGAGCTTGTATTTTAAGCAAGTACTTGAAATAGAGTTTCAAGTAGGCTTGTGCACTTCTCTGGTGTGTACGTGCGAGTATTGAGATTCGAGCAGACTAGCAATAGCGTAAGCGAATGCGTTCTCTCTTTCTATCTGGGTGCCTCTGTTTCTGACACGTAAAAATTGCGTTAAAACGTATTTGTTATTTTTATTTGCGTGTTATATGTGTCTTACTGCAATTAAGTTTTAAGAAATGAAGACTGCAGCAAATGTGTGTAATACAGAGTAATCTGATGCTAGAATTGCGAAAAGTTGTTTGACACTAGGGTGGACCTTGAAAATGTGGTTTTCCATACTTTTTGTATTTGTACTGGCAGTATTAAGGGGTCGCTGATTTGGAACCCGATGTAGTAATTTCAAAAATTTGTTGAAACCCTAATAATGTGTGATCTGGCTTTATACTCCCCGTAGATTCGCTGGTCGCTGATTTCGAATCTAAAGTTAGAATTTAAAAAAGTTCTCACATTCAACCCATCTTTGCGATTTCGAAATATACGTCGCTCGCACTGCCTCGAAATTCAGAATTCAACCTCGTTTACACATGCTGTTTCACTAATAAAATTTTATGGGCTTTGGAAAAGGGCGTGTTAGCAACGCACTGGGTTAGTGCTAGTGCAATGTTATTAGACAAGTATTTTTTATTTCAATATTATATAGGAAAAATAAAGCTTTTTTTGATTTATTTTACAGACTGTATTTTAGAAAAAATAACACCCTATAGAATAAATTTACGAATAGAAGAAGTAAAACTTTGCATATAACAGACAGTGCATAAAATTAAAATTTTATTTATTTTTACAAAGTATCTACAAGTATTAGCAATTAGCATAAACAAATTGAAGTTTCTTCAAAAGAACTATTTTTAAATGGTTCATTCTTCCACTAAAATTGTTATAAAAGCCTATAGAATGTCTTTTAAAATTTCAGAATGGTAACTTTAATAGTTTTTGAGATATAATCAAAAAATTTTCAATCGCCACGGCTTTTGCCTTTCGATCAAGAACCCTCTGGTCGTTTTGTTTTGGATATTATGTTCGTGGACGTTATGTCAACCAGAGCTGGGTATTTTGCGATTACAATTACTTTCCAATTACAATTACAGTAATCGTAATCTGTTAAAATTAACGATTACGATCACTCTAATTGTAATGTAAGAAAAGTACTTTTAAGATTACTGTAGTCGGCATGCACAATTTACAATTACAATTTACAGTTACAATTACGATTACTGCAATTGTAATAAAAAACTATTGATTACAATTACAGTAATCGGTATAAATGAAATATGACAATTTAAATAACTGTAATCGTAATCATGTTTCTTGTAATTTAATTACTTACTATGTAAGTTATATCATAAATAATGGCGTTTTAAAAATAAAGATGTTTATGTGAAAGTCATGTTACATAAATTTTTTCTAATTTTTCTCCTTACTAAAGTATAGTACTCTGTTCAGTTTTATGTGAAATTCCACTCAAGTCTCCATACAAAAATATTTCAATCAACCTTAGCGAAACAAGCGTTGAAATTTTCACAACATGTTCGTCAGAGTAGGGATGTCAGTGGCAAAAATACATCGATGTATTTCTTTGTTTCGATGCTTTCGTTTCGATACTTTTCGATGCATCGGAGGCATACATCGATGCATCGATTTGCGTAAGATTTTTCAAATATTACAAAATTGTACACAATTTAAAATTAATTACTTTATAATTACTATACTTTGTATAATGTGGGTTGTGTCGCGAATCGCGGAAATCGCGTTGTTTTCACTTTGTTTTTCAAAAAACCGCCAAACCACACTCTTTGGAGCCATTTCAATTTGTTGATCAAATTCACTCACTTTGCACAATTAAAAAACTGAAATGGCGGTTCATTGTACTAGAGATGTCAGTTTACAAAAAACATAGATATATCGATGCATCGACTTATTATGCATCGAGTGGACATCCGACATCTCTACGTCAGAGCAGTACTCTGTTCCGCTCTGTGAATTTATTGCAACTTATTCTCTGAGACTCTCTGAGAAACGTTGCTATAGGAATTCCTCGCAACAAACTTTAAGTCAAAAATTTCACGCAAAAAAATAAATAGATGCTGCCAGCGAAATTTTACGCAAACGAACAGAGTACTAGGCTTAATTCTCTGAGTCTCTCTGAAAAACGTTGCCATAGAAGTTCTTCGCAGCAAACTTTAATCAGAAATTTCACGCAACAACTAAATAGATGTTGCCAGTGAAATTTCACGCAAACGGACAGAGTACTAGGCTTATAAAACAAATACATTGCAATTTTACGCATAGTACAATTTAATTGTACTGCCTATTTATTCTGAAGTGAAAGGAGAGAGATCATATGAAATCTCCCAACATATTCCCTGAATCTCTCTGAGGAACGTTGCCATAGGAATTCCTCGCAACAAACTTTAAGTCAGAATTTTCATGCAACAAATAAATAGGTGTTGCCAGCGAAGTTTCACGTAAACGAACAGAGTACTAGGCTTTATTCCGAAACTATTATATTTTGAACAATACTTTTTTTCAATGATATAAATCAAATTGAACTCAATAATAAGGAATGTTTAAATTGATACGAGAGAAAAACAAATTAGTTTTGAAATATTAAAAATCAATATTTGCCTTGATATTCGCCTCAAATGAAAAATCAGAAAGAGCGTTCCCATAAGGACTATTCACTATTCCAGCAGGGCCCCACCACAAATAAAGATTCTAGAAGAGAATGTGTTTTTAGTGAATTGCATTATGAAAAATAAAGATTTATGCAGTAATTCAATTACAAAAAGAATGATTACGATTACAGTAATGTTATTATTGTTTTGCTGTTGTACAATTACTGTAATCGTAATAAAGAAATTGTTTGATTATGATTACCGTAATCGTAATTTTTTTAAGATTACGATTATAATTTTTAATTGAAATTGTAATTTGTATGTAATCAATTACGAAAGTAATCGATCACATCCCAACTCTGATGTCAACCTAACGTATTTTATTGGAATTCGCTCTTTGAACTTAACACATGTTGTTGAATAAAAGAACCCCGAGTGAAAATATTATCACAAGGTTAAAAATGTTAAACTACTTTTTAATCCAAACTATAGTTTAAAAGAATTTTTAATCCAAAATGTACTATTTTTAAATCCCTACTTTAGTTAAATTTACCTGGGTAACGAACCCATGTTTCTGAAAGGAACCTACTTGCATTTTTAGTGATGCAAAATAAGCGATACTTTGTTAACATTTAAGTTGGATGAGTGTATAAGGTGTTAGACCAGCACATCAGAGAACGTGTGTCGAATCATGAAATGGCCAGAGTCCTTTTTGCGATTTTCTTTTTTGGAATAAAATATTTTAAGCTTTCTATAATAAGTAATCTTTTTTTGGTGTTGTCCTATATGTAATCCAAGAATGTTGAACATTTAGTCCAAGATTTTTAACCGTGCAGACGAACACCGGAGATAGTCTAAAAATAATCTAAAAAGCATAGCTGTCGAAAGATGGGGCAAACAACGGTCGTACAAGCAGTGTGACCAGAGTGGAATATTATATTCCACTTTGGCATAATTTAGCTTCGGGAAGCATATTTTTTTTTATAAAAATATGCAGCATACAAAGTGGAATATTTTTCGTATGATTATATTTTTCAAAATTCACAAAAATTGCAATAAAAAAATGTCTATTTGGTTACTAAATGGTTATTCTTTGGCTATCGACATTTTTTTTTATCTCTGAACTACCTTGTAAAACGCAATATAAGGAATTCATTTTGTGGTTAACTTCTTCGTTGTCAATTTTATTGCAATTCATTTAATAACTTCACGCAGCTTAAAAAGTGAAGTAAATTTGCTTATATGTTTGTTTGGTTAGATTTTTTTTATGAATTATGTTACAGCAGTAAGTAATTTACTTAAGAAAACATTAGGGGTATTCACGATGTGTTGTATTTTCCCTTGTATTGTGTCTTTTTGATAAATTTGATATTTGTAGTAAATTTTGTAATATAACAAAAACAAAATGCAGTTTTCAAAATACAACCCTATGGAAAATATACAAGTTGTGTATTAGATCAGCTGATTGTACAAGCATTTCTACTCACGCTACGCTGTGAGTTTATTTAATAAAAATTAATATAATTGATTTTAAAAATACAATATGTACTTTACTGAAGGTTCGATCACAATAAGTTGTAAGTATTGTAAATTTTGCAAAAATTTATCACAAATGCACCACATCGTGAATACCACTATTATTGCTAACAATAACTATTTCTTTTAACTATTTTAAAATGTTGATTCAAAACAATAAAGCAGAAAAAAGTTATTGATCAAAGTTCGGAATCTGAAGATTTATAAAAATTTGTGCTTTTCTCGCTTAGCTTACCATTTAGCAATGCTGAGATTGAGAAAATTTTTAGTTATATGAATCTTTCTTATTTAAATGAAAATTCGAAATAGAATGCAAGAAAAACTCTTAAATAATTTGTTGAATGTAAAAACATGGCTGCATGTTCAAAAAAAGTGTTGTAATGCCTATCAAATACCAGATAGCTTAATAAAAAAAATTTAGAAATGCGAATTTATATGATAATAATACAAGCAACTATTTAAGAATTGACCTCGAAGATGTGCCTGAATTTTAGTTTTGTATATTGTATATGGTTACTTAAACTTCAAAAAACCATAACAATGTTTATAATTTTTTATAGGAGAAGAAAATAAATTTGAGTGCGATAGTAATCAGTGATGTGCGGCGTAGAGAACATGATGTCGACAATACTATTGTCGACGGTGTCGAGAATGTCGAGTAGACTATTGCTTTTAACGACGTGTAGATAATTAATATAAAAGGCTTCATGTTTATTGTAATATTTTATTAAATTGAGTCCAAGTTCGAACTGTTCCTTATTTTTACGCCTTCTGGGCATGGCTTTTGTTTGTTTAATTGTAAAATTTGTTACTTTGTGTTAATTAAACGACTTTTCAAAAGGTTTTAAGAATCAGCATAATCTAAATGGAACTTGCATTTTCGCAGTGTTGCATTTTGTTGACATTGTTTACACAATTCTCGACATTGTCTACATTGGCGACACATTCTGCATTGTCGACACCAAAATGTCGACAATTAAAGACGACGCGTCGAGGAACATCACTGATAGTAATCAAATAAATAAATGTTTTTAAACTTGCTTCTGTGTTTTTTTATATGCATATTTAGACTTATTTAGATATATATCTTTGAAATTGAAAGTGGAATATTTTTGTGGAATATAAAAATTGAAAGTGGAATATTTAGCATATTTTTTTTTAACAAAAAGCATATTTTTTCAAAAATCTTCTGGTCACACTGCGTACAAGTGCTAAATTAAGTTTTGCGGCTGCTGTACGCCCGTTGTATGCCACCAAATTTTTCTAAGCTCTTCAGGAAACGTATGCACAATAACAAAAGCAAGGCTCACTTGGCTAGGCTGAAAATTTTTTTTTGTATGAACAGTCAAGATAGTTTCATAATGGCCTTTGTATGGCAGCTGTAAGACCCTTGTACAGTCGAGAAAAATATTTAAGATTATGCCTTGTTCGGCCGCTGTTTGGACTTAGCTAAGAAAATTGTTATTTATACTTGGAAGCAACGTTTGAGTATTTTGTTAACGCTCGATTTCACTCCCTTTATAATTTTCATATATGAAATCGATTCTTATATAAAGAAGAGTAAACACAAAAGAAAAAGCAAAATATATTTTTAATAATTTAGCATTTTCACAATCATATAAAAAACACTTTTACTATTAAAAAAAGTTTGAAAAATTACTTAAAACTACCTTACCACTCCCTTTATCATATCATTTATAAATTTGATGGTTTTCCATGGCATTTGCTGCAATTTAATTAAAAGCCACTTTTTTGATCACGTGATTTGCTCACATTCAAAAGTTTCAATGAAAGTTTCCCAAAACAATTTACCGATTTAGGCATGATAAACTTGTCACAAAATTGCAGATACATTTTTAGGGGAAGCAATATTTATTTTTTTATTTTTCCTTTGACTAGCAAATGTTTGTTGTCAGCTGATTACAATCAAAAAACAATATATAAGGCACTGATAGCAGATAATTTTTTTATTTGCGTGTTTTCTATTAGCACTATAATTAAACAAAAGTTACAAAGCACCTCATCAAGGAAAGTTTTAGATATTAATAAAAATTAAATTGTAATCCAAAAATGTTTCAATGGAACTTTTAACCGCTTTTTAAAAATTTCACATCCGTTTTCGCATTCCTGTGTTGCATTTATTCATAACAAAATTTAAAATTTTCATTTACATGATTTTCGATCATTAATATTTTTATAAATTTGCGCTCATATCTTAAGCTCAAAGTCAAAAATATAATTTCTCAATTTGTCTTAAGCCAAATCAAACCCTTAAATGTTTGAATGTGTTGATTTAAAAATACTGTTTCTATACAAAGTTTTATGAAATTTTAGACTTAAATCAGAATCAAGTTTTTTATTTTCCTTTAGGTTTTGGTGAGAAGAATTTCAATTCATCTTTTTAAAATGCTTGTACGTATGTATATACTAATGTATATCTAATGTATAAAATAATGTATACTAATGTATAAAGCCTTGCGGATTGCATAGAATACGTTATAAGCATAATTGACGTTAATGACGACATTTTATTGTTAGGTGATTTTCATCTGCCTGACTTGAAATGGGAATCTTCTGACGATGATACATATTTTTGTGCATCTAATTCAAAGACACGCCAAGAGCATATATTTGTTGATAATATATGTTCTGACTTACAACAAGTGAGTTGTATTTATAATAGTCGTGAAAGACTTATTGACCTGGTCTTAACTACTGACAGTAACAATGTGATTGTTAAGAGGGCCCCTCATGCTTTGACTACTGTTGATGAATACCTTCCACCATTGAGCATATGGTACAAGTCAGACAGGGAAAATATAGTAAAGTCTAACTCAATAGATAAAGTTTATGAATAAAAAAATCTGACTTTTTGAAGTTGAATCATTTACTTCAAAGTAAACTTCATGTAATTTTAGAATACGTCAATAATAACACTCTTGATGATTCAATTAATTTTTTATGTGGAAATCTTTGCTATATTTTCTCTGTCCGTGCCGTATAGCCTCAGTTTTAGAAAAATTGTGCTTACCCCTGGTAAACAAAGGAGTTAAAGACTCTTCGCAACAACAAGAATATGGCATGGAAAAAATATGTCTGTAGCTTAGACTTAAGTGACCTACATGGTTAGAAATTGTAGAATAAATTTTAATACAAGCAAAGTATTACAAAGACTTTTAATTCAAAAAGTCTTAAATTTAATTCGATACTATTGTGATATTATATTAAATTTATAAAAGACATGCTGTATTATATTTCAATATAATTTTGTATTGAATGTTAATACATTTAATATATTAAAACGATATTTTATACCCTTTGCTATAAATTTGATACTAAATATACTATTATGCCTAATTTTTAATACAAATTCAGCATTAAAAATTAAAATTAAAATACTGAGCATTAAATTTCAATACCTTTTTTTATTAAAACTGAATTTTAATATTTTAATTTTAGGCCAGTATTTAATTTTAATACAATTTCAGTGTTGTCGTTTATGTAAGCCCAAAAGAATTAAAATTTATTCCAAGATTTCTAATAGTCTGTTTCTGGATTTTGAAAATTGCTCAGCTACCTTATATCAAAATTATTTAGACAGTATTAAGCTGAGAATATTGTCTGATCCAAAGAAATTCTGGGGTTTCATAAACACAAAAAAAAAAATTTGATGGATTCCCTTTATCATTTGAAACTTCTGAAGTTTGTACTGACGATCCCGTCGTAATTTGTGGTCTATTTGGCAATCTCTTCACTCACAAAAATAATTTGTTGGCGTTAGGTTATAGTAAATACATTTTAAGTGGGGTACTCATAAAGTGTTTTTTTTCAATTAAAACTCTGTTTATTTAACTGTAATTATATAAGCATAATCGACTTTCGGCTGACGTAAATGCTTATTTTATTATTGTAACTTCATGCCTAAATAACATTTCGGTTAACATTCAATATTTATGCTTAAGTTGCAAGAACTGAATGGAATTTGTCATTTCAACTTACTTCCCGTCTAAGCAATCTCAATTTATTCAAAACAACTGACCAGTACAATTACAGATTTACGGATAAAAGGAGTAGTTAAAATATCCGCATTGTTAATTCTGTCAATAGAATTTTTCTTGCGTTACCACCGAATTGCAACGATGTTTCAATATTCAGTTGCACCGCCACCAAAGTCAATTGCAACAGACGAATAGTCAATAAAAATAACTTACATGTGGTCACCTTAACCACAACCGTCGCTTTTTTCACGCTCGCTGTGTTGCTCGTTCCTCT
The DNA here is from genome assembly GCA_963920525.1 of Dichetophora obliterata. Classification (NCBI taxonomy): domain Eukaryota; kingdom Metazoa; phylum Arthropoda; class Insecta; order Diptera; family Sciomyzidae; genus Dichetophora; species Dichetophora obliterata. The sequence continues at coordinate 234,627,669 of OY986435.1, read as the reverse complement.
TTTGTTCAGTATTCGGTTGATTTCTAGTGTGTGTTCTCGGTGCAAGTTGTTGAAGTGTTTTTAGGTAAAGGAATTAATTAAAAAATATATTTTATCTAATATATAATATATATAACTTGTGCAGTCTGTATTTATTAAATTAATTTATTCTTAAATAACTGCAAATGTACAATAAAAAACAACAACAAAACAATCCTTGTTTCCGTCGTTTGATTTTTACACTCGCTATGTTGCTCGTCGCGCCTTTGTTTATGGTTCGATCGGTATTCTCGCTGCAAGTGGTTGGTTAAGTGTTCAAAGTGAAGTGATTCAATTTTTAATAAATAAAACTTGTGCAGTTGAAATAAATCTAATTTATTTCTTCTTAAAAATATGCATCAAATTAGCATCAACAAAGCATGTTTATTTTCATCGTTTATTTTTCACACTCGTAAGTCGAAACGATGGGAATCGGTTCATATAACTGACATCTGGTAAGCGCGATAAACAGTTCGTTGTTCACAACCGAATGGCTCAAAAGCTTGTCTGCAGTTCCGTTCTCGCAACGGAATGACGCAATTAGCTCAATTGGGAAATTGGCGATTGTGGCAATTGCATTTAGAAAATTGCCGACAATCGACAAAGTTAGTAGGGCAATTTTTCGGTTGCGGCAATGGGCATAGTTCTGTGAGTGTTTAAAGAGTCATTTTGTTTAGGCTCTTTTTATCCTGATGAAGGATATATACTTAGAATATATGAATTCTACACCCAGGGTTTCGTTGGATCCTTTATCGTTGGATCCTTTACTTCAGAGGATATTTTAAAGTATATTGGATCGATCGATGAGGATTTTTATGCTGGACCTGACGGAATTCCTGCCGAAGTGTTAACACGATGAGGTTCCGTTCTAAGCCAACCACTGTCCATGTTATTCAATAAATCAATTAGCGAAAGTAAGTTTCCACGTTTTGGGAAAAAATCTTTTAAAAGTCCTATTTATAAAAAAAGTTGTAAGAATAATATAAACAACTACAGGCCTATCGCGAAACTCTCGTCTATTCCAAAACTTTTTGAGTGGCTCGTGTATGATCGTGTGAAAATTCACTGTGGGAAGGTTATACCCATCGGGGAAAAAGCACTCCGAAAGGCCTTTTTGAGTGCTTGTAAGTCAGCTGAAAGCGCTGACCCAACGTATGACACACCATTGTAATTTTAACATTGCATGTCATTGAAAAAGAGCACTTCAATTTAGCTGACTATGAATTGCTGCAAAAGGCCTCCCGTGCAAAGCTTTGGGTCAGCAGTTCATCAAATTCTTTTTGATTTGCCTACCTCAAAAAGAGACATGCTGAGAGGGAGAGAGAGATAGAGAGAGAGAGAGAGATTTTTTATTTCATCGAAAATAAGGGTAAGAATTTGCAACCGTCGATACTGCTTCAAAAGGCCTTCATTGTAAGGCTTTGGGTCAGCAGTTCGTTATTATTTTTAATGCATTAGCGAAAAATCTACATTTTGCTGAAACAATAAATAATCAAACAACAGATTATTTGCATGCCGCGTTTTTTTCCTTTGTTCGGTTTTTTTTATTCGTTTTTTCTTGTGTCCGCTACTGAGCGCTCTCAATGTACTGTTCATTTGCACAAAAACAAAAATAAGTGCTGACTTTTTGCTCCTGTAGGCAGCTGCTGACATGCCGGCCCGTTGGGTAACAACTTGTCAGCATGGATTTGTTACTGGCAGATTTACTGTGTCTAATATACTTGATTTTACAACGTTCTTCTTAAATTAATTTTATTCAGGTAACCAGGTTGACTGTATTTACACCGATTTTAGTAAAGCATTTGATAAACTGCCACACAACTTAATTCTATTTAAACTAAAGTTAATAGGTTAATGGGTCTGACAGAGCGATCTTATCAAATACGATTTCGAGGCGTATTGTTAGCTGTATTTATTGCTGAATCAGATGTTCCTCAAGGTAGCCACCTTGGTCCACTTCTGTTTATTTTAGCCATTAATGATGTAACCCACATCATCAAACACTCTCATCTACTTATCTATGCAGATGACATGAAAATATACAGAACAATAAATGCTAAAGACAATTCAGATCTGCTCCAGTCTGATTTGAAATCCTTTGAAATTTGGTGTTCTAAAAATAATATGTTTCTAAATCCAGATAAATGCCAAACTATGACCTTTTCGCGAAAAAGGAATAATTTAATTTTTGATTATAAGATAAAAGATACTGCTTTAAGTCGTGTAGATACTATCAAAGACCTTGGTATATGCATGGATTCTAAGCTCTCGCTTAACATTCATATTGATAACATTTGTAAAAAAGCATCTTCTATGATCGGGTTTATAAAACGCTGCGCCAAAGAATTTAAGAGTATGATCAGAACTACAGCGCTGTATTATGCAATTGTGCGACCTCACTTAGAGTAAGTGAGGTCCCCAAGTTACAATGTACATGTTGAACGTATAGAGAGAATACAAAAACTTTTTATTCACTTTGCTCTAAGAAGGTTAAGAGGAATTGACACTTTAAACCTTCCTTATGATTCGCTTTAAACCTTCCTTATGAGGATCGTTTAAAACTATTAAAAATGCAATCTTTAAATGAGCCAACTCATAACTCCTAACTCTTGTAAATTTTTACACTAACTGTAGAAGCAGTAGAAATGCTAACAATTTATTTTACTTATCTTCTAGTAGAACAAATTATATGGCAACTGCTCCTTTAAATCGCATGAGTACCTTTGTTAACAACTGTAACTTTTTTGATGTTAGCTTATCGAAAGGTCAACTCAAAAGTAGATTGAAAACTAATGTATGATAAGATCTATGTTAATGCATGGTTAGTTGTTATGTCTTGTGTTGTCCCTGAGCCCAACCCATATTATGGTGGGGTACATTTTTCTCACTTTGGATTGTTTTGGTCCACTCGATAGTATTGAAATATTTGTTTTTATGTTATTTGGGCTGATTCTTAAGAAGATCTAATGCAGAGAAAGTGCGAAAAAGCTGTAGTAGCTGAACTCTATTGTTATTGCATATAATGTTAAAATGCTTATCAGTATACTATTGATGTTTCCCTATATAGGTAATTTGTTCCAATTTACCAAATCACTTTGATTATTTCCATCTTCATCCTAAACTTTATATTTCCTATTCTATCTCATTCGAGGAGTTTTTTTTTTTTTGAGCACTGTTATCCAAAAACTTTAAAAATAAAGGCTTCAAACTCAAAAAACTATTTTAAAATTGTACGCCAATTTTTGTTAAAGAAAGTGTGTAGGTTTAGTTTTCCAAATGCCCTTTGTCTAAAGTCCATAAGCTAAAATTTCAGTTCTAATCTTTCTTGTGTTGATTTGAACCTCGTAGTAGCCTTTTTAGTTTTTAATTTTTATTCCAGGCTTCAAATCAAGTGCAGTTAAATTTTTTTATTGATTGAAATTATTTACGCCCACTTTTACCCTCTGGTGGGTCTCTCACTTACATTACTGTGGAATAATTTGTCTCTTAAGACTTTAGGGTCTAGTTCTAACATTGTATTCAATGTTATGTATCTGATGCCTATTTTTGCTTGAGTGGGCGTACCAGTTTTATTTTTGGAAGAAGTCTTTGTCAAAAACCCATTAACTTAAAAACATACCAAGCAGGGAACGAAACTAAACTCTAACGTTTCGTTCTTTAAGGTAGTAAAGCGTTGATTTGAGAGAACTGAACATTTATGTTGTGTAGCATTCATTACCAAGGTCATTATTCGGTTGCGTTCAAATTTGCATACTTGAACATAAACATCATTGTTCCGTAGTATAAGCTACACTAAATAACCTTATGAGAAGCGTTGTTTGAGAGACTGAGAAAGTAGAGAGAAAAACATTTTTTCTTTGTTCAAGCACATACTGCGTATCAAGGGCGCATTCAGTTTTGTAGGTAGCATACATTTGCAGGGCGCTCTTGTTTTAGTATGAAAAATCAAAGCATTTTTTTAGCTTTTCAGTTTATTTATTTTTATACTGTTTCTAACGCCCATTAAAAGGCGTGTCAGGTTTAGAAAAGTATATTATATATTCTTGATCAGCATCACTAGCTGGGCCGATTTAGCAATTTCCGTCTGTTTGTCTGTCTGTCGGCACGACTCTTTTTTTAACACAGCTGCTAAGAAAATCTCAGTTTATTTTATTAGTGCGTGTTATCACTTTGTGGCTGGAGAATTCAGAAAATAAAATATTAATTTTTCTTTGTTTCATGTAAGTAAGTTCACTTATATAATTTGTTTATAGAATTTAAGACTACTGTTTAATGTTTATGGAATTGTGCTTCAATTGTACATGTTAAGGTCATGAAATCACGCATTCCTTCGAACAGCCATATATGGCTTCTGACGGAGATGAAACTACTTTTTTGAAGAAAGTTTTGTTTGTGTATCTAGTTATTGCGTTTTAAACAAACTCAGATAAAGTTAAACTTTGAAATAAAAAACACAGGTATTTGTTTTAAAATCTGAAATTTCGTTAGTTTTAAGGACATTTTTTCTTTAAACAATATTAATTTATTGCATCTATTTCGCATTCATTTAAGAAAAATAAGAATTTGGATTCAAAAGTAAAATTTTATTTGTTTTATTTTTTATATTGATTTTAAAAATGAATTACACACTCAGGCTAAAATCAAAGAAATTGGTTTTTTCAAATTTTTTTTGTAAATGGAAATTATTCTTTCAGAAAGAAAGAAATTTTCTTTAAAGGAATAAACTATTTCTTTGTTTTGAAATTTATTTCTTTATTTTAAAGAAAAGTTTCCATTAAAAAAAAAAATTGCGCTACAACAAATAAATTTTTTTTTCAATATTGAGTAAATGTTCTTTGATTTTAGTAAGATTCTTTTCTCAGTGTATAAATCCATAAAAAAATTTTTAGCTGGATCATAAACCGTGTAGTAGTGGGTTAAGATTCAATCTAAAAATAAAAATGAAGTTCGAAAATTAGCGGCTCAGGTAGAAACAACGCCTGACTCCCATACAAAATCACTTTATAAAAAGTTTTTTTTATCTTAAAAAGTTTTAAAGTTTATTTAAATGACTTGAAATTTTTATATACATATGTTTCGATAATTAAAACTGACCATATTCATCACTATTTTTGTAATGTAAAACAATCATTATAAAAAGTACTTAGGTTTTTATAATTAATATTAGAAAAGAGAACATCTAAATGGTTTAAAGTTATTTGACTGACGATTTCACTTCAACGTCTCGTAAGTCCTATCAATGGCTAGGCTAATCCGAAATAGTATTTTTTAGGTTAATACTCCTATCATAACGGTCCTAAAAAGATGAAAAAACATACCTTTGATTTTTACCTGCGCTACTTACTCTTAATTTTATTATCATTTTAAAATCATTTTAAAATTTAAAAAAATCCTCTTAATTTTATTATCATTCTATTGTCATAAAGAGTAAAACAAAAAACATTCATTTGATTTCTGTATGGTTGGTTTTGCTTACAAAATAGGACAAAAACAAAATCAAACTGACTTTAATGTCAAATATCTCTCCAAATTTCTTTTTGTCATGTTGGTACATTGTTTTTTATAGAACCAAATTAATTAAAAAAAAAACCGTTGCAAAGTAATATTAAAAATTACTTTCTGTCGTGTCCAATATATTGGACAAATTCACTGAAAGAGTTTATATATACTTTAGCGCTCGGCCCTTCCTGTTTAGCAAGATCCGAGTGCGGCCCCTTGTGAATTTTACTATATTAGTGCGAACTAACACAAATAAGATGATTGCTGAACTTTCATGGAATTACACCGCACAGTGGTTCCATCCCGTATTCATGTAGTAATAAAATAGAAGGATTCGTCATTGACCAATAAAATTATGCATGTGAGTTATACTTAGAAAACAAACAAACCCGCCCGAAACCGCGCCTACTTTCCATGTAACACAAAAACTATGAACGCTACATATTTTTGTTGTAGATATAGTAAAACAGCTCTTTAAAAAAAGTATACGAATTTATTTATTCTTTTGTTCGTTTAAGATAGGCTCGCAGCCAATTATTTTTAATGTTAATATTAACTTTAAGATTGTAAGTAAAATACAATTTCAATTCATAAGAAATTACATTTTTTAATTTAAGCTATATTAAAACAACTCTGTCAAAAATAATATTATCATTTATTTACCCTCTTGGTTTCTTTTAAGCAGGTTCGCAGCCAATTGCTTTAATTTCAATATCACCTTAAAGGCTTAAGGGTTATAACAAAATTGTAACAAAAATTATCACGAGAAAACTATTTAATTCCGCGTTCACACCACTGCGCAACTCTTCCTGATTCTCAATGCTATGAATAGAGAATAATGATGCAATAAAAAAAAACAATTTGACAGTGTTAGCGTCAGTGTTGCGGTTTTTATCCGACAGCATCCATTCTTATGGATTCTTAACTTATACTGAAAAACATATCTACTTTTTTAAGCCTTGATGCAAAGTTTGATTCTTTTTTCGAAGAAATTTTATAAATTAATATAATTTTTTATATATGTGACGTACATACAATATATCCTTCACTTAAATTATAATATTTTGTACATTAGAAAAATTCTCAACCATTTTAAGAAACAGATTTAAAAAAGAATAAGAGATATTTTTCATTTTAATTCTGAGAGTGAAAAATGTTTGAAATTCTTCTATCGTAATTTTTAAAAAAAAAATATTATCTGCTAGTGTGGTGTTGTCAACACTGATTCTGAGACACAAAATGAGAGAGAATAGCCTTCGTAAAAAATATCGTATGCCGAATGTGTTGAGTAGAGAGTATGCAAACATAATTATAATGTAGTGTATGCCATGCTGTTGAACGATACAGAATAATAACATTTATGTTCGTCTCCACTCAGATATACGCAACCGAACGGAAGTTCATGCCATGCGAGGCACATTAAAATATCGTTCGGTTTATTTTCGTTCACTGATTCCAAGTCTCCTTATGATGAAAGAAAAACTATTACTATAGCGTTTGGTAGTTTCATAGATTTACATGGAAATAAGTTATAACTTACTTAATTACAAGGAATAGAAATAACTTATATGAGACTAAATCTGAAAAAATAGTTTGTACTATAAATGTTGGAAATGTTTTAATGAGTTATCTGAGTGTTTGAAAAACTGTGATATAAAAACATTCAACAATTATTTGATCACTCAAAGAACAGGATAACTAAAAAAACAGTATAACGTGTATACAGTAAAGATACACACGATGGTAGGCACTTGAGAGTCCAGGAAGATCTGTGTAGATTATGTAATGAAGATGAAGAAACAGCAGAGCACATTTTGTCTAATTAGGACCCGACTTCTCTACTTAGGTGCACTGTACCTAGAACCGCTCCACATATCGGATAGTTCACCCAAGAACATCGCTCTGTTCCTAACGAACTTAACGATTAAGGATGAACTATAACTTATAAAGGCTTATGAGAATAGGCCCTTGAGGCCGCAATAATTAGGTGACTATCTCCCTCCTCAATTAACTATATATCTACACAATACAGAAGTGAAACGGGTGAAAAGCAGGGTTGCACAGCCTACAATTTTTTTTCAAAATTCCAAAAAAACAATTCCTATTTTAGAAAAAAACTTCACAAAACAAAAGTTTATCAAATATGATCAATCAAAAACCAAATTATTTAAAATAAGTTTTAAAGTATCCAAAGAACATATAATTTATAGTAAATAGTATATTCGATACATAAATATTCAGTAAAATGTATTATATACAGGGTTGTCCGTATCCGAAGCGCAGATTTTATTTTTTAATAAATCAAAGAAACCAAAATTTTTTGTCTGTTCGTCATAAATATCATTTAATTGGGTTCAAGTAGATTTGCTTACATTATTTCTTGAATATGATATCTCGTAAATGGTCGCCATTGGCCTCTACGACATATTGTGCCCGTTTTGCAGCATTTTCCATGGTTTTCTTTAACATTTCGATGGGAATGGCGGTTATTTCTTGACGGATGTTGGTTTTCAGCTCTTCTAGGGTCTTTGGCTTGTTGACGTAAACCTTTGATTTCAAATAACCCCACAAAAAGAAGTCTGGAGGCGTTAAATCTGGTGATCTTGGCGGCCAATCGAAATCACCATTTCTTCATCTTGTTGACGAACGATTGGCATGAAAAAATTGTTTATCATATCGCGATAACGCTCCTGATTGACAGCAACTCTGTGGCCATTATCATCTTCGAAAAAGAACGGCCCAATGAGCATTTTAGCACAAACGCCGCACCAAAGAGTGACTTTTGCATCGTGCAGAGTTACCTCTTGAATCTCTTGTGGATTTTCAGTGGCATAAATACGGCAATTTTGTTTGTTTACCGTTCCGTTCAACTGAAAATGAGCTTCATCGCTCATTGAGTTGAGTTTTCACTATTGACTTGTTTTGTTGAATGTAAATTTCAACAATTTTAGAGCGTTCGCTTGGCGTGTACTGTTCCATTGTAAACATTTGCTTGGAATGACGCTTCAAACGCGGTATGTCATTATTCGATATGGCATCACTGCGGAAAGTTACAGTGTTGCCAGATGGGCGCTTCGAATAAGGGCTACCCTGTATTAATAAACGTATGGTTGCGTGAGTTCAGTATTCACGCAGAAAAATTACATTTTCGATTTTGATTATAGCAAACATATTTCTATTTACCGTTAATATGTCTCGCTTTTGTAACCATATTTTGTTTATCAAACATATTGCTATTTTTGTGACAAGCACTTCAATTTTTGCTTACAATTGCAGATAAACATATTTTTATTGATGTGACAAAAAATATTTTTGTGGAAAACAATTCCAAAGTATGTTTGCGGTAAAATAATAAATTTTTTTACCACGAACATGTCATATTTGTCGGAAATATTTTATGTTCTGACTAATGACTGAGCGCAACACACGCAGAAAAATTATATTTTCGACTTTGATTGTAGCAAACATATTTCTATTTACCGTAAAAATATTTTGCAATTTTGACCATGTTTTGTTTATCATACATATTGCTATTTTTGTGACAATCATTTCAATGTTTGCTTACAATTCCAGGTAAACAATTCCAGGTATTGTGAATGATGTGACAGCACATATTTTTGCTGAAAAATAAGTCTATAATGTTCATATTTTATATTTTATATTTCATATTGAAAGTAATACCATGCTTATCAGTGACTTTAGTCAAGCGACGATTGGTGGTGACCGTAGCCTACTGGTAGTGTGCTTGGATCTTAATCGGAAGAGACACGGTTCAATCCCAGTCCAGACAGAAAGTTTTTCAAAAAGTTTTTTCAATTAAATTAATATTTACACTGAGAAAACAAAAAATCAAAAACGCACATTTTAAAAACGTTTAGTAAAATTAATATTTTCAAAAATATTTTACGCCATACAAAAATTAAAACGCACATTTTTAAATAGAAAAGTAAAACGAAACGTTTTTAAAACAACCACGAATATTTGACTATATAGTAGTATTTGACCTATAGTAGGTTAAAATTAATATTTTTAAAAACATTTTACGCCACACAAAAATGGAAACGCACGTTTTTAAATAGAAAAGTGAAACGAAACGTTTTTAAAACAACTACGAACGTTTTATCATGACATAGTAAAATTCACATACTTTGCTTCAAAATACTTGTTAATAACAAATTGTTTATTATATATGTTTCATTGACTTATGTATTTGATATTTCTTCAGAAAATAAAATATTTTTCATTCTCGATTTCATCACTCTGCAGTTTGCCTGCAAGAAAGTATAAACGAGTTTGAGTAGGAGCATTTGCTGCCACAACTAAGAGGTGCGTATTTTAAATAAAATTAATAATATCTGACAAAGTTCTATTTTTTATAGACGCTGGGATATCTGCAGTATAATTATCTAAAAAATTTTAACGAGATGAACATAGCTGATGATAAAATAACTAAAATAAAACTGTAATTTTGAAAACTAATAAAGCTTTTTTTTAATTTATAGAGGAAATGGGGATTTCTGTAAATATTTGTAATCAATGGGAAATAATGAACATTTTCATTTTTAAAATATAAATAGTTGTTGTATCATTGCATTATAAAATGTTTATTGTTACAAATGGAACGAAAATTTTAGAATCTAATTTTAAAATTTTCGTTTTTAAAATGAAAATAATCATTTTACATTTGAGAATATTTATTATTAAAAATCAAACGAACATTTAAGAATCTCGTTTTAAAATTTTCGTTTTTAAAATGAAAATAAACGTTTTACTATTTCATTTTAAAATGTTCGTTTTTAAAATAAAAATAAACGTTAGAAGTGCAAAATCTGGGTTAAACGTTTTTAAAAGTAGCTCGTTTCTGCCACTTTTGAAAATGTTGTTTTCTCTGTGTATGTTCAGCCGCAAGCAATGGCGCAAACCTCAAAGAGCAAAGAAAGAATAAATTAAGTAATAAAAGATATGTAATTAAAATTACAATATAAGCAACAAATAATCTTACTTGCCCCAAAAATAATTTAATGTTTCAGCAAACATAATATATTTACAGTGAACATTAAAGTGAACATAATTTGCTTCCGGAAAACATTTTATGTTTACCGTAAAATAAAAACATATTTCTGGTATAAATTAACTTGTTTTGGTATAAACAAGTTTTTAAACATTATAGTATCCTTCGATATTATGTTTGTGTCAAATATATTTTTTTTCTGCGTGTTGTATCAATTTTTTTGTACAAATAAAGTTATCAAAACTAATCTCAGTAACTTAGTTACATTTAAAAAAAAATTTATAATTCTTAAATAAAAATTCTTAATAAAAAGCAAACTGGCAATGTAAGAGCTACGAAACATTCCATTCAACATACAACAATAAGTTCCCTCCGCACTTGTCCAGCGCTGGCTAAAAAACACTTTTTTCACTTAGGCAACTGGTTTTTCAATGACCTTGACGAGCTCTTGGAATCTTCGGTATACCGAATACTATGCTTGGTAATTAGCTCAAACTGGTTTAAAGAGAGAAAAGAAAATTAGCCCCTGCTATCACAAAGGGCCTCATTGACCTAAGTGTGTCTCGATTGAGGCAGCCACACTAACCTAGCCGTCCCTTTAAAAGTTATGGTTATTATTTTAATAATTACACAGTGTGACGAAAAAAGATAAAGTAAAAATTACAAGAAGAATTTTGAGAAATTCTCAAAGAGGGACATGTTGAGAGTCAATCGCACCTGGTCAATCGGCGCAACGAAATTCGAACACATAAAATTTAAAAATCTATTAAAAAAAGTGTGATGACAATGAGAGGTCAGACCAGGTGCGATGGACTCTCAGCATGTCCCTCTTTGAGAATTTTTTCGAATAGTTCTTGTATCACTGTGTTATTGGTAAATTTTGAAAGCTCTTAACTTTTCTTATTTTCTAACTTTCAAATAGCAAATAAGTTTTTATGTTAACGTTTATAGGCATTGGAATGGAAATAGGCTTCAAAAGTCATAATAAATAAATAAAATAAAAACAAATAAAGTTTAGTAAGGCTCCTTGTAGTTTCTATAATACTTATGAGGGCAAGGCTGCTCATGTGAAAGCAAAAAATCGTTATTGTGTTTCGTCAGGACAACATCAAAGCACCCTATCAAAGTTTAGTAAGCTTTCAAGCAGCTCGCATTTTACTTGTGAGAGAAGCTGATTCGAGGTTGTTTCACTCGATAGCGAGACTCCAAACAAAGTTCGCATAAAAAAGAGGAAATCATCCTAGCAATAGTTGTCCCCAGTTGTCAATTGGGGAGAGATGCGTCTACACAATATCGATATTATGTATATAATAAATCGATAACTTTGTGAATCTTAATGCTAAGCAATCATTTCGACTTTGTTTTTGTATCACGATTTCCGGCAACAAATATTAATATATAAGGTTAATTCAAGCTAAGTAAGTATTTAAATATTCTATACCTTAGCCTTAGCTTACTGGCTCTCATTCTAACTCGCTTGTTCACAATGAAAATCCATTAATAAACTTATTTTTAAGCAACAACAACTACTTCTCATTTGTATCGTTCGCATAAATACCAGATATGTGTGACCAACTGACAGAAAAACTGACGAACTTAGTATTGTTTCGGCCAACCAGTCACGAATATTTGCCATGAATTTTAATGTTCCACCAAACGGCAAATGTGCAAATTTTTGCCTCACATACTCACACACACACACACACACACACACACACACACATGCAAATATTTTAACAATTTTTATGACAATTTCAAGGGAACTTTTCTATGTTAGTCGTTTGTTTTTCTTGTTGTGTATTATTTTTTCTCCCAGCATTTTAGTAAAAAATTGAAACGGTTTTTTGTGGATTCGTTTTTTTTTTCAGTTTTTTAAACTGTCGTGGATAGAATTAGTTTTGACGCGCTACAGCAGCGACATCTAGCATTTAGTTTGACGTTCAAGTGAAGCGATGAATTAATAATTAACCCGAAGAGGACTGCATTAAATTGAGGTTTGAAGTTTGAGGTTAGGTTTGTGTCAGTAGTGTTGCATTTTTAACCCTACTTTGCATGTGTTTTACTTTTTTGGTTTTGTTTTTGTATTTGATGGATTTTCAATTTATTTGTTTGCTTAGACTTTTGTGAATTTTTTATGGTTCTTTACCAACAACAGCAACATTAACACGAGCAACTATTTATGACTATTATGCACTTTAAATGTAGCAGCAGCAGCGGCAACATGTTCTGCACTATATTGCTGTTGTTGTTGTTGTTCTTGTAACAGCCCAGTATTATTATCACCAAACATGCCTTTTAGCTGTTTTTAGTTTTTTGCCAAGTTGTTTTAATTTTTTTTTTTTTTTTTGTATTTTAGTTTTTTTTTTTTTTGCTCTTGTTGTTAGTGTCTATTCTTCCTTTAGGTTGTTAACAAGAATTACAAAAACTATACAAATGTCCGCATAGAAAATGTCGAGCAAAATCGTTGACGAACTAATTGTAAATCATATTAAATTAGTGCTGCCTTAAATGTTGTTGACAATAAATTTCCGTGAAAATTGATTTTCTTCTTCTTGTTATTTTTGTAGCTTGTCTTTAAAACGTTTCTACATTTTAATTACCTTTTTGGTTGGCTTTGAGGAGTATCAAATTTAATTTATGTGTGTTGTTGCCTGTAAAGCAGAAACACTTCTTGGAATACTTAGTTAGAACTGGAACTGTCCTTGGAGGAAATCACATTTATATTTCTTAAGGACTTTAATACACCTGCAAGCTATAAAAAACGGGGAATCTGCGTGTTTTTTTTTACTATAGAAAAATAAAGTGGAACATGGACATAAAAGTAGACAGAAAAAATTTTCAACAGTTATTCAAGTTTTCAATAGTAGAGGAAAATGAAAAATGATTTACTCTTACGCACTTTCCGCAGAGAATCGAGGTTTAACCCTCAATTGTCTACCCTGAGTCCATGGGACTCACTACGAAGTACGTTTGGCGTTTGTTTTCTATGGTTTTTGTTTTCAGTATATAGAAAAGTGAATTTTTGTTTAAGTCATATTAACATATGGACTGAATTATACAACAGAGTTCCCACACTGGGCCCATGTGTGCTAAAAATTCAATTTTAAAAAAAAGTTTTTTAAACAAACAAAAACGCAGTTATATTCTTCTTTATCTTATCTCAGGCTAGGAAGAGGTAGAATGGTGAATGAGGTATCAGATGAAAAGGCTTGCTGCACAGCATGATTGCATTTTCGATTAGTGACCTTCAACCTGAAATCTGAGCGTTAAAAGATAATTTATTAAATAAAAGCTAAGCTGTAAGAGATGGAAAACATGATGTAAATGGAATTTTTAGACATTGATAAAATGTGCATAAAAACTTTTTGCTATCTCTTACGGATACTTTAAAATAAACATTTTTTATGTAACATGTGTGAATATATATTGTGATGGCGAAATTTCTAACAAATAGTAAATTTTGGAAAATTCCCTTTATTTTGACATCCAAGTTATGACGATATCTCGATATTTATAGCTCTTCTCAGAACAACGTTTTCTATTAAAACTTAAGATTTTCTTAGTACAGCAAATTTTCAAAAGACAAGGTCAATGCTTCAGAATGATAAAAACCTATTGAAATTTCAGAAAGTTGGTCGAAATTTGGGCGATACTAGTAAATAATAAATAAATAAACAGGCCATTTCAGCTCTTGGAAGGACTGAATCGAGCTTCTATTGATCAATTGTGTTGTGCGTTTTATTAAATGTTTTAACACAAATAATCAAGAACTGGACCTACTGGACCAATTCCGAACGGCTTATGTTCTCACGAAACTATACTCTCTGAGGGTTGCCATTATCTGCAGAGATTGATCTAATCGTTTGAATGCAAACGAGCTTTAGCGAACAAGACATGAGAAAATAATTCATATATTGTGTCAATTAAGTAGCTGATATGTATCGAAACTGACCTGAGTCTTTACTATAATGTACCCGAAACATACCCAACCGAATAAAACATTATAATAAACATATGAATATGAAAAATCAAGAAAAATTTAATGTTTACATCCTGTCATTTGGCATCTCTTCTCTACTACTTTCTTTACTAATTCGTGAGAAACTCTTTTTCGCAGTCATTACATTCAAAACTTACCGAAGGTGAGCGTCATTAATAGTGTTTCTAACAGGAGACTTATTTCCTTATATAACTGAAGATAGTAGTTGCTCGCACCGATAACTACTTCCAAATAAAATGTTTAACCGGCTGGTAAACCTATATCTATATCTTTATCTTTATCTATATCTGTACTATCCTCGCAGTGTAAGACTAATCAGCAGTAAAAATGATTAGTCTTTATACTAGTTAAAACAAACTAGTTTATATTTTGTTACAATTTACTAGTTGCAAAAAAAGTTTAAATTCAACTAGTCTATGTCATGTCACAATAAACCAGTTGTAAAACTAGCCAAAATCAAACTATATTACACTATTAGTAAACTATATTACATATTGTTAAAAAGCACAGTTTATGAACTTTAAAAAATTTACTTTTATATGAAATAATAAAACACTATGTAAATTTTACTTGCAACTTTTTTAATAGTCGCTTTAGTAGAAGCTGCAAATTCAGAAGATAAATTGCCGAATAAAGAACTAGTTGAATCATTGGTTTGTTATAAGTAGTTGTAAACTAATTAAAACATGACTATTTGCCAACCACTCAGGACAGGTTAAACTAGAAACTAGCTAATACTTGGCTATATATTATTTGTTGACAACTATTTACAACAAACTAGAATATAACTAATTATAATTATATATACTATAAACTAGTTTTCATCTGTTCAGAATAAAACATTTGATATTTCCTATGACATCGCCGTGTTAAAAATACTAGTTGTGTATATGAAAAAAAGACGATCTTGAACAAGTACTGCTCAGTTTTCAACTAGTATGCAGACTGGTTTTAAACTAGTTGGTCATACTGCAGGAGTTATATAAAATTAAAGTGCAAATTTAAATTTAACACTTTACTACAAAAGTACTGGGCCGATTTTAATGAAAAAATTTTAAAATATATTTGTACTACAAAATTTATTTAAAGCTATTTTTCTTTCGAAATTCTAATAATAAGTATATTTAATTAAAGCATTTAGTTTTTTAAGATATCATCCCAGGTGCCACGCATTGCTAAATCGTTTTCAAGGCTTATTTCTAAGGTTAAGGGACTTGAGATCGAGGTCGATCGAACTGTCAGAATGGAAGAAAAGAAATAAAGAAAATTAATGCATAAAACACAAAAAAGCACAGTTGACAGTTCAAGCCATGGTAAAATTAGACAACGTAGTGCTAAAGTGGAAGAACGACGTTGACATTTCATACAAAATCTGCAACCAAAGAGAATGCAATATGAAACCCAAAATTGACAAATATACTAAAATGGCCGAGTTTGACAGTTATGGTCACTCAGCAAGAGAGCACATTCAGCCCTAACACTACCTTGTCTAGTTTTACTATGTTTCAAGCAAAGGCGGAAAAAGAGCGCATTTCTCTCAAGTGACACAATCTTTTAAATGAACTTTCCCAATCAGCCAAACAAACTTGGAATAAGCTTTAAACTTAAACGCTTAAAATCATAAGAATCAAGCTTTAAAAAGCTTACAATTACTATTGGAAAATGCTTCCAAGTAATTGTAGAATAAACGAAAACTATCTCTTGGAAAAATATTGCTTACAATAAACTTAATCCAATGTTTCTTTACAATAGGAAATTATTATTTGAATAAGCTTTTTCCAAGCGTTTCTTTGCAATTGAAAATAAGTATTTCAATACTCAACTTTAATGTATAAATATATTTACCAAACAATGCGCAGCCATCCTAAAATGGCAAATAAGAATGAAAAAAGAAAATTTGCCGGTATGAGAAGCTGTACCGTCCTCATTTCTCAAAGTCAAACTCGACTTGCCTTCAAGAAAACTTGCCTTGTTGCATTTTAAGCCCTCAGTTGTAGTTCTTGTCCACAAAATCAATTAAGTCCATTAAGTTCAATATTTTCCACAATTAAGTTATAGATTTCTATGCTTAGTTTTCATTATTCTAAAATGTAGTAAAGAGCAAATAAAGTTAAAAGAACCACGACCGAATCCGGATTTGAACCGGCGACGTCTTTGTTGATAGTCTAGCGCACTCTCCACAAGACTACACAGGCCAACAGTTAACAGCAATCGCAACTTTGAACAGGTGCAAAATTATAACCTTGGCTAACATTTGAGCAAGTATGATTGGAAAACACTTACTTAAAGCAAGTCTTTTCAAGTATAATTGGAAAGCACTTACTTAAAGCAAGCCTTTCCAAGTATTATTGTACAACACCTCCTTTTTGTTTTTTACGCAATAATTCTACAAAACAACTTGGAAATCTATTACCTACGCAAGTGTTTTACAAGCGTGCTTGGAAAAGGCTTGGTTTTTGCATTGTATGTAAGCTTAATCCAATCACTATTTCTAAATGGCTGAATGGGTTGGTCGTTTTCTTTTCACTTTGTTGTGTTGCGAGAGTTTCATTGACCTTCATGTTGCTCTCTTCTCTTTTCTTTTTACGCGCAGCTAGCACAGCGCAACAAAAAACAGATCAACTCGAGGCAAGGCGAACAGCGAGATATGTATAAATCATAATATAACTAAGAGCCCGAACAGAACCGAAGCTGGCGTCGGTTGTCGGATTCGCCGTGCTACAAAATATATGAAAATATATGCAGCCGCCAAAAATGAAACGGGTGGCAGATCTCTCTCTGAGTGACTTAAATGTTCCCTTAATTTTGCTAAAGATTGGGTACGTTCAAGGTTCATTTATAAGGTTGTGACACTTGAGAGAAATACACTTTTTTCCGACTTTGCTCGAACTGTCACTGTGTTTTCCTTTGTTCTATGCATTCATTTTCTTCATTTCTTTTCATCTATTCTGACAGTTCGACCGAGCTCGCTCTCAAGTGCCACAACCTTATAAATGAGCCTTAGGTACGTTCAGTGTTATTTTCTTAGTTTTTACTATGATCTGACATTCTGATTTTGTGCCTGTGCTGCATTCATGTGAATTCAAAGCAAAATATAAAATAATTTGAATCATTCCCAAATAAAATGCAACCGTGATCCAACAACCACCACCGCTCCAATTCTGGACGTGTTCTCAGTGGATTTCGCCAAAAGAGGCCCGCCATTCGACATCCGCTTTGGTTCTGTTTGGCCTCTAACCAAGACCCCTTTTACATTGATTAAGACTTGAAGTCAAGTTTCTTTGACGTTCTCTTTTGAACTTGACGAAAGCTTTCACATTGGTCACGACTTGAATTCAAGTTCTTGTCTTCTTTCCTTGTTTTCTAAAAATAAAACGAGATTGGTAGCAAGCAAATGAATTATAGTTTATAGAAATTAGCAAACTGAATTTTATTTTGTTACCGCGATGGAAGTTAACAAAATGTTTTTGCTTAAAAATTTAATGCAAAATTAAATTATATTATATGCAAAAAAATTTTAATGCAACCGAAGTCTAACAAACTCACATTGACATGCGAAAAATAAAATAAAAAGTACTGTCAACAACTGCGAAAATAACAAAAGGAACATTGCAGCCCATTTCACCATACGCATTTAAAAATTCGTTTACAACCGTAACATAGTCTTTGCTTCTGTGATTTCCAAGAAAATTATCGCATAGCTTAACAAAACTCTTCCATGCACGTTTTCAACCAAACTTAGCTTGTTCATAAAATTCACATCGCTCACAATTTTACGAATTTGAGGTCCAATGAAAATACTAGAATTTTATCAAAACGGATTAAAATTTTGAAAATTAAACAATATATGGAACGAAAGAAATTAATACCTACTTTTATTTTCGCTTCACATAGTTTAGGGAACACCATCTTAAGATGGGATAAAGCGTCGCCGTTTACATCCAATTTTTTACAAATTGTTTCATATATCCAGTGCTGCCGCGACGATTCTTAAAAAAGTATCCATGAAATGGTCAAAAAAGTATCCAAAAGTATCCACATTTGAAAAAAATAGTATCCAATTATCAAAATCCAAAAACCAATAATATATTAAATTTTTAACACAAATATACGAGTTTAATATTTTTAAATAATGAAACCAATTTTTTAAGCTTCCATAACAATTTTATTTATTTAATTTTTAGACTAGCAAATACTTTTATTAAAATAAAATAATAAATAAAACATGTGTAATAAAATTAAAACGCAACATAAATTTCAGTACTGCTATCTATTATATGTGTTGCTATTGACCTTTAATTAAATTTATTTTATGTGTATAATATTTAGACAAAAGCAATATACAAAACAATATATAATTGCATAAAAAAAAGAATTAAGTTATTTAATTTAGTGTAAAATATATAATATGGGTTGCTATTGACTTTTAGTTTTATTAAACTAACATTGCACGTTGGTAAAAAAAAGATTTAATATAAGAAATTTATCCTAAAGACTTGAAATTTTATTTACGTAAATAATACAAAAACAATATTCCAAATAAGTTTTTTTATGCATCTTTGTCAACTGTTTCTCAACTAGTTTTATGCATGTAAAAACAAGTAGTCATTTTCAGACAGGGTCAAGATATTTTTTTCCCAATTTGTCGGAAACAAAAAAATCAAAGTGCTTATTAATAAGGGTACTTTACGGTACAACTGTTACTAAAATTATTATGTCTCAATCAGTAAAAATTACAGATTTTTTTAAAAAGTCACTTAGCTATGTCAGACTTAAATTATTTTTTACAACATTTATAAGTTCTGCGTAAATAGACTACTTTAATGCATTTTTTGATAAGAAAATATTGCCCAAAAATGTCTAAATGTCATCATTTTTTTGTTATCAGTTTTTGTCGAGAGTAAGCAGTCCCTTAATTCGTTTTTATATTTTGCAAACAAAAACACATGTATTCATATTAAAACAGATTTTTTAAAAAAGTATCCAAACATACACTGAGGCTTAAATATAAGAGAAAAAAATATCCAAATGGATCCAATTGGATCCAAACGGCAACAATGCATATATCCCAGCTTGAGATACAGTGGTGGCGGAATTACTAATGGGCTTTTACTAATGGGGCTTTTAAAAATTTGTCTGCCCAATTTGATGCGACTCACGAGGTGACCATTCTTTTCGATCAAAGCGATTCGGTGCACGACTATGCCATTCACAAAATAGCACAGATGTTTTGTGTGTCCTCCTTAAAGTCCACCAAATAAATTCGTCAAAACTCTTAAGTCAGCGACGATTTTCCACTTATGAGTGGCATAGTTGACGAAACGGAGTATTTTTTCCATCACATTGCAGGTTTTTTTAGGGCTAGTCGCGTACGCAATTGGAACTAATGGTAGCTGATTTTCGTTGTGCAAAAAAAAGAGCTTTTAAACCTATAACTAACAATATCGATTTTATATAAAGGAGTACAAAAATAATTTTTTATTAAAAATATTATTTTACTAGAGCCATCCATTGATACTTTTCATTAAAAGTCGACATTCATCTGCATTATAATTGTGACCTAATGTCGAAAATAGTTTGGGTACATCCGCGCAACACACGAGATCACTGTTATTCCCATCAGTTTTAAAACATTCTTCAAGTAGCAAAGTCACTTCTCCTGCCAGAAGTTACAAGAAAATCTTTTTCTACCATATTCCACTGCTTTAATCGCAACGCGCGGATTTCTGATTGTCGTTTCGACAATTGTAAACCGCGTACAAGATCATCGAAAATTTGAAAAAAAAAGTAGCTCCGTTGTCGTTGATCTGGATGGAAGAAACTCAACTTGTTTTAAATTTTTTTTAATTGCTCTTTGTCAGAACTTCATTATCCCAAGATATTGGTTTAGTAACAGTTACAGCATTTGCATACTTTATGTTTTTACGAGTTTTAAAACTGCGACCTTAAACATTGGTTTGACAAAAGTAGCAACCATCTAGTTTATGATATGACTGATTATGCCAAGTTATAGGCTCAGAAAAAGGTAAAGCCGCTGAAGATTGAACTTCGCATTTTTTTATTGTTCTGCAGCATATTCTCAAATAAATTCTGGCTCGTACCAGCGACTGGTATTATAAGAGCGATTAAAGAGTTTGTTGTACACTTCCACCGCTCAAAAATTGTTTTTAAAACTACGCCGATGACTGAGATCTGTAAATAAGCCACAAATATAGCAAAATTTATAACGTTTGTCACACATTTTAATTCTAGTTGCACACGATTTATATAAAACATGAAATTTTTTTATATTAAATATTTCAAAGTTATAAAGACATGATAAAGAAAACGTCAAATAAAGAAACAAACCATTTTTCACTTCTTCAGCACTTCTTCTTATTTTTTTAAATGTTCCGATTTTTTTAAAGCTTAACTTAAGAGAACGCAAAGAGCATATAAAGCAAAGAGATTGCAGGTAAAATGTTCGTCAGCGCCAAGGTTCATTTATAAGGTTGTCAAAATGAGCCTTGGTTAGCGCAACCTGCTGTTTGATGATTCGCGAGAGAAAAAGTACACAAAAACAAAATGCTTCTCTTAAGTAAAGCTTTTAAAAATTCTGCATTTAAAAAAAATGAGAACAAGTTAGAATTGCAACGACAATATGCAATGAGAGCTTAACTTAGGGCATTAATCTGTATCACGAAGCAGCACACCAACGACAAGCAAGACACGAGAAGCAATACTTTTTTCTATACGAAATTCTATTGCTTCTCGTGTCTTGCTTGTCGTTGGTGTGCATTTTCGTTATACAGAATAAAGCACTTAGCCAGGGCTCTAATCACGTAACTTTTAAAACGACTATCGTTTGAACGATACTATCCCATATCGACGAAAGCAATCCTTTCGACGATATCATTTGACAGTTGTTTGCCATACATGAAGCTAGCAAAACGATATCGTTTAGAAGATACATAAAATTAAAGGCTACGTGATGTTTAATGGCCTTATTTTGTATGCCTAACGAAGCATTCAACAATCGAATGCTATGCGAACGATGCTGTAAGCAAATGGAAATTTGTATCCATAACGAAGCTACTCGATAACTCTTACGACATGCTTACGTTTCTTATGTAATTCAAACTGTTATACAGAAGCAGTTGTCAAATGCGGCAATGCCAGATCAAACATTTCAGATGTTTTATGTTTTTGTCTATTTAAATTAAAGATTTATTAAGAATTTTGCTTCGTTTATTGTTTGCTGGCAACGCCGTTGTTTGGTTTATTTATGACATGATAGAATTACCAGGTACTATTAATCGCTACTTTTACTCGTTACTTTGGGCATATAGTGTCAGATTGGTTTCAAATAAAAATACTGCAAACACACCAAGAAGTAAAAGGGGATTTTTGCTTTTACTTTTGCCCAGATGTCTACATATGAACATGAATAGGTGACGAAATTGACAAACTGCACGAGGACGCCTTGGAGTACGTTGCAGGCTACATTATAAAAAGGCTACATTTTGAAAGTTTTCAAAGTAACGACTGCTCCTTTACATGAGTAGATGAAGTCTCGCAGGGAGGGCTGAAAAAGCCATCAGCTGCATTTATGGAAAAAATAAAAGATGTGGAGGCGATCTTTAATCAAGCCAATGGTAGGAACATTTTAGTGTGCAAAGAATACAGAAAAAAACTCGCTGAATTGTGTACAGCAAACGAACTTCTCGAACCTGTGAAAGAGCTCTTCATAAAATGCAGAATGCATTTTCAGACTAAAAATTTAAATAAAAGATTAAAAAATGAATCAAAAAATTTTGGCAATAAAAAACTTTTGCAATTTCATTTATAAAGTCATTGATTTGGTTTATATTTCAACAACTATATATTCAGCCCTATCATAAATAATTTTTCACGTGAAATCAGAAAAGGGAGTTTTAATTTTATAAAGCTCAAAACCATTTTGGAAATTTATAATTCAAATTTGTTGATAAACCATTGGTGAACGAATTTGCATTTAAAATTTCCAAAATGTTCTTGAGCTTTGTCTTAAAAATTAAAACTCCCTTTTCTGATTCCGCGTGAAAATTTATTCATGATAGGTCTGATTGTATTACGCTAAACGATACCAAGGCTTTATAGTATTTGAATTCTTTTAAAGTCAAACATTAGAACTTTGAATCATATTGTTTCTCTCATGCTTACTTAACTTTTGATGTAATGAACTAATAAAATTGTTGCTTATCACGCCACTAATATCAAGTGCAAAGACGAGATAAATATTTAAACTTGATATTTGTATTAAGTTTTGTAAAATTACAAAAACAAAATGCATAATGTTTATTCCCAAAAACATTTTTACTCAACACGAAAGAATCTACTGGCTGCATTGTAAGTTTATTTAATAAAAATTATTATATTGTAGTGTTTTGTTTAAATTGTTTCATGATTTCCTACAGTAAAATGATGATTTCCATTTATATTTAAAAACAAAAATACACACAAAAATTAGCTGATTTTAAAAATACAACACTTTATTAAAGGTTCGTTCACAATAACTTTTAAATATTGGATATTTTATAAAAACTAATCAAAAATACACCACATTGTGAATACCCGTATTGCTTGCAGATTTCTGATTTGAATACTACAAGAAGCAACACTGTTTTCACCTACTCACTACATTTTGACACTATATGTCCAAAATGACAGTTTATACCCAGCTGATTTTCAGCGAATAATAATACCTGGTAATTATATCATGATTTATGTGAACAGCTGTGTTGTTTTTATTCAGTCAATGTATTTTGAACAATAAAGTAATTTGCTTATTTGTTTTCATTGTGATTGTGTTTTAAATAAACTAAAACTATTGAGCAAGTGTTCAATAATAAAGTGACATTGAAGTGTTAAGTGTTTAAAAAAATGTATGCAGCTTTAGCATTTTTTGATTTTGAGCTGGCTGGTGAACGCGAATTGAGGGTGCACAGGCGCAGGATGCGAGATTTTTTGCGACTTTTTCTTGCAGAACTATCCATTTTTTGAACAATCTAATTCAACGAACACGACACAACGATAGCATTTGAGTATTCGTGTGATTTTGACGTTTGAATTCGCCATTTCATTGATCGTTAGGGATGCAAACTGCACAAATGTTACTCTGTTACGGCGTCGTTCGCCAGTTCAACAGCTGTTATCTGTTCGAATTGCAAATTTCAAAACCACTAACGAACAGTGTTTTGCACGAAACGAGTGTTCGGAGAGGCATACAAAATAAGGGCATAAGTATCGTTGAAACGATATCATCAAACGATTGTCGTCATACGTGATGAGAGCCCAGGAATATTTAATTTTGTTTCTTCATAAGACGTTTTCTTTCTCACAGCTTTATCACTTTGAAAACCATTTCATATAAAAAATTTGCTATTTAATAAAAAATAGTGTTCAACTAATATGAAATGTGCGAAAAACCTAATAAATTTACTATATTTGTGACTTTTCAATAGATATCAGTCATCGGTATAGGTTTGAAGACAACATATTAAGTTATCTGTGCTACTATAAAAAATATGCAAAAGAACACGAAAAACGTTGTGCAGGCATTTTTGCAAAAATTGTGTTTTCATCAATAACTCAGTTAACTACTAGCCGATTTTTAAAAACTGAATTGCGTGGTAATTGCTAATAAATGTGTTTGCTTAGTGCATGAACTAATAGTGTGGTGTCCATATAAAATAATGTGTACAAAAATCGTAAAATTTGCAAAATATTAAAAAAATTTTTAAAAATTGAGTTTACTGGACAAATACACATGGATTTATCAAGTTTTTATAAGCAATATATATATCATTGGAAATTTCTAAGTTTTTTTTTCGGAACCCGGTAAGAAACTGAAAATTAGTGCAACACCAGCTAAGTTACAGCTTTATAAGTGCGCAAAGGTATAAAAACCGGTTTTTAACGGTAAGTCAAGATTTTGGGGTTGTTTGGCGAATTTCTGGTATGCAATCTTGTTATACTCAACAAGACCTACAAGAAAAATGGTAAGAATTCCCAGAGATTTTGGACTGTCGCACCGTGTTATTGATTATCTCGAACAAGCACATATACATCTTGTTCTGTAGTATTACCACGTATTGGTTTTTGGTTTTTGTTTTGGTTTTAATGCTAATTGAGCTATGTCCATACTCTCGTCACAGGCACTAGAAAACTTTCGAAATTAGATGATTTTGCTTTGAACTGATTACTTAAATTGACGGCGAAGTCAGTATCTCTTTCCAGACAGGAAAATGGTTTAAAAACTCTTCAAATTTCCAGGACAAACAATTTCTCCAG
The DNA here is from genome assembly GCA_963920525.1 of Dichetophora obliterata. Lineage (NCBI taxonomy): Eukaryota > Metazoa > Arthropoda > Insecta > Diptera > Sciomyzidae > Dichetophora > Dichetophora obliterata. The sequence goes on along the minus strand of OY986435.1, from coordinate 234,602,830 downwards.
CCTCAATAGATATTTCTTTGTGAAATAACCTTCAGTAAAAAGCTTCGAGTGTTAAGTTTTCCACTCTTGCAAGACGTAAATTGCATGTACCACCCCTTCACGTTCTTGCAAAACTTTACTTAAAAATAAATGTTGTTTTTCAGACTTGGTCGTAATGACGTTTAATATTATAACACTTTGGTACATTATTATCCTTGTTTCATATCAAGGCAACTAGGTTTGCTTAGTAATAAGCTCTGAGTCCACACTTCCGATTGCTTAGCTTTACTGTAGAGTATTTTAGCAAATTTTTATTCGAACATATATTGTTCGCTAACCATAAAAAGTACCATATAAAAGTAAAAATTTAATTCTGTCTAAGAGTATGAAGAACGAAGATAAAGTAAAAACAAAGCATTTGAGAAGATGTTATATGCAAAGACATAGATAAAAAAATCTCCGTATGTATTTTGTATTTATAACCTTAACAGTGATTAAAAAATCCCAGCAAATAATAGCGACTGGACCAAATAAATAAAATTCAAACACTTAAGCCCGTAAAAAAGGAAGCTTAGGGAGAATAAAGTAAGAGAGAAAGTATGAAATCCAGGAGATTGTTAGAAGGCGAGTGCAAATGAAAGTCTGAAACCTCCACCAGTCACTGGAATTTTTTGCGCTTGCATAAAATTGCGTTACTCAGCTGCATGAATTTATGAGATTAATTAAAAAAATCCAACTACGCCATTTCTGTAATATGTATATGTTTATGTATATTGAATGTATATGTGTTTGTTTTCATGGAAGAGAAACAACATCAACAACAAATACAATTTGAAAAAATTTTTAACGTTTATCTCATTTCCATCTACGTTGCTAACTATCTCTGTGCACAATAATTTTGCAAGGAGTTCATGCTGTCTGTATCTGCTAGATACCGTTTACATAGATATCTCGTCGAATTTTTATCTTATACCTAAGGACAGTTTTTTAAACTCAATTTTAATTTGTTTCCTTTTTTTCATACTTACATTTTACATTTCTAGATTTTAATTCAGTTAACTGAGTTAAATTTAGTTTTTCACCTGCAACGATTTTTTCTGAATTTAAAAATTCGTTGGCACGAGATTTGTTTTTATAAATTTTTTTTTTATCCTACTGCAAACGTTTGTCTACTTCAACATATTTTAAATGTTGAAAATTATGCAGATTTAAGTTGGAAATGAGGTAAATCTAAAGAGATTGAAGTCTCTTTTCATAATTGTTAAAAAAATCAGATAAGCTTTGACCATCCACAACATTTTCGATTTTACAATACTATTCCCTTAGATGTATAAAATTACATTCACTCTAACCCAACGTCCAAAAACATTAAAAATGTTCTTCGCACGCACGAAGTCATTATAGTCCATATAATAGGCAACTTTGAAAAAGCGGTTTCGCTCACTTGCATTACCATCGACATCATGATTATCATCATCATCATCATTCTTTTCCTATTTATCGTCACCATCAATACTAACAACCGCCATCCTAGAAGTTTCATTATCACATTCTCTTCTAGTCCAGTTTACAAAAACTTACAATAAAAATTTACGCAAAAATAACATCAAGAAAAATTAACTAGTTAAGCACAAGGGACGAATTAACTAACAAACACCAAAAACCTTAGTAAATGGTAGCAACTACGCTAAGCTGCAACAACAACAGCACCTGCAATTATTTTGATGAAATCGCACAGACAGCTGCTTCATTTAGCAACAACAAAATTGAACAACTCTTGGCCATATAACTACTGCCACAACTATGGTCTTGCAAGGAGCGCAACTAGAAATACAAATACATGCATACACTGGCGGTCAAAAAAACCGCACCACTGGTAACCCTGTCGTTATTTCATACAAATCGAATAAGCTAATTTTTCCATTCAGCTCGAACTACTAAGGTCCGTCCTATCTTCATAATGAGATTTGGGCCAATCTGTATATTGCATAGTGTCAAAAGGGTCAATCTGATTTCAATGAGTTATCACCGAGTTAACTCGCCATGGAAACGTAGTTGTGTAGTGATTCACAATCCCAAAAAGGATAAATGTGTAACGTGTGTAGCCTATAGGGCTAAAGAAGATCCTAGCCCTTCTCACAACCTGGCTCACGATAAACACAAACAAGAAGACAAGGATATTGCAAAACGGTATGCAACATACCAAGAAAGAAACAAACAAGAAAAACATTTTAATACCACATCGCTTGATTAACGCAATGTATAACTTTGCATTTTACGAGAGTTGCACACAGAGGTAGATAGGCTCCGAGAAATCAGTGAAATTTGTACGATCATGTAGAAAAACTTCGATTAGGTTAGTCAATAGGGGCTTACAAGAACTCGCACTGTATTGTGAAAACTGTGCATGGCAACAAAAATACACCTATGTTTCCGAAAAAAAATATTAGCAGTCGAACAGCGGTCGAACATGGGCCTTACGGCCGCATAATGGTCTAACTTGGCGTAAAATAATCCAAAAAGCATAGCGAACGAATGTTGGGTCGAACAACTGCCGTACAAGTCCTAAATTAGGTTGTACGCCAATAAATTGTTCCAAGAGTCTTATTCAACCGCAAACGTTGTCGCGCAAACAAAATCAAGCCTTGCTTGGCGATTCTGATCACCACTTGTGTGTTGTTCCAATTTTCATTGAAAAAAATGCTCATTTTCAATGTAGAATAATCACTGTGCTGCCGCTTTGCGCTCGTTTTTCAGTCAAAAAAGTCGTCTCAAATTTAGTGCCACATCGTGTGGAAGCTCAAAAACAGAGTCTTGTGACAATGTCTTGCGACTTTCAGAGACACGTTAATTTTTAGAATTGTTTCTATTTTTTATGACTTTCTATGTGACACAGTGTTGATTTCAAAGAAAAACAACATCTGCTGTTTGTTTTCATATGAATGAAACGTTTTATTGCATAAAATATTGGTTTTAAATATGGCGTAAAACTGCATAAAAGTAAGTTTTAAAATTAAATTTTTATAAAATATACATATATATAAGCACATACTTTGTTTTATTTCAGTTTAAATGGCCTAAGGCAAAAGCCATGCACGTCTCCACAATGATCTGCATATTTTCTTTTTTTTTCCATTTGTTTCTTTTTTTAATAGCATTAATTAAAATAATTATGCTATAAATTGCTTAGACGGTTGTCTCTGAATCCATTTTTTAAAATTTTCTTTTTGACGTTAACAGCTGTTGTTGTTTACATTTTTGTCACACAGAAAATACGTTCATGTGGAAGCAAATTGGAAAGTACTTTTCACATCGGACAAAATTTGAGAGTCACATGAAAATTTGTCTTAACCCTCATCGGTCCCCTGTATGCGCACGCATACAATTTTGATCTTTAACCTTGAATAAAATAAAAACGGTTTAGCGGAATGACCTTGTATTTTGCAAAGTAGAATTATTTTGCCCGAGCAACCAAAAAACCCCGTTTTTTAATTTGTACCCTTACTGTATTTGCCTGTGCAGTTATAGTTACGAATCGGTCCCTGTGTATGTGCGCGCATACACATAAGCAGGTAAGTTACATATAACGCTTCCCACACACTGGGCGATGATCCTACAGAATCATCTCCACTGTCATTGTTGCCTTAAGCAACATTTATTCAGCTGCATCCTTTTGATGTAACTTAATCTTTTCAAAATTGATCATATTGCACTCAAAGCTTCACTTTCAGTTGATCGAATTAATTTATTCAGCTGCATCCGCTATTTGATAAACAATAGCGCATCTAATGCTGCAGTTAACATAAACATAATTGCAAATGCAATTATGCCGATAACGCAATTTTGTCGTTGCTTCCATTTGAATTTCATAACAAATGGAATGCTTAAATCATAATTATAAATGATCTTTATCTATGATCATTAGTAATTATCTTTCCAATAAAGAGTTCCCTTAGATTTCCACAAGAAGTTACTTGGCTTCTTTTGTAGAGTATTAAGATTAGTTTTAAAGATTCACTGAAAGACTCCGGTTTAGCTTTAATAAAAAGGGACCGTTAATATTTTTGCCGCTTATTTTTGTGTGTGGATTTATAGCACGCTCTTATTTTTTCGTTTTATGAAATTCAGTTTGCTCTGGAACACACATTAGTGAAGTTTGTTTGTGCATTTATATGAATTTTGGTTGTGTTTCGAAGTATTTGATAAAAAATGGATAGAGTTTTACGTGAAATAAGGCAGCGAGATGAACTAGAAATGGATTTTGATATGGAAAGCGAAGCGGGCGAATCTCCGTGCAATAGTGACGATGATTTCGCATTATCAGACGAGGAGAATGATGAAAGTGAAGTTAGCGTGCATTCGGATGAAGACGACATTGAGCCACTTGAGCAAAATTTAGCAGAAGAAAATGCAGCAAATCCTGAAAATAAATATTTTTCAAAAAAATAATAAAATTGAATATTCATTCATTTCGACGTGCACAAAATTTCACTTCAGGTAAAAACCTACCCTCTTTGTTATGAGTTCATGTTAATTATATGTTTCATTTTTGTTATAATTCAGGTCCAAAAGCATTAGCAGCTGCTACTATAGTTGATGTTTCATTTCACATGTTCCTTGAACCGGTTGAGAATATTATTTTGAACATGACGAATTTATATGGTGTGCGAAAGTACAAAGACGATTGGGAAAACATTGATTTGAACACTCTGCACGCATACTTTGGATTGTTGCTGCTTTCTGGTGTGTATCGCTCATACGGTGAATGTGTCACTAAACTGTGAAATGACGAAACTGGTCGGCCAATATTTAGAGCAACAATGTCTTTGAAAATGTTCAAGCGTATCCATGGTTGCATTCGATATGATGACCGCGAACAACGTATGGCCAACACTACATCTACAAGTACTTCTGTACGTGACAAATTGGCACCGATTCGAAATGTATACGATAAATGGAATCATAATTTGAAAATTGTATTCACATCAGGAAAAAACATTACCGTAGATGAACAGTTAGTTCCGTATCGTGGGCGATGTCCTTTTCGTCAGTATATTCCATCCAAGCCGGTGAAATATGGCATCAAAATTTGGGTGCTATGCGACTCAAAAAGCTGGTATGCTTACAACACACAAATTTATGTTGGTCGGAATCGTAATGCCACTCCTGAACGTAATCTCGGACGGCGTGTTGTTTTGGATTTGGTGGAAGCACTTTCTTACAGAAATGTAACGTGTGACAACTTTTTCACTTCGTATGAATTTACAGAAGATTCACATAAGAATCGCATGACTAAAAAAAAGGACTGAAATTCCTTCAGCTCTACTCAACATGCGTCAAAAGCCAATTTATCATACAGAAGTAGTATATGAATATAAATTGCAAGTAGTTATGTTGTCATATGTTCCTCGCCGATACCGATTTGTGACATTGCTCAGTACATACCACAATGTTGTCAGCATAAATGAGAATAGTGAAAAGAAGAAACCTAACATCATTGAAAACTACAACGAAACCAAGAGTGGAGTTGATACTATGGATCAAATGGTGGCTACGTACACTTGCAAACGAAAAGTCAATCGGTGGCCAATGGCAGTATTTTGTAACATGCTTGATGTTAGTGCGTTGAATGCATTCGTGACGTTGATTGCATTGTTCCCGAATTGGAAAAATTCTTAAACGAACCATTCGTCGTCGCCTTTTTATCGAGGGGCTTGGATTGAATCTCGTTGAAAAACAGATCACTAAACGTAAAAATCAACCTCAAAGTAATGATGCTTCCAGTGTTATTCAAAGATTTCGGGAGATTCGCCATTTACCAAGTACATCAAAACGAGGCCGATGCTACATATAAAAATAACAAAAATCTTTTTGCTACACGCTGTGAAAAGTGTAAAAATTTCATTTGTGCTGAACATAATTTCAATTTATGCGAAAAATGTACAAATAATTGACAAATGTTAATTCAATTTTTTTTCTAATATATGTAATATTCTAATTAATTTCATTCTAAATCTACCTTTATGAAGTTCAAATGTATTAATATGATAGTAAACAATGTAATAAACATAAAAAATCACAAAACATAAATGGTTGTTAGTTTTTTTTAGCTTTTTTACAATTAAAAATATATGTGTATGCTCGCGTATACAATGGAACCGATTAGATGTATTTTTCGAGGGACTGATGAGGGTTAAGACATTGGCCGCATTCAGCGCAGACAACTGTTGTGAACTGTAATGGTGGCGCTACCTTAGTTCACAATGTTTTTCTCTGAATGTGTTGCTACTCTACACGTCAGAAGTTAGATTCAATTTAATTTTTATGTAAATTTAATTCAATTGCAAAGGTTTCTCACTTAAATTTGCTGCGTTCTTTCTGCGTTTATTAATTTATCAGCGTCAGTAACAGCATCTGACAGTTAAGCAAACAGCTGTGTTCATGTAGCATAGAATTTGTTCGCTCGATTAAAAGGCGTTCGCTACTTTATCAGTTTTAGTTAACGCTACCAAATATGTACCATTCAGCGAATTTTTACTTAACAGTTGCCAACTGTTGTCTGCGCTGAATGCGGCCATTGTAGCATCGTCTAGAAGCAGCTTTAGCTAGAAAAGTTATTATTTTATCTCTAGTAGTGAAATTTCCAAACGCGTTAACGACGATTTTCGATATTATTATATTAAATTTCGATATTATTATCGTTAAATTTTTGGAAATTCCACTACAGATTGTGCTACTTACATAGTTCGTTAAGCAATCTAAATCCTTAAAAAAATTTCGCTAAATGTTTTGCTTGTAGGACACTCCACGATGACTGTTAACTCAGTGCATGGAGTAATAAAAAAGCGGTAAGGAAAAGACCGTGTACGCTCCGAGTGACTGGACCACTGCAGTCACCAACGCCCAAATTAATCCATTCCCTTATGAGGCAATAATTATAAGAGAAATGAGTTAAAAGATTGGAAACTTTTTTTATTGAGGTTTTAAATTGAGTCTGGGGAAAGCGACAAATTTAAAGTAGCATCAGTGCAACGCCGATATTTGTCAAATAATATTGTTGTTCGACAGTTGAAGAATTTCGAAAAGCTTCGGATGCAATCCCAATGTTTTATTTTTTACGGGAAATCCAGAGAAGAGAAATAATCAAAATACTTCAATATCTAAGAGGAACAAAATAACAAAGAAACAAAATACAGTAGTGAATAGCAAAGAGAAAGAAACAATCCAATTATGCTGGGACTTAGCTGAGGCTCCTCTTTCGTGCATCCAACATTTGCCTTTGCCAAAACAAGAACAGTTACTTCGACTCAATAAATTGCTGCCACAAAAGGGCGATCCCGAGCGAGATCATCCAGAGTATTTTGCCTTACATAGTTCAGAAGCAGTACCAGATGTGCTCATAGAGTCGGATGTGGCAGATATTTAACAGAATAATTATCGATAATAACAATTTTTAAACCTTTAAAGTATTTTATAAACAACTGTACTTATAGCATGTATAACTACAATTGTATTCAAAAGTAGGTTATTTCTATATTTCCTTTTATTTCAATTATAAATAAATGTTTGAATAAATTAAATGATAATTACACTGTGCTAGCTAGTTGCAAAATCCATCAAACGGGGCATCCAGGAAGATATCTTTATTCGAGTGAGCTGATTCTAATGGTGCTAAGCAATTTTTTAGAATAGCTGTAGTTTTCAAAATATTTGAAAATCAATTCTAGTAAAACGGATATAATTTTTTTTTTTTTTTATAAGGATTGCGAATTAAAAATATATTAAATTTTAACTTACACATAAATCAAAACGACTAAAATTGAGTGATTAATGCTACATTTCTCAACCTTGGCATTAACTCTGTATCCAACACTCAATTTACCCAAGATTTTTGGGTACAAAATTAAACTTCCAAATAAGGTATTTCTGTTTAAAGAGTTTTTAGCCAAAATAATAGATAAGTAAGAAATTAAACTTTATTTGCCTCTATAAATAAATAAACCCTACAATCCATACCTTGTTTTTTGTGACGTTTAACTATGTGGGGTTCCTCTACACACCACTGTCTTTAAAGAGTTATTTTGTTAAGTTAAAAAATAAATTATACGAATATATATTTTTTTTTCTTAATTTTAATAAGTTCATTAAAACAAAATAAATAAAAATTAAGCACCAAAAACCACAACTTTAGTGACAACAACTCATGTCATAAAATCCCTTAAAAATACAGGCACTTTTAATTTGAAATGGGGTTCCTACGCATCCCGCATGAGTTTTAGGGTTAAGGTTACCTTTCAGATCAAGTATTAATATCGCAGCTAGTCATTAAAACCAATTAAGAGGAAGTTTGAATATTAAATTAATCAATTCTTGTCAAAAATAGAATGTGTCCTTGTTAATGTTGAGAGAAAATAAAAACTTATATCAGTAAGTCTGATTGGTGGGTATCACAAAAAGTGTTGTAGTAAAGTACGCGCATATTCCGTTACAGTTTATAGAAGAAATAAATAAATCGTCAAAAATGAAAAATAAAACAATTTCTTACATGATTTCATTTGTGAGCTATTTATATCAAGTACATTTTGAAAAAGACGACAATAATATGTTGTTGCTGACCGAAAATTTTGATTTTCAAACATCTCGAAAAAAATGTACCTAAAAAGATGATTAGAATCAGTACACTACATTAAGGTTAACCCCCTGGATGCGCCGTCTGATAAAGAAAGTGTCCGATTCAAGAATTGTGTTACCAATTTTGTTAAAATAATAAATTTTTTTAAACGCTTAGTTAAAATCATTTTTTAGTAAGAAATTTAGATTGGCCCTAATAAACAATACTTTGACTACAGATTTAAGTCTAAAAAGGACCACTCTACCACATTGGCGCTTTTTCATCACAGAATCTGTAAATCTGTGTCCAGCCAAAAGAGTCAAACTAATTAGGCTAAGTCGTTAATTCAGGTTGTCCATTCAAATAGTGGGAAGCAATTTTTTTGGTAAATTTTTATGTGACTAAACCATCTTAATCTTAAAGATAAACATTATAAAAGTATATTGGCCCTTTGGCGAAACACCATCCATATGTAAAAAAGCAAAATTGTGAACTGTGATACGTTTTTGCGACGTAAAATGTACAAATTGCTGTTTGATATTTGTATATGTATAGTAGGGCGTTTCAAAAAAAAAAATTTCCAACTCTTGAAGCGGAATATTAAAGTTTGTGATTTAAGAGAATTTTGAAATTTTTTTTGGATTTTTTGAAGATGGGTACGGGGTCGCTGAAATCGATTTTATCAAAAAAATGAGGTTATGGAGAAAAATTATTAATATTAATTTTTGCTGGTGCTTTTTCTTCATAAAACTAAACAATTCTCTTCTTAATGATCCGATCCCACGACAAAAAAATGATTGATGTGAAAAATTATTATATTAAGGACCACTTTGATAGTCTTAAAAGTACAAAATTATGTTTTTATAGATTTCAAACCTCAATAACTTTAAAAGTTTTCAACATTTTTTCAAGATGAAAAATGCGTTAGAAAGGTCTTTAAATTACCTTTCATTCGGTATATAGGTTTTTTTTCACTTGCGGGAGAAAAATAAGAAAAAAATTTAAGTTTGAGAAAATTTTATTTATTTTTCAAATTTTATAAAAATTAAAAGAATTTCATTAAGTTTCGTTCTTGGTTAAGTAAAAAAAAACATTTAATATACATTGTTTTAATAAAAATATCAAAAATTCAATTCATCTTGAAAAAATGTTGAAAACTTTTAAAGTTATTGAGGTTTGAAATCTATAAAAACATAATTTTGTCCTTTTAAGACTATTAAAGTGGTCCTTAATATAATAATTTTTCACATCAATCATTTTTTTGTCGTGGGATCGGATCATTATGAAGAGAATTGTTTAGTTTTATGAAGAAAAAGCACCAGCAAAAATTAATATTAAAAATTTTTCTCCATAACCTCATTTTTTTGATAAAATCGATTTCAGCGACCCCGTACCCATCTTCAAAAAATCCAAAAAAAAATTCAAAATTCTCTTAAATCACAAACTTCAATATTCCGCTTCAAGAGTTGGAAAAATCAGAAAAAACGTCTTTTGTGAAACGCCCTAATGTATAGTTATACTGACGAGAGCAAGGAGCTGAGTTTTACACTTAGGCCCCTGCTATACGTTCAATATATGAGCTGCGAAAAGCACAAGTGGAGTAAGTCCAATTTTTTCCTTAATAGAGTTATAAGCATAGAAGTAAAAATCAAAATAAAAAATTTTTAGGGGTCCGAGTTAGAAACTGTTACTGTATAATATGTATACATACCGTACTTTGTTTCTGCTTTGACTTCTAATTCTCTTATTTTTTCGGAGCACAAACTACATCAGTCCAAAATTACTAAAGACAGAGCCAAGGACGTCCGCAGAATTTGTTCTAGGGGGAGGGGGGGAAAAGGCATAAAGGAGTCTAGAATGCATATAAAGAAAATTTAACCTATACAATTCTATTTTCTTAGATTTTTGGTACTAATTTTGTTATCATGATTCGCTGGTTGACACACGCTTGTACACATAAGAAAATTATTAATCTTTCAAAGATGTGGTAAAAATTTTTCTCGTATCATGCCCGAAACATTTTCAAATTTGATTTTTTTTTTTTCATGTAATTTAAAACATTTTTTTTTCAACAAATATTCTTATTAATTTAGTTAATTAAATAATGTGAGGTATCCTTCATCCCTAAATAAAATCACATTAATTACTATTTAGCCCCAAATTTTCCTATTTTCAAATAAGAATACAAAAAATTCCAAATATTTTTTTTTAAATGAATACAACCAGCAAGATTTTAGAAAATTTTTTCCAGTTTTGGAGGCCTATAACTCATAAACCAATTGCGAGCGTCCTGAAATTTATCAGATTTCGATTTAGGAGGTAAAAATCCATATATGTAGTCGGCAAAAATTTAGAATTAGAGTTGTCGCTTTTCTTGAAATGTTCCCGCATGGACGTCAACTGGCTTATTTCTTTTCTCAACATGCATCAGTTCTAGCAGCATACAAGTTCCTAAAATCGAGTTTGGAAACATACCTATTGAATGAAATATTTTTTTTTAATTCAAAACGTATGGATAAATATATAAAGAGGTACATTTATAGATGGGTTTCGGGCTCCATTCATTTTCTAAACATATTTCAGAACCTCCCTGAAAGGCTTGATTCTGAATCCTGGATGTAATATAAACACGTGACGCCAAAAAATCCAGAAAATTCTCATATATGTGGACGCCTGTTTAAAATGTGAATTTGAAGAAGTATAAAATAAATGTTTCAAATCAAGTTTCTTATTTAAATTTTAGTCATAAAAACTTTTGACCATAAGATATTCTAATGTAAAAGTGTTTTCTTAAAAAGAATAAGCCATAATTTTTTTTTAAAATTAGTGCATGATTTAAAATTAGTCTACTTAATTCAGAATCTCCTAATTTTTTTCGCATTTGAATCAGAAGCTTTTCCCTCGCCTAGATCGTTGCAATTCTCTCAAATTTAAGTGCTTCAAGATTTTAAGTCATTTTACTAAATTTACGACAAATAAAAAAATTATCGAAATTGGATTACCTTTATGACAAAAAAAGGATTTTTTTTAAGCCGACTTTTGGGAAAACATTTAGTTTTTAAATTCATTTTACTTTGTTTTCTTCTTGTATTCAATTACTTTAAAACATAAATTCGCATATCATCCAAGTACATATGCGTTATTGCCTTAAATGCCCCTTACCATCTGTTGCTCCGAAGAATGATCTTCGACTAATAGGGATATCATTCCTTATCATTCCCCAATTTATCGTAAGAATAACATCGTCATTTCTTCCATTGCATTCGTAGTTTTTACTAATGGCTTCGTACTATTTAGTATTAGTTGAGTTTAAAAAATTTACAACCGAAATCTTTCAGCCTGGTTTGTTGAACAATTACCGAATCTTATATATTAATATGCAAACATCAAATGTTGTCTTACACTTTTCGATATTAATTTTAGAATAAGGGCAATGAAACTTATATCATTCGAAAGGTACTGCGCCCTATGTGCAGAATCATTTTAGATTTTAAATTTATGACCCCTGACCCAAAATATTAACGTTGAAAATTTGTATTATTTTTAGTAAGGAGTCTCAGGGCTAGGAAGAGGTAGAATGGTGAATGAGGTATCAAATGAAAGATCTGGCTGCACAGTATGATTACATTTAAGATTAGTGACCTTCGACCAAAAATATGAGCGTAAAAAGAGCATTTATTAAGTAAAAGCTAAACTATAACAGATGGAAGAATTAATGTAAAAGGGAATTTTAGACATTGATAAGAAGTGCAAAAATACTTACATCATTTTTTACGGATACCCTACAATAAGCATATTTTTATGTTAATAGTGTGAATATATATTAAGATGGTGAAATTTCTTACAAATAGCAAATTATGAAAAATTTCCGTTATTTTGACATGAAAATTATTGTGATAACTCGAAAACTATAGAAGTTTTTAGTACAACGTATTTTTGTATGAATCGTAGTTGGTGCAGAAATATAACGGCATACGAAAGCTTTATGGGTGATATTTTTCTCGGATAATATACTAAAAAAATTCCCGTTATAATGACATCAAAACTATTGAGATGTCTCAAAAAATGAAGATTTTCTCAGTACAACGTATTTCCTTGAAGAAGGGTCATCGCCTCAGAAAGAGAAAAAAACGATTGAAATTTAAAGTTTTGATTTTGCAAGCAAATATCTTGGCCATTTTTCAATTGATTTTCATCAAATTTTCTTTGGCTGAAAGATCTATTAATTGTCTTTGGAGAAAAGATTTACCATTGTCTCACCAATTCAATGTTTTTTATGGTTTTAAAAATACCTCTAAAAAATTCAGTTTTTGCTCAAAAAATAGACCAAACGTTTTTGTTGTTGTAATTTTGTTTTCTTATAAAATTTTCTTCTTTCACACTCTTTCATATGACATATCACTTAGTAGCAAAAATTGTTTCATTTTTACACATAATGCAAAAAACTGTTTCTATCATTGAAAATCATGAGCTACCTATGATTTTTTTGATGAAAATTAAATTTTTCAAAACGTTGTTTTTATATTTTCTACAAAGTTCTACAGCTTAAAAAAAATTTTCTGTGAAAAAAATTTTGAAATATTTCAAACCACTCCAAAGTTATATACATAAATCTATGTTTTAAGCCATTTCGTTATATATAAAAATGGGCGTAGGAGAAACAGTTCTTCCGTGTTTCTGAACCAATTTTGATAATTTTTTTAAATAAATTAGAGTAGGGAGAAGAAGTTCACTGAATAGTTATGTGATCTTTGACCAGAAATATGACGAAATTTTAGATATAAATACAATGTAGGAAAAACATTTTTGCTATCTCTTACGGATACCCTACAATAATCATTTTTTTATAGTAAATTTTTTTAATTTAACAAGAAGTAAATTCTGAAAAATTTTGATATAAAAGTTATGACGATATCTCGAAAACTGTTGCTTTCTCTCGAAACTTAAGATTTTCTTAGTACTACACATTTTCTTAAGGCAAGGTTAATGTCTGAGAATGAGAAAAACGATTGAAATTTGAGAGAGTTGGTCGAATTTCGACCACATGCGATACTAGAATAAGGAAATGTATGATTGCAAGGTGGCCGTAGTCTACTGAAAGAGTACGTGGCCCGTAAGCTAAAAAACCGTGGTTCAAACCCCAGCTAAGATAGAATGTTTTTTTTTTGTAATTAGTAAATATCAGAGCTGTAAAATTGGCATTCGTATTCAGAATTTTAAGTGCAACTGAATAACTACATAAGAATGCATTTAATGAATGCAAAATTGATTTGTAAATAAAATTTTTAATTCACATTCATTTTTACAAAAATGATTTGTTATTAATTTCAATTATTCATTTTCGTTATTAAGAATTATGAATTAATTTTTTTATTCATTTGAATGCTATGCACAAGGAATGCAATTCACAAAGAATTTCAGAATTTTTAATTATTATTTTTTTTCACCATTCATTTTTTATTCGTTATAATTTCTTATTCATTATTCTTTTGTTATTTATTATTCAATTTTTATTCATTATTAATTTTTTATTCATTATTCATTTGTGATTCTTTGTTCATTTTTTATTTATGGCTTATTACTATTCGTACAAAATACATTTGTTTTTGTAAGAATACAAATAAAATATGTGTAATATGTTCCAAACTAAGTCCAATCTACAAATCCTATTCGTGACTGAAAACTACGAATGAAATTCATAGAATGGACGCAGTTATTAGTAATATTTACACACAAAATTTTTTGAGTGCAAGAATACATATTGAAAAGTGCCTGTAAAACAAGCGTAAATGAAATGATATCGTAACTTATCACTGCGATGGGCACAACATACTATTTTAAAATGTATTCATGACTTAGCTCAGCTTTATTTTTTAATATACTTTAAAAAAGTATTTTTGAGTTCTCTTCAAAATATATTAACATTTAAAAATATCGTCATATAAAATCAAAAAAACCGTAAGTTACCTTAAATTCAAAGTCGACTTTTTAATTGATTATTGATGCATTTTATCAAAATACATGTTCCTGCTAAATTGTATAAAAAAAATACATGATATATAAAAAAATTCACAGCCTAGAGGGCGCTTGCCCTCTTCCCCCTTCTCCACCCTGTGGACGCCCATGGACACGGAATTTCTTAAGGAAATCACCAAAGGATGAATTATTCTGCTTTTCTAAGCAAATATAAACAATGAAAATCCAAAAAATTATAAAAAAGCTTTCCATGATCGAAAACATGCTAAATAGCGAAAATTTTTAAAAAGTTCGGAGCACCATCTACGAAAGTCGAAGCCTTTGTACAAGTAAACCATTTTCTTAACCATTTTTTGGAAATAAATTTATTTTGTTAAGATGTATGAATAGCTTATTTTTGCGTATTGTTCTGAACAAAGGTTGTTATTAATTCCTTGAATTTTATATAAGGATTTTTGCAAACATCTAAATATCTCAAAATAAATATAAATGAACATACGCCACTTGCGCTCTTCATAGCTCATATATTGATCAATATAGAGTAATAATAATATAATAAACTGGCCATTTCAGCCCTTGGAAGGACTTTGACCTAGCTTCTATTAATCAATTGTATTGTGCGTGTTATTAAATGTTTGATCACAAATGACCGAGAACTGGACCTACGTGTTTTATGCCGACTCCGAACGGCTTATGTTCTCAAGAAGCTTTACATGGAAATTTTTACTCTCTGAGGTTTGCCATTGTCTGCAGAGAGGTGACGACCGAACAGAAAAATTAATTCAATTGAAAAAACTTTCTGTCTGAGCTGGAATTGAACCCGGGCTACCGCAGTTCTTTAGCTTAGGGGCCACGCACTCTACCCACTAGGCTACGGCCGCCACTATAGAGTATCAATATAGAATATCGTGATATTTATTGAACGCGAAGCATGCTATATTGATGAATCGTGGTTCATAACGCAAAATATTAAAATATTTTCAAATCTAGATCGCAAAACTGTCAATAAATACACGGTATGACCAAATAGTCATGGTAGTATCACCAAATAGTTTTAGCCTAAATTCTTAGAAATTCCGAAAGATTAACATCTTGTGATTATATTACGACTAGTGCGACTTCTCAATTCCATTACAATTTTTCTTAATAACATTTTAAAGTTGAGAAGTAGGAATTCTGGTATTCCGACATTTAAAAATTTTTTACATTTGCTTAGGTTGTGCGAATTTACAAACAAAATGCACTTTCTTTCAATGAAATTAAATGTTACTGTGCCAAAAGATTTTTGAAAAAATATACCATGTGTGTTTATCACAATGAAGAGTTCAATTTTTAATAAATTGTGCTCGAATGTTAGTGCTTCTTTATTTTTTTAAAAATATTTACCAACCAAAATCCTTCATAGTTTTTTCAGAATTTATTTAGAATTTATTAATGGATCCAAAATCCATTTATATATGTGGATTTTGTTGGTATTTTCTTATTAGTTTTAACCAGGGATCGTCATTATTATAAGCGATTACCAAAAACTCAAAGATTAATTATTATTTTTAGATTTTTATTTTATTGCTCAACAATAAAATTATGTTACGACTATTATTTTTTTGATCAAAAATAAAAGCTATTTTTTTATTTTGATTTTTCTGCTTCAGAACAATACTTATTTTTAGGTTTTAGTATTTTGATCAAAAGTAAAAATAGTACCTCAATTTTTATTTTTTTCGCTCAGAAATAAAAGTAATTTCTCAATTTTTATTTTATGCTCATAAATAAGAATTATTTGTTGAGTTTTATTTTTTCGCTCAAAAATAAAAAACATTTGTCGAGTTTTATTTATTTTTCCTCAAACATAAAACTCAAAGCACCACAGAGCTTTCTTGTTGCTCAATTCAGTGGATTAAAATTTCACACAAAATTTCAATTTCAGTGGATTGGAATGGAATAAAATCAACCAGGTTGTACCTTAACACTGATTAATTGGTCCTAACAATACAAATAAATTCTGACCTTAATGATATTTTGAAGCCCCCCAAACACACTTTTTACGTACACACACAAGGCACACGCAATGCGAGCATGCGCTAGCAACAACAAAGCTCTGTGTTGTTTTGAGCTTTATGTTTGAAGAAAAATTAATAAAACTCGACAAATGATTTTTATTTTTGAGCGAAAAAAAAAATCAACAAATAATTCTTATTTATGAGCATTAAATAATAATAGAAATATAACATGAGTTTAATTGCGAGCTCTAGACCAAGTAGTTTTTTAAGAAGGCAAAATGTCTTATGATTAAGTAACCAATTTGAACATTCATTTCGTTCAATATAGTTCAGATGAATGGGTTCCAAAATGTGTGAAATCATATACGACTTTAACCCATTAATGACAACGTATGATATATCATACGCGATAAAAGCATTTTTAAAAAATTTCTCAAAAATCCTCAGCCACTGTAAAGCTTTTGCTTCCAACAGTAAGAGAAGGCCAAAAGTATGCTCTTTCCAAAAAAAAATTATAAAATTGACATTAAAAGCCTTTTTGTGTACTTTTTCGCGCCAGTTTGTGAAGTATTTAAAAAAAGTGAACAATGCCACTCACCTGAGTTATTTTGTTTTATAAACCTCAAGGAACAAGAAAATATAATTATAAAAGTGCAATAGGTTAAAATGGAACGCCTACGCTACGAAATGCAAATTTTCCAATTTATCATTTTTCTAATTTTTTTATATTTTTTTTTATTTCTCTACTTACAGACCAATTATGCGTTTATAATCATGCGCTTTGCCATACCCAAATCCTTTAGTTTTTGTTTTTAAACTTTAGAGTTTTCCGTCTAATACCAATGCATGCTTTTGCTGAAAATTTCAAAAGCTAAAGTCAACGGGTTTTGGTAGTGAGTTGGTCACAGCTTAATCTCTCAAAAGACTACTGAAGAGGAAATGAAGTGATTTCCGAAACAGATTGTCTAGTCAGCTAAGTGATTGACTCTATACAAAGTTGTTGTTGTTGTTGTTTCCTTCTTAAAACCTTACTTCATCTAAAGCTTGCATCTAAACTCATGTAAAAGTTTAATAGATCACAACTTAATTAACTAATGGAAAAATAACTTTTATTTCTGAGCGAAAAAAATAAAAATTGAGGAATAATTTTTATTCTTGAGCAAAATAATAAAACTAAAAAATAAGAATTATTCTGGAACAGAAAAATAAAAATCAAAAAATTTCTTTTATTTTTGATGAATAATGTAAAAATCAGTACAAAATAATTAAATTAAATTTTTATTGGTAATGCTCACAAAATAAAAATCATTAATTTTTCGATAGAACATGCATGAAGCAGCATATTGAACCAGTCCAAAATGTGCCCCGACATTTGGAACATGAAGATTTTTTTAGTTTTTGGAAATAATCGTTATTTTCTGTCCCTGATTTCAAAACATGTTGTTGAATAAGAAAACGTAGAGCTTGAGTGTTTTGTGAACGCTCGATTTCACTCGCTACATAATTTTTATACAACTATATATCGTCACCTAAAATGCCAGAAGGCATAATAACACTTTTAATGATTTTACAGGAGAAGCAAAAAACTTTCTAAATTTCTCAAGCGCTTGCACTGAGGGCCTTTAGAATTTTGTTAATTAAAACACCGTATTTAGTTGTAGGAGCGTAAAATTTTGCAGGAACATGTATTTTGACACGGTGCATCATAATTAATCAAAAAGTCGATTTTGAATTTTTTGTTCTTACGCCTTCTTGCATTTAAGGTGACGCTATATGTATATGAAATCTATTCTAAAGGAGTAAACTTCAAAAATCTTCTGAAATTTTACGTATTCCAGCTCAACCAAAACGCATTTTATTGTTCATTTTTTTTTTTATTTAACAGGTCCTCCACACACTCCCTTTTTTTGGAGCCATTTGCCAAAAGCACTTTTTTCTCTTTTTAAAGATTGATGTTTTATTCAATTGATTTTTGAAAAATGCAAATGTACTAATTTAAATAACACTTTACGTATTGAAGCAGTGTTGAAAAGGTAGATAGATCAAAAACGTACTATTGTAAAAACAAAACATTGTCACTGATAAGTATCAAATAAATTTTCTGTGCATACTTTCAGGCTCAACATTTTTGAGAACAGCATGTTTTGTTAAAGTACTTTACTGTCAAAAATTAATTACAGTTTGAAAAATACTGTGTGCGAAGCAGCATGCTTGCCTTTTATATATTAAGATGTGCATACTTTCAGGCTGAACAGTTTGAGAGATATTGGGCACGGAGCAGCTTGCCTTTTATATATTAAGATAATTTAACAGTTATCTGAAGATCGATAGAAAATTTGTAGTATTTCAATGCCTAAACTATTTTTATTTTTGTCCACTTGAGATTAACTATGGTTTGTTCATTTCTTGTTTTACTTCCAATAAAATCTTTGGCTCGATATTTAAAGTTTTAGAATTTATCACCATCGAGATCCCAGAAATATTATTAGAAAAGTTTTGAAAATAAAAGTTTACAAAAATCCTTAAGCTTTTGCTAAGTAATTATTTTTATTATTTTTATTCATGAAATAAAAAGCGAATCAAAAACTTTTCAAAAAAAGGGGCACGACGTATTACCTTAAAAATGTCTACATTTAATTCTAATTTTAATTTCATTGACTTATAAGTCAAACACATGTTGTGAACCTATGTGTAAGAGATATACTGCAAATATGGTTTTATATACAAAATTGTTAATGAAGTTTTTTAGTAAGTAATTGTTTAAGTAATTGTTAAGTTACTCACTAGCTGGCAAGTTTATCGTGTGGAATTTAAAAGCGCAGTTATGACATTATTATAACTCATTATTGTTCACAAAACTCTTTAATGCTTTCTTAATAGAGTGCATCGGATATTCCAGCCAAGCCAAGCAAATAACTCAAAAAGACGTTAGAATCCAAACTAATAGAATACAACTTAAAGTGACGAATTCCATAAATAGTGCGTAAATTAACATTGGAAATGTGAAAAATGGTGAAGATAACATAAAAACAAAAACAACAGAAGAAATAAGCTAACAAAAAGGCATAACAACAAACATTGCAAAGGTTGATGAGGAATGATCGATCGCGAGCAAATGTTTGTTGGTAGCATTCAGAGGTTTTTCTTCTTGCACTGATGCAATGCAATGCGATGCGTTTTTCACATGAAAATAACGAAAATGCAAGCAAGTCTCGTTTGGCAATGAATTCCAAATGACAGCTCCAACAACAACAACAACACAAATGCTTGAGCTAATAAAAGGAGCCCAAGTCTAGCTGACGCAAAAGCAAAACAAAAACAAAAACGAAACAAAATGCGGAGCAGAGGGATAGCAAGCAATGTTGGCAAGTTATGCGTAGATGATGAATAAACATATTACAGCAGCATTAAAATAGGTTCATCTCAGATCATGACTTATTTGAGCTCCCATCAGCCTTTATTTTTGTCACCAACATATTTGTTGCTTCTTGCATTAAGATACTGCATTAAAATTTAATAGTAATATTTTTAGTGGCTTTAATTTGATGCACCACAAAACTGCTAGCTATCCTTGCAGGTGTGATAAAGTACCTAATGAAATGGTTGCTAGGCTCAAAGAAAACCAAAAACAATAAAAGTAAAACTTGCGCCACAACATAAAAGATTAGATAAGCTTGTGATAGTGTGCGTTGTTATGTCATTTCGTTGAATATTGCTGATGACAATTCAAAGACGAACTGCAATGAGAACAACAACAGCAACAAAAATAAATGCAATTCTAAGCGTTGATGAGCAAAAACTGGACCTTTGCTTTGGTTGGTTAGCTGCTTGGTTGCAGATAACAGACAGCAACATGCAGCAACAACTTTTTTCTACGCTCTTTCC